>OZ007600.1:228158447-229408447 GCA_963931845.1 Maratus michaelseni
AAATAACGAAGCCGGCTAAAGTTAGATTTAGCAGATTTGATTTTCTAAACATTCCACTCGTTTCCTTAGGGAAAAGCGAAATAATAACGTATGTTAAAGTTTTATATATATAGATATATAATGAAAAGTTTTAGTTAATTAGATTTTAAACTCAAATTTTAGCCAGAGGCAAAATGTGATGATGCTTCAGGCTAGGTTATTTTTATAGTAAAATGGACATGGGAAATAAAACAAATTTTTTTTTTGACTTTATTGTCTGACACTTTATTTGAGAATTTTAGTTACTGTGCCTTGATGCGATACTTAGAAGCCTGGTAGCAGAAGCCAAAGTATACACACACATACATATATATATTATATATATATTGTTTTGTTAAATCATTTTACCATAATCTAAACATTATTCACGCCAATTTTTTCAGCTTTGTGCCAGATCGGATTTCTTACAATCGACCTCTAAGCATCTCTAGTTTAATATGGCCACCTTGTATGTCAACTAATCATCTGTCTTCCTTTTTGAGGGCACAGTTGTTTTTTCCAAAAAGTTCTGTTTTAAATTTTCAAAGGATTGTAGTTACCCAACAGTATAATTTATGAAAACTACGAATGATAAAAAAGTTTTAAAATGCTATGTCGAATTCGCGGAGGAGATGTCGCGCGACCGTCCAACGTCTCCACGCCGCCGTTTACCTTGACACACTTGACCAACATCTAACCGCAAAATAGAAACACCACCAGTCAATTTTAAAAGCCAGAAACGATAAGTTTAATGCAGAGATAATGTTTGTTGTAATGCTATCCTTAACCTTTCTATTTTCATTTTGTGTGTGTTTTCTATGAGTGCCTAATTTATTTTGGTTGTTAGTGTTTTTGGTTTTATGCTTCTGCCCTCCTCCTCACCCCGGTGCTACCAGTAATGAATCACCATCATTTTAATCTCCTGTAGCTATGCTCTGGGGATGTGTGGTAGATGACCACACGCTCCTCGATGTCAAAGTTGTTCGAAGTCGGGTTATGAGTATGGATGGGGCCCTGAATTCGTCGGACGATCGTCTTTGAGCTTAATGTTCATCTAAATAAAACAAGAAAAGTTTATTTTTACTATGTTACATTTTATTTGATATTAATTAACTGTGCTTTGACGATATACTTTTGATCCTAGTGGCAAAACCTTTCTTTTTTCGTCAAATCAATCTGCCATAGGCTAAACACTTCTATTTTTAATTTGGGCGCACTGTGTGTCAACTGAAATAATCTCTCTTGTTCGAAGTCGGGTTATGAGTATGGCTGGGGCCCTGAGTTCGTCGGACGATCGTCTTTGAGTTTAATGTTCATCTAAATAAAACAAGAAAAGTTTACTTTTACTGTGTTACATTTTATTTGATATTAATTAACTGTGCTTTGACGATATACTTTTGATCCTAGGGGCAAAACCTTTCTTTTTTTCGTCAAATCAATCTGCCATAGGCTAAACACTTCTATTTTTAATTTGGTCGCACTGTGTGTCGACTGAAATAATCTCTCTTGTTCGAAGTCGGGTTATGAGTATGGCTGGGGCCCTGAGTTCGTCGGACGATCGTCTTTGAGTTTAATGTTCATCTAAATAAAACAAGAAAAATTTATTTTTACTGTGTTACATTTTATTTGATATTAATTAACTGTGCTTTGACGATATACTTTTGATCCTAGTAGCAAAACCTTTCTTTTTTTCGTCAAATCAATCTGTCATAGGCTAAACACTTCTATTTTTAATTTGGGCGCACTGTGTGTCAACTGAAATAATCTCTCTTGTTCGAAGTCGGGTTATGAGTATGGCTGGGGCCCTGAGTTCGTCGGACGATCGTCTTTGAGTTTAATGTTCATCTAAATAAAACAAGAAAAGTTTACTTTTACTGTGTTACATTTTATTTGATATTAATTAACTGTGCTTTGACGATATACTTTTGATCCTAGGGGCAAAACCTTTCTTTTTTTCGTCAAATCAATCTGCCATAGGCTAAACACTTCTATTTTTAATTTGGTCGCACTGTGTGTCGACTGAAATAATCTCTCTTGTTCGAAGTCGGGTTATGAGTATGGCTGGGGCCCTGAGTTCGTCGGACGATCGTCTTTGAGTTTAATGTTCATCTAAATAAAACAAGAAAAATTTATTTTTACTGTGTTACATTTTATTTGATATTAATTAACTGTGCTTTGACGATATACTTTTGATCCTAGGGGCAAAACCTTTCTTTTTTTCGTCAAATCAATCTGCCATAGGCTAAACACTTCTATTTTTAATTTGGTCGCACTGTGTGTCGACTGAAATAATCTCTCTTGTTCGAAGTTGGGTTATGAGTATGGCTGGGGCCCTGAGTTCGTCGGACGATCGTCTTTGAGTTTAATGTTCATCTAAATAAAACAAGAAAAATTTATTTTTACTGTGTTACATTTTATTTGATATTAATTAACTGTGCTTTGACGATATACTTTTGATCCTAGGGGCAAAACTTTTCTTTTTTTCGTCAAATCAATCTGCCATAGGCTAAACACTTCTATTTTTAATTTGGGCGCACTGTGTGTCAACTGAAATAATCTCTCTTGTTCGAAGTCGTGTTATTAGTATGGCTGGGGCCCTGAGTTCGTCGGACGATCGTCTTTGAGTTTATTGTTCATCTAAATAAAACAAGAAAAGTTTATTTTTACTGTGTTACATTTTATTTGATATTAATTAACTATGCTTTGACGATATACTTTTTGTTCGATCACGGACTTCAAATTGTTCAGTTTAATAGTTCGTGATTTGGGAACGACTCATATTCTCTTTACAAGATTTTAAAGTATCGCAACCCTATTTATTTAATAGATAAATTCTCAATTATTCTTTCTAAAAAGAAGTTTAAACATAGAAAAAGAAATCTAACTCAACCAGCAAATAGAACACTCATGTAAAAAACATTTTATTCTAAAACTAAAAACAAAACAGTTGCCACACAGAATTAACAAAAGCATATTGCCAGTTTCTAAAATGTGACAACCATGGCAACCAAATTTAACAACGATGGAGTTACAACACTTACTATTGCAAATAGTAGGAAACTCGCAATATATTAATGGAATATGCAACATACTCCCACCTTGCAATGTCAATTTGCAAATGCAACATTGCAACTCATAAAGAATAAATAGACTAAATAATTAATAAAATGTTATTAGAGTACATACAGTTTATATAAAACTAGTTTTATATAGTTTTATAAGTTTATATATAGTTAAAGTCCAAACGTTCAGGTATTTTGATTGTTCTTCCTGTTCGGGACATTTTGGGAAGGAATTCAGAGGCATTAGAACTGGAGGCATTAACTTGTTTAATCTTAGATGGAGACTTCCGAGATGGTACAGATAAAGATGCATCATTCTCCGCAGATCCTTTTTTCATTCTCGAGGGCAGTTGCAAACTATTTTTATCGTCAGCGGATATCGCTAATGGATATAGCCTCTGGAAAGGCCGCAGCCTCTCACCTTGGTGTGCTTGCACTCTTGCTACCCTAGAAACACAGTCTCTACCAGGAGAGATTTCTAGTATTAATCCGAGAGGCCAGTCGTTACGCTTACTTTTGACATCCCCTATAAGAACAACGTCACCGACCTCCAGCAAATTGTTCTTCCTGCTACCTCTATGGATTAGGAGTGCAAGACACTCATTTCTGAATCTGCATCTTAAATCTCCGCTCAATTTATTCAAATATTTGGATCTTTTTGTCAAGAAATCACTATCAACAGTATCTAAATCTGCAGTTCCAAATCTAGTACAGTTATCGTTTACCAGGAACATAGCTGGTGTTAATGGTCTGAGTTCTGGTGAATTGGAGATATATGTTAAAGGCGTCGAATTTATAACTGCTTCGCAGTCACACAATACTGTTAAGAGGTCTTCATAATCAACGGTGGCTTTACCAAGAACTCGTCTTAAAAGTTGTTTGAGCATTCTTACCATTCGTTCCTATCAACCACTCCACCATGCTGCAGTAGGAGGAATGAATTTCCACTTAATTTGTTGTGTTTCACAAAAAGAATTAACACTATTCCAGTCTATTGCCTTTAGTGCATTATTAATACAAGTAAAATTCGTTCCGTTGTCTGAGTACAGAACAGATATTCTTCCTCTTCTGGCTATAAACCTTCTCAAGGCTTGAATGAAGGCCTCAGTGGACAACGATTTAACTAATTCAAAATACATGGCACGATATACTGCGCAAGTGAATAAAACCACCCATGCTTTTTTCTTTGATCGTAAATAAAGTGGACCAGCATAATCTGATCTCGATACTTCAAATACTTTAGCAGGAATTACTCTATCTTTGGGTAACGGGGCGAATGGCACTTCTAAAAGCTTAGCAGTGTGCCGTCTGCAAATTACACACTTAGAAATGATCTGTTTTGCTAATTTTCTGGCACCAAATATCCAACATTTTTCCCTTAGTCTTGCTAGTAACGTAGACAAACCTGCATGCAAAGATCTCTTATGTTCTTCAGTTACCAACTTCGATATTATATTATGACTTGATGGCAGCAAAAGAGGATTTTGAAATTCTTCGCTTTCTTCAGAATCAAACAATTTTGTTTTTATACGTAGTAAACCATTTTGATCTTTAAAGGTTTGCATTTTCTTCAACAACTTACTTTCATGTAATATTTATTTTTGTATCAATTTGAAAACTGAAATTTCTGCCCTTTTATATTCATCACAAGTTAATTCTCCTTTTAATTTATTATCTGTATGCAAGGAATTATGGAAAAATCTCAACATCCATCCAACCATTCTGATTGTTTTTACATAACTGGAAAATCGTTTACTGATAAAACTATCGACATGTTTCAGATTGACCATAGATGACACAACTGACTTTTTTCTCTCTCTCAATACTTCCTCTTCATTTATAGAAAATTCCGATTTAGGCCACTCTTCGGGTTGTAAATACAGCCAACTTGGACCTTCCCACCATTTCGTCTTAAGTAGTTGACGGGCAGTACATCCTCTACTTGGAAGATCGGCAGGGTTAACCGAACCTGCGATGTGTCTCCAAGAATCTGTTGGTGTCAACTTTCTTATTTCTTCAACGCGATTTTGTACAAATATTCCCCATGGTTCTTCCCTTTTTATCCAGGAGAGCACTGTTAACGAATCTGTCGAGAAGTATACATTTCCAGTTTCAAATTCTTTTAAAACATCTGAAGCTAGACGAGCTGCAATAGTAGCGGCAAGGAGTTCCAGTCTTGATATTGTTGTTTCTTTTTTCCCACAAGGAGTAATCCTAGCTTTTGCACGCAACAAATGAACTCGTATAGAACCTTCTGATGTGCAAATTTTGACAAAAGCAACTGCTGAATATGCAAACTTACTTGCATCACAAAAGAAATGCAAACTCTCAACTTCAAGATCGCACTGCTGCCACCTTGGTATTTTGACGTCTGTCAGATAATGTAGGTTCTTCATCCATTTTAAAAATTCTGACTTAGTTTCAGAATCTACATATTCGTCCCATGAACCTTTCGATTTCCACAAGCGCTGCAATAAAAGTTTAGGAAGTAAAGTAACCGAGCAGGCTATACCCAAAGGGTCAAAGATTTTATGAGCTGCTGCCAAAATTTTTCTTTTAGATATATTTCCAAGTTAATAATCTTCTGTGCTTGACACGTTTAAACTAAGAGCATCACTACTACGCTCCCAGAGCATTCCTAATATATATGTGGGCTCTAAAGCTTTGCAGTTTTCATCAGAGCACTCCCACCCTCTTAAATCGAACTTTCTTTCGGCCATAATGTCCGTTGCTTCTTTAATGAAGTTTTTCAATTCCATTTCGTCTTCAACACTTGTTAAGTTAAAATTATCTGGTAACGGCGGATGATCATCAAGCTACGGTAAATAAACCACATACCGATCATCTTTGTCAACCACAACTGTGTTAAAAAAATCTACTTTTGCTGCTTTATAAAGTTCCTCTTTTGTTTTCTTCTCTGACGTGTCCAGAATTCCGAGTGAATCTAGTGTCCATAAGTCAGAAATCACTGCATCTTTAGTCAACAGGGTTGTAACAAATAAATCGGTACTTTCATGAGCATCTAAAATGGGATTTTTGCCCATGACGGTCCATCCTAACTTAGTTTCAATTGCAGCAAGCCCTGAATTAAGCAATTTGTAGCCTCCTGTCATCAACTTCCCAGCTACATCAGCCCCTATTAAAATTTCTATAGGACCAGCCTTTCTATCATGGAGATTGATGTTGAATGTCTTAAGCTCTTGCATCCATTCACCTTGTCCTATTGGTGGTATAGAATTACAAATTATCTCTTGGCCAAGAACATCAAAATGACACTTGTAACTTCAATCAAATTTTGAAAGAGCTATAGTAAATACTTCATGATCTAAGACATCAGTAGTATCTCCACCAAACAAGGAGTGCCTAAGTTGCTCCTTTCTAATACATTCATATACCATTGTTTCAGCAGTACTCTTCAAAATATACGATCGTTGTGATGCTATATCAATTATAGCACGAGCACTGCATTTCTTATCACGCCCTCGTAGCGTCACAACTAATGTCTGTAGAATTACATCAGGGGATCTCGAAACATCAGCAAGGGCTTCATCTTGTTTAATAGGCAATTCATCATTTTTTGCAATATTGACACTATCTTGTTGTTTTGGTACACTTCTACATAGAAGTAAATGATGTATTTTCCCACAGAGAAAACAACCAGCTTTCATTCTGCATTTAGCAACGACATGACCATTTTTCAAGCATAAAACAACAATGTGCCTTTTCCGCTACAGCTTGTCTTTCATTTGCCGGCATCTTACGTACTTTAAAACAATCATTTAATTTGTGGAAACCTGAACAAAATATACACGTACTCTGTGTTTCATTTGACGCCGTAATTAATGTAGCTGCCATTACTCTGCTAGGAGATTGTTCATATTTAAAATTTGGGTGCATAACCTTTGACTGTCGATTTTGTGTACTAGCATCAAAACATCTACTTGCTATAGAAACACGTTCCTCACTTTCAATTTCATCTAATAAAAATAAGAGCAAATTATCTAAATCAGTATGATGTAAAGAGTCCATGCTGCTATCTTGTACCGTAGGATTCTCATTTTCAGTCGAACTATTTTTATTCCTGCGGTGTTGAGCTCTAAATCTTTCCCAGACGCGAAGTGTTTCATCCGGTAATGATGATTCTACCAAAGGATAGAGCATTGCGGCATACTTATCCCTAGCCACACCAAGAACTTCCAACGCGCGCAGTTTTGACTCTAAACTATCATATAATTTGGGTAAAGAACATTTCTGATTTGAATTTTTACTCAGTACTAAAGAAAGCAGATCTCTAACATAAAGTTCAATTAGTAGATCTTCCCTACCAAAACGGTAATGAAGCTGTCTCAAAGCTTTATCATAACTTTCGGCTCCTGGAGGAAAGCTTTTAACCAATTAATCGGCCGTTGATCCCTTTTCCATAGCTTGTGACAGATAAGCAAATTTATCGTGTTTGTCTAAATTGGGATCTTTATCAATTTTTTGAAACTGTCCCCAAAATCCTAACCAGTTTTTAAAATTTCCGTCAAATACGGGCAATTGTATTTTAGGATAATGCAATAACTTGTTTTGTGATGGTTCACCTATAACAGAATTTACATTCTCTAATTGAGTAAGTTTCGATAATTTTTGCTCTAAAATTTGCCATTTTTCAATATAAGCCTCTGACTCATCAATTTCTTTTTCTATTTCCTCTTCACTTGCATCGGTTGTTGGATTATCAAACTGCTCTTGCCTAATGGCATACTCATTTTCTAGCATAATTTTTGCCTTCTCTTCAATTAATTTTAAGTGTACAATTTTTTATCAGCTTCTTTTGTATTATACTCATTGCATGCTTTCGTAAAAAGCCTTCTATTAGTTTTACGAGCAGCTTTTAATGTATCCATATTAAACAAACAAAAGTTGCTTACTTCGCAGTTAAAAATCCTGTCGCACGGACACCAGATGTTCGATCATGGACTTCAAATTGTTCAGTTTAATAGTTCGTGATTTGGGAACGACTCATATTCTCTTTACAAGATTTTAAAGTATCGCAACCCTATTTATTTAATAGATAAATTCTCAATTATTCTTTCAAAAAAGAAGTTTAAACATAGAAAAAGAAATCTAACTCAACCAGCAAATAGAACACTCATATAAACAACATTTTATTCTAAAACTAAAAACAAAACAGTTGCCACACAGAATTAACAAAAACGTATTGCCAGTTTTTAAAATGTGACAACCATGGCAACCAAATTTAACAACGATGGAGTTAAACACTTACTATTGCAAATAGTAGAAAACTCGCAATATATTAATGGAATATGCAACACTTTTGATCGTAGTGGCAAAACCTTTCTTTTTCTTCGTCAAATCAATCTGCCATAGGCTAAACACTTCTATTTTTAATTTGGGCGCACTGTGTGTCAACTGAAATAGTTTCTCTTTTTCAATTCTTCATTTTTGAGAATGTAGATTTCTGAAAATATCTGTTTGAAATTTTCGAAAGACTGTGGTTACCCAATAGTATTGCTTATTAAATCTCTGAAAGTTGGTAAACTTAAAAAAAATAAAAAAATCTTTTTCAAATGAGAAACAATTACTGGCAGTAGGATAAAGGCTTAGCATATATTTTTAATCACAAAGGATTTTTCAATAATTTGAAAAAAAAGTGATGGAGTGGAGAAGAAGGGTGATTGGCAGGTGATCCAAAATTAACAGTTAAATTTTCTCGGACGCCAAATATTTCTTTTACGGTTATCTGCTTAGGTTTCAAATTAAAACTTGGAATGCTTTTAATTACCCTAATTACTCAAAATGCACCCTATCCACTATTAAGCAGTGTTGGCAACTTAACGCATTTGTTTATTCTAGTATCTATCAGAATGATTTAATGATTATATTCGCTTGATCTGCCAATAAATAAGGCAAAAATTACTATTGAAAATTTCTGGAAGATATTTTGAATTAAAAGATCTACTAAATTGGCAAAATCGCTGCTCACACTACTGAGTTACATGGTGATAAACTTCAATTTTACATTAAATAATTTATATAAATATATATCTATATATGTATAACTCGTTTTATTTCTGCCAAAACAAATGGTCTATTGCAATGCAAAATTTGAACAAAGAATACCCAAACATAATAAAAAAAAAGTTTTAACATGTACATTTACATTTCAAAAAAGAAAATAAAATCTGACAATAAGAAATTTCTAACAAATTCAGATATATTTTTAATTAAAAGTTTAAAAAAGAAATACTATTACAAATTTTAAACAACGCTTTTACAATTTAACCTAAGGTATGTACGCTTTAAAAACTTTATTCAAACCCAAAGGAATTTTTGATAAGATATACAAAGAAAAAAATATACAAATAAAACCACAACAATAAAATCTTGAAGCAGAAAAAGATAGAAATATTGTTTTATCTCTCCGACTCGCGGTTCTTATTCTCTTGGTGCTGAAAAGCAACATCATTTATGCTCACGGAACAAAATTGCATTATCTCAACATCAGTGGGAGTACACGAGTAAACCAAAAATAAGTTTTACGCATGGAAGGTAAGTGGCCGTATTTTTTAGAGTAATTTCTTCTTTTTTTCGACTGAACCATTTTATGAGTCATTTTAATGGCTTCGTTTGAATTTTTTTTTTAATTCTTTTTTATTTTAGTTTTGAATTATTCTTTTTCGTTTTGTCATTTATAGGTTGAGTTAATCTTTTTTTTCGAAGCTGCATGATAAAAAAAATGGCTTATGATTTTCTGCAAGCAAATAATTCAAATTGTATTAACCCAATAAGGACTGAATTATTTTTCTCAATAAAATACAAATATAGAGATTCATACCACTTTTATATTATAGCAACCTAAGAGTTACTTTATCATGGTGTTTCTTGCATCAAATAAAGCAAATGATTATCCTAAAAACAAACTGGTGTTACCTTAAAACCTGGTGTAAGAAACATAATGTGTTAAAGTTAGTGAATTTTGCCCTGCATTTATATATAGTTATATATGTTTCTGTCTGCATGCGTGTGTGTGTTCATTATGTGCAAGGTAGGTGATCCAAAGGTGGCCATTGGATTTTTCATAATTTTCTGTGTGGGTGTGTGTCACTGAATTTTTGTTTGTAAAATATTACACTTATATCTACCACATATCAAGTGTACATTTTTTTGTAAAATAAAATTTACTTATTTTTATAATACAATTTCAAAATTGTAGCTCGTGAGACACTTTTGGCACATAGTGTTCCAAAGGTGGCCCATGTATTGAAATCACTTTTAAAATGTGAAAAAATTCTCGGCAAACTATTTTGCTTACTATTATGCTCTGATGATCATTTCTTTCTTTTCTTATTTTTCAAGTTTTTCGTCTTAATCGTCTTACAGTATGATACGAAAAATCCTTAAAACACTTTTTGTGCAATGTAGTTCAGGGATTTTCTTCTGGGAGTTACCTCCTAATTTTGAGTGATCTCTGGTGTTAACAATAAATGGTAAAAAGTTTTTTTCAGACATTTATTTAGAAATTTTGAAAAACATCCTTACTACATTAATTTCCACATTTGTTTTCTAAGATGGAAACTTTCGGAAAATGCGTATGGTCGCAAATTACACGAAGTAAAAGTATTAATCTGATAAATTTATTAGAATTGATTTAAATGTAATTAATGAGAAAGAAATACGTTTTCAAAAAAACGTGTCATAAATCAAAGTTCTAATAATTTAAACATGTGTAAATTAAAATATCGTCTTACCTGCACTGTTAAAAATAAATCCGTTAATTCACGGTAACACTACTGGCAGCAAAGTTGTCGGACTTTTCCCGTTCCGTTAGTAAATTGAGAGATAAAAGAAGGAAAAACTCCGTTTGAAGAATCGGTATCTTTGCGTTATGAATAAACTCGGTTTTAAAAAATTACACATCTCTTTGTGCTGTCATCTGTTGACTATTACTTGAATATTTAATCTTTGCTATACTTTGAGAATATTTTCTGGCCTTCACTGTAAAAAAAAAATGGGTCGTTCTACTAAAAAGTGTTTAGTTTTTTCTAACTGATCTTTGGAAATTACTAAAAATCTTTTAGTATATTTCTATTCCACAGATTTTTTTAGTAACCTTTACTAAAAATCGGAATCATTGCTAGCTTTTTTTAGTAATGTTGCTAGCTGTTTTCTAGTAATTCTTACAGATTGTCTTGCAACTGAGTAAGAATACAAATTTTTTTTTAGTCTTTTAGTACCGATTTTTAGTACCGGTTACTAATCTGTGGAATACAAATATACTAAAAAATATTAGTAACATGAGAATTTTTTTACAGTGTTCCTGAGGATCAAACTGGAGATGATAGCGTCTTGAGCCGAGTGTTTTACCGTAAGACCAGTGGGACCGTGCTAGATTAATAGTTTGAAACGATGATACGTGATTTCTTCAAATCACGGCTTGGGACTTAAACAATTTGGTGTTTAGAAACATGGTAATTTTGAAGTTAATTGCGGGAACATTTTGTAATGAGATGATGGTTGAAAACTTTAGTATTAATAGAGGATAAAAACATAAATTATATATATTCTTAATTTGATTGTTAGATGTAAAATATGAACATTATATTTGGAATTAAATTCGATAAAAATTTTTTGCTTTTTTGAAAAAATCGATTTTTAACCAACTATTATGTGTGTGTTCGTTTAGAATATATTTTGAGTGCAAGTGTTTTTTATAAATTGCGACTAATTTTAAAGGAATGAGAAAATTATTTGTTATTTTTTTTTTATTCGAAAGCATTATTTTTGTTTGTTGCATTTTTGAGTAAAATCGATTTTTTTTTCACTTAATTTAACTATTATATATATATATGAAGCACTATTTTGTTGTTGATGTTGTTTTAAATAAACTTGAAATTTTAATTTATTGAATTTTTAATTTTTCTGTGCAGCAACGTGTCAGTTTTTGAAACATTGAAAATAAATATGCAGCAGATAACGGAATATCTCCGTTGGCTGCTTTCTTCTCCGTCCGTTCCGTTATTTTAGGGAAATATGAGGAAATTTTCTGTTTTTAACGGAAAATGCACTTTTGTCGTGAAAAGGTACTTTTTCTGTGAAATTCAGGAAAAAAATACCCGTGAATTTCAGATTATTTTTAACAGTGTGGGAATTAGAACGACTACTCCTCAAAAGTGAAATAACTGCATAAAATGTCGGAGGATCAAGGTGATCTCTTTACATTCAGCGACGTGCAGAGTAGATACATGACTGACAATGCAGTAGCATGATTTTGTGATTAAAAATTAAATTAATTCTATTTTGAGTGTAATTAAAATTAAATTAATTCTATTTTTTTCTATTTCTCTTTTTGGGCTACCTTAGGAACACTGGCCACCTTTGTCCCACTCACCGTATATTGTAAAATTTTGATAAACCAAGCCTATTTGATAGTGTGTACGAACGCACCTCATTTGTAACGTTTGACGTACAATTTCCAACTTGTTGATGATTGTTAACATTCGTAACAACGCGATTTCACATTGTGTAACTGTAATATTATAGCATTCAGATTTTTCTTAGAAAATATTAACTATTTAAGAAATGAAAAAATAAATGTTTCACCATGTGTAGTTATATCACGTTAAAATGTGTGAGATATTTGAAAGTTGCATTATATTTTCACCTAGACCTAGTGCATTAATTTAACTGTGAAAAATAAGAAACATTATTACAGTTTTGGGATAATTCATGATCTTTTTTCATGAATCCTTCCTTTTCCTGTCATTTTTATTAGTATTTTCGAAAATTATTTAAATTTTCTAATTACTTAACATTTCCAAATTATTTTTCCTTAACAGAAAACACATTGAAGACGTTTTTCCTTAATAGTAATTCTATTTTTTTTTCTAATGATATTTTATTTTTTACTTTCTTGTATCTTCACAAGAAGAAAGTATTGGATTCATAAAAATTTTCGCCTTCCGGTTTTTGACGGATTTATGCGTTTTAGAAGGTCCTGAACACGATTTGACTGTTTTTAAAAAAGGTCTGTCTGTGATTCTCTGTCTGTCTGTATGTGATAAATATTTTGTGGGCGCTCTATCTCAAAAACTAAAGTACATAATTTAATAAAACTTTACATGCAGTAAGTCCCTGATATAAATTGGTGCTGATTAGATTTTGATTAAGTCGCCCATCAGGACGCGCTGCTATGCTGCATATTTCGCGATTTCCGCAATAGCTTTATCTCTGCACTGATTTTCATCAATCTATAGATTCAGTTGTGACCGCGACATAAGTAGACGCTGATTACGTAAGGTGTATATATCCCAACAGGTGACGCGGCTCTGCTACTTTTTTATAATTTTCATAATAACTATATCTCAAGAACTAATGAATGGATTATCATCAAACTTCAGATTCAGTTAGACGTTGACATAGGTTCTAGCTGATTATGTTATGGTGCAAATCTCCCAACAGGTGGCACTGTTGTGCTGCATTTTTCAGGATTTACACGATTTTAGCTATAGTAATATCTCAAGAACTAATGCACGGAATTTAATAAAACTTTAGCTTCAGTTAGACCTTGATATAACTTGGTGCTGACTCGAGTTTTGTGTATGCGAAACCTGTGTGAGATAGAAGAAAGTTTTGGGATTGGCACATCCGACTAGTTTATTTTACTTTGTGGAATTTTGTTATTTGAGTTGTTCTTCTTGCACTGTTAAAAATAAATCCGCTAATTCAAAGTAAAACTACTGGCAGCAAAGTTTCCGGACTTTTTCCAGTTTGAAAGATAAAGGAAGGGAAAACTCCGTTTGAAGAATCGGTAAGTTTCCGTTATAAATAAACTCGGTTTTTAAAAATGTCATCTCTATTTGTGCTGCCATCTATTGATTATTACGGGAGTATTTAATATTTGATTTAATGCAAAATCATTTTCTGCCTGACCTGAGGATTGAACTGGGGACGTTAGTGTCTTGAGCCGAGTGCTTTACCGTAAGACCAGCTAGTCCTTGCTAGAGTAAGAGTAGGAAACGGTGATACGGGATGTCTTGAAATCGGAGTTTGGGACTTAAAAAATTTGGGGCTTAGAAAACTGGTAATTTTGAAGTTAATTGCGGGGATATTTCGTAATGAGATGATGGTTGAAAACTATAGTATTAATAGAGGATAAAAACATGAATTATATATATTTTTAATTTGATTGTTAGATGTAAAATATAAATATTATATTTTGAATTAAATTCAATAATTTTTTTTTGCTTTTTTTGCGAAAATCGATTTTTAATCAACTATTATGTGTTTTTTAAATGTGTTCGTTTAGAATATATTTTCAGTGTGAGTGTTTTTTATAACTTTAAAAAATAAATTGTGAATAATTTTAAAGGAATGAGTTTAATTTGAAAGCATTATTTTTGTTTGTTGCTTTTTTAAATAGAATCGATTTTTTTTTCACTGAATTTAGCTATTTTATATAATCTGTTTGTTTAGAATATATTTTAAGTGTGAATATTTTTTTTTATAACTTTAAAAAAAGAATTGCAAATAATATTAAAAGAATGGAAAAAAATAATTTTTGCTTTTTTTAATTCGAAAGCATTATTTTCTTGTTGTTTTAAATAAACTTGAAATTTTAATTTATTTTAATTTTTAGTTTTTCTGTGCAGCAGCATGTCCGTTTTTGAAACATTGAAAATAAACATGCAGCAGATAACGGAATATCTGCGTTGTCTGCTTTTTTCTCCGTCCGTTCCGTTGTTTTCAGGAAATATAAGGAAATTTTCTGCTTTTAACTGAAAATGCCCTTTTGTCATGAAAAGGGACTTTTTCTGTGAAATTCAGGAAAAAAATACTCGTGAATTTCAGACTATTTTTAACAATATACTATAAAAAAATTCTGTCAATTTACGGAAAAGGGACTGGCAGCAGAGTTGCCAGAATGTTTCCGTTTTTTGTGGACTGTTCCGTCTTTGTAGTCCATAAATGGCGCGATACAGACGCGAAGGAGTTGAAGCGCATGTGTGGCGATCAAAAATACTGCAATCCCATTGGATGACAGATTTTTACATTAATAATGCCGTATTTGAAACTCTGTAATCTTAAAAGTCTAAAAAGTGTATAGTTTATGCACTTTTTGTGCACAATTGAGTTTGCAGTTTTTATGCATAAGTTGAAGTGTCAAATACGCTCGGATTTTGTGCACTTTTTTTTGCAAACTTTTTCTAGCTGGGTAGCAACAGATATATGGGATAGATTCCATTTTTCTAACAAAACGGAAACATTCTGATTAAAATTCATGGAAGACAACCTGTCAAAAAACGAAAATTTTTAACAGTGTGTACAAGTGCAACTAACAGCGGTGTGTTCTTCTACCAATTCTAGACATGCTTTTTTCCATCCACATTTCCGTATAGTTTCATCTCCTCATTTATCCCTTTGTATCACCGAGACATATCTGCAACATTGCTTCAAAAATCAATATTATTTCCAAAGTGAGCTTTAAAAGACAATTTTATTGATTGATGCTATGTTCTAAAACTGCAATTAAAATATATTGTTCGTGAAATTTCCAACAAATGGTGATAATGCGGTAAGTTTTTATACCAAAATTTCATATATCACTTGATATGTTTCAATTGGTTATTGCTAAAATAAACTTTATGAATTTAGTAAAATTAGAAAAAGCTGGAGACATCCATAAATAGATTTTTCATAAAGGTAAATGTATATGCTTTACAATTTTGAATTATAAAATTTACAATATTTATGAGAAATATGTCATTTTCTTCTTGTTGCAGATATGAAATAAGCAACTTTTTGTCAATAAACTTTTATTTTTATGTTTTATTTTTTTTTTACAGTCTTGAAATGCTGTTTTCTAACATCTGAGTAAGTTTTTTCAAATCGGAGATATTACAAAACAAAGGGTTAATCGTAAAAACTTCCTATACAACTTATTAGAATAAATTACTAAAAATTACCTGTGGGAAATAGCATGCTTACATTGGATAGACCTGGCATATGCGTACATATTTTATAAACTACTCATGATACTATTACCGCAAACGAAACAGAAAAATAGAAGTCAAAATAACATTTGTCATATTTATCGTCGTTTTAAAATAAACATTTACTGCTATTTTCCATTTTTCTATGTCGACTAAACGTAACTTTTTATGACTAAAACATACCCAAATTCTCAATATAATTTCATGGCTGTCTTCAAATACACCGCAGTAATTTAACTAATTTCCTTGCCATAAAATAACAAGGGACAACTTTATGGTTTCAAAGCATTACAATATGCGTATTTATGGTTTCACAAGGAACAATTATGACATGAACATCCAATTAAGTATAAGAAATATAGCACATAAAATTGAAAATACCCTTTGATATTTTAAAGTTTTACTTGTATGATTTTTACGAAATAAAACGATCTTTATTACTTACCCATCCTACGTAGTATAGGGTAAGTCTTGTAATCGTTTTGAAAATCGAAAATTTTTTTGACGGATTTAAACGTTTCAGACACTGGAGATTCCGAAAAACATTTTTAGAAAACAAATTTTGCCGTCCGTCTGTGTGTCTGTGTGTCTGTGTGTCTGTGTGTCTGGATGTCTGTGTGTCTGTAAACGCTCTATCTCACGAAAAAATTGAGATAGAGACTTGCAATTTGGTATGTACTTAGTATGTAATAATGGGAAGAAGCCTATTTCATTTCAATAACCTCGATTAACCGGAACAATTTTTTTCGGACTCTCGAAATATTCGTTCTGATAAAAGGTATATAAAAATTTTCGAAATTGTTTATTTTAAGAAATGAACATAAAAGACAATAAAAAAACATAAATTTTGCATAAAGCATGAAGTCGATCGGATAATGAGTTGCCGAGATATTTGGAATCCTATTTCCCCCACTCTTCGATTTTTCATGACCCTGTATTTCATCCAAATTTCACTTCAAAGATATATTTGAATTGGAAATTTGACGCTTAATCAGATGCAATAAACCTCTAGTGAATAGGATTATTATTTTTGGAGTTATAAGGAAAAACCTCTTTCAAGCAATTCAGTAATCGAGCCTTTAAAGTTTGTGACGTCATCAAGTCACGATTTTATTTGAATTGCAATGCATTTTATAAGTAGTTTACACATTTTTATTTTAATATTTTACATTATGCATATCCATGATGGGTAAGTATTACGGTGGCCCCCAACGACTAGTTTTTGATTTCAGGTTCCAAAAATATATTAAAAGATAAATATACATTTTAATAGTTGATTTTGTCTCGTTTAAGTCAAAGAAGCCACATATAAAAGGCTGTACCTATTATTTATACTGAATATATAAAATAAATTATGTAACCATTTTTTTAGGCAATTGTCATTTTAAAAAGCTATGACTCTTACTATTTTAAGCTATGTCGTTGTTCTTCGACCTTTTATATAAAGAAATATAAAGATGAAATAATACTATTAAGACTTATTAAAAATATTTTCTGTACTTTAATTCTAGCGACATCTATATAATTCACAATTCATTGAAATAAAATAAACAGCTTCTCGAAGTACATTTAAATTAAAATGTAAAAACTGCGAATAAGTTAAATAATATAAACTAATTATTTTTCTGTCTTATTCAAGGATACATGAATTCTAAGTATAATTGCTACTTTTTGCACAAAATCATTTTTTTTGTACTGGGTGACAAAAAGAGAAAATCCCGGATATATTTGTGTTTAACATAATGTTAGAAATCTTTCCCTGTAACAGTATTCCGGCTTTCATATAATATATTTTATGTAAGAGTATTCTTTTATCCGAAATACTAAATACTAGAATATATATCTGTGTTTAAATTTATATTTAATATAGTGTGTGATTTAGAAATCAGGTAAAATATTTAAAAAATAAGAGAGAATAATGTACTTTGTGCAGATCGCATAAAATTATTATTATTATTATTATTATTATTATTATTATTATTATTATTATTATTATTATTATTATTTGGTAAATCTACACAAATTGTTACACTAGATTTTTTTTTTTCATTATTTACAAATAGAGATTTACGTTACAGATTATCTATCCAACGTTATACAAGGAATAGACCTCGCTGATAATGTCATTCTTAGACAGTGATAGTCCTTCCGCCCTCGATAGGTGCCGAACAGTCGGGCATTTCTAAGCACGAGAAAGGATTGCTACGCTCTGAAAACACTTTCTATAACAGACCAAATACGACACAAATTGGGTTGTAAGGTTGTAAGAATGTTCCAAATTCACACAAGTCTATTTATGACCAAAAATGGGTAAAACAGTGTCCATTTTATGTTTATTGTAGAACCCATATTGAAGTTCAGGGTTTCATCAAAATTAGTAAATATTAACCCGTGAAAGTGAATATTAAATTAACCCGTGAAAGTGAATAATTTAGTGAATATTATTATTGTTAACCCGATTTTGTGCATAATCAGCAAACAAATATAAGCATAAAAAGTATAAAATATGAATCCTTTTTTAGTAAAAAACAATATTTATTTGCTAAAAATGTATTTATTGATTAATTAATACATTTAAATTAACTTAAAACAAAATATTAACTTTGGCCGGCCAGATTCGTCCAATGTCCCATTGTGCAACGGGTTTGTATTTTGGGAATTTTGCAATTTTTTTTATTTTTTTAAATTTTATTTTTTTATGCTTTCGGAATGAGCTAGAAAATGTTTATTTGAAATTCTAGAGAATCACTACATATGAGGGGGTCGAGGTAAGAAAGTGCCAAGCCACGTGTTTGGTGAAATAAACCTAACACTGTAATCTGTTGCTTAATATTGTAAATTATAATATCTAACATATAATTTGTTTCTAATGTCACTTGGTAGCAGCCTATGTGACAGGTTTCGAGGTTTATGCCCCGTTGAAGATAGCTAATTTACAAAAAACGTAATAGTTATATCATTAAAGTAATGCCATATTGTTACTCAAAATATCTCAGATGTTACTAAGACATTGCGAAAAAACTTTAGGTTATATATCTTGATTTGAGTATTGGATCAAATTTTCAAACTAAAATATCTCAGAAGTTCAAAAATGTGGCTTGGCACTCTCTTGCCCCGACCCCCTCATATTATGTTCAGTTTTTCTTATTAATGTTTGTATTTTCAAAGTTTAGACCAGAACCGTATAGTTATTTCCACGCTCCGCAGATTTACTCATATATGTTATTGTTTTATGTTATTGAGTAATATGGTAATTTTTTCTTTAGATGTAATATATTTGAAACTGAGTATAGTGAAACTATTACAAAATAGTAAAATTATTAAAGAAATAGTACATGATAAAAAATATTCAACATATGGAAGAATTTTCGTTCTTTGTTTCAAAATTAAAACTGATATTTATAAATTCGTCCATTTTGGGATATTTAAAAAAATGTCTTCGTTTGAGTTACATAAAAGAAACGTTGAAATTCAGAAACATATACAAAGACTAATTGTATTTTAATCGCTTTGAAAAGTAATTAAGGTTTTTCTATTAGATGTCACATGAAATGGAAATACCTCAATTCAGTATATGAAAAAAAATCGTCAACTAGCCTACATAGCATTTTTATAGATCTGTAGATCATGGATATGTGCTAAAATATATTTGACAAAAAATAACTAAGTTACCTTCTATAGAAAACAAGCAAAGAAAGGATTCCAAAGAACTTACCTAGAAGAAAAAAAGATTATAAAATTAATCTAATGATAAACATAGACATGCTTATTACATAAATAAAATTATCATTTTGAAGAGTTTTTAAACGCAACTTCTATTTAGGAAGTGAAAGGTTTCAATGGGACATTGAAATAATTCATGAGTAAAACAAGCATAACGCACTCTTTAGTATTTACTTTTTTTTCCTTTTTTTTTTTTTTTTTTTTACTTTTTTAGAGTTCGAAACATATGCAACAAAAAAGAACATTTAGAGATTTATCACCTGTGTCCGGTTACTTGCAAAATGCCTTAAATTAATGTATTAATTTATAACTTATATATAAAAATCATTGGAAACACAGCTGTGTATATATTTTTTTATGATTCTAGCCTATCAGGGAGTGAGAAATCGATTGCGAAATTCGGTTCTTTCGTGTTATAGTGGCCCCCATGGATGAATCGCCAAGCAACTAAGTTTCATCTCAAAATTATAAAGCACATTTCACTTTATAATAATATATGATATATATAACATTTCATGACGTATAGGACCAAGTTTTATTCACATAAGACGCATATGTGATGTATACATACATATATATGTAGGATTTCAGTTTGAACACTTCACTTCATCAAATGAACTGATACTCTAATGCTATTGTCCATGATTTAAATGCGTGAGCTGAAAATACTTTGGATCACGAGTTTTGGCAAAGAGCCAGTTTTCTATTTTTTGTATTGAAGCAAGATATGTAAAATGGATATAGCCGTTAGGCCTGGTTGGATTATCGTAATGTAAATTTGTTGTATAGTTTCGACCAAAAGTGTTATTAGTTGAAATTAAAGTGCATATTTTGTTGTTCATCGATTATTTGTCATATTGGTTCAGTAAAGTGCCTATTTATATATCATTTACTTACATACATATATATATATATATATATATATATATATATATGACATGTGTATAACTCATATATGATGTATATATATATATATATATATATACGCTTTGCGTTGATCTTGGCGAAATCATACCTGAAACTTTGGCATATTCGTGTTCATCCTCTATAACGGGAAATTACATAAAATTCCAATTTTACATGAAAAAATAATTGAAAGAAATAAAATAGTGTATATATTGAAGCATTTCAAAATAATTGGCAATTATTTTAGCACACTCTCTTTTAAGCTACCCAGGTTGTGCATTTATTTTTAATCATAACATAATACGACTTTTCTCATAATAACGTCTACGCACATACTATGTTGTTTGGGGAAAAGGCATGTTAACATGAATGTGTACATGAAATGTTATTATCAACGACAATTAATAAATAACATTGAAAATATGATTGAAAGTTTTACACATATCTAGAACAAAATATTATATGTAGTGTAGTACTACGTATCTAGAACAATGTGCATGGACATTAAAAATAATCTTTCTAATTTTATTATCTCTGTCGTAAATCTTTGAGATTCCCTCATCAAATTAAGCCGAAGAAGTTTTATTCGTCTTTGCTTTCTAAAACTTCCCTTTCATCAGAGCGTACCCCGACATATAAATAAATTATTGAATTTCCTCTATCGTCCATTGTCCGGCACTTGCTGGAACAAAAGATATTAGAGTGAAAAGGCGGCATATTCTTTGTTCTCAGCTGATCGCTAATAAATTTGTTGAAGAACTTTGCTGTGAAAAGGTGATATAAAGTCTCCTTAGACATGTATTGTCAGACTTGCTGCAAAATGAAGATGGCTAGTTTCATTGTACTATAAGAGCGATTCTGTTTGGGTCCTAAGAGATTGGAAGCAAATAAATCTATTGATTTGGTAGCAGCTATCACACATACAAAGAGAAAAGGAAAAGGAGGAAATAGATGAAATGGGTAATATTTCTAAGTCGTATATTTGGATAAAATATACATATATATGATTAAAGTTTTTGCTTTTACTTTTCCAACATTGCATTCTATGGATTGTTTTATAATGCATAGTTTGTTTTAAAAAAATGTAATGCCCATTGTATTATTTCAAGGAACTATAAAAAATGTTATGTTTAAACATATATTTAAAAAGTAATTAAAACAATTATATAAAAAATACCAATCTTAGGATGTTATTTATAAAACATTTTTTATCTATTTCGACGACACTTTTCACAATTTTGTGAAATGTATTGTTTTTGTAATTCAACAGTGTTTTTACATATCATAGAAATTTTAGAAATTTTAAAAGAATTAAAAAACCCCAATTTTTTTAATTTTATGTTAAGTAACAACAATTATAACTATTTTTTAAATTTAGTATCCGGTATTTACTTTGTATAACTTAAATACAATATACTGTGTTAAAAAAATAGTTACGGTACTGAAAACAACTACATACAATATGATCAAGTATTGGTACAATGTGAAACACGTTGGGAATGTTAAAAAAAAATTAAGCCATCGATCCAACAAAAATATTTATTATTTTTATCATTATTATAATTGCGATATTTAAAAGTATTTTTTACCATCAAATTTCAAATTTCCGAAATTTATATTTTAGAAAACGTAATTATTAGTAAGTCTGCATTTGTAATTGTGTGAATTTTAATTCACATTGCTAACAGGACGTAAAACCATCAGAGTAAAAAAGTATTTTGGCCACGGTTCGCACCTGGTTCAGCGGATAACGCTCTGTCAACTGAGCTACCCGGATGCTACCTAGCCTGTCACCTCTCACTTTTGTATGTTGATAAGTATGCAACCGCAACACAAGCTGAGATAATTTCATGAACCACAATCACTGCGGCAAACATGACACAAAATTAGTCCAGCATTTATGAATTCAATTCAATGATGGTTCAATTATTATACGGAGTCATCGAAAAAGGTTGGTCAGATTTGAAAAAATCATAACTCTAAAAGTAATTGAATAAATGCAATAATTTTCATTCCAATGTACTCGACAATTATGCAAAATTTGTTATATGAAACTGTGCTAAAGCCGTGTCATTTAGACGATGCGCAGAATCGATAATCTGAAAACCACACTTTTGCAATTTTCACTTGTGGCTTAGGCTATTTGTGTACATAGTGGATCCTTTCCGACTAAATCGACGATTCTGAAGAACTTTCTAATTGATATTTTTCCATATCTTTTATTATCCATTTTTACAATTTTTTGTACCTGAGACCATTTGATGAATTTCGCAATTTTTCCGCTATCGATTGACGAATTTCGCGATTTATCGACTATCGATTTTCACGATTTTTTCTATGAAAGTTCGACAAATTGTGCACTTTTTTTCTCGCTTTTGTTTATTGCAAAAAAAAAAAAATTCTTGCTGATGTTTGACGAATTATTCACTTTTTTCCAATGTCACTCGACGAATTTCGTAATTCTGTTCCGCGATTGTTAGATGAATTTCGCGATTTTTCCCCCGAGATTATTTAACGAATTTCGAAATTTTTTTTTTCCTGAGACTATTAGACAATTTATTTCATGACAGATAGACAAAATTATTTTTTTCCCTGCAATAGTTTTAGATATAGGATCACTAAGTTTCGCATTTAACCGTTAGGAACGCTGGGAGTAGGTTAATTAAGTAGCACATACCCCCTTTCTAATTTCTTATATTTAGACATCAGTTTTATAATTGTAGCTGCTTCCGTTCACAAATTAAATGTCTACGCAACTTGTACGCTTTCCATTCCAGAACCATCGAAAAGGCAGGACAGCACAAAGGCCTAGCAATTGCTTCTTCGCTTCGTCTAAAGGTCATGGATGAGAAGAAGTTACATTTAAAGAATCTCGGATAGTTGTCGAGTACTTTTCGAAGAATATTACTGCGTTTCATAAGTTTGGAGTTATAAATGAAGTTATAAACTTTTTAAATGTGTTCAACCTTTTTGGATGATCCTGTATATATAATAATTGAAGCGATGCAATACGCCCGAGAAATAGTGAATCTGGATTTTTAATCGCCGGAATTTTAATTCAAATTGCTAACAAGGCATAAAACCAACAGACTTTTTAACACCGTTGGTTTTACACCTTCTTAGCAATATGAATAATATTCATGTGAATAAAAATTCCTATTTTCTATTTCTCGGGCGTCACTTCAATTATTATATGCGTGTAATTAATAGTATTTTACGTTTAATCAGGTTAAATACAAATTGTGAAATTATAATTTTAATTCAGTATCAGGTATTTACTCTTTATTATTTAACAACAATATGCTGCGTTAAAAAAATAGTTACAATCCTGAAAACAACTACATACAATGTGATTCGTAACACGTGACACACTCTGGAATGTTCCACCAAAATTTAAGTCGATAAATATATGTGTTATTATTTTTATCTTTTATATATCTTCCAGAAATTTAAAAAATATTTTCAATTGTCAAATCTGAAATTTCCAAAAATTAAACTATCGAAAACGTAATTATTAGTACTTTAGATATAGCATTTTTTAAAATTTAGTATCCGGTATTTACTTTTTATTTCTTAAAACCAATATACTGTGCTAAAAAATAGTTACAGCCCCTGAAAACAACTGCATAAAATGTGATCAGGAATTCGTTCAACGTGACACACTTTGGAGTCTTCAACGAAACATTAAATAATCCATTGGACAAATATATCTATTATTTTTTCCATTAATATTTTTCAGATTTTTTAAAAAATATCTTCAATTGTCAAATAAAAAATTCCAAAAAAAAAATAAATTTTTGAAAAAGCAATTGTTAGTATTTTTCTTACATATAACTTTTTGTTTAAATTTACTATCCTTTTCCTTATTTAAAAACAATATACTGTGTTAAAAAATAGTTACAGTCCTGAATACAATGCGATTAGGAATTCGTAGAACGTGACACACTTAGGAATCTTCAACGAAAAATCAAGTCATCTATTGAACAAATATAACTATAATTTTCACCATTAACATTTTTCAATTTTTTTTAATATTTTCAAATTACAAGTAAAAAAATTAAAAAAAAAAAAAAATTGGAAAATGTAACCATTAGTATTTTACATATAACTATTTTTTTTATATATTTAGTTTCCTTTTCATTACTTAAAAACAATATACTGTGTTAAAAAATAGTTACCGTCCTGAAAACAACTACATACAATGTGATCAGGAATTCGTACAACGTGACACACTTAGGAATCTTCAACGAAAAATCAAGACATCTATTGAACAAATATAACTATAATTTTCACCATTAACATTTTTCAATTTTTTTTAATATTTTCAATTGTCAAATAAAAAAAAAATAAAAAATAAAATTTTGAAAACCGTAATTATTAGTATTTTACATATAACTTTTTTATTTAATTTATTATTCTTTACATTACTTAAAAACAATATACTGTGTTAAAAAGTAGTTACCGGCCTGAAAACAACTACATACAATGTGATCAGGAATTCGTACAACGTGACACACTTCGGAATCTTCAACGAAAAATTAAGTCATCCACCCGTGTATGTGTTCTTGTATATTTTTTTCCTCCCAATTCCAACTTCTCGCCTTGGAATCTTCTCTTGGGCCACATCCAAAGACAGGACATGTAATCAACTTGGAAAAAAAAAAGTTTCCAAATATAACTCAACATAGTGTGATTCTGCTGTTTGTTCTTCCCTGGGAGTTGAAGTTTTTGTTGTTGTTTTTGTTATTCGTTGTAGGCATTACGTGATCAGCTTTGCTTCACTTTATACGTCATTTTCGTGATTTCTATTATATTGTACCAGATACGCAAGATATAAAATGATGAGAATTTGACGTGAGATGACTGCTTCGAAGTTTCGGAATTTAATGTAAAAAGTTATTCTTTTAATAGCATAATCAACTTTATTTTATGGATTGAAAGAATGGCAGAATTCTCATCTTCAGTTTTATAGGCGATATATGAATATTAAAGAACAAGTTTTCTATATTTAAAATAATTAAACATATAACGACTCAATCAAAATTTTAAATTTCTAAATTTTTAAATCATAATTTTATTTTTCAATCCAAAATTTTAAATTTTTGTTGGTGCAGCTTTTAAGGAGGTTCATCAATTTTACATTCCCTTTAATTGCATGATTTTTTAAAAACTTTTTTCAATTTCGATATTTTGCTCCAGATTCATCCGATTTAAAACTAATCTTCAGCAATTATTCTTTAAAGTATATTTTTCATATACCAAGGTTCATTTTAACATTAATGAACGAAAACTTCATTTATGCCACTTAAAATGTCCATTATTTATAAAAAAAAATAATTTTAATATAATTGTCTCACGCTACCCTATAGCCACAGAAGCTAATTATTAATTTAATTTTTTTCAGTTTTTATTTATGATTTTGTATATAACGTCATAAACATATAACGTCTTAATCCAAATTTTAAATTTCTAAATTTTTAAATCATAATTTTATCTTTCAATCCAAAATTTAAAATTTTTGTTGGTACAGCTTTTAAGGGGGATCATGAATTTTACGGTCCCTTTAATTGCATGATTTTTAAAAACTTTTTTTTAATTTTTCAAAATCTGTTTTCTATTAGAAATATACATAGAACAAATGGTTTTACATTATATGAAAAATATTTCAATGTAGAACAATATATGTAATTAAAACATAGAAAATATCACACTCAAAAATACATTCTGAAGTATCACTTATAAAGATTGTGATTCTGAACATACAGGGTCTATCCAGGAAGTAAGGAGACTAGATATTTCTCGCCAAGCAGAAGGCCAAAGGGGGAAAGTTTGCGGGCGGTACGTGCCGCAGAGACTATCCGCTACAGAACCTGACAGAAGTCAGCTGTTCTTCAACCTTTGCAGCACATGGATCGCTCGTGAAGCAAACACGTATTTGAAAGTGGTGTTAGGTTTTTAGAATGCAGCGGAGTGTCGAGCAGCGATACGCCATAAAGTTTTGTGTACAACTAAACAAAACGGCTACTGAGACGCTTGTCGTGTTACAAGAAGGCTATGGAAAGGATTCTTTGTCCAAGCCTGAATTGTTTAAGTGTCCTTCAAAGACAGGAGAGAGGACAAACAACGGCTGAACGCACATCAAGCATTCGAATTTCAGACAATGTGCGTAAAATTAAAGCGCTGTTGGATTCTGATCGTCGGATGAGTGTCCGAATGATTGAGAAGATGTTGGGACTTAGAAAATCGATTGTGAATTAAATCGTCACGGAAGAACTCCAATGCGGAAAACACATACTTCAAATTTACTCAGTTCCTGGCAAAACACAGCGTCGCAACACTGTCCCAACCACCGTACAGCCCTGAACTATCAGTGCCAGAGGTTTTATTATTCCCTCGTTTGAAATTCAGCTTAGAAGGTCATAATTTTGGCAATCAGGAGAATTTTCAGAAAACCATAATGAACTTTCTGAACAGCATTCCAGTTGAAGGCTTCCAGGCTGGCATAAATGGGTTTTAGAATCGTTGGCAACGGTGTGTTAATGCAGGAGAAGGCTATTTTGGAACATTAAGTGTCAGTGAAATTATCTTCAAATAAACGAATTTTATGGAATCAGTCTCATTACTTTCTGTATAGATCCTGTATTAGCGAGTCTGAGTGTTCAAGTAACATTCGTTTAGAAGAACATAAAATCCCTTTGAAATCCAGCTGTTTAAGATCGAAACGTGATAGATACCACAGACCAGACTTTGAAAATATTGCAATAATTAGATCCAAATTTATTATTTATAAAAACAGAATATATTAAGAAGGTTGGTTCAAAACAGTACAGAACCCCCCCCCCCCCCTAAACGAGACATGTGCATTTCCACCTCAGTATACAGTCTTACTGTGATGTATAATCCCCCCTCCCCCCCCGAACATTTATAAACAACAGCTTCGGTCTCGATTGACATTCTTACTAATGAGGAACTTGTACATAGATCGAAACGTCTACATTATCAATTGATCTTATTATGTGATTTTAGCGTGTTATTTGTGTTTTTGTATTTTATTAAATGTCTGCTTTAAATTGTAACGAGCATGTCTGCTACAGGCGACATGAAACAGATTTTAAGTTTAAACCAACAAATTTATTAAAACAAGACATGATTGGGCTGACTATAGAGCTGGAGGATTCAACTATGCCGATCTAATTAATTTTAACTTAACTTCAATTAACCCATTAACCCCTTCGCGACGAGCGTCCTTTACGGAATTTTTCATCTTTTACCACCGGTTTTTTAAAACAGAAATTTTCGCCTACATGAATCGCAGCAATGTTACCATTACATAAGGCAAAGCTTACAATAAAAAATAACTTGTGGGAATAATCGAGATTCTGAGTAACTTATGCGTCACGTATACGTGTCGCTCGTCCCCAAGGAGTTAAGGACCGAATTATTTTTCTCAATAAAATACAAATATTGCGATTCATACCACTTTTATATTATAGGAACCTAAGAGTGACTTTATGATGGTGTTTCTTGTATGAAATAAAGCAAATATTTTTCCTAAAAACAAACTGGTGTTACCTTAAAACCTGGTGTAAAAAACATAATGTTGCGAAAACGCAACGTCAGTCGTTAATGGGTAAACAATGAATGTAAAATTATTAATGTAAAATTAACTTACACGAGGCAAAATTGCTGCTCACAATCACTAAAGACTTTCGAAGAATCGATATCTAAAAATACTTCACTAAAAACCAAATTCACAAATCTTGAATGACTCTGTAATCTAGAAACACGTGGTTTTCGGAACGTATTTTATTTCGAAACCATGAAACATTTTCTTACTAAGATGACACTCCTTTCCGATAGAACTAGACAGCAAATTTGGAACATATGTCAGCTAAGCAAGTTAGCGAAACTCCAGGTGCAATCAAGTCTAATGACCCTTCTCTAAGGTAGGATCTGACTCCAAATCCGCTCATACGAGCTTTCATTCCCATATTTATAGTTCTCTAACTGACCGCCGCGACTTTATTAACATAACACTGCATGAAAAATCGCAAAACACAGATCCAAAGAGGCAAAATTTTTCCAGAGAAAAATAAAGAAAAACGTATGTTAGATGTCACTTTAACGCACACATGTTAGCATCGGACAGAACGCTCGCACTCAAACACTACACTCCATTTATAGGTGAATAGCTAGCGTCTGGCATAAAATGTCTTATTAATTATAAAGTTTTCTATATGTATATCAATTAATATTTTTTATGCTTATTTCAATTCTTTTTTTGGCTGGTCAAGTAATTATTCTAATAAAATCTCCAAATTATATACATACACATGAACAGACATATACATGTATGTATATGGTACATTTGTAGATAAATAGATAGATAAACGATTAAAGATAGAATTCTGATAATTAATTTTTGTTTATCCAAGCCAGGATATGCAATTTAAAAAAATCAAATATATTTCATTTCATTGTGGTACAACTTCATGTTCTTTGCTGCCATCTGAAGTTTTTGCTATTTTTGTTTTTCCGTTAACGAATTCCTTGATCAATCTTACTTATTATTACTTTATTCTCCTGATTTCAATTATATCGTACCATGCATTACAATATCTAAAATGATGGGAATGATTGTTTCAAAGTTTATGAATTTAATATATGAAGTTATTCTTTTAATACTAATATCAACTTTGTTTCCCTGACAAAAAGAAAGATTAGTTCTCTGAAAGGTCTGAGTTTGACTTTTGTACATGGAATGTATGAACATTCAGAGAAAATTTTTCATGTTCATATCTGTCAGTAAAAAAGCCTTACTCTTCCGGGACATCGGTTATAAAAAAATTCATTATTGAACGTTGAAAATAAATTGAATTTTGACGGGATAAATGAAAGCTCGTGATACTAGAGTTCATTCTTTTGGGGGATTATATTGTCTTCATTATGGATTTTAACGTACAATAAAGGATATTTAAATGACATTTTTTAGAGCTCGTTACAAAATTTAAGAAGAAAATAAGATTAGATATTAAAAAAAATTATCATCTTAAATATTCTCGCGAAAAGAAAAACAATGTTATTCAAATTTGGAGTAGAATTTTAAGATTATTCCGATTTTCAAGAAGAGGATAAATATTTTCTTTGAAAAATGTTTCTACTTGGGTGTCGAAATTTTCTAATTAAATAATATAATATGTTAATGATATCTTTTTGAAGTTAAATGAAAATATACGACTGCAAAGTATAGATAGATGCATTCAAGAAATAATTGAAAGTGAATAAAAAATGTCTGTACTTTCAAATTTTGAAAATTTGAAATAATTTAAGTATGTTTGATCAAAACATATTTGAAAAGAAGTTTTTAATTAGAGTTTTCATTAGAAAAAAATATTAATATAATAACTTTAAAACACCTGAGTAAAATAACTTTATTTGCTTTGAATAAAAATAGAAATTTCAAAAAATTAATTTTATTTCATTTGTTTTTAATACATTTAATCTGTGAACGAAAAAAGCGTAATATCAATTGTTAAATTTTATTACTATTGTTTTTTCGATATTCTTAATTTACCATTTTCTGTTTCAAGATTTTTTCTTTTATCTTTTTTTTATATTATTATTTCGAGTTGCTCTTGATACAGAGTGTAGTTAAATGTAGTAATTGTTATTGCGATATTATTTTTCGTGGTCTTATTAAATTTTGAAAACGTGAAGAAGCAATTTTGTAAACGATAATCTTATATTTTTATGGATTATATAAGAAGTTATTTCAGAAAAATAAACAACTTAAAATATCTTAAATATTTACCATAAAAAAGAAATAATATAACCAGTTTTCAATTTAAAATTCGTATTTTTAAAGTTGCTGCAATGTTCAAACTCGGTTAAATGAATCCGTTTCAAGCGAAAATTTTAAGATGTAAAAATGTAATAAAAAAGTATTTCATTTCAAAAGCTATGTGGCTTTATTTCTGCAGTAATATAGAATATTTCGTTTATCATCCATTTGAAAAAAATGTAAAAAACTAAACTTTTAAATATTTTATATTATAAGAAAATGAAAAAAAAATCTTCATTAAATGTTTATATTTGATTAATGTTTTTCTTATATTGGCTTTCATTCTGAAAATAAAATTTTTATTAGTTTTCACTATAAATAGAACCTTGCAAAAACTTACTTTTACCTTGATTCGTTTTTAAGAAACTTAATTAGTGAACAAAGAAAGTATAATGTTATTTTCTTAATCTTATTTATTAACTTAATGACATTTTCTTAATCTTTTGTAATTTATTCTAGATTTTTCTGTTTACAGTTTGTGATCGCTTCTCAAAGAATGTAGAGAAAAGTCTTAATTTAATCGCGGCATCCTTGTTTGCGAACTCGTTAAAAACTGAAAACGTGTGAAATATTCTGACAGAGATAATCTTTTTATATTTTAGTTTGCTTAAGGGAGTGAAATAAATCGATTTCAGTTATATAAAAATAACTTATTTTATCTTTAAGATTTGCGATAAAAAATTGTTTTAAATTTGTGTATATTATTTTTAGATTTATGATATATTTACATTTATAAATTATTACATTGTTACAGTGTTGCATTATTTAAATTTAAAAATACAATGCATATAAACCGGGTGTCCTAAAATAGACACACCAATTTTAAAATTCAATAATTTTAAACGGTGACAGATATTTAAAAAATTGTTGCAGGTGAATAATGTACGATGTTAGTTGTTTTTTTTTTTTTTACTGTAATTCGTGGTTTAGTTTCAATTAGCAGCGACAGATGGCGCTGAAAGCAATAGGCACTAAATCGAGACGAAAACTGAAATCACCCAGCATTGATGCCATGAAAGGAAGTTAAATATACGGAGTTGGTCATAATCGCCAAAACAAGCATCTTGTTAGTGTGCAATTCCGAACTCAGTCAGTATTATTTTGGTGAAATGCGTTGTTGCAATGGAAATAACGAATCTTCCATGTATTGGCAGCGAACAGAATTGGGCATGAATTTAATAAGCTGTATTCGAGTTGTCAGAAGATTTTATATTTATGAAAATTGTATTGGTGAATGAGATCCACTCTATCAGGTTTCTGACTTTCGTAAAACTCATGTTGTATATTTCTAATTAATTTAAGTAATTATATTTATTCATGATGACATTATTGTATTCCGATATATTTTTTTTATTTTGTTGTAAAACTGCCTTATGTGATTGACAGTGAAATTGACCTCATCCGTTTATCTATTTGGGGGATGTTCGCGAGATCTTTGAAAAGTACTAATCCTTTGGAAAGAAATGCAATGAGCACCACATTCCTAGCAAGCTGGATTTCAGAGAAGAATGCAAGGGGAGAATGATCGAGAAAAAGGCCGGGTGGAATGGTCTAGAAGAAACGCTCCCACCGTGGATGGAAACTCCGTGAATGAAGAATGACAGCCCCGTCGTTTTGTAGTGTGAGCGGGACATTGGGAGACTCGTCACTCGTGGAAGTGCAGCTGAGAGCGTAGGACGACACAGTTGCTGGTGTGCCATGAAGAGTAGAGGAGTGTCTCGTTGATGTGTAGCGGATAACATAGAACGCAAGGGTCGTCAGTGCAGAGAGCAGAATATAGAGTTAAGAGCGTAAATGTATTAAATTACAGAGATAATGTACATTTGACAGTTTGGTCCAGAGTAGAATTAATTACTACTTAGACGGAGTGATGTGTGCGAGTGGTACATATGAGATATATTAGAGCGTGCGATCGGGGAGATTGCCATATGACAGTCACATACGGCTAGTGACAATAAACTAACTATCACTGTAACATTTTTCTTGCATATTGATTTAATTAATAAATTATTAATTGATTATTTATCTGAGAACTTCTTTCCCAACGTGTCCGGTGTCACTTTAATACCGGTGGTGGCAGCAAAATACCATAAAACTCAGGTATCAATTCTAGGAGAATGTTGCGATGACTGAACATGGCGACGTAACCATTACACACTCCATATACAGAAGGTAGTTCGCACTTTATGGAAACAATTTTCACAATCAATTTCTGAACTTATATGCCATAATATTGGCGACAATTTTAGTTTACTATGATTTAGTTTACTAGTGATTTATGCTTACCAATTCTGGCATGACCCAGTCTCAAACGGTATTTTTTTTTTTGTTCGTTAGTAACACTAAAGGATCCAACACAGGTTTCCGGGGTTACAATGTAAAGGTGACCATTTTTTTTTTTTTATTGAAAACTTTAATACATATTTTTCGATTTGCATCAAAGAATAGTACATAAAACCCATTTTATATGAAAAATATTAATGATCTATTCAATTAAACTTTTGAAATTTCTTAAAAGCGATACTGCCGTTTTATGTCCATGACAGGAATTAATAGCCAAAGAAATCGCCAACAATTTCGCTGCTTACAGCAGTTTTTTTTATTCTGCTCATTTCAGTGGTTTAAGCGCGTAATTCGATTATTATGACGATGTGTTTGATATGTGATCCTTGGAATTCAAATTTTCCAAATATAATCTGAAGGAAAATCAATTTTATATTTTCTTTTTTTTTTTTCCTTATACTTATTATTTATTTATTTATTTATCTTTGAGAAAATATATATATAGACATAGAGCTAGAAATATCGAACTTTTAAATTACAGCTTTATTTAAAAAAAAAGAAAATAATAATCAAATCATTTGCAATGTTTCAAAATATCTTTATTAAATGCATAAACTTTATGAATAATTTTTCCATATTAGTTTTCATATACAAATATTTTTTATTAAGATCTCAATAATCGCTGAACACTATAAAATATATATATATATATATTACATTAAAAATAATTCATTAAATAAGTAACTGTAAATGTTATTTTACTAATGAGTTTCTTACTTTTTTTTTTTTTTTTGTCTGACTAGATTTTTCGCTTTAAAAATTGTGACTGCATTATTCTACATAAAAATATTCTCGAAAACTTAAATTTTTTATCGTGTTATGCTTGTTATTGTGATCGTTAAAAAATTTAAATTGGAAAAGGGAAATGTTGAGAAAGATAACCTCTTCAATTCGTAATTTATATATAGAGGCAGAAGAAATGCGGTTTTAGATATGAAAAATCGATTCACCTGATCTTAAAGATTTACGACAAAAAAGGAAATAAAACAGCCTGTTTTAACTTTAGAAGAAGTATTTTTAAAGTTATTGCAATGATCAAGACTCTAATAAAAAAAATAGTGCCAAATTTTAGAATCTTTTAGAAACTTGTTTTTTTTCTTTAATAATGATGCTATGTCTGTTTTCGGAAATACGGATTCATGGATAAAGTTTAAAACGTACTCTTGTGTTTATGATATTCCTTTACATGCCTTTTTTTATGTTGTAAAGTTTATTTGATTTTAAGATAAAACATGTTCTCCATTTTCTGTTTAGAAATGAAAATTTTATGAAAGAAATATTTTAAATGTGACGCATGGTAAAGTAAAATTCAGAGTCATCACTAAATCATCTTAAATCATTAAAACCTTTTAATTACTTTATTTTATTTCAGCTCACTTAAATGAGCGTATTGGTTTACTGAACAATATATATATATATATATATATATATATATATATATATATATATATATATATATATATATATATATATATGTACGAGTATATATAAGTGTGTGGGATTACGATAAGTAATGTGAAATTTCACCACAATAGATGTTCTTCAAATACTACTATTATCAATAAGGTTTAATAACAACAAAATATACATATGAAGATTCAACATATAACTAGATTATTGTTCAATAATCAATAAAAACTTTCCGCAGGGTTGCCACTGGCGACTATTTTTTAATTCTATCTCACATCACTTTCTCAAAACAATTTTTTTTCACATACATTTTGACAACATGTGCAAGACAAAATATACTACAAAATTATATTTTGAAAATAGTGGTGCAAATAGAATCTAAAAATAGTCGCCAGTAGCAACCCTGTTTCCATCTTTTTATAAATACATATTTTGTAAGATTCTCTAAGCTTTCGTCAAAAATCAACCAACTGCTTTGGCTAAAATCTATGGAACTCTCGTTTATCCTTGCCCGTTTTCATTCTTGTATAATGTGCAATCATATTCGTGCTTGCATCTATCACAGCTCGTGGTTATTGTTATCTCATTGAATTTAAACTATTGTTGCTGTTATTTTTATTATTACTTTCCCCCACCCCCATATATATATATACGGGGTGACTTTTAATTAACCTACAGCTTTAAAAAGAAATAATTTCTCAGAGCCTCACTAGATGGCGGCACGAATGCGCGCAGTGAGAGAGGGCATAAAAGAAATTTGTTTAGTGTCGGTTTAAAGTAACTTTGAAAATATCTCCCAAAGTGTCATATTCAACTGAAGATCGTATTTTTATTGTTAAAAATTGGTATTTATATGGTGAAAATGCAACACTATTTCTACGGAAGTGGTCTTCAACATTCAGAAACCAACCTAAGCCTTCTACAGCATTAGTAAGAGATCTGATAAGAAAATTGGTCACCTTATTCACCAGATATGAATCCATATTATTTCTATCTTTGGGGTCATATGAAAGATTTGGTTTACAAAAAGAAGCCGACATACCTTATTAGCCTCAAAAGTTCCATAACTGACTCATTTTCAAGCATAAAAAAGAAACGCTCGATTTTGTTACTGACAACTTTGTGACTAAATTGCGCTATTGTATCACCTCTGAAGATTCTCACTTTGAAAACTTTACCCATTAAATTCCTTTTCCAAGTTCTTTTCAATAAAAAATGTTTATAGTGATATCTGCAACGACTAAGCGTTATTTCAGTTAAAACTTGTAGGTTAATTAAAAGTCACCCTGTACATATAATTAAAAGAAAGATATTGTCTGCGTATGTAACTGGATGGCTGTTTGTTGTTGGCGATGTCTAAGGAAATTTTATGTACGTAAATGTCTGCGAATTTGTTTCCAGATGGACGAAAACTGGTCCCATTTTAACTGAGGTTCAGAATTTCGATTTTGTCTTATTTTATGTTGAAAGGAACGATTTTACAAGTTTGTCGACAATTTTGTTCCACTCGCAAAATGAATCCAATTTTAGTATTTTAATTCATTACAGAAAATTTTATCCACTTTTCAATAAAGTTTATTTGGTGATTTTTTAATATTTCGCAATAATTTTTTAACCTCCCTCCCACCATTTTTCAGAAAGTGAGAAGTTTGTTTTTAATCAATCAATACCTATCTGATGCTTTATTCATTCAATCTCAAATTTTATACCCCGGTAAGGAGCGGGCTTTCATAAATTGTTTAAATTAAAAAGAAAAAAAATGAAAAATGAAATTAATTTTAAAGTAATTATTAAAGAAAATAAAGCTGTGTAAGGAATAAATAACATCCTGCTTCGAAAGTAAGAGTATATGGTTTATGGTTAGAGAGAATAAAAGAAAGAAGATACCACGATTTACATTTTTGTTGTAGCTAACTTTATTGTCTTAAGCCATATCTATAGCAAAAATTTACATTAGCCTGCAGAAAAAAGGGTAGGTTTATATAATTCAAAAACTGAATAAAAATATTTTACATTAGTATATAATAATCTGAACGTGTAATAGACCACTTAAGCAGTCATAACAGTTGAAGCTTAATTCAAATTATGGATAAGTATATTTTGTTTTCTGAACGTACAAAATTCATTATCAAAACGACACAATAATATCTAAAAAAGAAAAAAAAATCTGCTAAATTTTGTGTATATATTATATATACTATGTATGAAAGAGACTTCTCAAAAAATGTAAAAAAAAACATGCATATCAAAAGAATAGGATAAATAAATATTCATATGTGGCTTTAAGGTCAGAAAAATGGAAATGTATTCTTTTCAATATTACTTCTTCTTGGTTTTCCCGTGCGTGAATGTATCTCAAGATTAAACTCTTTTTAGTTTGTAGAGAAGAAATAATATCTGTTTTTGGCTGTAGTAAACATGATGAATGGTATCAGAGAAGAAATGAAATCTGATGCCACGCTTAAAATTTTCGTACTAGCCTACTTGAAGGTTTTAAATCATGTTTATAAGAAATATTTACATTAAATTATAGAAGACTATTTGTTTATGCATATTAAAACTAAATTAGACAATAAGACCTTATTTTACGATTTTTGATTAAGTTAATCAGTTTCTCAATGAGTAATGGACTGTGTGAACAATCATGAAAAAACTTTACTGTCATATATAAATTTTTAAATACTGTAATATATAAATATTTAAAACATATTTTATATAAGGTGGGTGCCCCTGATATGCCCATTTAAGAATTTACATCTGCCGTCATTTTGAAAAAAATCAAAACCGTTGTATTTTTGTTAATGTTCCCAGATTAATGGACTTTCTTAAAAAATATATTGCATTCCTCAAGAAAATAGTTTTACTAGTCCAAAAAACAGGAATTCCAAAAGTCTACCAAGTGGCCATCATTGTTACATGTTTCAAAAATCGTGTTTTTCTACCATTTAAAAATGCTGTTCTGCTAAACTAAATAATTTTGACATAAAATAAATAAACACGATACTCAATAATTCTTTTTGTTATTCAAAAGTGGATATGAAACAGAATTTTTCATCAAAAATGAAATTGTTTACAAAATTGACATTGCAATTTAAGTTTTAATTTGGAAAAGTGTGAAATCCTTTTAGAGTTTAAAAATTCGTTAAAACAAATTACTTATCGCAATTGGAACAAATAAAACTGTCTTTATACTACGCTTGCATGATGTACTTGATATGGCCACCTGGATGGACAAATCAGCGGCAGGTCAGCTTTCACGAAAATCGTTTGATTTTGAACAATTCTTTAGATATTTTATCAGACAACAACATTTTAGAAACTCGTAAAACATACGCCATCAACGACAGTACCAATTGATATAGCATCAAAAACTGAATAAAGTATGATGATATTAATAAAAAAATATTTTAAAAACGTGCATAAAAAAGGAGACTTATGAGATAAAAACAAGAAGTGATCACACCAAAAACATAAAATAGGATATTGGCATCAAATTCCACAACCTAGCTGAATGGCAAGTGATCACACGATACACTAGGAGGCTCCTGAACGGTATGCTCCTGCTTGCCATTCAACAATTTTTTTTTATTAGCCAGCCTATAACAGGGGGATGGCCATATCAGGAACATGTCCATAACAAGGCCACCTACCTTATTTGACAACATAATAATGCGATTTGAGATGGTCAGTATCCCACAATTTTTTTGCATACAACGAAACAATAAATGTTGAAGCAACAAAATTTTTGTTACGCCATATTTTATTCAAAAATTTAGTTGAACTAAACATTTTTTTAGATCAACAAAATCTCTATTTTAAATCATCTTTTGAAAAACGGTTAAAACATTGAAAACAAAATTTTACATGTTGCGAAACACTTCAATTTCCGATTAACTGTTCTTTCAAAATTAAATCGTTACATAAAATATATTAACCAATGTTCTTTAAAATAAAGTTTCATTCTCTCCGTTTATCTCATAATTACTGCAGTGGAAATACCCTGTTTATAAAATCTTTTAACGCAACATAAATTGCACAAAATACGCCAATCTCCTTAACTTCTCTTAACTTACTCACACAGTTTTCAGAATATCCTCTTGAACAGAATTCCCTTGAACATTTTGGAACACAGAAAGTTGCAAGTTCATTGAATCTCATACTTCACCTGCACGATCTCCATTGTCTTTTGCCCAACACAAAGAAAACAAAGACCCGAAAAGGGGATTCTCCTTTGTGTTGTTACGCCGCGTGATTAAAACATTGAAAACAAAATGTTACATGTTGCGAAACACTTCAATTTCCGATTAACTGTTCTTTCAAAATTAAATCGTTACATAAAATATATTAACCAATGTTCTTTAAAATAAAGTTTCATTCTCTCCGTTTATCGCATAATTACTGCAGTGGAAATATCCTGTTTATAAAATCTTTTAACGCAACATAAATTGCACAAAATACGCCAATCTCCTTAACTTCTCTTAACTTACTCACACAGTTTTCAGAATTCCCCCTTGAACAGAATTCCCTTGAACATTTTGGAACACAGAAAGTTGCAAGTTCATTGAATCCCATACTTCACCTGCACGATCTCCATTGTCTTTTGCCCAACACAAAGAAAACAAAGACCCGAAAAGGGGATTCTCCTTTGTGCTGTTACGCCGCGTGATTTATGATTAACCAGTTAAGTGTCGGCGAGATAACTGCTCCGGTAATTCCAGGTGCAGTAAAAGAGAGTTCAGTAGCGTGCCAAGAAAGACTCTGAATATCATGTAAATGAGGGAAATGGTGCATTTTAAAAGTTTAGAAGAGATAATTTGTTAGCACAAAGGGTTCCACTTTCTATATTTTTTGTATTTTAATGTAAAAATCATTTGAACAGCTTACTTAGAAGATTGTAATATTTTAAACCCTTATAAGTGTTCCCATTTGGAAAATTAGTTTTATTAAAATTATAAATGCGAAAAACTTTCTAACATTTAATCTCCACAATCAAATAAATTATTAATTATTTAGAAATATCCCTGTCTTTCTGCTTAATTAATTTTTTTATCATATTAAGAGTGCAATAATTTATAACAAATTTTTTAAACTTCCAAACGTATGATTAACTGTTCAGCACAGAACTTTTTTTTTACCTTTTAAAATAAACTAGTTTGGATATTTTACTAGAGAGACAGTAATAGTTTAATCTCAAATGAAAATTCATTTTTACAAAAAACTGAATTTTATTAACTAAAGGACAATTAAGTTTCTAAAGTTTAGCAATTAATTTCTTAAGTAAAATATTTTATAACTTTTCGGAAAATAGCGTAGTTTTGGCTGTTTAATGAATTATTTCGCTTCAAATTTTGTAGTAAATTACAGTAAATTTAATATTTCAAAACGTAAAAATAATATAAATTGGTTTTTACAGGAAGTTTTGGCATCTATATTTTATACCGTTTAAATGAATTTTTACTGGATATCTTACGACAAACATAGTAATATAATAAATTCTAATGAGAATTTTCATTTAGTAAATGAGATTTTTATTTATTAACTTCATATCATACATGGGGATAAAACTTTAGCATTTAAACTCTGACACAATCTTTCTATTTAATAAACCGTTTTAAATATTAATTATCTAATAAATTGATGTAACACTATGCTAAAGTTTAAAAAGAATTTTCGTTGAGGAAAGGATTTTTATTAACTGGAAGTTATAAATAAGTGTACAATTTTTAAATTAGAATTCCGCAATAAAATAAATTAGAACAGTTTTTCATAATATCCAATGTTTTTTCGATTTGAAATATACTTTCTTAGCTGAATATTTGAATAAAACTTGTGTAGTAGCATGTTCAACGTAATTGATAGTTTCCATTACGAACATTTGTTTTATAAATTTAAACATATAATTTTAGACATTAAATTACATAGAAAATTAATTTATATATATATATGTGATGATATTTAGGACCGAGATGATTGAACAATACCATTTTTTTAATAAATGGTGATTTTCAATATTAGATGTTCTTTCATAATTAACCGAAGAGGAAGTTTCCACAATCGGATTTTTGGCAGTCGTGTTATCCACAGTAGATGGCGTGTGTGCGTCTGCATAAGAACAAAACTTCATCCAACAACACAATCAAACTTTTATTTAGAAGCGTAAACGACATCATTTGTAGATCTGCTTTCACACGAGTCATCTTTTTAGCACTTTCCAACCTAGTTGAAAAGTGCTTATGACTTCGGTTTGTCTGGCCGTCTGCCGTCTGGCCGTCTGCCGTCTGGCCGTCTGGCCGTCTGGCCGTCTGCCGTCTGTCCGTGCTCTAACTCCCGTAAATATGCTCGGATTGCTCTGCAATTTTTATATGTTATTGTCGTTATCTATAGCATGTTCCCTATTTCAACGGAAGTGTGTAGCACTTATAGTTTTTTTACAGGGACACTCAAAAGAATTCCGTTACATTGCGGTCTATGGGGAAAAATCATTTGCGGTTTATTTAAATAATGTTTCCTATTTTAAACGCATTGAAATTTATATATATCACTAAGGTGCATTAGAAGAAGCTTAATATGGAACAGGGTGTGCATAGCACTTATAGTTACTTTACAGGGACAGTAAAAATAATTCCGTTACATTACGTCTATGGAGAAAAATCGTCTGCGGTTTATTTAAATAATGTTTCCCTATTTTAAACGCATTGAAATTTATATAGATCACTAAGGTGCATTACAAGAGACTTACTACGGAATATTGTGTGTATAGCAGTCATCGTTCATTTACAGGGACACGCAAAAGAATTATCTACTGTCTGTTAACAATAATTCCTGGAAGTGCGTTTTAAGTTACTGAACGCGATTTTAATTTTAACTTGCTTTTTGTCTATTACGTGGTGTGTATAAATTCTGTAGATCCTATACAGGGCAGCACAAAAGTTCGAGAACACATTTCTGTTTATTGACAAACTCCAGACGGAGAATTTTAAACTGTGCTACGCGTTTTCTAACTGAACTAAAATTTAGCATCCTATGCAGTATATATACAATTCTATAGATCCCATACAGGGCTGAATAAAAGTATTCGGATATTTTTCAGAATATTGTATATGTTGGAAATTCCTGAAATTATGTTTTTAAATATGTTATGCGTTTTCCAAATTGTTTACTTAGAAGTTATCTTTTAGCTTATTAAACGGTATGATTTGTAAAATTATTTTGGAAGCGTTGGAAAGTGCTACATAATCTATGCTTGACGCATGATTTTTCGTTCTTGTTTAGTTTTGATGACAGAATTTTCATTATAGCAGAAGCCGGATGGTTAACTTTTATAATTATTCCTTCCGAATAGCATCAGAAAAACTACAGGTCGCTTCGCCATTACCAGGCAGAGATTCGATAAACCAAACACCGATGCAGTACCCCTCTTTTCGAATGCTCGAATCTTCTAATCCTTCCGAAGCGGAAAAAGCGGCGATATATCCTTTCAGTAAGAGTAGGAATACATGGTCACGTGAGGGCCTGTGCGCCAATCGTGAGCCGGGATTTTATGCGATGGCTCCAGAATATTGGAATAAAATGGTTTCCGCTAATTTTTTGGCACGAAGGAAAATTCCAGAAAATTCCATGATGTTCGATGATTTAGCTATGACCCAGAGTGTTTTATATATATATCCCTGTGAGCTTTTTGAAAAAGGGTAAAATTGTAATGTTGTTTTCTCTGCATTTTGTTTTAAATGCTAAAAAAATATGATTCTTTCAGCATTATAAATAAAACTTAATTACAAATATGATTGTAACAATTGAGAGTATTAATCATTCTTCAATGTTTTGAAAATTCATTAAATCTATAGAATTATATTATATTAAACATTGCATATATTGCAGTGAAACCTGGAGCTTAGTGAACGGAATATTACGTTCTAAACGCTTAGAGGGTTAAATATATATATATTTGTAATAGTTATATTTTCTTGTTTTAATTTTCATCTTCTTCATATTAATTTTTAAATAAATTAGCGAACATTTAAAAGTTTATGAACGTATAATTAAATTTAAAAAAAACTAGGGACCTCAGACCCCTACTCGCTAACGCTCGCCAACCCTCAACAACATGTCAACAATCTAAAAAAAACTTATTTTACTGCTTATAAAATTTTTATTTAACGTCTTTTAGCAATTAAAATAAGTATAACAAAATACTCTTTGAAAAAGCATTACATTCAAATTATACACAAACTAGATATGTGAAAAATATATTTGTATTTTTAAAAACCATGCAAAGCAACCCGAACTACCCGGGTTATCTGATATACTGTTTGGTATACAGAATACAGATAATATACTTTTCACATTTAGTACATTTTCATAGATTGATCACCAACTACACCAAAAACATATTTGGACGCACAATCTTTTACCGCACGCCAGCGGTAAATCCGGAAACATTTCCTTATTTATTGCAATTATTGTGATTCTGATTATAATCAGCTTTAAGTGGGTTTCAATGGTAATTGGGTTAAATATATGTTAAATTCACGTTTAATTATTTATTTATTTATTTGTGAAGTTTTATTTTCGTTTGGTAATTTACTTATGGTATGTTATATGAAAAAAAATGCTGAATTATCTACATTGTTTTAGCGAGTTAAAGATACGTGTTTGGATAGAACGCAGATTTAAGTGTATTACTGCTTAAAAATTATTTTAAAAATCATAGAAAATCTGTAAATTAACATATATTTTCAAACAAATTGTATTTGGAAGTATGTATTTTTTTTTTCAAAAATAAAAATTTTAAAAATTGAAAATTAGCTATGCTTACGAAGTTAAAAAAGTGTTAAAATGCGAAATTTATTGGTCAGGTCTTTGCCACCGCCAATATGACGCCAGCGATACTGACGAACATGTTTCTGCTTTATAATATAGATAAAATCTATGGGAATATTTTTATGTATCTCTAATTTCCTTGTTTGGGAAAATTGGGAAAGTTATTAGACAAGAAGGATTTTTGTTATATATAACTGAATAAAGTGATAAATAACTTTGCAGGAAATAAGAACATGAATTCAAAATAGTTTCATTTTATATTTTCGTTCTCTACGTATAAACAGTCTCTTGATAATTATAAATAAAATAATTTGGAAGATTTAATTTTGATGCATGATGACTGCACCATTAAACAGGAATTTGCATATTATTACCATAAATCCCTTGCGTTTCAATTCATTATTATTGCTAACACATTTATCAAAGTAAATTAAGATATTCAGGAAATTAAAATAGTAGTCGGTATTTAAATTCGTAGAAAAACTAGTCGGATGTGCCAATCCCAAAACTTTCTTCTATCTCAGTCATGTTAATACTTCAAAATTCGCTATCACATCGCCAATAAAATCAATATTTTTCATCATTCTGTTGTACGTCAGCTGCGTGCGAATGGTCGGGTTACAAGGATGCGAACAACCGATGTATACTAAACTACGAAAAGTCCTTCTGGCCTGAACCGACAGGAACACATAGCCTTCCTATTCCTTGGTTTTATGATTTTAGCTAATTAATTTAATGGAAAACACGAAGGTAAAACGCGTGGAACCTAAATAAAGAAGATTCAATCCCAGTTCTCGTCAACATTGAATTTGAATGAGAATATCGCCAAATTAGTCCTCTACAGCCAAGTTGGCTTCATTTATGGCAACATATTTTGGTCGCCAAATTTGGCGATATTCCGCCAACTGTCGCCAAGTTTGGCGAGAATTTGACGTGGGCGAATATAAATATATAGTGATAAGCAAATAATAGGATTAATGGTTACAACAATGAAAGAAAATTTGCCGAAACCATGTTAACCAAAGCTCATAAATTAAACCCGTTTATGGATGAATTCTGCTGTCTTCTTTGAAAATGTTAGCCACCCTAAAATTTCAAACTGCTATATCTCAGCCATTTTTTAACATCGAGGCAAAGCAAAAATTGTTCCGGATTCTCCGGATCAAGGCCGAACATTTAACGAAAAATAAGTTTTAGGATTTCTAATTTTTTTGAATTTGCACATCTTTTTTGAATTTGTAATCTTTAAATGGCTATCGCAACGCCCCCTTTCGTCGAAATATCCCCAAATTCTAATAGAACCTGCTTGCCATAGCCAAAAATATAGAAAAAAAATGTTGTTCAATTTGAAGCATAACTTCATACATTTTTTGATGACACAATAGTGAAAATGTATCGATCACACCTTTTTTGAATTTGAAATCTTTAAATGGCTATCGCAACGCCCCCTTTCGTCGAAATATTCCCAAATTCTAATAGAACCTGCCTGCCATAGCCAAAAACATAGAAAATAAATGTGGTTCAATTTGAAGCATAACTTCATACACTTTTCGATGATACAATAGTGAAAATGGAACAAAACTATCGATCACAGCGCCCCCTTTCGTCGAAATATTCCCAAATTCTGATAGAATCTGCTTGCCATAGCCAAAAACCTAGAAAAAAAATATGGTTCAATTTGAAGTATAACTTTATACACTTTTAGATGGTACAATAGTGAAAATGGAACAAAAATATCGATCACAGCGCCCCCTTTCGTCGAAATATCCCCAAATTCTGATAGAATCTGCTTGCCATAGACAAAAACATAGAAAAAAATTAGGTTAAATTTGAAGCATAACTTCATACACTTTTAGATGATACAATTAAAAGCCACACAGACGGACAGACGGACAGACGGACGGACGGACAGACGGACAGACAGACATTCTGTAAAAACATGTTTTTCGGAATCTCTGACCCCTAAAACGTGTAAATTCGTCGAAAACCGGAAGTCGAAAAAAATTTCGATTACAATACTTTCTTCTATTATAGATAGAAGAAAGTAAAAAGTGAATAGGTAAAAGTATTTATTCAATATAGTTTCAGTTTTTTTACCACATTCATTTAGTCACTTCGAGCGAAGAAGATATTATACAATAGATATCGTGAATAATATTCACCAAATATTAATTGTGAAGCATGATGACTACACCCTTAAACAAGAATTTGCATTTAATTACCATAAATTCCTTGCGCTCCAGTTATAATTATTATTAATGCATTTATCAAAGCAAATCAAGATATTCGGGAAATAAAAATAATACACTGCTCAAAACAATTAAAGGATTTTGCAGTTTTAGGTGGATTTTGTATCTGGGAAACTTTTTAGCTGATTGATACATGGTCGACAGACATAGTAGGTTATATGAGAATAAATTACACATGTTTGGCAGAAAAAAAATGCATTTTATTGCGCATTTGTGTACAAAAGGAAAAAAACACAATTTGTGCATATGAGAAAAAAAGAATAAGAAAAGGTGTTTTCTTCAAAGAAAATCATTTTCAGTAGGGGGTATGGTTTCCACGGGCGGCCAGCAACGTTGAACACCTTTGAGGCATGGACTCAATGAGGCTATTAATGACGAGTTGGGGTATTCTGCCCCACTCTTCGAGAAGAGCTCTTTCCAGTTCTTGGAGAGTTTGTGGGGGTTGTTGGCGGCCAGAAACTCGTCTTCCTAGAGCGTCCCAAACGTGCTCGATTGCATTCATGTCTGGAGAACACGCTGGCCATTCCATTCGAACGATTCCTTCCTCGAAAAGGAAATCCTCCACCAGGTTTGCACGATGTGGCCTGCAGTTATCGTCCATTAAAATGAAGTTATCTCCGATTGCTGCAGCGTAAGGGACTACAATAGGTCTGAGGATCTCATCCCTATATCGGCGACCAGTCAGAGCTCCATTTCGAATGATGTAGAGGTCAGTGCGCCCGTCAATGGAGATGCCACCATACACCAACACTCCTCCACCGCCAAATCTGACACTTTCGTGCACGAACGCAGGATTATTCCTACTGCCACGGTCCCTCCAGATGAAAATACGCCTATTATCCGGATGCACAGAAAAACGGGACTCGTCAGAAAACAGAATATTGCTCCATTCACTTCTCCTCCAGTTGACATGCTCGGTTGCCCACTCCCTGCGGTCGCGACGATGCCTTGATGTTAATCTAACACATACCATCGGTCGGCGAGCATACAGACCTACAGCATGGAGCCAGTTTCGGACAGTCTGAGTTGAAATCGTGGTGCCTGTAGTCGAGCGAATGTGTTGTTGGAGAAGAGTAGCGTTCATGTTTCGGTGTCTCCGAGCTGTTAACGCTAAATACCGATCTTCATTGGGCGTTGTTGCCCGTCTACGACCTTGCCCTGGTCTTCGGCCTGCACATCCACTCTCCAAAAAAGGTTCCAGATCCTGGAAATGACACTTTGTGACACTCCAATGGCTTGCGCTACTTCGGCTTGAGTTTGGCCCCCTTCTAACCTACCACAAATTCTCCAAGCTTCTGAATCTGTCAAATGATTTCGCTGAGACATCGTACTCATCGAAACAAAGCAATCACTGAATGCCGATCATCCTTGTCTTCATTCTCTTTTATCCAGTTGAAAGTCAAATTTCATTCGCTGCCGCTGAAGCGACGTTTTTGACGTCGAACTCAAAATGTGCATACTCCACAGTTTGAAAACCAGAAAAATTTGCATTTGTGATTCTCTTCTTCTATTTTCGGCAAAAAAAATTTCGTTTATATCTTTATTTTATATAAAACTTCAAATATCCTTTAATTGTTTTGAGCAATGTAGTTGTTATTTTAATTCATAGAAAATATGTAAAGACATAAAAATATCCATTGAATGTTATTGCAGTTTTTATACCACATTCATATAGTCACTTTGTACATACAAACATTATACAAAATATTTTGTAAATAATATTCGCCAAGTATAATAATTAAATATATACTACAAAGCGTATTTATTTATTATCCATTGTATTGTGCTAAACGCAAAACTCTGAAATTGACAAGGAGAAAAGTACATAAAAATACTCTTTGAAAAAGCATTACATTCAAATTACACCCAAAGTAGATTTGTGAAAAATTTATTTGCATTTAAAAAAAGACATGCAATGCAATCCGAGCTATACGGGTTAAAGATGCATGATATACTATCCGGTATACACATTGTAGATAATATATTTTTCACATTTTAGTATCATAGGTTGATGGCCAACTTCTACTCAGAATCTACTACAGCATGAATATTTTTTTTTCAGAATTTCAACTTTTACGGGGGTCATTATTCTATTCTATGCATCGATCTACGAATATCTATAGATTTACACACTGGCATACAAAAGCACCTGCACACATACACACAGAGAGAGCGAGAGTAATTAGACCTTCTTCTTTAGACACAGGTCGATATTTCAATAGAAAAAATATCTCGGAAACAGTGACAAAATAAAAACAATTACATTTAAAAAATATGTTTATTTATTTATTTCACAAAGTAATAAAAAGTGAATATTTGAAAAGAAAAGTAAATTAGCATTACATTGCAAAGCTTTACGACTATCTAAATAAAATTGGCATTACGTCAATACAATGCCAATACCGAGAGAAAAACATTTAAAATTTAAATAAATATGACAGAAATTGAGAATTTACTTAAAGTTTAATACCTGTCTCATTTACTACCGTATACACAGGATATTGTTCTCCTACTCGTTTTAAATAGTTTTAAATGGGTACATTGTATATTTACCCTTAATTTTACATTAACAAACGTATATTACATATTAGTTATATTAAACTTTCCGCTTGCATTATTTAAAACTTTACAGTGTCACGAAATCCTTTTTGTCAGCGTTATCGCAACATAATGGTTTAAAACCATTAGTATCCTTTTTAGAATAGATGCATTTGGTTAAGAAGTATATCAAGAACTTTAAATACATTAAACTAATGCTTTAAATTCACATTAACTGAATTTTCTTTTTTTTGTGATATGAAGTCTTTCTGTACTCTCCCATTAACGGAAATGGATTTGCTAAGTGGGAAAGCCTTTTATTTTACAAAAATGAATTACATTGGATTCGCTTTATGAAACAAGTGCTTTGAAATGTGTTATAATAGAATTAGAAAAATAATATATAAATGAATTTACTGAATACCCTCTCACGACAATGATTTATTTACAAAATAATTCTTATTGAAATGACTTAAAGACATTAAAGAGGATTTCACGAGGAAGAAAAGAAAAATGAAACATAAACCTCATTGAGAGATTATATTTAAACTCCAAACTTGTTAAGACAGATAATAACTTTTTAATTTTTAAATTGTAATTATTTATTAAAAAATTCATTTCTGTGGTTATCCACATTCTGAAATGCCCCAGAATAAAAATAAAATGGTAATTTCATTAATATCCATCGCCAGTATTTAGTATTTACTGAAATATCCAGTCATATGCAAGACTACATTCACTCAGAAGTAAAGGTACTATAGCTATAGTCTGTGGCGGCGAATTTCGATTTTTACAGCTCATTCGACTAATATCATCGAGCAAAGTAATTGTACACCTTGCATATCGGCTATGGAGTTTTTTGACAGGTGGCCGGGTTCAAAGTTTAAAATTTGTATAATGCGAGCTGCCGAAAATAAAACAGTAGCAGAAAATTCCTTCGCATGCAACCGTACGCAAGTTACGAAGTGACTGAAAAACGGACAAAAGAACCAACAATGTGTGGTTACAAAGATTTTTACTCGTAATTCAGGAAAAAGTATTGAGAGGATAAACAAAGCTAGACGAGGACATCATAACTTGCGAAAACATGTCTGCCAAGTAGTATATGAATATTAAAATGCTTTTGCAAATTCTTATAATAACAGCTATAATACAACCTTATAGTAGTTATTGGCAATGTATGGCACTGTAAAAACAATGAGTAAATTTAAATGGTACTTATTTCTTTGAAGGCATCTGTTTATCACTGAACGAAATTTTAAACATTGACCTGGTCCCTGTTATTATAAAAATTCAACAGCCGATATGCGATGTATAAAATTATTAAGCTCGATAAGACGAATCGAATGAGCTATAAAAATCGAAATTCGCTGCCACAGACTATAGTACTTTTACTTGTCAGATACCCATACTAATACGTTTAATGGTATATTTTATCATACCGTGAAAAATAATATTTTAATCAACGTAAAACTTAAATTTAATATTTTAAATAACATAAAACATTCACTACGTTATTTTTTACTATATTTTCTTTTGTTCTTAGTACGCTTCCGTTCAGGCATGTCTAATTTTTTTTTTTTTTTTTTTTTTTTTTTTTTTTTTTTTTACAGAAAAAGTCCATTTGTTTGACAAAATGTTCACAAAAAATATTCTTTACACGCTCATTGTTACATTTTACAGAGTTTTCCCTTTATAAATTTAGTATAGGTGTTCATATATGTGCGTCGAATATTTTATGATAAAAAAGAAACAGAAGAAAATGCATGAAAAATAATATCCCCGGCACGCTGAGAAAAATGACACTTTCAAATCTGAGTAAATCGATGTTTTCATTTTGTTATGAAACTTTTTGTTTCATGTAGGATGATTCAATGCTTTCAATTCTGAAATACCAGAAATACTCGGAATATTGAAACATGGACATACTCAAACCTGAGCACATAGAGATCAGTTTATACTCATTTTTGAAACATGGACATACTCAAAAATGATTAGAATCTGTTCCAACTCATTTTTGAAACATAGAAATACTCAAAAACGAGCAGGTAGAAGTCCGTTCATACTGATTTTTGAAACATGGGCATACTCAAATAAGAGCACATGATGTTTTATTCTTGACAGATTGCATGTTTTCAGAACTGAGTATATACATGTTTCAAACTTGAGTAATTTTGATTCGGAGCCATTTTAACTATGCGTCATACTCAGATTTGAGTATTTTTTGCTCAGTTTTGAAAATGTCGTTTTTAGAGTGTACGTTTTTCTTTATACCGGGTGCGTAATAAGTTCGTTAAAACTTTAAAAAAATTATTAAAAAGAAACAACTCATGCAAATAGAAATCGGAATGCAGGAATGGGATTAGAGGAAAATCCGATTTTCTTTAATAACAAAAAAAGTTGTATTTAAAAAAATTACTGATAGATGGCGCTGGCATTCATAATATGAAGCAGATTAGATTTATAGAAATAATATGCAAATTAGGTTTATATTAAAACCACTGGGTCTGTGCGAGGATTTCGCACTGCAATCTAATATTTTATATCAATATGTAATACTTATTAGCTGCAGGTTTAAACTTCTATAGAAAAAGTAAGGATAAAAATATCTGCAAACAACATTTAGTTTTTAGTCAAGCCAGAATATCATCTAATTTATTCCATCAAAGTTAGAGTAAACACTGATCCAAGATTGCAAAAGGCACGCGCGAGAAAAAAATTAACAATCGTATTTTCTGCATTAGAGGATGACGTCATCCGCTTCGGGAGAAACATGGGACATAGAAATATAAATCTAAACATTTCAATTTCAATTTCGCTTTTTAATCATAAATATAAAATAAACCCCTGCGGTGTTTTTTATAATCATTGCTGAGCATCATATAATGTGGTATTTTATTTCTGTGGCAACATTAATTTGAGGGACTCTGTCATTTCTTTTATGAGAACAATGCCGATTTAATTTTTAATTATCAGCAAATTTTAATTAAAAAACCTGTTTTAGGAAAATGTAAGTGTACTATGTCAGAAGCCTGTTAAAAATCCTTTCATATGGTATCTCATTCGTCGTTCGGCGTTTCGTATTTTCTTAGAAAAAGGGATGTTGACAGGAAAAATAATATATACGATAACGCCCATTTCTGCGTAGCCCCTGACAAGCTTCAGTATCGCAACACAGGAAACAGTCCCTTTACTCGTCTTCAGTCATTTCGCCGTTCAGAATTTTCTCAATGCGCCAGTTGCTGATTCCACATTCTTGTAAAAATGTTTAACCAACAGCGCTTGATCTGCTAATGATAGCATACTGCGGATATCGAATGAAGAATCTGTATGGGTTAAGGAATTTTATTGACAGCCTGAGTTGCATGATTTTTCTTCATGTTATGCGTGCATCGTCATTTATCTGTAATTTTGAATCAAAATGTTTTTACTTGAATTTGCTTGCAAATTTTATTACTTTTAATAATATTATTATTATTTATTTACTTTTTAGAAATCAAAGCCGTTCTCTTCACATTCACCAAATGGTGTTACATATTATCTAATAGATAGCCCGCTGCGCTGGAGGGGTTCAGAATACTTCATGTCATTTTATAGCCAACCGGTATAGGAACATTGTCCCTAAAGTAAACATCTTATGCACAGAATATTCATATTTCTATCTTTAATATAAGAAGTACATTTTAAAAATTTCAAGTTAAATTTAAATTTGTTATAATGACTTATTGACACTTTTCAAACAATTACTATTTATAAACATATACAAGATATTTTACACATAATCCTGCTTGAGTTGACATATAGCCAACGAATAATCGAGGTGAAACTAGAAACAGTCATAGTACTGCAGCAGCTTCACATACTACTACAACTTAGATTAAAATTTTCATCCATAATTAATATATATATATATATATATATATATATATATAACCTTTGAAATCAAAAGACAAGGAACAAGTTCTTTTATTATATCTGACATATATATATATATATATATATATATAGATAGATAGATAGATAGATGAATGTATTTTTCATCAAGTCATTACGTTTACGTATAATTTAGACGATCATTAATTTATCCTGTTGTAAAATTTATACTTGCGTACATACTTAGTCATATGTAAAGTATTCAAAGAAACATCTGTGACGTTCTTGAAAATTCTATCCCAATATTTTAAAACAAATCTTTCCTCAACCTCTAATCATTCATTGAGTTTTCTTTCATTCAATTTTAAATTTACTTTGCTATAAAAATCTTTTTTTAAAATAATTTAAATGGAAAAATATGCGAGGAAAATGCAGATTATCGTTCCCTCGTTTTTTATTCATTTATCTGTAAAAAGCAAATTTTTTTTTCAGGTTGATTACAACGTAATGATGTCATTTTTCAAATATCTCGACTAATGAGAAATTCATTGCTTAATATACCAAGAAGTCTTTCAAAACGTATCTTTCAGGAAGTAATGAGAGGGAAAATTATTGCAACTAATATCGCTGATGTTAAAAAAAAAAAATCTGTGTGTAAGATCGAGTAAAACTCATAAAATTATTCTATGAATAAAAATGAATAAAAAATCAACATCTGAGATTGATTTTCATTTGCTTGAAATAACTGCATATACAAAATTACTCTTGACATACGTTTTGCATTAGTTAATAAAAATAAAATAAAAGATGTCTAAAAGCACTTTTGTTAGGCATATTTTTATTTTAGATGTATTATTTTTATCGCATAAATTCCTAAATATTTGTAAGATTTTTAACCCATTCGCTGCCAGCCACGATTATACTCTTTGTTTTTCAATCTACAATTACAAATTCGTACCGGAAAATTCGAAAGAAGAATTTTTATTTTATGCAGACACGATATGTCTGTAATTATCCCGTCAGCACATCCCCTTTCCATTACTTTACTACACGCGCAGGATAAATTTTACCCCAATGGGTTTTCTTGTGCCAATTTCCCCCTGGTTTGATTATAAACAAAAATTTATATTTTGAAATAAAGTGTAAATCAATAAATAACATAATTTAACTTAAAATAAGAGGTTCTTTTATATTTAAAGCAAAAAAAAATAATAATAATAATAAAGATTTTTTTCTGGATATCTTACAATCCAAATTCAGCCATAAATATACAAAAAAATATAAAACCGAAATATAAAAACTGTATGTGCAAGAGTTGTTAACGTTTAAAAGAAAAATTATATTATTATTTGCACACTATATTTTTTACATAAACATTTACATTAACATTTTCCTATCATTATGGATTACGTTATAACACGCGTGGGGTAAATTTCCTCCCACGGGACATTTTTATAATAAAAGAATGGAAAATCTCACAACCGGAGGTAAATTGTTTTGGGCCACATCTTGATATCTTTCAGCTTGAAAGGTACTACAATGCTCAGAATGATCTCGAACGATTTTCGCACATTTTTAGTAATAGTTGTGAGCTGGGGTAGATCATACCAGCGCGTGTGCTGGTATAATAAAGGGGGGTTAAATAAAGTAAATATTGCTATTACTATTTTCTGGTATGAATTCCAACTTTCTAAATAAAATAAAATTCGGAAGATTTTAACGCGGCAGTGAACGTGTTAAATGTTTAAGCAAAAGGCTAATACATGTTTCAGTATTTTTCCCGATTCAGCTCGAATTTTGGAAATGGGTATGTGTACAAGGTTCGTACTGTTTAACCACATGTTTTTAAATTTTTTTTCGCCTTATTTAAGTGCATAAAAGTGTTACAAATAATGCAATTAAGCGAGTCATCTACAATTTTTGCTATTGAAATATTAAATAGAAAAATTGTGGTAAAAGCATACGAACCCTACATACTGCAAAAAAGGCAGATATTTATGAACATATCTTCATTCACTAATACCTGGATAGTTCAAGGGCTATGTACGAATATAGAAACAGCAACTCTTTTGAGCAAATTATTTATTTATCTACTGTTATAGTTTATTTATTAGTATATGAAACCGGAGCACTTCTTATTATTTGTTTTTATCAACTTGTAACACTTAAACATATATTTTGTGTATGTCATTGTGTATCATAGCGCTTAACTACTCATTCATTTACGTACTCTGCCATCAAGTAAGATTTGAGGTTATGCGATTGATCATTGGGTCCTGAATTTTAACATTTGTGCGTGAATGAGCTACTTATTCTGTCATTCATTTAAATTTTGCAAAATTATGTCTGAATCTCCGGGAATGAGTTTGTTGCGGTATTTATCGCAATGATATGTTAACTAAGTATATATGGTTGTTTAGTTGTTATATATAGTGTGGTCAGAATTATATTAGATGAATTTGGAATGCATTCTTGAATGTACTTTAGTTCTGGATTCTGAACGTCAAGTTCTCTACGTGTAGAGTTCAAGCATAGTTTCCCATTATCTGTTTTTTAGATAGAATGTACGACTATGAATTTCGCCAGTATGAGAGAGAGTTAAGTTTGATATCACGAATAAAGATTTATTGGAATCCACGGGGTTGTCATATTACAGTGTTTATAGTGAGTATAAGAGCCTTTTCTTAGTTTCCTGCAGAAAGAACAGCGATGCCATTTTGGTTTGAGATAAGTGATTTGAATTTAATAATTCTTTTGAGAAAGGGGTCCCCTTCTCAGTCTTTATTGATGTGAGCTTACTTAAGATCGCGTTTATCATAATATATTCACTCCACCTACTTATATTTGTTTACTGTTTTAAATAAAATGTTGTGTTTTTGTTAAGATTCGTTTCGTGGCTCTTTTTGAAGTGAACTGCCCAGAAAGGTATGTCACAATTGTAATAATATAAAGGAATGTATCATTAAACATATGTTGTAAAAAACAGTGAAGATTACCACTCCCTGCACGTATTATTTATATTACATTTAAAAATCACGAAGTTGACGGAAAATAAACTCGATATAGTATCAAAGATCACAAGTGAAAATCAATGAATAGAATAAAAGATATATTTTTAAAAAGAGATATTCCATCATTATATTTAATTATTCCAAATACTAGTTTTTTATTTATAATAGTTTTTACACAGTGCAATATCAGATATTTTTAACGTACTTACACATTCATTGATTGTAATATTTTCTTCAGTATCTCATTGTACATTGTATTTCGATTTTAACCCATTCGCTGCAAACCACGAGTATACTCGTGGTCTTCTTTCTGTGGTTTAATCTAAATTTACGAATTCGTACCGGAAATTTCGAAAAAAGAATTTTTATTTTATGTTATCACGAAATGTCTGTAATTAAATCAAATAAATATTGCTATTAGTATTTCGGGTATGAATTCGAATTTTCTAAATAAAATCAAATTCCGGTAATTTTAACCCGGCAGTGAACGTGTTAACCCTTTCCGGCACAGTGCTCCCTCTCCGGGCGTACCTAATTTTAATTCCAAACTTGCATACGTCACCGAGAATATTTTAATAAAATTTTGTTTCTATGATGAAAGCTTAAAATAAGTAATTCGTATTTTCTAAAAAAGTCGTTTGTAATTTCCGGTGTCAGTCAGCAATTTCTCATTTTACGAACAGACTTTGTCTGTGCCGGAAAGGGTTAATATATTCAGATCGTTACACAATCAGTTTGTTATATAAAAAAACAATAGGAATTCCTTATTAACATTTAAAATAAAATTTACACTTATATGACAGAAATTTTAACTGTTAAATAAAGCGTTTCCTAGTAATTAATTTATCATGGAAGGTAAACAATAAAATTTAAATAAAACTATTGAATTACATGTAAGGCTTTGACGACGGATTATAAAATTATAATCCGTCAGAAAGTTATTGTACAGTTCTGAATAAAGTTATTGTACAATTTATTCTGTTTGTGTCAAAGGCTATTTTCAGAAAACACACACTAAATATAGACAATGGTTTCTTAATGAACGAAAATATAATATACGCACTCACGAAAATATACAACATTTTCTTCCGAGTTACCAATTATTCCTAAAAGCGTTCATTGTCGTTAGAAACCCCAGAAGCCAATAGATTTTCCATATTTAAACAATTATTAAAATTTTCGCTACCGCTGATTTTCGGAAATGGTACCGAGTAGTTTTTATAGTGCATTAATAAGTTTTCTAAAATCGGAATATCGATTTTTATTATGCTCTCAATTCTTAAATAAATATTTTTATTAAAACATAGATAAACTGCTTAGGTGCAACAAAGAGTAACACAAAAGGCTTATAGCAACCTTTTAATGATCGCCTGGTTTGAATTACCTAAAATTTGGCACGAGGTACTTTTCAGTTTTGAAAAGCAATAAGGAAATATTAATTTTCACGTTTACAACTGACTATTTCAAGCACCTGCTTTTTTACATATATGATCTGTTGTTTTATGTTTTCAAGTTTATTTTTAAAAAATTGCGATAATATTTTTGTTTATCGTTATATATCTTGAAAATGGCGCCGTGTATTAGCGCTGAAACATATGTCGATCATTAAAAGGTTTTTTTTTTAGCCTTTTGTGTCCCTCTTTGTATCACTTAAGCATTTTATCTATATTTAATTATAATTAGTTATCTTATCATGTGATTATGTAAATATTTTCAGCTATGTAACTGAAGATATACAATTATTATAATACAGACATACATACATTAAATACAATAATCCAACATGGGGTGAAAAATTATCCAGAGCCAAGAATCGAACCTGAGTCCACAGCGTCCCGGGCTGTCGCTGTGGACCCAGATTCGATTCTTGGCTCTGGCTAATTTTTCACTCGATGTTGGATTATTGTATTTAATGTATGTATGTCTGTATTATAATAGTTGTATGTCTTTAAAGGCTGAATGCAGGCGTTGTTTACGTGTGTTTTAATATACGTAACTAAAGTTATGCATGCAAAAGTAAAAAAAAAAAAAAAAAACTTATATTCTGATTTGAAAAAAAAAAACTGATTAATGGACTATAAAAACTACTCAGAAACGTTTCCAAAAATCAGTGGCAGTGAAAGAAATTTTGTTTTTATAGATGCTTTTTTAAATCTCGAAAACATATTGGTTTCTGATATTTCAAAAGCTAAAGAACGCTTTTCCTAATCGTTAGTACCTCGGAAGAAGTTATTATATATTTCCGTTCGTGGTTACATTATATTTTTCAAGATAAATAAACATGTGTCTAATAAACACAGTGCAAATTTAGAATACACAGTATAGGATGTCGCTTTGAATTATTCTTGCAAATTGCCTAATTAAATGTTACATTTTGAATAAAAAAAGGAACTATTAATTCATCCTCCGCTATCTTCTTACTACTTTACAAGGATTAGCCAAATCATTACCATAGAATAGTGCTAATTAGCACCATCTGGATGTAACAAATGTTTTTTTTTTTCATTTTAATGAAATGAAACAAGCAATTTAACTGGGGTTAAAGAAATATTAACCAGCTGATTACAAATTAACGATGTCGTTTCTTCAAATAACTTCATTAATGTAAATTTTGCTTTATTACTTTAGCTTTTTTTTATACAGACATTTTACAATCATGCGCAATCTTCATCAATAAATGTCTTGCTATTAATTAGTAAAAAAAAAATCGGATAAAAAAGTGATAAACACCAGTATATTCTTATAGAAAAATGTATGTTGATTATTCGATCAAATAATCAACTTTAACTTAAATATACTTTTTTCACATGGCTCCTTAATATATGCTATACAATTTACTCATCTACAGGGTGTTAAGTTTTCTCACAAAACAGGAAACCCATTGAACCAAATATGCTGTTCGCTGTTCAATTTGAATTTTTCAATAAGAATATACTAGTAATTATCATTTTTTTTACTGTATTTTTACCTGACCGCTAGCCACCCTGCACGTGCATACTGAAGCTGCAACTCGTATAACAGGTGGAAAACGAACTTCAACCTAAAAAATTGTTTCCAAAACATGACACTGGGCTTCTACTTGTACGCAGGTAAATGCACATTTGTGCTGCTATAGCCGTAGTGCATGTAAAATACTAACCAGCTGATTGCAAATTACGATGTCGTTTCTTCAAATCACTTCATTAATGTAAATTTTGCTTTATTTCTTTAGCTTTTTTTTATACAGGCATTTTACAATCATGCGCAATCTTCATCAATAAATGTCTGGCTATTAATTAGTAAAAAAAAATTCGGATATGTAAAATTATACATTTAACACATTGACGGACAATAGGAACAAGTGAAGTTCGAAAATTGACACTATATGTTTTTGTAATTTTTAGAATATTAGAAGTATAGTTTTAATCTTTCTGCTTAAATAAACTTAATTTTGATTCATTCAGCACCTTTAATTAGGTTGCACTACTTCCTTCACAACCACGTCAGGGTGGCTAGTGGTCAGGGTAAAATACAGTCAAAAAAAGTGATAAACACCAGTATATTCTTATAGAAAAATGTATGTTGATTATTCGATCAAATAATCAACTTTAACTTAAATATACTTTTTTTTACATGACTACTTAAGATATGCTATACAATTTACTCATCTACAGGGTGTTAAGTTTTCTCACAAAACAGGAAACCCATTGAACCAAATATGCTGTTCGCTGTTCAATTTGAATTTTTCAATAAGAATATACTAGTAATTATCATTTTTTTACTGTATTTTTACCTGACCACTAGCCCCCTGCACGTGCATACTGAAGCTGCAACTCGTATAACAGGTGGAAAACGAACTTCAACCTAAAAAATTGTTTCCAAAACATGACACTGGTCTTCTACTTGTACGCCGGTAAATACACATTTGTGCTGCTATAGCCGTAGTGTCTAAAAACGACCGTTCCGTTTTGGACGGCTATTGCCGTCATGCCACATAGTGAACTTCGCTTGACGGCTATAGACGCAAGTGTCCGTCAACGTGTTAATATACAAGTATGTTTGGCATACACTTGAGTCGAATTCATTTCATTTATTTAAATATTTCAATGCACGTTGTACTTTAATTTTAACGTGTTTATTTCATTACTTAAGCAGTTTATTAAAGTAAAAATTTAACAAGGGCATCATAAGTTCGTTAAAATTTTAAAAAAATCATCAAAAAGGAACAAATGATGCTAAAAAATTACGGTTTGCAAGAATCAGATTTTTTTTAATAACCAAAAAAGTTGGAATAAAAAAGTGCCGATAGATGCCGCTAGCATGCAAAAATGAAGCAGATGTATGCAAATTAGGCTTATAGTAAAAGACCCATTTCTGCGAAGCGTCTGAAAAGTTTCAGTATCCAAGATCATGAAACAGGCTCTTTTTTCCTCTTCAGTCATTTTGCTGTACAAAATTTTCACACTGCGCCAGTTGCTGATTCTTGGTTCTTGTAAAAGAGTTTAACCAACGGCGCTTGATCTGGTAACAATAGCATACTGCTGCTATCGAATGAAGAATCTGTGTGTATTGAGGGGTTTTATTGACAACCTAATTTGCTTAAATCTGCTAGATATTCTGCATGCAGCGCCATCTATCGGTAATTTTTAAACCATTTTTTTTTGTTATTAGAATAATAAATACGATCTCCCTGTAATCGCATTCCTGTAAACTGCAATTTTGTAGCATCATTAGAAAAGCAATCAGCTTCATGTCAACGATTTTACTTCAAAACATAATTTAGGCCGATGTAGTACACCTTATGGCTTTTAAATATTTTTGTAAATTATATCGCAAAATCTTTCATTTTAAATTAAAAACCAAAGTATTCATCTGTCTTTATTTTGTTACTATATTACATAGATTAGCAACATTCATTACCATAAAAAGTGATAATTTAGAACAATCTGGATGTAATGTAAGGAATTTCTTTTTTAACAAATCCAGAAAATAAGCAATATAACAAGGCGTTAGAGAAAACTTAACGAGTTGATTACAAGTTAACGCTATCGTTTTTCAAGTAGCTTCACTACTGAGAAACTTATTAGTTTAGCTTTTTTGATAAAAATAATTGGCTGCTATATCTTTAAAAAAATATTAAGAAAATATCTCTTCCATAAGTACTCTTTTTTGTTGTTTTTCTTAAATTGTGTTGGCATCATACCAGTAACGTAGACTTACCCAAACTATTTCTTTTCCAAGTTTATCAAATATTTTTCGAGCATAAAATATGTTATTTTTTCTCATATACTGTCACGAATTATTAATGAATATTTACATCATTTCCAATTCTTTTCGAAGATAGAAATACTGGTCATATATCTCTTCTGGAAGTTAAATAATATCTTAAAAACAAACATACCTATTCGATTAAATTTCTAAGAAAAAATATGCTATTATTTTTCTTCGCCAAACTGTCTTAACTGTGGCAAAAATAAGTATCATGCATGTAATATGTTTGCACAGCATTTCTCTTTAAATAACTATGCCGCAAAATTAAAATACAGCAATCTCATTTTATTTGAAACACAACTCCTTCAAATAACATTTCAACATTTTTTTTTAAATAATATTTTTATCATTTTTATTTTTGTGTGTTGATTTTATATCCTAATATATTTATTTTTTTTAATTGTCGTAAGGTACAATTACTTTCAAGTTATGAATTTCATTATTTTATTTTTAATAACCGTCATTAAAAGAGGAAAATGTGCTCTTTCCTGCATTTCAAAATGTCATGTTGAGAGTAGAATTAGGCTGCCGAGAAAAGTTTCTGAAAGTGCATTTCTCATTAAAATCTGAAACAGAGAGTATGTGAACTCTTTACTAATTAAGAAAAGGTCCTGAGTTTGACAATTGCAGGAATATATTTATTATTTTACCGTCTTTCATATCAAAGCCTCAATTTTGAAAAGCTTTACCCTGTGGAAATGAAGGTTTTCAGTTTGACAGAGATAACAAAAATATATCAAATCATAGATTTCGGTTAACTATTTGTAAAAAATTTAAAGGAAGATTTTTTTTGTCATAAAAAATATATATCTGAATGCCAATAAATGTAACTAAAATAAACCGCCTTTTAATTTATTTTTAAAACAATTCAAAGGAATTCTTGGACGTAGCAAAATGATGTAGGCGGAAATATGTTGAATTATTCGGATGCAAATTTTTATTTTGCATTTAACCCTTTAACGTTCATTGGTTTCCCCAGGAAACCACAAAACTTTAATTACGAAACTCAACATTGATAGCAGAATTTTAATAGAAATGTTTTTCATTTATTATATACGTGAAATATTGTTTTTTTATTATATAAAAATAAATTTGTTCATAATTTCCGGTGTCAATCATTTATTTCAACATCTTAGCAATTGAAGTTCTTTATCCGTTCAAGGGTTAATGGTTTAAAAAAATACTACGTTTTTATGTCGAATTATGGTGATGTGCATTCTTATTTTGTATTTAATGTTTAAAAAATACTGAGTTCTTATACGGTATATATAAATGAAAGAAATCTAATGATGGTTATAAATTTAATTTATAGTGATAAAAACATCTAAAAAAAGTTATTCATTATCTAATAAATTCCGCTCCAGAAGTTTGCGCGTGAGATAAATTTTTATTTTGGGCTAGATTAGCTTGTATACGCACGCTTTTGGCTAAATCACGTAAATATTAAATTCCAAAGAATTAAAATTAAGAAATTTTGTAAATATTTTCTCTAAAATTATTGAATTATTTTGATTTTAGTTAGTAAAAACCTATTACAGAAGACTCATGCAATATTCCTGTTTAGAACATCATTTGGTTGATAAATGGTTTTTGCGAATTGTGTATTAATCAAAATAAAAAGTTAAACATTTATTTTTTATTTTTAATGCAAAAGCAAATTGAGCATTTTATTTATACAGGAAATAGCGTATGAAATTTTGATCGAAAAATGACATATTGTATACATTTAAAAAGAAAGAAAATCCTGCTAAAATTAAAATGTTTCATAGTTTGCTCGTGATTCTAGCACGATGCCTTGGAAACAGATAAAAGTGCTATTTCATGTTAATGTCAGGTAATTTAAATATGGTACATTCATGTAACACAAATTTATTCTAATTATATGTCATTTGTCACATTTTTTTAAATTATATAGAATATTGTAAGAATATTGGACCTTTTGTATTGTTTTGAATGATCTGAATATTTATTATCGAAGCTATTCGATTATCATTACAAAAGCGATGGATCTGATTATTTCACTCATTTAACATTCATATGAGAATATCAAGCGAGCAGTACACATTAGAATAGTACTAAAAATTTGAACTAGAATAGAAAATTAATTTTTTTGAATTCAGAAACAGATTTACCATAGTAAATATGTTTCTGTAGAGATTTTTATGAGTGAGGAAATGTTTATAGACTTAATTTCATTCCGTTTAGAAAATGATTGTTCGGGAACCATTTTTATAAAAGGATATATTGTATACATTTAAAAAGAAAGAAAATCCTGCTAAAATTAAAATGTTTCATAGTTTGCTCGTGATTCTAGCACGATGCCTTGGAAACAGATAAAAGTGCTATTTCATGTTAATGTCAGGTAATTTAAATATGGTACATTCATGTAACACAAATTTATTCTAATTATATGTCATTTGTCACATTTTTTTAAATTATATAGAATATTGTAAGAATATTGGACCTTTTGTATTGTTTTGAATGATCTGAATATTTATTATCGAAGCTATTCGATTATCATTACAAAAGCGATGGATCTGATTATTTCACTCATTTAACATTCATATGAGAATATCAAGCGAGCAGTACACATTAGAATAGTACTAAAAATTTGAACTAGAATAGAAAATTAATTTTTTTGAATTCAGAAACAGATTTACCATAGTAAATATGTTTCTGTAGAGATTTTTATGAGTGAGGAAATGTTTATAGACTTAATTTCATTCCGTTTAGAAAATGATTGTTCGGGAACCATTTTTATAAAAGGAGATATATCAAAATATCAATTATATTTATTAAATAGAAAAATAGGTATTACGAATTTAGAAATAATTATTTTTAATTATATAGAATAATGTAAGAATATTCGGCCTTTTGTATTGTTTTGAATGATATGAATATTTATTATCGAAACTATTGGATTACTATTATAAAAGTGAGAGATCTGATTATTTCACTCATTTAACATTCATATGAGAATATCAAGTGAGCACTACACATTGGAATAATTGTAAGAATTTGAACTAGAATAGAAAATTATTATTTTTTTTTAATTCAGAAACACATTTACTATAATGAACATGTTTATGTAGAGTTTTATGAATGAGGAAATGTTTAAATACTTAATTACATTTCATTTAGAAACTGATTGTTCTGGAACCAATTTTATAAAAGGAGATATATCAAAATATAAATTATATTTATTGAACACAAAAATAAGTATTATGAATTTAGGAATATATATTTTTTAATTATATAGAATATTGTAAGAATATTCGACCTTTTGCATACTTTTGAATGATCTGAATATTTATTATCGAAATTATTCGATTACTATTACAAAAGCAAGGGATCTGATTATTTCACTCATTTAACATTCATACGATAATTTCAACCAACAGATTGAAATAATTGTAATAATTTGAAGTAGAGTAGAAAATAAATTTTTAAAATTTAGAAACGCATTTACCATAATAAACAGGTTTATGTAGGGTTTTAAGAGTGAGGTATTACGAATTTAGAAAATTTCAAATATTAAATATCATGAATCTTATTACCGATTAAAGACATAAGCATTATGTTGTTAATTTTTGGGAACAATATAAAAATATTTCAAATATCTAGCATGAGTCCAAATGTTGCTATTTCGATAATTTGACAAAATATAAACATATAATCAATACAATTAAAAAACTTCGACTTTAATTACAAAATTTGTACAGCATTTTATCTATATGTAGACTAAGTTTTGCAAAATTATATAATTTATTTGAACGTGTAACATGCTTGATACAATTTTGCTAAATATTCTTACATTTTAGGGGAACATGATTATATTCTCAGATATGTGCAAAGGATTTTTTTGACATCTTTATTTAGTTAACGTATTGAATGAAATGTATTTATCCGGCAGCCAATATAATTTTATAAAGAACTACGTATTACATGAGCAATCTAACGATAGAATGCTTCTATTTTAAATGTTTTGTAATTTTCTAAAAGATACGCTTCAGATACAACTTGGGGATTTATGAATCATTCTTCCTGAAATATTTTAAATCTAAATATTGACTTTCTTAAATTTGAAATTCTTTAACACTGCATTCCAAATCATTTCAAATCTAATTTATTCCAATTAGACTCATTGGCTAGGAAATGTAGAATTGTAAATATTTAATCTTTTTGTAAATAAAGAGGCACATAGGTATTTAAACGAAGTCTAAATGAATCGCTAAATTCAATTTTAATGAAGCTAATTTTTTATCTTAAAAATTAGTCTCATTTTAATTACAAAGTTTCTCTGGAGTGTAAAGTAAGCGATTTAAAATTGAATAAAATTGTTAAGAACACTTAATTCAATGATCGTTTTATAAAAGAATGATTTCGCCAATTATTTAGAATACATTTGCATTAAAGTATAACTATATGATGTTGTGAGAGCGAAGAAAAGAAGAACGATAATTTGATAAAGATCACTTATATACATATAATGCATTTTTAATTCAAACGAAATTGTTATAAGCACATCATGTTTTTAACGTTTTACAAATGTGCTTTGTTTAAGGCATAATTTATATCGTTAAGTGCACCAAATTTCTCGCTCAGATTAAAATGATTTTAATTGCAAGTTTCTCTGGAGTGTAAAGTAAACGATTTAAAATTGAATAACATTGTTAAGAACATTTAATTCAATGATCGTTTTATAAAAGAATACTTTCGCCCATTATTTAGAATAAATTTGCATTGAAGTATAACTATATGACGTTATGAGAGAGAAGAAAAGATGAACGATAATTTGATAAAGATGACTTATATATATATAATGCATTTTTAATTCAAACGAAATTATTATAAGCACATCATGCTTTTAAAGTTTTACAAATGTGCTTTGCTTAAGACATAATTTACATCGTTAAGTGCACCAAATTTCTCGTTCAGATTAAAATGCAGGGTAAACGTTTAAAATAATATACATCTGCATTCAGATGTAACTATAACAAATTTAGTTTTTTTCTTTTTTTTGGCTTATAGTTCATCTCGAAAGGTTCATTATTACACGCAGATAAAAAATTTGAAATGTAATTTTAGTAACAAATTCTAAAGATTTGTCCAGAGCTCCCAAACGATCCGCCAACTGAATACCAATGCTTTTAAACAGACAATTCCATTGTAGGTTTCTACAACATTTCCGCAAAAATTTACCTTCGAAGGTAACCACCTTAAAAAACCACCACAAAGGTAACCACCTCTACAAAATTTGTTAAATTTTAAAGTTAAATTTTTCTAAAATTTTTCAAAAGTTAAATTTTTCTAAGAAAATACCAGTATTCAAAAAGCGGACCATTTAGGAGCCCTGTTTGCCTCAATCAAGAAACCAACAACTTAATATAAATTGTTTTAAGCATTGTAGCATGTATTATTACTATACCAACCCAAGTAGCATAGACTGTTGGCCCATCGTTGGCAGTTTGCGAAACTCTTGGGTAATGGTAGGGTTAGGAATGATAGGGTTGGGGAATAGTTGTAAAATGGTTGGAAGATCTTGGGTACGCAGACTCCTCTAATTTGGAGCGTGTGTGAGTAGGATTCTCAGCAACTAACAGATGAACCACTGTTGGACATCTGTTGGCAAATGGTGCGGTATCCAAATGTACGGCAAGACATGTGCTTCTTACTGTGGACCAATGTTCGGCAACAATTAGACAACAATTAGCTAACGTTGGTACAACGATTTTGTGCTACTTGAAAATATTAATTTCATATTTCCTACGTTGATGTTTATTCGTAAATTGAAGTCGTTTATTAATTTTTTTCATTTATCATCATAATATATTCATAGTTGGCCGTCATATTAAATGAGACATGGCAAAACCCTATTATCCCAATATTATTACTGTTGACTTTAGCTTGGCAATTCTTGACAAGAAATATTGCCCGAACATTGGTGTGTGATACATTTAGTTGTGCAAATATATAAAATGAAAAGTTAATATTTAAATACAGTCATAGTAGAGATTACGCATCCAGTACGCAATCAACATGGAAGTAGCAAAATTTATAAATCTTGTAATTTCTGCGTACATATTTTCACTTTTTTAAAAGAATATCCCGTTCTTTCCAATGTTTAAATGTAAATGTACAAATCAATGTCCTAGAATATTTATTAAAATATTACTTGCAATTGGAAAAAAAATCTAAAGTGGAAATGTGATGTGGTGTCATCAAACAAGACATATAAGTAATTAAAAAAATATATATATAACTTTTTCGCATAAATAATATGTTCATTGTGTAACATGTCCAGTCACATTCCTAGTTTGTATCGCTTACTTCGTCTGAAAAGTTAATTAAAAACTTTTTTTATTCCATTGTACATAATGTATTTTTAATTATTTCACTCGGTTTCGTTCTCAAAGGTTAGTATCATTTATTTACAATAATATTTGATAAAAAAATATATATTGTCACAAGAACCTTAGTCATGCCGATGAATAGAAAATTAATTCGTTCAAAATAACTCAATTATTAGCAGCAAAAAGTATTAAAGTGAAACTAATTAGTAATTTAAACATAGCAATGCATTTCAAGTGCTATCATATATATTAAGAAAACAATGGAAGAATTATGAACGTAAAGATTATGCTATCAGTTCTTTGGATAAGTTAAAAACACGTAAATTTTATAAAATATTAAAATAAAATGAAATAAAATCTTATATAAATGACACAAAAGTTAATTCAGCAGAATCAGATAACTCAATCTAACATTTAATGTGTCAAAAATGATTTACGAAAATAAGTTCAGACTTCCAGGTATAATCTCCTTGAGCACCATGTTTACGAATTTAGTACCTACATAATTTAGAAATGCAATATTTACAAAACATTTCTCACTATCCGAAAAAATACGGGCATGATGTTAGATAATCCCAAACCAATATAAAAAATATCTTTTTTTACCATTATATGAAAATTTTTAAGAAAATTTAGCACAAAAAAGTAAATTTCTGAGAGAAGCACCCTTCAAAGTCCATAATAGATTTTCTGCAATATTTAGTCATAGACGCTATCTGTTGACCAAAACTTAGATCAGTTATCCACAAAATTTTTATATTTGCGCAAAGTTCAATCAAGTACATGAAGTTTTACAATAAGTATTACACAATTTTTGAAGCGATTTTGTTTAAAATATTGAGCAATCAGGAAGTTACCCAAGTACTAATAAAGTGTTACTATAAAGTGTTATTAACAGAGCTTGGAATACAAGAGCAACTATACAAAATAAAACAATTGCAGATATTTTTCGATAGTTTTTGGAATTAATAAATAATCATAAATTAATGGCTATTCTTAAAAATATATATAAGAATTTTAGTAATTTAGTAACTCATAATTTAATTTTTTTTATTATTAATAAAACGATGAAGATACGGGAAATTTATAATCCTGAATTTCTATTTCAGTGTCACTACATTTAATAAATATCTGTTTCTATCAGCTGCTAATAACGATTGTCTTATTACCTTAAATGCTCTTTTTTATACAGAAAAGTAACTCGTAAACATCAATTTATTGTGGAAATGTTCTTGCGGTTATTAGCATTTAATTGCAAATTAATGACGTATGCCATTATGCTACAAAACTAACGATGGATCAATTATTCAATTGGTTTTCCCGAAACGCCGGTAACGTTTCCTTTTTGTAATTTTGGCCATACACGATTTGTGACACAGTTTTGTGGATAATATGACATTGCATTTTACGTATTCTCATGATATATTGTTGCATGTTAATTGTTCTAATAGTTTATTGAAGATATATTTAGAAACGGAATCCACATGTTAATGTTCAATCAATATTGTGTTGTTCCGCTAATTAATGGTTGAGTTCTGTAAGTTTTTTTTTATGTTTACAGATTTAGGATGTAATGAAAAAATGTTAAACATAATCAATAAATATGTTTATTTCCGTGTTCTTTCTTTCAATAATACCCAGAATTATATTTGTATATCCGTATATTATTGATGCGTTATTTAACGATTTTTAATTTCACAATTTTTATATTATGTGTATTTTAATTGCTAGTCCAAAAAAAGAAAGAAGAATAAAGCGTCAAGCATAGATTATGAAAGATTTCCAAAACTTCCAAAATACTGTAACGGGAATTCGTCATTTTGTATAATGAAAGAAGATATCGTAAGTAAAAAATTTAGAAATCGTATAACATCCGGAAAACATACTTTAAGAAATAACCATTCATAGACGGCAATGTATCCAGTATTTTGCGTAGCCTGTATACGATTTGTGCATTCTACACTCTCAGAAAAAAAATTGTAAATTTATGAGCGTTTTCCGTTCAATTTTCACGGACAACAGCCTTATTTGATGAAAAACGGTCTGATCGACTATACGTGTTGAATAAGTGTTGATTCCCGGCCGTGGGGGAAGCTGCCCCTACGCGCGGCCGATACCGAAAGTATGCAGTAGAAAATTGTTAATAAAAATTTTAAATTGTTTCAAAATTAATTTTCTCATTTAAAAATCTCTTCTTACCTAGAAATAAGTTTACAATCTAAATACTCCATCATGACAACTTTTCGCGATTTTCATGTGTTCCTGAAAATCTATTTAAAATAGCAATTTTGATATTTGTACCAAACTATTGGCAACATATGCAAAAGTCACAATTCTTCTTCTTAGTATTTTTTTTAAATATTCTTGTACAAAATATGGCAGCAAGACATATATTATGTTTTCCAGTAATTCCGAAAGAGGACTTCAAACAGAAAGCAAGGATAGACAAGGGATATTCCACTGCTTCTTTATGTTTTGTTGAATGGCTTCAGAATCGGATATAGAATCTTTCTTTTTATATCTCATCAAAAAAAAATTCTCTTTCAAACTGATTTTTAAAACACTGCAAATCACTCTAATAAACTTAGAATACTACATTCTTGTTTCTCAAATAGCAATATTCATTTTTATTATTTTCAATTTCTGTATAATTGTTATTTTTACTTTGAGTCCGATCCCACCCGATTAAGTATAGAAATCGAGCCCGAGACCGTCTCATCTCTAATGCATCATTAGGTTATCCTTTAATTTTAATTATATATATATATATGTACCGTAAAATCCCATTAATCCGCCCTTCCCGATTAAGCGCCCCCCTCCCACTTTGTGAACAAATTAGAAAATTCAAAAAATCCCGAGAAATCGCCCTCCTCCAAACAAAATTTCACCACGCATGTGAAGATAAATAACAAAAATTTTATCTCGCGAGTGTTTTTTTCTTTTTCCGATGGATCAGAAAGGCCTGACGATTATTTGATATATCGCAAACATGTACAAACACAAAAGTAACATACACAACTTCAACTGTTGCCAATCTGAAAAAGCAATATAACCAAACATTAGATTTGCTGTAAATTTATCTCTATGGTGATATGAAGGTAATAAAAATATCGATAGTGAAAGTTTCTCATGAAATAAGTTAAAAAATGTGTATTTGATGTTGTGTGTGAAATGTTTTGACAAAAAACAATCTATTTTATCAAATAATTTACAGTCGTATTTAACTTTATTATGAAAATCAATAAAAAAAATTACCAATTGATTGATAAGTAGATGGTGCCAAAGGCGAATTTGTAGCGTATTTTGTGTTATCTTTTTTTTTTCAAAAGGTTTTTTTTTGTTACTTTATTAAAATAATGCATACTTTGCGACGATCGGCCATTAGCACACCCCCCACCGCCCATAGATATCATATACTACAATTTTAATATCGTGTAAGCACCCCCTCTGATTATTTTACGATTTTCCGTCGCGTTTGGGAGAGGGGGGGTTTACGGGATTTTACGGTATATAAGATTTGCCGAAAATCTACTGAAAAAATCTACTGAAGTTCTTGACGAATTGTCCTTGCACTTCGAGGATGTAAAGCACATGTTTGAATTCAATAACAGTAGAAACAGTATACTACAATTAAAAGGTTTGCATATTGAATGTTTGATGAGATATGGGCATTTGTATGCAATTATTTTTAATTGCGCATGCGCGAACTTTACGAAAGATTTTCTTTTTTTCGTGATTTGATAGTCAATTCTATAGAGCAACTCATATAAAAAATCGTGAAAACTCAGAAAGATATCGGCAATATAGTGAGCTAGTTGACAAATTGGAGGGGGGGGGGGTTACTTATCATACATTGGAGGACGTGAATTTCGAAACTCGCCTTATCCAAAAAATCAAATTCGAGGAAACCGCGGAAAACCTCTCATTCCTTCCATTGGTTTTCATTGTAAATTTTATTTCATTGTAGATTTTAGAACGACAGGAATACTTGCTAAAACTAGTTTTTCTGTGGATTATAGTGTTTTTTCAGTGAAGATTTACCAATAGAATAGACTGATAGACAAAACACGATTTTTTTAAATTTTGGATAGAGCGACTGTTGAAACTCACGTCTTCAGTTGGATTTTACACATAATAACCTATTTCTCTAAACGAATATGCAAATGTTCCAAAATAGAATATTAATGTATTGTTAACAGGACACAAATACTCCCTTATACATAATGTAACAATTAATCATTTACAAAAATTTATCTGCATAATGATATTCCGAAAACACCGAAAAAATTAAAGACACATTAAATGATAAATACTATTTCTGTTAATTATTTTCTCAGGAACACATGTTCAATCTATCAGCATAATAAGTTTACAAAGCTATTAACTTAACAATGACATTCTATTTCATTTTATCCTTTTAGAAAGGCAAACACTAAACTAAATAGCAATATTTTTATAAAGTTTTACCGACACTCGATACATTGTCCGTAAATAATTTTAATACCGCCTCATATTGATTAGACATTAAACCAATAAGATATAATTAGTTTCATTTTTCCTTTAACTTGGAAAATGTGCCAAAAGCACTTTCCTCTTCTGTTTATCGACGCAGAGCAATAATGTTAGAAGGTAAATATTTAATCACTTTTGTTGTGTTATATTCAAGTTAATCTAAGTAGTCTTTTAGCTATTGTATGTTCACAAACCTAATTATTACATTCTTATAAGTGAAAAAATGGTGAAGTAAAATAGATGATTTTAGTAATCTTTTCAAATTTTATTTCATATATTACAGATATAAATTACACTACATATACTTATATGGTTTAATTTCATATATGTACATTTAAATTCATATTCGAAAAAAGACACAATAAATTAAAAGTACTACAGTAGACGCTCGTTTTTACGAACCTCTTTTTTGCGAATACTTGCGATTTTACGAACTAGAGCGTGGTCCCGAATACATTCCCATAGACGCGCTATGTAAATTTTCGCTCCCATTTACGAACTACAAATTATGAAAATCTCTTTTTTGCGAACATAACTTTCATAATTCAGCATTTTTATTTATTTATTTATTTATTTTAAATACCGAAAAGAAGTGCCAACGTTAATTATTCTCTCAACAGGTGCAAAAGACAGCAGGTGCATTTCAAGAATGTGTTATTCCCCCCCCCCACGCTTTCGAGAGAGAGGCAGCGTAGCAATAAGTTTATTTAGCGTCTCGTGGTTTATTACGTATGACTGATTTTAAAGGCACGTGTCTCGAAAGCCTCTGATTGGCGAGTGAAACTTAAATGTACAAGCAGGTGTCATTGTTGAAAGAGGAAACGAAATCTTTTAAAAGATTGCATTCTGTAATCGTCTATTTTCTCATAACTTCTGGACTACTCAATCTGTGAAGTCTCGTTAGTCAAGAGGGAGATTGGGCCAGAACATTACAGAATTTCAGTATGTCGTAGTTGAAAAAACGCATGTGCTTATCTGTTGAGGTAAAGAAGAAAATTTTAAAAGAAGTAGATGAGAAAATCTTAAGTAAGACAGAAATTTCGAAAAAGTATGGAATTCCAAAGAATAGTCTCTCCACAATTTTAAAATCTCGAGAGAAAATCGTCGGAAATAGAAGCACCAATAAAAACCCCTCTCGTAAATATTTCAGAGAAGCAAAACACCCCCAATTGGAGAAAGCTTTGATTTCTTGGATGAGGAAAATGAGAGGACTGAACATTCCCATAGATGGTAATCTCCTTAAAGAACAATCGAATTCTTTTGCTTTGAAGCTGAATATCAAAGACTTCAAGGCCTCAGACGGTTGGTTACAAAAATTTAAGTCCAAGCACGGTCTAAGCTTCAGAAAATTGTGCGGTGAAAGTGGAACAGCAAATACGACTTTGGCAAATGAATGGAAAGAACGCGATTTAAATGCATTGCTAACTGAATATGCTCCAGAGGATGTCTTTAACGCGGACGAAACAGGTCTGTTTTTTAAGATGCTGCCGGAAAAGACACTTACTTTCAAAGGTGAAAAATGTAGCGGAGGCAAAAAGGCTAAGCAGAGAATCTCAATCTTGTTGGCAGCCAACATGAATGGAACACAAAAACTGCCCTTGCTTTTCATTGGAAAAAATTTGAAACCTAGATGCTTCAGAAATGTTAACAAATTACCAGCTGCATACCATGCTAACCAAAATGCATGGATGACTGGGTACATTTATGAAAAATGGTTAAGAGACTTGGATCGTCAATTTGTTTTGGAAAAACGTAAAATTTTTCTAATTGTGGATAACTGTTCAGCTCACGTTGAAGTCTCAAATCTTAAATCTATTCGTGCGGAGTTTCTTCCACCCAATGTAACTTCAATTTTACAGCCGATGGATCAGGGTGTGATTAATAGTTTCAAGCGCATATATAGAAGAGTGCTTTTGCAAAGAGTAGTCATGGGATTGGAGCTGAATCAACCATATGAAATTGATGTTCTGGGTGCAATGCATTTGTCAATACGTGCTTGGAATGATGTTCAAGCGACTACAATAGCTAAAGCATTTCAGAACGCAGGCTTTAGTACCTTAATTAATGAAAACCAAGAAAATGTAGCCGACGATATCAGTGGAGATGAGTTACTTATAAATGAACTACGAAAACGAAATCCACTGTTACCTGAAATTTCATTCGTGGACTTTTTGAGTGTAGATTCAGATGTGATTTGTACGGAAGAAATATCAGATGAAGAAATTATTGCTGACGCAATAAGTGAAAAGGAAGAAGAACTTTCAGATTTGGAACAAGAAGAAAATGAAATAATCCAACGTCCGACTGTCAAACAAGCAGCTCAATGGTTGTCAGGGCTAAGGCACTTTTTTGAAGGGAACAATAATTGTGAAATGATTTCAAGCATAGATAAAATGGAAACATGTATTTTCCAAAATGTGATTTTAAAACAAAAAAAGATAAGTGATTATTTCCATTCCTAATTTTTTATCTATGTATTTTCATCCATTAAGTTCTAAGACAGTCTATGTTTTCACATGTAATGTTTTCAAAGCTTAATACCATATTCTTCTGAGTGCTATATTTTTTTCTGTGCATACATTTGTATTTTGAATTTTCTTATATATTTAAAAAATATATGTATAACTTTATTTCAGAATAAATAATCTTAAAATATTGCATCATCTATGAAGAGGGGGGATATTGATAAAAATAGACATAAATAATGTACATATTCATGTCATTTTTGATGATTTTCTATTTTACGAACTTTCTATTTTACGAACCATTTGAATGTTCCCTACGAGTTCGCAAAAACGAGCGTCGACTGTATTTTTCTTGGTCATTTTCTCAGTAACACGTGTTCAATCCATCAGCTTAAAAAGTTTACGAAGCTATTAACTCAACGTTGACCTTTTATTTAGTTTTATCTGCTTATTAGAAGCTTACGAAAGGCAAACACTGGACTAAATAGCAATATTTTTATAAAGTTTTACCGACACTCGATGCATTGTCCGTAAATCTAATACTTTTAATACCGCCTCATATTGATTAGACATTAAACCAATATGATATAATTAGTTTCATTTTTCCTTTAACTTGGAAAATGTGCCAAAAGCACTTTTCTCTTCTGTTTATCGACGCAGAGCAATAATGTTCCGAGGTAAATATTTAATCACTTTTGTTACGCTGTATTCAAGTTAATCTAAGTAGTCTTTTAGCTATGTTATGTTCACAAACCTAATTATTATATTCTTATAAGTGAAAAGAGGGTGAAATAAAATAAAAATATAATAGATCAGGTGTTCTCAAACTATGGTACGCGTACCAGTACTGGTACGTGAAGCTCTGCTTACTGGTACGCAGAAGTCCGTTACTGGTACGTGAAATAATGCGGCATATTATTATGGAATCGAAAACGTCTTCTCTTTATTAACTTGGAAATGTTTTTTAAAAATTTCGAACGCGATTTAGGATTTGTAAACGCTTTTTCTATTTTTTTTTTTTTTTTTTTTTTTTTTTGTTACCAGAAATACTTGTTATAAAAGACTTGCTGAAATTCTAACACAACGCTTATAATACAATCAGTTTTCCAGAATTAAAAACACAATTATAAGATTTATATAAATCAAAGTTGAATTTTGTAATAAAGACCTATTTTTAAAACTAATAAATGAATGAAGTATTTTTAATTAGCGGAAGAACTATTTTTAAACGTGCTTTATGAATTGAATTATCTGAAGGTCTGAATGCTTACAAGTAGGAGGTGATTGTGTGAGTAGGAGGAATTAAAACAAAATTACATTCCAAGTGTAATTTACAACCCATTGTTCTCTTTGTACTAGCAGAGCTTCTAGGTGTTGAAATAAAAGTCTTATTTCAAACATAATCCATAAATTGAATCATTGTGTTAATTGAAATATTTTTCTTCTCTTGTGCAAAAAGTGTTATAGATTCCTCCTATTTCGTGAAAATAATATATTTAAAATAGTCAAGAGAGTAAGATTACTAAATCAAACAAAAACTGTATTTATATGCAATGCGGATTTGAGGTAAAGATTGTACATATGGATTGAGGTGGCATATAATTAAATGTATGAAGAGACTTTCACGTGTTTGCCTACTGAGCGACATTATTGTCGAATTTAAAGGTATGCAGATTATTAGTACGGTTGTATTCAGCCCATGTTAAATGCGCTAACTAAGCTTTAGATATAAAATTCGCAGGGCCGGATTAATGCAGAGGCCGACTAGACCGTAGCCTAGGGCCCACCACTAATGGAGCCTCCAAAATAAATAAAATTGTTTGCAAAAAAATTATTAAAAATACAGTTTTTTGCAATTATTTCCCCCACGCCAAAGAAGATTTTGATTAACTTGGTAACCATATCATAATATCTAAGGATAACCACCGAATATTCCCCCAAAATATTTATAGCTATTATCTTGGTTTGAGACTGGCTCTGAAAAGGTGCTGGGTCTTGGGCTCCACATGACCTTAATCGGGCTCTGGAAATTAGTTTCTCATTTGAGACACTCTGCCACTGTATCTCACGAGAGAGGAAAGGAGTAAACTTATTCAGCTCTCATCTCCTGTGATGGATTACTAGAGTCCACATTCAAAAGGATGAATGTAGCAGAATTTTCACTGACGAGAATATCAGAGTACCGTCTTATATTGTCAAAATCTGTTTGTGTTTAGTACAACAAGTCTCTGTGAATGTTCTTTTCCGCCCTTTGTTATATGAAAAACAAATATAGGAATAAACTAAACATCTAATCTGACTTATGACTAAAACTTCTTAATATTGAGCCAGACATGAGGAAGTTGTGCTTGATGAAACAAGCCAACCCTTTTCTTTGGCCTACTATAAAAGTATATGAATCAGTGTGCGCCAATATGTTGTTAAGTAGTGTGGATTTTTTACTATACCAAAATACTGTATTTTGATATTGTATTCATTATTAAAATTTAATGATGATACTACTTTTTACTTGAATGTTTATTATAAAGCAGTTAATTTAGTAATGTAATAATTCATTTTTAAATGCATCAAAATCTGCTATGAAGGAAATACAAAAGACCCGAGAGATGTTTCGTTTTAGACAGGTTGTTCTATTTTAGCTTTACGTTTGTTACCTGGTGGTACGCGGAAGTATGAACTTCGATTTAGTGGTACGTCGGTCTAAAAGTTTGAGAACCCCTGTAATAGATGATTTTAGTAATCCTATACATTTGTAATTTACATACAGGGCTCCCACTGGTCCGTTTTTTGAAAACCAGTATTTTTTTATAAATAAAATTTCGGTAGGTATTTGCAACAATTGGAACTAAATCGAGCTTCGAAGTTAGTTTCTACAAAATTTATAACGAAAATTTTTCTTTAAAAAAAGCGGTGTTTAAAAAACAGACCGAGTGGGAGCCCTGTACATATTACAGAGGTATATTACAAATTAATTCGGTTACTGTACATAGTATGTTGCTATAAGTACGTTTTCAGTACTTGCTTGCGTTTATAAATCTAACTAATTTTTTGCAGATTGTTTGGTGTATGTAAACTCTATAAATTATATACAAGGCTGAACAAGTTAACATTGCCGTTCATTGACGGGAATTGCCGAAATCATCTGTGTTATGCATTTTCTAACTGAACTAAATTTTAGGATACCATGCAGTATTGCTACAAATGAATAATAACAAATCAATAGATAATATACAGGGTGGCACAAAACTATTCGAAAATTGTTTCGAGTATTAATGGTACTTACTGAAATTGAGTTTTCAAATATGTTACGCGTTTTCCAAAGTGTTTACTTATATATCATCTTTCACCTTATTATTCTACGAAGTATTTTTATAGTTTTCTGAATGTGTTGGAAATTGTTTCATAATCTATGCTTAACGCATGATTTTAGATTCTTGTTTTAAACTGCAGTGTAAGGAGTATGTCTTCACGCAGATCTTTTTGTAAGAAAGTGGATCGAATTATCACTAGTTTCAATGTATAACATGAAAATCTTACACGCTATTGCCGACTATACTATCTGTAATTTCAATTGCCTTCTCAAGGTGAATTTCCCGGTCCTTATCTTAGCTCAGTAACTATGGTACCACCGCATTTGGCTGACTGACCGCTCTTTTTTCCCACACCACTTGAGATCAGTTGAAAGCTTCTTCGTTTGCTTGATATAGCAATGGGAAATACGGGACCAGGGCTCGCGTCTTCTAGTGTCATGACAACGATTGGATGAAGTGGGAAAGGCGGATATCCTTGAGAAGTCAATTGAAATTACATAGAGTATAATCCGAGGTGGTACTGAAACCATGAACTTCATGTCACGCTAAACAGTGCCCCCTGCATATTAACCCCCTAACCACCGATCAAAAGGGCAGATTTGTCATGTTGTTCTCTCCTTATTATTATTTTTTTAAAGCTAAAAAAATCAAATTTGGTATAAGAAAATTAATTATGTATATGTGTCTAAACTTTGAGAGTATTAATCATTACTCAGTGATTTAAAACTGCATTATATTTGTTGAAATATATTAATTTAAAAAATGCTTCTATTGTAGTGAAACTTACAGCATACTGAACGGATATATCAGTTCACGGTGAGAAGGTGAGAAGGTTAATATTTTGAGAAGGTTAAAGGTGAGATCGGTTAGAAGGTTAATATTGAAAATATACAACTTTCAACATTAAAGTTTAATTAAATGAAACTAAGATTAATGTTATTTTACATAAAGATCCTTCTTAATTTATTAAATACATTATAAATTAAATAAAATGCAAATTCAGCCATGTTTCCCAAAATCAGTTTAGTTTCCAACCGGACTTAATGAAAACATAGAGCTGAAGTTTATATTAAAACTACAATTCATAACCACAAAATTTTGGTATGTAAATATAAATATATCTAGACACTCTGTAATGTGACATGATAATAATAAAATAAATCAGTCATAAAATTATGCACCATCGAAAATTGATTATACATCACTTAAAAAAAGTATTTGAAATTAGTTCTTATAAATTACAAATTATTTGACTTTTTTATTCCATCATATTCCGTTCATTAATAATAAGATATTAATTTTTAGAAAATTAGTAATTTTTCATTTCTTGAACTATTTTTGTACACATCATTATGATGCATTTCTTTAAATATGCTGAATTTAATAACAAAACAAAATGATAAACTTAATTAGATTTTAAATTTTAAAATAATGCCGACCAATTATTGTAAAATATTGCATAAAAATATAATTAAATATTTTTATGATAAAAACATACAAAGTTTGATGCAAAAAAGAAATTTTTGTTGCATATAATTAGTAACAAAAGTTTATTTAAATATTATAGTTAATGTTTTTCCAGAGGGATAAAATTAAGCAATTATTATTAAACATTTTGTTGAAAACGGTTATTGTAAAACAAAATATGAAAATCAAAATAAAAATGTTTTTGTACAGATATAAAAATGAAGAAGAATGGTTCTTACATTTTTATGAAAAATAATTAACTTCATATGGTAGATAAATACATTAAGAAATACCTTTAATTGCATTTAATAAATGTGAAATGTATGAATGTTCAAATTCCTCTAAATTTCATCGGTGTGTATGGAAAGAATTCGTTCGATTACACGGATGGTGATGATTTTAATGATGACGATGATGATGGTAATGATTTTAATGATATTTGGGTATTTTTCAACGTATAAACATTTCATAATTGACGCAATATTCTACAAATGGTTCAGTATTGCACCAAAAATTTTACAAATCACTGTAATATTAGTTCTTGATGTATTCTACGATGTCTTTTTTGGTCATTCCTTTCCTATTTTTTATGTCTTTATAAATATCTCTTTTTTAAATTAAATATTACATTATATATTCCAAAAATCTTGGTTTAATTAAAATTAAGATATTTTAAATGATTCGAAGCAAATTAATTACTGGTATAATGATATTTTAATGCAAACAACTGAAAAATACTGTTTAAAAATTTGTCAACTACACAAGCTAGTTATTTTACAGAATGTAAGCGCTTCACTATTGACAATCTATTATAAAAATGGTACAAAATTGGGACAAATACTCATTAATCCTTTATCTACAATAGTTTCGCATTATTCCATTTACCTCCTAAATTATCTCATCAATTAAGATGTAAACCATTACCATTATACCATGAACTAAACTGATTAAAAAAAGTTGGAAATTGCACGTTAAACGTGACAAATATAATTAAAAGTGCATTCGGTTCGTGCTATAACTAGTTTTGCAATCTAAAAAAGCATCGTTATTATTTCAGTGAAATAAATTATATCGTCTGCTATGAGCGAAATGAAAATGCCTTTTTTTTATTACGTATGCCATGTTTACAGATACGATATGTTTTTCGACACCAGCCAGCGCTGTAAAATTCACAATGAAGATCTTGCTTTGTGAATGATTACCTCCATGGTTTAATATTTCTATGACTCACGATGAATGAATCTTTTGTATATTTACTTTAATGGATTGAGATATTCGGCTGTTAAATTAATTTTCACATAAGTTATCTCAGAATTTATACATTTTTTAATGTAACTCATCTCTCAAGCAAACATTTTTTTTAAACGATCTTTTTAAAAATGTAACTTTTATGCGATTTCATTCGAAAAAATAATTTTGAATAAAAATGGCCACTTGGCATATGGAAAAAGTTGAGGTTAGCCCGCATTTATTATACTCAGTCACATGACTTGCGCTTTTATCATATAGATTACGTATGATAGGATTTCATAGAATAAAGAAAACATTTATTAATATCTTTTTAAGTTTTGCTTCGATTTTCATAAAATTTGAAATGACTGGACAAAATTCTGAAACGATTATGTATGTTAAATTTCAAACTATTCGGTTGGGTAGTCTTTCGCTGTTATATACGGACAGACGGACGGATCAAACGACGACTGTAGGTGCTACATATTTATATAATTACGAACGCACCTAATCAACCAAGTAATAAATCCAATAAACCATAAACTGGTTATAAGATACTTTCTATCACAACCTCGGTCCATACTCATTGAAATTCTACTTTCATGCAAGTTTCGTACATGTATATCTGCATACACTCCTTGTAAAACTCTTTTCCGAAATAATAAAATACATACATCGAATTATTGTGAGAAAAAAAAAATCACCAGACTTCAAAACCATAAAATTCCCAAATGCAACGTAGCCCGTTGTAAGTATATTTATTTTTGGTTCCCCCGTACTTTAACTTATCGCAAGATTAAACTTTTTTCGTGTAGGAGATAAATAAAGTATGGTTCGACAGTAAGAGTATATGATGTAAGGTTGGAGAGAATAAAAGAAACAAAATGCCCCGCTTACCTTTTTGTTGTAGCTTACATTATGACCTTACATGATGTGTATGACAAATATTTACATTAAACGGTAGAATCGTGTTGCTTACATTTATACGAAGTAAAAATTGGAGAATCAAACTCAATTTAACATTTTCACTGCCGGGTTAAAATTACCGGAATTTTATTTTATTTAGAAAGTTCGAATTCACACCAGAAAATACTAATAGCAATATTTACTATATTTAATTACATACATTTCGGGATTACATAAAGTAAAAATTCTTCTTTCGAAATTTCCTGTACTAATTCGTAATTTTAGATTGAAAAACCACGGGTATAGTCGTGGTGGGCAGCGAATGGGTTAAGAAAAATATATGAATGTGTAATGAACCCATAAAGCAGCCATAACTGTTAAAACACAGTGTAAATATTAATAATTATATTATTTCTGAACATAAAAATAAAACATAATCAATAACACACGAATCGGGCTTTTAAAAACATCAGTTTTTGTGTATCGATATACAGGGTGTTTCAGTTAAACGTTTCAGAACGTCTAAGAGGGGTAGGGTACATCCTGACAACTCGAAATCATACAGCAATGTGAGGTCGGAAATGCTTTCCTTAACCCTTTGCGGCGCAGAGAATTTCCATTGCTTAACTATTGAAATTAATGAATGACACCAGAATTTGAAAACGAACTTTCTTGTAAATAAGAAAAAGCTATATTTCACGCAACTAATAAACCGTATTTTTTTAACAAAAATTCTGGTATCAGTGAGGGTTTTGGGAATTAAAATTAAGTGGTTTCATAAACATACTTAATTTTAATTCCCAAAACCCTCTCTGATACCAGATTTTTTGTTAAAAAAATTACGGTTTATTAGTTGCGTGAAATATAGCTTTTTCTTATTTACAAGAAAGTTCGTTTTCAAATTCTGGTGTCATTCATTAATTTCAATAGTTAAGCAATGGAACTTCTCTGCGCCGCAAAGGGTTAAAGAAAGCATTTCCGACCCCACATTGCTATATGATTTCGAGTTGTCAGGATGTACCCTACCCCTCTTAGAAGTTCTGAAACGTTTAACTGAAACACCCTGTATATTCTATAAAATATGTAAAAGAGAGTTGTGTGAAAGAATATCAGATAAATATAAGAATAGGAAAAATAAGAGAAAAAAGAAATATTCGTACATGGCATTGAGGACTCCAATATCAAAATTCAATGTAGTTAATTCGATAATATTTATTTTTATTCTCCCGTTCTGGACTGTATCAAAAGATTAAACTTCTTATTTGTAGACTTAATACTATGTTTTGGCAGTAAAAATACGTGATTAATGGTCTTAAAGGAGGAATTAATTTTGACGCCATGCTTAAAGGTTTTCTAACAGCTTACTTTAAGATCTTAAATAATATAGATATAACAATTACTTAAATTGAAATTTAGCAACAGCCTTTGTGTATGTATATGAAAAATAAACTAGAATTAAGACCTTCTTTTATGGTTTCCAAAAAATAAAACCAGTTTCTCAGTTAGCGGAAAATATTGTGTATACAACAAAATAAATATTTTTAAAAAATCCTATTGTGCCGTGTTTAATTAAAATTTTCATAGAATTAAACAATTTTTTGTATAAATAAAATCGCTTCTTAATTACTCATTTGCTTCCAAATTGGTTAAAAGTTATTCACTATGCTCACAAAATCAGTGTATTTTAAATATCGTGACATTTTAATTAACCATCCTTTCAAAATTTTATCTTTATACAAAATAAATTAAACACCTCCAATATCCTTTCAAATAAATTATCATTCTCCCCTTTTATCTCATAATTACTGTAGTGGAAATATTTAATTTTCAAAATCCTTTAACGCAACATAAATTTCTCAAAATACGCCGATTTCTTTAACCTCACCTAACTTACTCACATAGTTTTCAGAATTCCCCCTTGAACAGAATTCCCTTGAACATTTTAGATCACAGAAAAGTAGCAAGTTCATTGAATCCCATACTTCACCTGCACAAGCCCCATTGTCTTTCGCCCAACACAAAGAAAACAAAAACTTGAAAAGCGGGGTTCTCCTTTGTGCTGTTACACCGCATGATATATGACTAACCAGTTAAGTGTCGGCGAGATAACTGCTCCGGTAAATTCAGGTGCATCAAAAGAGTTCAGTAGCGTGCCAAGAAAGACCTTGGGTAGCACGCAAATGAAGGAAATGGCGTATTTTAAAAGTTTAGAAGATATAATTTGTTAACACAAAAGGTTTCGCTGTCTATATTTCGTGCCTTTTAAATGAATTTACTCTGAATAGCTCACTGCGGAGATTGTTATACGTTTAATAAATGAAAAATTAGTTTTATTAACTAAAACTTATAAATGAAAAATTAGATTTATTTACTTAAAATTAGGAATGATAATATATTTTTAACGTTATATGGTCGAAATCAATTAAGTTATTAATTATTTGAGAATATCTAGGTCTTTCTGTTTAATTTCCTTGTTCTAGTATTAATTGTGTTGTTAATTATGGTAAGTTCTATATTTTTAAAACGGATAATTAATATTAATAGCTGCGGAATTGCATTTTCGTGGATTTTAGTTTGGATATTTTTCTACAGATACAGTAATATTTTAATCTAAAGTGAGAATTTTTATTAGAGAAAAAATGTATTAACTGAAACACATAAATATATTTCTTTTAATTCTTAGGTTAAATATTTTATAAATTTTCTGCAGATAGTCATATTTTTATTGTTTAATTTACACTTTTTAACCAATTTTGTAATGAAATAAAGTAAATTTTAATATTTCAAATCGTACTAAGAAAATAAATTAGTCACCAAAGAACGTTTTCGGCATCTGTATTTCGTGTCTTTTAATTGAATTAATTTTGATAGCTTGTGGGGCACATAATAATATTAAATCGAATTGGAGTATCGTTTTTTTTAACTGAGTTTTTCTCTAAATTAAAATATAAAACTTCAGCATATAAATTCTGCAATAAAACATTTTGCAACGATTTTTCGAAGTATGCGCGTATTTTTCTACTTGATAACTATTTTTTCATATTAATTTTAAAACAAACAAGTGTAAATTAATGTTACTTGATAAAGGATTTAGATTCAGAAAATTAATTTTATTAACTTAAAGTTGTAAATAAGAATACAGTTTTTTGAATTATATTTTCGCAATAACACAAATTATAGCATTTTATTTTCATCTTATATATATTTGTTTTATCTTAATTTTTCAGTAAAACTACTGTTGTAATATGGTTGTATTTAAAGAAAGTTTGAATTAAGAAAATCAATTTTTGCTAATTATTCGTAATTTCAAATTAAAACTGTAGAAGTTTAGTGAACATTATTTAATTTATTGATATTTTTAAATAACAATATATTTCTGTTTTAATTTACTCTTCTTTATATTAAATTTGCGTTGAATTAACGTAACTTTTAATTCTTCAAAACGTATAATTACAATAAATAATAGTTATTGATAGTTATTTTTATTGTATTAGCAATTTTCTACTGTGTACTTTTGGTGCCAGGAACGGACGGGTTCTGATGACACAAAAATTTTCATGTTCAGGTTTCGAACCATTGTCCCTGGGTTCCGAAAACCGTTCGAACACATCTCTATTACGTCCACTTAAATTTAAACTACTTATCTTTATGTTCTACTATTCATTTCTTTATCCTAGTAATTTAAAATCTGAAAAGGTTAATAATAATAATAATAATAATAATAATAATAATAATAATAATAATAATAATAACGCATTTATTTAATTAAATTTTCGATATAAATATCAACTCGTATAACTAGCTTCATAAAAGTCGCATTTAATGTTTTATTATATCCATGATAGCAATTACGCTTTAATAAAAAAAATACATATTTCTATAATATTACAATTCAAGGCCTTATATATATTACAATGAAGACACATAAAGTAAGTATTTTTTATCAAAAGGACGTCTATGAATTTATTTTTAGGTTCTTGTTGTGTTATTGTTTTCTGGTAATAGTTCGAAAGTAAAAACGTTTTTGTTGTATAAATTTTCACACATGAAATAATAAATAACTTGGTAATATACAACAGCATCCACTAAACAGAATTTTTTTCTTTTCTGTCTCTAAAAGAGCCAAAGAGGGAAATTTTTAAATTAATTAAAATTTTAAAAGAAAGAGATAAGAAAACATGAAAGTATACAACTAGTTTCACAAAAGAAATTTTTTGTGTTTTCCTTTTTACTTTATTATAGAAGTTACACCATAAAAACAAATCATTATTTAAAAAAAAATAGTTTCAAAAATGTCTTTCACAAAGTTGATCTTTTAAAAAATATATATATTTGCATTTTCAAAATAATTTATATTACTATATTTGTATGTTGTTGCTAATTTCAATATTATGGTAATCTGGGACAGCTGTAAGATGGAAACCACTTTTGTTATAAACATTTGTAACTTAAAAAATGTCAAATAATTTGATGGTTTAAAACAACACAAAAAATATTCTTCTTCTCCATGTAAACAGCGTCTTTATAATTAGAAAAATCATTTTTGATGAATAAAAAATGAAAATTAATTTTTTAAACATCAAGAATAAACCATTAGAAACATTATTTGCATAATATTACCATAAATCCCTTGTGTTTTTATGTGTTTGTTATTTCATATAAGAGAGTAAATTCGTGTTACAGAAGAAAAAATAACAAATGTAAAAACATGTATCGAAAAAAGATTATATTTTTTTAATATGAATGTAAACAGTCAGAGTTTAAGTAGAATGTTTTTAATTAATATTGTGGATTATATTTCTGACGTATTATGAATAAGCATGCAAAAATAAGATTTTGTTTTTATTGTAAACTACATAACAGTAAATACTAAACATTTATTTAAGAGAGAGTTTATTAAGTAAGTCTTTGGAAATAATATCTAAAAAAGAAATAGTCTGTAACGATGTATTATCATATGATATCCACGCAATCTGGAATGAATTAATACATGATTGATTAACCTGTACTTGTTTTTAGCACTTTCCAACCTAGTTGAAAAGTGCTTATGACTTCGGTTTGTCTGGCCGGATGGCCGTCTGGCCGTCTGGCCGTCTGTCCGTGCTCTAACTCCCGTAAATATGCTCGGATTGTTCTACAATTTTTATATGTTATTGTCGTTATCTATGGCACGTTCCCTATTTCAACTGAAGTGTGTAGCACTTATAGTTTTCTTACAGGGACACTCAAAAGAATTCCGTTACATTGCGGTCTATGGGGAAAAATCATTTGCGGTTTATTTTAAAAATGTTTCACTATTGTAAACGCATTGAAATTTATATAGATCACTAAGATGCATTAGAAGAAGCTTAATATGGAATAGTAGGTGTATAGCACTTAGAGTTACTTTACAGGGACAGTCAAAATAATTCCGTTACATTACGTCTATGGAGAAAAATCGTCTGCGGCTTATTTAAATAATGTTCCACTATTTTAAACGCATTGAAGTTTATATATATTACTAAGGTGCATTACAAGAGGCTTACTACAGAATAGTGTGTGTATAGCAGTCATCGTTCATTTACAGGGACACACAAAAGAATTCTCTGCTGTGTGTTAACAATAATTCCTGGAAGTTCGTTTTAAGTTACTGAACGCGATTTTAATCTCAACTAGCTTTTTGTCTATTACGTGGTGTGTATAAATTCTGTAGATCCTATACAGGGCAGCACAAAAGTTCGCGAACACATTTCCGTTTATTGACAGAAACTCCAGAAGGAGAATTTAAACTGTGCTACGCGTTTCCTAACTAAACTAAAATTTAGCATCCTATGTATATATACAAATCTATAGATCATATACAGGGCTACATAAAAGTATTCGGATATTTTTCCGAATATTGTATATATTGAAAATTCCTGAAATTACGTTTTTAAATATGTTATGCGTTTTCCAAATTGTTTACTTAGATGTCAACTTTCAGCTTATTAAACGGTAATGATTTGTAAAATTATTTTAGAAGCGTTGGAAAGTGCTACATAATCTATGCTTGACGCATGATTTTTCGTTCTTGTTGAAATGTTGAATGACATGTCCCATACCACCTTATATTCCACACCTTTGAAGTAAAATGGTTTGTTCCGGCAAGCTAGAAAACGCGAAGAGACAACAACTCAACTTAACTATTAGCTTTCACTGATGATGACCGAGTATGTTCGGTTGAAAATGTTTTGATTTTTTAAAAGGACTTTAATGTGCTTTTAAATGTTTTTATGTATGTTTTTACGCACCTTCAAGCAATATAGTGACATTTAGTTGTATCTTTATGAATCTTAATTAAACATTTAATTTCGAATAATGAAGGCAAAATCTGAGATTTTGCTTAAACTGTAATCCTTGTTAATTTTCTAAATACAAAGAGAAAGTGAAAGGAGGGGAGGAGCGGGACATAAATTGTTCGTACTTTTATCTTAGACACACGAAAATATTTTTATGAACATACGTTCTAGAAAATGGTTACTGTTAGAAATAATTTTTGCATATGTGATGCATATACATCAACTTGTAAATTAAATACCATACCTGAAAACAATCCTTTTTTGAAAACATTTTGAAATTGAATTAAATCTCATCTGAATCTATTTATAATCGCACGGTGTATACATACATTTATTTTGTGTATGAGTATGTGTGTGTGTGTGTGTGCACTTACATGTGTGGTATAAAAAAAGACGAAGTAAAATAAGATGTATTGCATATTGATACATAATATACATCCATTTATAAATTAAATACCATATATGAAAACAATCCCTTCTTTGAAAACTTATTTAATTGGATGTAAGGCTTATCTTAATCTATTCAGAATCATCCGCTGTATACATACATGTGTTTTGTGTATGAGTATGTATGTGCGTGTGTGTGTGCACTTGCACGTGGGGTATAAAAGAAGAAGTAGTAAAGTAAAAAGAAGCAATCCATATTGATACATATGCAATCACTTGTAAATTAAATACCATATCCGAAAACAATCCTTTGTTTGAGCATATTTTAAAGTTGGAAGTAAATCTCACCTGAATCTATTTAGAATCACCAATTGTATGCATACCTTTGTTATGTGTATGCGTATGTGTGTTTGCACTTTTATATAGAGTATAAAAATAGGTAGAAGCAAAGTAATAAGAAATAATGCATGTTGATACATATGCATTCACTTGTAAATTAAACACCATATCTGAAAATAATCCTTTGTTTAAACACATTTGAAATTGGAACTAAATGTCGCCTGAATGTATTTATAATCAACCAGTGTATAAATACATATGTTTTGTGTGTGTATGTGAGTGTGTGCCTTCGCATCTAAGGTATGAAACAAGAAGAGGCAAATTAAGCAGTAAGTAATTTTATACAATACATCCATTTTATAAATTACATACCATATCCGTAAAAAATCCTTTGTTTATAGACATTTTGAAATTTGAAGTAAGTCTCACCTGAATCTATTTAGATTCGTTCGGTGTGTGCATATATTTGTTTTATGTATGCGTATGTGTGTTTGAGTGTGCACTTGCATTTGGGGTATAAAAGAAGAAGAGGATAGATAAAAAATAATCCATATTGATACATATACATCTAATTATAAATTAAATACCATATACGTAAATATACTTTGTTTTTAAATATTCCGAAATTGAAGAAAGTCTCATCTGAATCTAATTAAAATCGTTCGGTGTATTCATACATTTGTTTTATGTATGCGTATGCCTGTGTGAGTGTGCACTCGTATTTGGGGTATAAAAGAAGAAGAGGAAAATTAAGAAATGATCAATATTGATACATATACATCCAATTATAAATTAAATACCATATCTGTATAAAATCCATTGTTTATAACATTTTTAATTGAAGTAAGTTTCACCTGAATCTATTTAGAATAGTTCGGTGTATGCATACATTTGTTTTATGTATGCGTATGTGCATGTGTGTTCACTGCTCGCATGCGTGGTATAAATGAATAATAAGTAAAGAAAAAGCACTAAGATAATTATTTAATAACTTAGACGTAAATTTCAATAAATATTGATTATATATGTAGAGTAAATGAAAGGGTCCTGGCAAGAGAGTGTCCCGACCTGAGATTTTTCAATTTGAAAATTTGATCAAATACACAAATCAAGATATATAACCTAAAGTTTTTTCGCCAATGTCTTAGTAACATTTGAGATATTCTGAGTAACACTATGGCATTACTCTAATGATATTACTATTACGTTTTTTTGTAAATGAGCTATCTTGATTGGGGCATAAACAACTGGGGCAAAATCCAAACCTGTCATATATGCTGCCACCAAGTGACATAAGAAACAAATTTTATGTTGGATATTATAATTTACAATAATAAGCAACAGATTACAGTGTTAGATTCATTTCACCAAAAATGTGGCTTGGCACTTTCCTGCCCCGACCCCTCAAATAATTAAAACACTTCAACGCAAAATACTCAGTTGCTATGTGTTAAGAGTTTTTTAATGCACTAAATTCTACGGCAGTAAACTTTTTTTGTGTTGCATGTATATGCATTATACTCAACAATCATATCACTAGTGTAAAAATTATATTTCGAAAATGAAATATTTGAATTTTATTTAGAAGCATTATGAATATGCCAGTAGAATGAATAATTATATCACTTCAGTACAATGCAAAATTTAAACTGCAAAATACTTCAAACGTAAATAAACATGACAGAAATTGAGAATTTACTGAAAGTTCAATATTTACTTACGTATAAACAGGATATTTGTCTCCTACTCGTTTTAAATTGCTTAATATACGTATACTACATACTTACCCTTAAATGTCAGATAACATTAACTCACGTACGTTAAAATTGGGTATGATGCATTCTCCTCATCTATTGCTTTAAACTTTCCAATGTTAGAAACGCCTTTTTGTAAACGTAATCTTAATATAATGGTCTCAAACCATTAGTGTCCATTTCGGAATTGATGTATTGTTAACATGTATATCAAGCACTTTAAATACATTAAGTTAATGTTTTAAATTCGCATTTTAAATGGCTTTTCTGTTTTTGTGATATGTTGTCTTCCTGTACTATCACATTAATGGATATGGATTTGCACTCTAAGTGCTAAAGTCTTTTATTTTACGTATAAAGTATCACATTGGGTGAGTTTTATGAAATATGTTTTTTAAAAAGTGTTACAACAGAATGGCATACATAACTTTAAAATTAATTTACTGAAAGTTTTCAAAAAGGAGTGAGTTATTTACAAAACAATTCTAAGTGAAATGACTTAATGACATAAATGATTGTTTAAAAAATAAGAATGAACAAAAATATTTACATTGAAAGATTGTATTTAAGCACGGATCATGTTAAGAAAAATTATAATTTTTCAATTTTATAATTACCTGTTTTATAAATATTTTACAAATTAATACTTTTGTGGTATCTACGTTGAAATAGACTGCAAAATGACCCGAAAATATGAATGTCATCAAAACTTATAGCCAGAAAAAAGTGTTTACTTAAATATTCATGCTATACGTATGTATTTATTTCATCAGATAAATATACAGATGTATTCAATACTGCATTTTATTTCCAATCTACGAAAAATATTATTTTGATCAACGCATAAAGTAACTATTTCCCATATCAATTTTTATAATTTCTTTCTGTTCTTCATACAGTTGTTTTCAAATGTAGCTTGTTTTTCATTTACAGAAAGAATAATTTTTCTCGCATATAAGTTCTATTTAACCTGTCTTATATGCTGATTATTCAAATTTAAAGAATGTTTATTTTATAAATTTCATATAGACATTAGCATGTGTAGGCGGATTTGGGAGACATTGATACAGCTGAAAAATTGTATACTTATAATAACTTCAGACAAGAAGGAGTGAAGATGTTCAATTCTTAAGCATAGATTCCGCTGCTATCGCTGAAGTATATAAACGTTGGTCGTTCAGTTAATAGTTGTTTTGATTTGTAATGTAGTCGTGTTTCTTTTCTTCTTAAGTTATTTGTCATATATTTTTGTAATGCGAATTTCTTGAAAAGGTAGCATTTTTTGTCAATATTATCTGCACAACAGGTAAGCAAAAATCTTTTATTTTACTTATTTTATATAAATTTCAGAAGCTAATTTGTTAATTTGGGTAATAATTTGTTTAAAAAAAATTGCGGTTTGTGGTAGATACGTATCAATGTGCTCCATTTATTTTAATGAAGGTTTAAATAGTTTTGCTGCAGTTAAAAATGTTTATCTTGGTAGAAAGTACTTAGGAATAACTACTGGAAACAATGTAACCTGGAATAAACACATGAAAAATTATAAAAATAAAAATATGACACAAACTAAAATAAAGCTGATATTAAAATAAGGAATAATTAAAAAACATCTAAATTAAGATTAAAAAAGTGATATATTTTACTGTGTTTTATATCCATTTTACTTGTACAAGTAGGTATTTGGAGTCAAAATGTAAACTAAATAATAAGCTGATTCAAAACTGGGCAAATTAATTTCTAAAAATATATTTGGGAGCTTTTTTTCTATGTAGAATACCGGCCATCTGGCCGAATCAGGAGGTAAAATATATTAAATACACAAATAAAGGTGAAAGAAAGAAGTATCAACAAAATCGCATTATTATTAAAATATGGTATGGGTTTAGAAATACACATGATTAAATGTAATTGCTGTTAAAAGACTAACGTTAATTATTAATTAGAAAACATAATAACAAATTTAAGAACATATTAATTCAGACACGATTAAGTACAATAACACAGCATGAGTGAAAAATTGACCTGAGCCAGAACTCGAACCTGGGACTTTTAATGTAACGTGCTGTTGCTCAGACCACTGAGCCCCACAGACTGATCAAAGATAATACAAATTTGTTGTTACTTATTTCTTTTACCTTTATTGCTAAATGTCATATATATTACCCCTGCTTTAGCCACATATTAAGTATTGTAAATAGGAAAAAAGGCCCAAATATATTTTCAGAAATTAATTTGTAAACTTTTCAATCAACGTATTATCTACCAGGCATTTTCTCATATTTATCCCTGTTTGAAAGAATCACTGTCCAACAAATCATGCGGTACGAAATTAAAATTGCAACGATGAATAAATAATCGTTAAGTAAAAGAAAATAATAATAAAAGAAATAAAAGAAATAATAATAAAAGAAAATAACAACAAAATGAAAGATGTTGTCTAAGTAAACAAAGCGCTAGGTAATGGAAACGCATAACGCATTTGAAAACCTAATCTCAGAAATTACCATCTATAGTGGGAATGATATCCATCTACAGTGGGAAAGATTCTATTGTGCAGCCTTGTATATTAGGTTGAGCAAAAAATTCTGGGAAATTTGTAATCTAAAATTTACCAGAAACAGTTGGACGGAGTCGAAATTCTTCCACACCCCGCCTACAGTCAAGACGTGGCTCCATCCGATTATGGCTTCTTTCGATCAATGCAACACTTTTTGAAGGGTTGCCGATTTGAATCCTTTAAGGAAGTTGAAGAATGATGTTAAGAGGTTTTCGTTCCAAGGAGCCGCCATGGTACTTCCAGCTAATCCGGAATCTGGCAGAACAATGGTAGAAAGTCGTGGATTATGATGATATCTACTTTGAAGAATAGTCCTTGTTGCTTTTGTTGTTAATTTGAGCATAGCAACGCAACTTTCACAAAATTCCCAGAACTTTTTGGTCAACTTAGTATTAACTATAGACTTTACACCCACCAAGTAATATGCGAAATTACTTAAATGCAAAAATGCATACCACAATTGAAAACACACTTCCAGAAATTGTTGCTCAGATACAATAACATATTCTATAGACACACCAAATTCTATAATAAATATCATTCAGTGCAAACCAATGATGTATATCAATTTCAATGAATTTAAAATAGTGTAACGTCATTAGAATACACTGCAATCATTTTTATCCCCTTATACCACAACGCGACTCCTTTCTTTTGAGTGTTCCTGTAAACGAACTATAAATACTACACACTTCATTTTCAATACATAGAAGGGCAAACATCAATAGTATATAAAAAATACATAACAATCCGACTATATTTACGGGAATTAGAGCACGAACAGACGGACAGCTTGGCAGATGTAGAAACAGATGACCAGACTAACCGAATTCATAAAAACTTTTCAATTAGGCCATAAGGAACAAAGGAAAGCATATTCAACAAGGTAAATTGATAGGTAATCTCAGCCTTGTCCGACAAATAAGAGTGAAATAGGCCAGCCAGGATATCGTTATGATAATCCAGTAGGGAGAAGGCACGGCAAGGCAGAGTACCCAGGTTCGAGTCCTGGTCCCGACATATTTTCGCACTATTGGCAAAAATTTCAACTATGGTACTCCAACCATTGGATACTTTTCAATTATGTTGAAAAGTGTTTTTCTGATAAAAGAGCATTTTCAAAAAAGAGCATTTTCTGATATAAAATGTATTTAAGAATTGTTAAGATTAAATGCCAATCCAGAAGTTATCAAAAAAAATTCTTAAATTTTATACGAATCAGAAAATAAGTAGCATATTTGTATTAAATAGTTGCGTGATTTAAATTCCATAGCTGCATTTTTGAACAGTTTAATAAGTTTAATAAGTATCAATATCAAAATAGATTGATTCTTCAATTTTCTGCTTTTCAGAATAGTACTTTTTTGCAATTTGAAGCAATCGACATGAGTATTAAAAAAAAAAAAAGTAATTTAACAATAGTACATTCTTAAAGTGTTCTAGTAATACTTGAAACAAATCGCTATTTTATGTATGAAGGAAATAGTGCACTTGTTCTAAAGAATACATTCATGTATTCCTGTGATTGAACAATGTTTATCAGGGATTGATTCGCCTCATTTACCTGGTTTTAGAAGAAAAAAGAAGCTAAATGACGATGTTGAAGATGAAGTTGTATTTAATGATTACTTTAATACACTTTTTAAATGGCGTTTGTTTTTCATTGCACATTTCAAACAATTAGAGTCCAAACGTATTATTCAAGCTCATTAATTTGTTTTAGAACAACGTCTTTCATTTAATCTGATTATATTTAAGCGTAAAGATTTTTATCAAAAGAGAATCTTATTTAATTGAGCCATTGATTTTGAAAATCTATTTTGTAAAGAAATAAAAAATTAAAGCTAAGTCTTATTGATTTTTATCAGAAGGTAATCTCATTTAATTGAGCCATTGATTTTGAAAATCTATTTTGTAAAAAAAAAAAAAAAAAAAAAAGAAAAAAAAATTAAAGCTAAGTCTTATTAACATAATATTTATATTTTTAATCCATTCAAAATAAATATATTTTAATATCAGTATAAATTTGTTAGTAATTTATTTGGTCAACGATAATTCAAATGCATTGGTTTTTGAAATTGAGGCAAGTCCACGTTGAAAAAAATACTGTTCTCTATGTTATATAATATTATTAAACATAATCAGAATTTCCATCAGAAATATTTTTAAACTCTTCACAATTAAATTTTAAGCATACTATGTATTATTGAACTTTTTTTTCATATTTTTCCTATAAAATTAAATTTATTTTTTGTTTTAGAGAAACTTGTCTAAAGAAGAATGGGAAAATGAAACAATTAGTAAATTTAAATTAATTTTTTTTTAAATGTCATTTTTTTTGTTATCATAAATATATTGAATTCAAAGAAAACTAGTCTTTGGGGGCCACCGTAATACTTACCCATCACGGATATGCATAATATAAAATATGAAAATAAAACATGTGTAAACTATTTATAAAATACATTGCAATTCGAATAAAATCATGGCTGGATGACGTTTAAATGCTCTATTACTGAACTGCGTAAAAGAAACATCCTTATAACTCCAAAATTGATAATCCTATTAACTAACTGTTTACTGCGTCGGATTAAGCGTCTCATTTCCAATTAAAATATATCTTTGAATTAAAATTTGAATGAAATACAGGGTCATGGAAAATCGAAAAGTGTGTAAAATATAATTACAAATATCTCGGCCAACTCATTATCCGATCGACTTCATTCTTTATGCAAAATTTATGTATTTTTATTATCTTGTATATTCACTCCTTAAAATAAACAATTTTGAAAAATTTTATATACCTTTTATCAGAACAAATATTTCGAAAGTCCGAAAAAAATAGTTCTGAATAATCGAGGTTACTGAAATTCAATAAGCTTCTTCCCATTATTACATACTAAGTACATACCAAATTGCAAGTCTCCATCTCAATTTGTTCGGGAGATAGAGCGTTTACACGCACACACACACACAGACAGACGGGCGGAAATTTTTGTTTTCTAAAAATATGTTTTTCGGAATCTCCAGTGTCTGAAACGTGTAAATCCGTCATTTTTTTTTTTCGAATTTCAAAACGATTACAAGATTTACCCTATACTACGTATGATGGGTAAGTAATAAACGTTTACTTATAATAAATCAGAATGAAAGTGAGACAAATCCATTGGCGCTTACCAAAGACATGATTTTTTTCCCGTTAACATGGATAACAATTGAATATTAAATTTACATGAAAAAGACCACAAAAAATTTATACGAAGCCTATTACTGCTTTCTAATATTTTTAAACCAATTCAAATGCAAACTATTAAATATCTAGCAACATCATAAAATGGATTTGCCCCACTTTCAACATCAACTTAACCATTTAGGTTTCTGCATTATATATGACAAACGTTTTATTTATGTATCAGAAGAATTTTCATATTTAATACTTGGAAAATTTTCCATGCCTTGCATTCATAATATTCAAATTTTAATTGCTTAATAGGCGTATAGACAACATAGCGAAAAAGTACCCAAGCCGGAACTCGAACCCGGGTCATCAGATTAGCGCACTGACGCTCTACCAACTGAACCACTTGGGAACGATACTCAGCTTGAAAAATTTTTCACCATAACATGTTGGCAAGGCTACCAAAAGCAGCACAAGATGGAATACTATGAATGCAAGGCGTGAGAAATTTTCTCTGGAAAATTTTTTCCAAGTATTGAATATGAATTTATTCAATTGTCGATGCTAGATTTCCTTTGATTTCGTGTTTGTCCCCCGGGGTTGGCGGCTCACGGAACATATTCCATCTTGTGCTGCGTTTGTAGCCTTTCCAACATGTTATGGTGAAAAAGTTCCAGGCTGAGTATCGTTCCCAAGTGGCTCAGTTGGTAGAACGTCAGTGCGCTAATGTGATGATCCGGGTTCGAGTCCCATCTTGGGTACTTTTTCACTATGTTGGCTATACGCTTATTAAGCAATTAAAATTTGAATACAGAAGAATTTTATTTATAATAGTTTGATAATCTCTCAAAATCTAAACATAACAAGGTATGCATATATATGTATAATACAATTGTGCATAAAGTAAACACGCACATAATCCTTATACTTCTGACTTTAGTTTAAGAAGCACATTTTAAAAAAATTCATGTAAATTTCAAACTTTATATAATGACTTATTGATACTCATCAAAGAAATTATTATTTATACAAAAGATAGTTTATGAGTTTGGAAATAATCTTGGTAAAAGGAGCTATAGTCATAACTCATGTTAACTTACCCATTATGGTTTCAGCATTCCATATCAGAAGAGTTTTATTTTTAATATTTTGATATTTTCTCAAAATCTATACGTAACAAGATATGCATTCTTGATACATATATATATATATATATATATATATAATAAAAATTGCCCTTAAAGTAAGCGTCTTACGCGCATAATCTTTATACTTCTGACTTTAACTCAAGAAGTACATTTCAGAAAATGCATATAATTTTTAAATTCTATATAATTACTTATTGATGTTTATTAAGGAAATTAATATTCATACAAAAGATATTTTATGAGTTTGGAAATAATCCCCGGTAAAAGGAGATATAGTCACCGCACTCCGCCGTAAACTTAAATCTTTCGCTATAAATTTTCACGTATAACTTCAGTGGCTGGATTTTAAAAGATATTTTCTTTGAATTTAGCTGTAAAAAGCATATTTTTTTGAGTTGATTATAGGTTAATGATACCATTTTTCAAACATTCTGACTAACGAGAAAATCATTACTGAATATATCAAGAAGTCATTCGGAACATATCTTTTTAGAAGTAATGAGGGGGGAAATTGCTGCAACTAATGCCGCTGATGTTAAAAAAGAGTGGATGGAATCTCGGGAGCAATACATAAAATTATTCCCTCAATGGAATAAATTAAAAAATCAACATCTGAGAGTTATTTTGATGTGCTTGAAACGTCTGCAAAAGCATAATTACTTTTGACACTTCTGATGTGTATATTTTGCATGAGCTAATAAAATAAGATAACATATGTTTAATATCATTTAGATTAGGCATATATTTATTTTAGATATTATAAATTCTTACAAAATAATACTTAGAAATATTTAAAAGATTTTCTTAAATATTAAACTAAATTTTAAAAAGTATTTAATATGTCTAATTCATCATTTAGAATTTTGTAAATGGGAATCTATACTCACATTTATAAATATGCATGAACTTATTTAAATATACTAAAATATGGTTCTCACTATTTCTGTTTTTGCATATACACACAAAAGCACGTTCATGTAGGATTGGAATTGAATCGGTGAATGTTGAAAATAAATAACTAGGAGAGGAAAAAGCTTGTTAATCACAGATTTGGATTATTTGTATATATATTATGGTGTAGAAGCACCTTAGTCTCAGGTTCAACGGGCATTATACAACTTCTTAGTTCTCGAGAAATAAAGGATCAAATATTATAACACAACTTAAATACCGTAATCACAAGCGTATAATCCGCGGATCAAACAATCATGTTTAGATCCAGAAATTTTATTGAATAATTGAAGTCAAATATTTAAAGCGATCTAGTAATTTATATTTTATGAAATAAAATTTTATTCGTATTTTATTCTTTTTTTAATTCAGATAATGAATATATTCATAGTATACAGTACAGCAATATATTCATAGTTTACTATGAATATATTCTTAGTATACAGTACAGCAATATATTCATGGTATACAGTACAGCAATATAATCGTAGTTTACTATGAATATATTCATAGTATACAGTACAGTAATATATTCATGATATACAGTACAGCAATATATTCATAGTTTACTATGAATATATTCTTAGTATACAGTACAGCAATATATTCATGGTATACAGTACAGCAATATAATCGTAGTTTACTATGAATATATTCATAGTATACAGTACAGTAATATATTCATGATATACAGTACAGCAATATATTCATAGTTTACTATGAATATATTCATAGTATACAGTACAGAACTGAATTAATCTTGCAACTTACTAAAAACTTCTTTTATTTTTAATAAAAACTGAAAATATTACTTCATTCTTCCCAGTCTCCTTACTACTTTACATGGATTAGCAGCAGTCGCTATCTTAGAATAATGCTAATTAGTACAATCTGGATCTAATAAACGGTTTTCCCTTTTTTAACAAAGCAATAAAACAAGATATTTAACAAGGGGTTCTTAAAAGTTAACGAGTTTGTTACAAGCTAACGATGTCGTACTTCAAATGTCTTAACTAATGGAAAATTTATTACTTCAGACAATTTTTTATGCTGAGGCTTTGTTCTGCATAAACTTTAAAAATATTTTATGCGGGAAATCCCTGTTTTTATTAGTTGTATATTGTAATTGTTCGTGTGAACATTTTATGCAAGCATATTCGGAGTATCTTAACATAGTATAAAACAAAGTCGCTTTTTCTGTCCCTATATCCCTATGTACGCTTAAATCTTTAAAACTACGCAACGGATTTTGATGCGGTTTTTTTTAATAGATAGAGTGATTCAAGAGGAAGGTTTATATGTATAATAACATCCATTAAATAGTGGAGAAATACTGTTATTTTTGAGGTTTTTAATGTGATGTCGTAAATAATTTCATTTTTTCCGCTTATACATTGCAAACGCAGGCTGAACCCTACAAGATTTATCAAAATAATGTACTAATTATTGTACACATTAAAAAGGTCTACAGAAAACACAAAGAGATGAAGGTTTTCAAGGTTAACCCGAAGCAAAGCGAGGGAGGGCCGCTAGTTTATTTATATGAGGGGATTAATACTAGTTTTCTGAAATACTAATATTCACCATTATTAATGACAGATTAAGTAAGGCGATGTTAAAGCGAATGTAACTATTTCAAGAAAGCGGTGTAATTCAAACAATCTCAATAAAATGAAAGTGTCGACAGCTAATACTCGATATTAGGAACGGCGTCGTTAATTTATGCCACAAAGTCAGTTTCAAAAGAAATTTCAGGATGTCAATTTCAGAAGCCTTTAGTACACAATTGTCTTGTACACCCATTACTAATAGAAATCGGTACTAGGAAAATCAAGTGAATGTGAAAGTCATTCAGTGCGGTAAATCCAAACACTATTGTAAAACGCCCCTATGTTTTTCTGTTGCTCTGTACTATGGGAATATGTGTCATATCAATGTTCTCTCATTTCCTTATAAATTTGTACGCGAAGTATAAGGACATTTTGTATTGTTGTAAATCTTTGTTCAATTATGAGTACCAGGACGGTAAGTCATTTGAGCGTCTAATTTATAAGATTGTTACTGATGCATGTAAATGTAATACTAGATACTACTTGTCATTTTCTCGTTATAGCACTTAAACCTGTATTGTATCTGCATTATTGTGTTAATATAAAATAGTATTGTTTTAATGCTCTGTTAGAAAATAAAGCACGGAATTTGTCATTTGATTTTCGAAAAAATATTACACACGAAATTAAAGAAATATACCGAAAACAAATTTGAAATATGTCACATCAAATGTCGTATGCGACAATTTCTGTTAGAAAAAATTATGGATTTTTTAAAGTAATTTTTTTTTAATTGTTTTTACACACTGCGATATCAGATCATTTCTCCAATTTTACATAAAATATATAAAATGATATATTACAAATTGTAGCATTTAATTACTTTCTGAAATATTTCCTTTTGCGCTGTATGATTATAATATAATTATGCACTAATTTCTATAAGCAATTTAACATCGTAAAAAATAAAATAAAAGACATTCATTCGAAACATTTTTTTTTTTAATTTTAAAGCTTATTTCGAAGAAATTTATCTTTTACATTATTCTACCTCAACTGGATTTTTAATGGTCATTTATCACATCGGAACAGGTGTTATTTGTTTGGACTTCGGTATGCATTCTGTGTACTAACGTTTGTTTTATTTAAAAAGAGACATTTCGTATTTATATAAAGTGAAAATTCACATAAAGTGATTCACATATATGAAGTGAAAATTCGTCTCTCGGAATTTTCGTTATGATTTCGGATTTTCTGAACAAAAAAGGAGGCCAAACTTGTAATCTTGGCGAAAGCAAAAGCAAAATTTAATTTAATTTAAGTGAATACAATCAGCTATAAATGAAACTTTAACTGTTTATTACAAATTAAATTATTTTCGTCATGTTATAGACTATTTTCGCAAAAACACTACATTAGAATTCAAAGGATATGTTCATAGTATACAGTACAGTACTGAATTCATCTTGCAACTTACTAAAAACTCCTTTCATTTTTAACAAAAACTGCAAATATTATTCCATTCTTCACAGTACCTTTTCTACTTTACATGGATTAGCAGCAGTCATTATCTTAGAATAATGCTAATTAGTACAATCTCCATCCAATAAATGGTTTTCCCTTTTTTAACAAAGCAGCAAAACAAGATATTTAACAAGGGGTTCTTAAAAGTTAACGAGTTTGTTACAAACTAACGATGTCGTACTTGAAATATCTTCCCTAACAAAAAATTTATTACTTCAGGCTATTTTTTATGCAAAAGCTTTCTTCTGTATAAACTTTGAAAATATTTGATGCGGTAAAACCATGTTTTTATTTGTTGTATATTTCAATTGTTGCTGTATATATTTTATGAAAGCGTATGCAAAGAATATTTATTTATATGAAATTTTTAATGGCTAATTTCTTGAAGCATAAATCGAATATACTAAAAATTTGCTGCTTTGTTTCATAGTTATTGAAGACAAATCGCAAAGAAATTAGTAAAAGACGTTCCAAAAACTGTGAAAAAAAATTACATATAAGAAGAGTTTAGTTTTATTAATCTCGTTATAATAGTTATAATCAGTTTTCTCGTTTCTGAACGCCGTTGTGCTATATCGGCACAAACTCTTCCATTTGGCGAGAAAACAAAAGATTGCAATCGCCAAATATTGAGGGTTTTTTTTCATTCTTTCTGTGACACTCTCAATGATGTTATTGTACAATTAGATGAGGGGTCGGGGCAAGAAAGTGCCAAGCCACATTTCTGGTGAAATAAATCTAACACTATAATCTGTTGCTTAATATTGTAAATTATAATATCCTGCATATATTTTGTTTCGAATGTCACTTGGTGGCAGCATATGTCCCAGGTTTCGTCATTCCTCCAGACGTTTATGCCCCCAATGAAGATAGCTAATTTACAAAAAACGTAATAGTAATATCATTAAAATAATGCCATATTGTTACTCAGAATACCTCAAATGTTACTAAGACACTGGCGAAAAAACTTTATGTTATATATCTTGATTTGAGTATTTGATCAAACTTTCAAATTGAAATATCTCAGAAGTTCTTAGCACCCTCTTGCCCCGACCCTTCAAATGTTTTCTCTGTAACTTATTATTTGTGTTGTAATATTTTTCTTTCGTTCTCATTAAAATATATATTTATTTATTTTGAAGGTTTTTGTATTTGTAAATTTGTAGTAATATATAGGGGAGATGGGGGATGAATGGGACAAGGGATGGATGGAACGCTCTCAATATTTCAGGCAATAAACATTTTTTTCTTTAGTTGCTTCCTATCCTCATAGATTTCACTACCATGGTGTGCTTCAGAACGAAAAGCAAGAGCACATGGCTGTTTTCAGTTGTCTTCAAATTTGCATTTCCTGAAAACTCTGCTTAAAAGTATTTTTTTTTACATTTGAAGTTATTTAAATATCTTATGCAATATAAACAATTAAGATATGTTGTAGTTTTTTTATTTAAAGGCTCAATATTGGTAATTAAAATGAATGCATATTAACCATTGTGACAAAATAATTTCTGAGACAAAATAGCTGACAATTGAATATATGCATCATGGGGATGAATGGGACATTTCAAATGGGGATGAATGGGACTGCTTCATTCGTCCCTAGAGGATTTGAAAAATTTTTATTAACTAAATAATATTATATAGGTTGATAAATTAATACTTTATGGTAATTATTCTTTTAACATTTCATCTTCTTTGTAGTCATCGTCTTCAGTCCACCGTTTATGGGCCTTTTAAGGCAAAGCTGTGATGAGTCCAAGATCATTGACTAATCCTGGAGATCATATTACAATTTATAATCTCTCAGCTTTTGCCAAGGCGGCATTTTTGTTAAGCTTCTAGTACTTAACATTCAATACGGGGAGGAAAATGTTTGTGTCCCATTCATCTCTGCTGTGGGGATGATTGGGACATTGAAGAACGTTTTTTAAAATTTAATTTATATATCTGTATAATAATAATCTTGAACAAATATTGTGCATAAGATGTAGTCAAACACTTAAAGTTTGACCTGTGATACATAATATTGATAATAACTTATATAAAATATTTAAAATAAAAAAAATTATGAATTGTCCCATTCATCCCCCATCTCCCCTATATATTTTTTCTGGATTTGGTATCTGAATAATTTTATCCTATTGGTTGATTAAAAAAAATGCTGTAAGGTTAAATGACTTTAAACTCATGAGTTTCATCATTCTGTTTTTAATAACCACCAATAAAGAGGGAAATGGTACATTTTCCCAGCATTTCAAAGTGTTAGAATGACAGGAAAGTTTGGTATTTGGGACGAATTTCTGTAAGTGCATTTCTCATTAAAAACCTGAAACTGAATATAAATGAACATTTTATTAACTAAGAAAAATTCTAGGTTTGACAATTAAACAGATGCAATTATTTTTTTACCGACTTTCCTTACAAAGTATATTAATTTGGAAAATGTTTTTCCTGAGTAATAAATGTGTTTAGTTTGATACAATAAAGAAATAAAGAAATAAATATAATATATTATACTAAACAAATAGATAACTGCTCACAAAGTGTTTCTTGGAAAATCTGATTTCTGAAGTTTTTTTATTACGATAAAAAATTATTTGTGCCTGAATTTCAATAAATTTAATTAAATTAAACCGATTCTCTAATTTAATTTTTAAGCATATTATATTGATTTTTTGATATATAATGGATTTCTTGACATATTTTTTGGCATGATTTTTAGGGAAAAAATGTAAATTGAAATCAAAAAAATTGTTTTGAATCAATTACAAATTCAAAAGTAATTCGAACATGCATTCCATAAGAAAATATTTGATAATTTTCTTTGAATAGCATTCATTCAAGAGTATCATTCTGGCAGTAAACATTGAAGAAGTTGTTAGCATTTTCACTAGAATAGGTAATTAGACGTTAAAGAATATTAAAACGCATTTACAATAATTACAATTTTGTTTACATAATCATTTATAAATGAAGAAACTTTTAAAAATGGAATTACATTCAAATGAAAAATGACTGCTCGGAAACTTTAATTATTATCCAAGAAGAATCAAATTATTAATAATATTTTATTGAATAGAAAAGAAATATCACTTGAGAACCAGAACGACGAATACAGAAATTGCCAGAAACTAATTACCTTCATTAAAAAATATCGGGAAACTTCTTTCTGACTAAAGAATTGAGCATTATGTAGTTAATTTTTGTGAGGCATATAAAAATATTTAAAATACTTGTATTTTACTCCAATTGTTATTATTTTAAAAAAATTATTGAATGTGACCTTTGGTATTAAAAAAATTCAAATTTAACTGAAGATTTATGCAATATTTTAAATTTTGATTATCGCTTTCTTTAAAATACTTATTGTAAAATTTATTTGAACATGCATGCTAATGCTGTTTTGATAGCATTTTTATATTTTAAGAACAAATAGTTAAAATTTAAATTTCACCACATAATATTTAAAAAAATTCTACATATTATTTCATGAAATCATCGAAAAATGAAAGAATTTTTATATAGGTTTGTTACTATAATTTAAAAAGTAACTACACATAATCTAGCCATTCATATTTGTATATTAAAAATTGTCTAAATATTTAAACAAAAGGCTATAGTTAAACTTTAAAAATATTTTAAATCTAAGTATTGGCATTCTTAAGTTTCATATTCTTCAACGCTGCATTCCAACTCTAAAATTGAATAACATTTTTTAAAACGCTTATTTCTTTGATTTTTTGATCCATGAATGAATTTGGCAACTATTTAGAGTAAATTTGCATTAAAGTAAACCTATATTAAAAAGTAATAAATTTAATAAAGTATATAATAAAGTATAAAGTTAATAAAGTATATAATAAAGTATAAAGTTAATAAAGTATATAATAAATTATAAAGTTAATAAAGTATAAAGTTAATAAAGTATAAAGTTAATAAAGTATAAAGTTAATAAAGTATAAAGTTAATAAAGTATATAATAAAGTATAAAGTTAATAAAGTATATAATAAAGTATAAAGTTAATAAAGTATATAATAAAGTATAAAGCTAATAAAGTACATAATAAAGTATACCTGTATAATGTTAGCAGTATAACACAAAAAATTATTTTCCGCTAAAATATAAATACCCATTTCTCTAAATAGATTTTAAAGAAATGTACCAAAATAAAAATAATAATACGTTGTTAACAGAACACATTATTTACCTATCTTGCAACAATTTACGATTTGCAAACACTTATCTGCATAATGAGAATCGTAAAACACCCAAAGAACAAAAGCCACATTAAATTAAAAGTACTATTTCTCTAGGTCATTTTCTCAGTAACACATTTTCAACCAATCAGCATAAAAAGTTTTCGAAGCTGTTAACTCAACGTTGACCTTCTATTTAGTTTTATCTGCTTATTAGAAACTTACGAAAGGAAACACTAAACTAAATAACACAATTTTTATAAAGTTTTACTGACACTCGATGAATTATCCGTAAACCTAATACTTTTAATACCGCCTCATATTGATTAGACATTAAACCAATAAGATATAATTAGATTCATTTTTCCTTTAACCTGGAAAATGTGCCAAAAGTACTTTTCTCTTCTGTTTATCAACGCAAAGTAATAATGTTCCGAGGTAAATATTTAATCACTATTGTTGCGCTGTATTCAAGTTAATCTAAGTAGTCTTTTAGCTATGTTATGTTCACAAACCTAATTATTACATTCTTGTAAGTGAAAAAAAGGTAAAATAAAATGAAAATAAAATAGATGATAGTAGTAAACCTATACATTTTTATTTCATATATTACAGATATAAATTACATTATAGATACATTATATGGTTTATTTTGAAATAATATATACATTTAAATTCATATTCGAAAAAAAAAATACGAACTGTAAACTATAATGTTTTGAACAGAAATCGAACAAAGATAATAAATGAATTTATAATTTGAAGTTCCAAATTTTATTAAATTTTATAGAGTTTAATCTAAGTTGCCTTTTACTTTCGCAAACCTAATTATCATGTTCTTACGAGTAAATAAAAGCGGTAAACTAAAGTGAAAATAAAATAGACGATTTTAGTAATTATATAACATTTTTATTTAATTTATTAGAACGATATAAATACATTACACATACATTATATGGTTTTGTTTCAAATAATATACATTGAAATTAAATTTCGAAAACAGAAAACATGAATAGTAACCTATAATGCTTCGAACAGAAATCGATTTCTAGAAGTGTCAGCTGCGAAACCAAAATTATAGCTTATTCCGGCAAGTAAATTTCGAGTTAAGCTTAAAAAACTATCCGCAATGCAATGTTTTTTGCAAAGGTTAAACACGAATTTATCATTAGAAATTCCAAATTTAAAACCTGCATAATTCCCAAATTACTACAGATTTGATATCCGGAGGAAAAAATTAAAGAACAATCCAAATATGATATCAAAACTGTAAGTTAGTATTGAAATTTTTGAAGTTTTTTTTTTCTCAAAGTAGATGAATCTCTAATGAATATGTAAGCAAAGCAATAATTAGTAGACATTATTACTAATCGAATGGTATCAAGTATAATTTTATACGATGATATGCAAGAACTAGGAGAATGGAAAACTTATTTTTTAAAGGACTGTGCTAACATTTCCTGACAGAATAAATTATTCGTCATGAATATAACCTTTGCGAGGCATCCAGGATTCTGAAAAACATCCCTTAGTCTTCAGTTATCTTAGAAACTAATATACGACGTACGATCCAAAAATTCGGGGATTGCGGACATTCCTGACAACGATAGCAAGTATTTAAAGTTAAACCGTCTGAAATGGATTATCCCAACCTCCCCCACCCCTATCTGTCCAGTGTGGTTTAGACCATGTCATGTGACCGAACCGCACATGCAGCCATTATCTTCCGAAGATAATAGCTTTGCTCCTCGACGTAAGAAAAACTGCTATTCGTGAACAGCGCTGCAACACTCAGTTATGTCAAAGTTTAGGTAAAAGGCCAATGGAGACTTTGGAAATCCTAAGAAAGGTGTACGGTGAATCTATCGTGGCGAGATCCAAGGTTTACGAATGACATCGGTGTTTTAACGGTGGGCCGAGAATCCATCGAAGACAATGAAAGAGTTGGACGACCTTTGACTTCACAAAACGCGTAAAATGTTGCGTTGGTGTCTTAATGTGTTCGAATAGAATCATCGCCAAGCACTTGCACAAATCGCTGAGGCTACACACTTATCGAAGACAATTTTCCAGCGTATTCTAATGGAAGATCTCAACATGCACCAAGAGTCCCAGTACATTATTCTTCGATTGTTGACAACTGAACAAAAGGAGGAACGAATGACAATATCGGGTGATTTAATTAACAAAACCGACAAGGACCCAGGTTTTTTTAACCACATCTTTACAGGTGACGAAACGTGGTGTTATTTGTTTGACATCTAATCGAAGCGTGTGTCTTCAACATGGAAGTCGCCCGGCTCACCACGATCGAAAAAATTCCGGTAGGATCGGAGAAAAGGGAAAGTAATGATGGAGTTTTTTTTTTATTCTCAAGGAATTGTGCCTTCAGAATTTATTCCCAAAGGCCGAATTTTTAACAAGGAGCATTATTTATGCATTTTACGTCATTTGATGGAATCCATTCGTCGTAAACGGCCTCAGTTCTGGCAGAGTGGAGACTGGTTTTTTCTGCATGACAACGCACCAGCACATCGATCCCAATTGGTAAAACAGTTCCACGCCAAAACGCACACTAATATGCTTCCACATCCCCCTATTCACCGTACTTACCTCCGTGTGACTTTTACCTGTTCCCATCAATGAAAAACCATTTACAGGGAAGCCGTTTTGTGCCATCATACAAGGTGTGTTGGATTAGAGGTACGACTACAAATTGGAAACCTTTTATTGCAAATCGGGTCACTGAAATTCAGTCATTGACAAATCCAAAGGACTGGAATTATTGCCCTGGAAAAGAAAACCCAGCAGATCTGCTTACACGTGGGGAAAACTTATCGAAGTTAACGGGTAATAAAATGTGGTGGTACGGCCCACCTTGGTTATCACTACCGGAACATATGTGGCCTTCTAAAAGGTCTATAGAAATTGATCCCGAAGCTTTTATTGAATTGAAATCAAAATCAAATTTAACTCTATTGTGTAATGAATCAAATACTACTCCTAAACCAGTTTTTGATATGACAAAATTTAGTAGTTTAAATCGAGTGTATAACATTACTGCCTGGATAATGCGTTTTATTCATAATGCCAATTCGAGAAACTCTAAAATTTCAGGACCTTTAACTGCTTTAGAAATAGAAACAGCAGAAAAGTATTGGGTAAAACTAATTCAGGAAACTTCATTTAAAGTTGAAATACAGGCACTTAAACAAAAGAAACCACTTAACAAAGATTCTTCTCTATACAATCTTAATCCCCAATTCGATGAAAATAACTTACTTGTATTATCTGGAAGACTTCAGTTTTCTGAAGTAACAGAGAAGGAAAAACATCCATGGATTCTTCCTAATAAATCTTATTTTGTAAAATTACTCATTAAGGATGCTCATGAAAGAATGTTCCACTTCGGTGTAGCTGTCACCTTAGCTCACCTTCATGAAAGGTATTTTATAATAAAAGGAAGAAGATGCGTAAAATCAGTCTTAAAATCTTGTATGATATGTCGAATCTTAATGCTACTCCTGGAAAAGTGGAAATACCCCCTTTACCAAATAACAGAATCACCCAAACACCAGTTTTTGAGACCTCTGGCGTTGATTTTGCCGGCCCAATTTATTATAAAAATTCTGAAGGTACTGGAAAGGCTTATATTGTTGTATTTACATGTGCTGTAACTAGAGCGATACATTTAGAACTAGTCACCAATCTAAGTACGCAAACCTTTATTTTAGCACTACGATGATTTTTCTCTAGAAGAGGATTCTGTAAAATAATATACAGTGAAAATGCAAAGACCTTTTCTAAAGCTGATTTGGTATTAAAAGACGCTTGGGAAAGAATTTCTAAGCAAGAAATTTTTGATTATTTGAGAAAGAATAAGATAACATGGAAGTTTATAATCCCCAGGGCTTCCTGGTGGGGCGGGGGGGGGGGGCTTCTGGGAAAGAATGGTACGATAAGTAAAAAGACCTTTGAAAAAGGTTCTAGGCAAAACTTGTCTCACTTATGAAAAACTAGAAACAATACTTACAGAAATAAAGGCTGTGATTAATTCACGTCCCTTATGCTATCTCTACGAAGAAATAACTGAACCATCACCTTTGACACCGTCTCATTTTTTAGTTGGTAAACGATTAATGTCCTTACCTTCTTATGGATTACCAATTTGCACCCAAGAAAAATCCAATAAAATCTTGTTGACGAAAAAATATAAATATAAGCAACAGATTACTAATCACTTTTGGATAATTCGGTTTCTAACCGCAAAGTGAATTAACTTTAGCTGAACGACATCGTAGCACCTCTCTTCCGATGATTTTGAACCGAAAGTATAGATAGTTAATTTCTCTTTCCTAATGATCTCAGGGTTTAATTTAGAAACTAAGTTTTCTGTAATGAAAGTTCTGTGACTAGCAGAATCAAATAAACAAAGTGCCTTTTCGGAATTTTCTTCCGATTCTACATTAACATGAATAGTTTGCAATATTATTTCTTTTGGATGGTTATTTATGCTATTATTGCAATGTGATACAGAGGAAATAATAGTGTCTGGCTGTTTAGATACTTCTGATTTTCAATTACCAGAGTTACAAAGAATGCTATTATGATACGTTTTACCACAAACCTGGCAATTTTCATTCGAAAACTTGCAAAAACTTGAAATATGAAATTTACGAAAACACTTAAAACATCTACCCTCTCTCTTCAATTTTTCACGCGTTTCAGGAATGGAAAGAGCCTTACAATTTTCAGTATCATGTTCAACAGATTTGCAAAATACCCAGTTATTTTTAATATTAGTGGTCAAAGCAGAAGCTGAAGGAGTGCTTCTTTTATAATTTTGATAATTTTTCTTATAATTTTCGTGTTTATCAGAAACTGGTTTTTCAAAGCAATTTAATTGCAAAGTTGCTTCACGCGATTCAATTTCTTCTTTAATAAAATTAATCAATTCATTAATTTCCCAATCTACATTTTTCGTACGTTGTCTATTAAATTCTAACGCAATATCAGATGGAATGAGTTTCAGAAGAATCGGACATAACAAATGTCCATATGAACCCGACGTTACGTCTAAAGAATTGAGATTTCTCATTTGAATCTCACATTCATCATATAGCTCTCTTAGAGCTTTAATATTACTAGCGTTTCTTACAGGTTTCAAATTTAATAATTTCGTCCTGTGGCTATTTATCACAAGGTCATTACGACCAAAACGGTTTTTTAACAACTCTATAGCGTGATCATAATTTTCTTTTGTCAGCGAGAATCCTGCTATTGTATTGGCAGCGCTACCGCCTAAAAGTGACTTCAAATAGGAAAATTTATCAATTGGAGTTAAGTCCTCATTTTTATCAATTGTGTTTGAAAATTGACTCCAAAATTCGAGCCATAAACAAGAATCACCATAATATTTACTTATATTCAATTTGGGTAATTTTACCAAATTCTGATTCAGAATTTCCTGACTTTTTAGTAAAGAAGTATTGTTACTACTATGCTTACTTTCGTTATCTGAAACATCTTGTTTATTTTCCGTAATAACGGTATTATCATTTATAAATTTGGAAATTTTAAATTTCCACTCAATAATGTTTTCATTATATGTTTCAGATTTCTCTATTTCTTTCTCGAACTCAGCATCTAGAACCAGTGGTTCAATCTCTGCATTTAATGATTTTAATGTTTCCATTTTATCATTCAATTGCTGTTTTAAAATACCTAGCTGTGATTTTTTATTTTCTAAATCTAATGCTAGTGTATCATCTAAAATTTCTTTAATTTTATCAAATAATTTCGTAGTTTGAGAACGAATAGTAGCTCTTTTTTCCTTAGCGTTTCGATATTCATTGTAAATAATAATATATACTTCAATACTCAATATATTCTATATAATCAATAATTTAATTCAATTATTCAACAAATTTGAGGTACTTACCTCAATCAATATAAAAGAAGATTTCAATAATCATGTAGCTGGTCGCCAAAATAAGGTGAAAGCAGCATCGCAGGATGCCTTACGGAAGGTTGCGAAAAATGGCTTCTATCAGTGATTCCAGAAGTTATACGAACACTGGCAGAAGTGTATCGTCGCCCATGATGACTACTTTGAAGGTGGATGTACTTCGGTGGTGTGAACAACTAAGGGTAAGATTTTTTACACCTTTCCTCCGAACTTTTGGAGCATACCTCGTATTTCCGAGATTTAAATAATCATTTCGTCCATCATTTTGTCCATTTCACCATCCAATCATTCGATCCATTTTAATTCAGATTTGCATAGCAACCCTTGGTCGGAAACGGCTTCGTTATCCGTTAGGTGTTGTTCTTCACAAGAGCATTGGAGGAAACCTTTCTTGTTGCCAGCACATCTAACATGTGCAGATTATCGCATTTTTGCAAGAGGTGCTACCAAGCGTACTTGACACTATGCCACAACATGTCAGACACCATATGTGGTTTCAACATGATGGGGCACCTACCCATTATGGCAGATGTGTTCGTGAACATTTGAATCAGGTGTTTGGTCAACGATGGATTAGACGTAGTGGACCTGTTCCCTAGCCACCACGCTCTCCTCATTTAAGCAGGATAGATTTCTTTCTTTGGGGTGCAGTGAAAAGTGCTGTGTACTCAACGCCTGGGGATTTCGATATGGTTCTGGTTTCAATACTCGTCTGTGATGCTGTGGATATCCAACAAAATCCAGGTGTATTTGAGAGAGTCTGCCAATCCATGATCCGACGATGTAATGCATGCATTGCTAGCAATGGTGGAAACATTGAACACCTTTTGTGACATTTTCACATATCATCTACCAACAACCATCTACAACTACCATCAACATGTAATATCTTTTACCAATTAATTATTTCAGATGATCTCAGTCTTGTGTCTTTTTGTTTCTTGTACCTGTCATACTAATTTCTCAGGACGTTTCCGACCATGGGTTGCTATGCGAATCTGAATCCTTGTGATGTCTCCTACCTACCCTTAATGTTTGTCCCAATAATCCTGGGACACCGTGTATATAGTGTTAATATTATTAATGACACTGTTTGCGATGATATTGCTGTTTATTTTTATAAAGTGTAATCAGTTCCGCATTTACGGAATAATAGAGAAATGGTTCAATGTTGCGCCGACATTTTAACAACATCACTAACATATTAGTTCTTGCACTAAGCAACATCCTGTACGATGCATTTTTAGTCATTCCCAACATATTTTTTATGTCTTTAAAAGTGTATCTTTATTAAATTAACATAATATATATATTCTAACTATCTTGTTTTTATTAAAATTAAAATATTTTAAATGATTCTAAGCAAATTAATTACTAGTATAATAATGTTTCAATACAAACAAATTATATACACTCCCTTTAAAAAACTCCTTTTAAAGCTGCATACACTCCTTTTAAAAGTTTTGTTGTGAAATAATAAAATAATATATATCGAATTATATTGTGGAATACAAAAAAAATTACATGGTTTCAAAATCATAAAACTTTCAAATGCAACGTAGCCCGCTCTAAGAAAATTTATTTTTGGTTTCGCCGTACTTTAACTTATCTCAAGATTAAACATTGTAGGGGATAAATAACGTATGGTTCGACAGCAAAAGTAGATGATGTATGGTGGGAGATAGTAAAAGAAACAAGATACTACATTTACATTATTCTTGGAGCTTACTTTATTTTCTTACATCATATGTATGACAAATATTTACATTCAAATGTAGAAAAATATTGCTTACATTTATATGAACCAGAAACTGGAGAATAAGACTAAACTTTAATTTAAAATCAATATCAGGATGTATAACGGACAAATGACGCAGTCATAACAGTTGAAGCCCAATTTGTAAAATATTAACAAATAAATTTTTCTGAACATAAAAAAATATATGATGTACGACGACACGAAAACTATTGCAAAAACTGTATACGAAACGACACGAAACAGGTTTAAAATTTAATAAACATTATCTAAAGTTTCAGTATATACATATCTTATACACTATTTATGAAAGAGTCCTGTGGAAGAATACCAGACAAAAATAAAAATAGAAAAAAACAGAAAAAATAAATATTCATAAATGGCTTTAAGACCTCCAAAATCAAAATTCAGTGTAGTCAATTCAAGGATGTCTCTTTTTAATTTTCTCGTGCTTAAATGTATCTTATGATTAAACTGCTTTTTATTTGTAGACTACAAATAATATTAGGATTTGGCGGTAAAAATACGAGATTAATGATCTCATAAAAGGGATTAATTTTGACGCCACGCTTAAATGTTTTCTAACGGCATACTTTAAGGTCTTAAATAATATAGATCATATTATTTAAATTAAAATTTAGAAACAGCCTCTGTGTATGCATATTAAAAGTAAACTAGGCATTAAGTTATTGTTTTGTGGTTTCCATAAAACGAAACCTATTTCTCAAAGAATATTAAACTGTTGTAACAATTATTGAAATTGAACTTTGGTGCAATATATAAAGATTTAAATGTTGTTACATATGAATATTTAAAATATTTCCTAGGTATTTCACAACAAAGTAACACGGGTTTAGATGGTTAGCATCCGATAACCTTAGTGTATAGAACGAGAAAATAAATGTTGTCGCAATAAAATTCTTACTGTGCCATATTTAATTTCAAAATTTCATTGAACAAAACAATTATTTTTTCAACAAATAGAAAAATTCAAAGACGAATTTAAAGTGGAATGATAGATTCAACTTGTAGTTAAAATCGATAAAATACTCATTAAAAGCATGCTTAAAACGAGCTAAAAAGCACCCTTTTAGCACAAATAATTTAGCATTAGCATTTTCAACAAATAGAAAAATTCAAAGACGAATTTAAAGTGGAATGATAGATTCAATTTGTAGTTAAAATCGATAAAATACTCATTAAAAGCATGTTTAAAACGAGCTAAAAAGCACCCTTTTAGCACCTTTTAAGCATGGTTTTAATGAGTATTTTATCAATTATTTTTTGGCCTAACAAATTACTAATAAATATATTAAGTACTCATATATATAAAGACACACACACATACATACATACACACATATATATATATATATATATTAATTGGTATTATATATATATGTAAGAAGATATTATGCAAACAGTTGATTTACTGGAATTATATGAACGACTAGACGTTGAAAAACAATATATTAACTTTAATACAGTCCTAGACAGATAACTCTACAATACTTTACTAATAATTTCTTTACAGCTAATACACTTTTCGCCCAACATTTACAATATATTTATTTTCCAATAGTGCAACTAGGCCTAACAGGCGCCTTTACTGTCTATTTCCTATTTAGACGCTTGCTTCACAATAAAAATTAGAAGACTGGCTCTTTTTCCAATTTTGAAGATATTCAAATCTTGAACTCGCGATCCAAAAATATTTACAACTCGTGCATTTAAATCATGGATAATAATAGTACTAGAGCGTCAGTTAATTTGACGATCTTGCAAGTCATAAAGGAAATGAAGTGTTTAAAATGAAATCCCACAAATATATTAATCACTATGCTCACAAAATTCCACGTGTTGCAAATCTCTTGACTTTCCAATTTTCCAATTAACCATAAAACTTTATACAACAAGAGGGGAAAATTCTGCTATAAGGCCGAATATAGATTGCCACACACGGCTTTTATTTAAAAAATAAATAAACTAGCTGTAACTCAGAATAAAAACGCAATGACAACAAACAATTTTAAAATATCTAAATAACAAATAAAAATTCCCCTGTTAAAGTGTTGAGTAGTTCAATAACCATTCGATTTAGAAAAATATTTTTCTACCACTGAGCAATTTTTTTAATGAAATTTAATTCATGTTGCTATGGCAGCAGACGATAAAACGATATCTTTGGAATAAGGGAATAAATAGAAGAAAAAATTTTGTTGATATTTGTGATAAAATGTTTTTATTTATTTTTAAAAAATGTATATACATAATTCACTTTTATATTTTAACAGAATAATACGTTTACTATAATTCGTTACTCATGCTATGGTCAGTATACATGTTACACGTCGAGCCACAATGCCTTTATTATTATCTTTTTACGCGTAAAAGTTTCGCTACGGTACTCCATTGTGAAGTTTTGCAATTTTTGCAATCTAATATTTGAAAAACGGCATAATCATTAGATTTGAAATTTATATCAAGAAAAATACAATTTTGTACCATTCTAACGCAGTTTGTAAAACAATTTTGTGACAAATACTTTTCGAGTTATTAATTTTTTAAGTAACTTCAAATGTTTCATTTTCCGAGATTAATCTGTGGCAACGATGGATTGCTGTGACTTTTCATAAACATGAAAAATGATAGAGATTGAAAGAATAAGCCACCCTGTGTGTGGCTAATAAAAACTAAACACCGCTAATATCCCTTAACATAAAATATCATTCTGTCCCTTTTATTTTAGAATTATTGTATTGGAAATATCCAATTTTCAAAATCCTTTTACGCAACATAAATTTCTCAAAATACGCCGATTTCTTTAACCTCACCTAACTTACTCACATAGTTTTCAGAATTTACCCTTGAACAGATTTCCCAGGAATATTTTAGATCACAGAAAAGTTTCAAGTTCATTGAATCCCGTACTTTACCTGCACGAGCCCCATTGTCTTTCCCTTTGCACAAAGAAAACAAAAACTTGAAAAGCGGCGTTCTCCTTTGTGCAGTTACACCGCATGATATATGAGTAACTCGTTAAGTGTCGGCGAGATAACTGCTCCGGTAATTCCAGGTGCATCAAAAGTGTTCAGTAGCGTGCTAAGAAAGACCTTGAATATCATGCAAATGAAGGAAATGGTGCATTTTAAAAGTTTAGAGGATATAATTCGTTAACACAAAAGGTTTCGCTGTCTATATTTCGTGCCTTTTAAATGAATTATCTTTGAATAGCTAAGTGCGGAGATATTTACATAGTTAACCAAAGTGAGAATTGTCATGTGGAAAATTAGTTTTATTATCTTAAAATTATAAACGAGAATATAGTTTTAACTATAAATGGCCACCATCAAGTAAATTATTATTTATTTGGAAATATCTATGCCTTTCTCCTTAAGTTGCTCTTTTTCACATTAATTGTTTAGTCCCATTTTTAAACTGGATTATATAAGAAACGGGAGTTTTTCTATGAAATCGTAAATCGTCACTCGCTTCATGGACAACAGATTAATATCATATATTGATTTTTAAAAAAATATCCCGTGCGTTTTTCGATTAATATATATATATATATATATATATATATCACCATTGTACGATGACACGAGTACACTGTTAAAAATGTACAGCAAACTTTCCGGTCATTTGACCGTTTTTATAGAAGATGGTTACATAACCATAATTTAACTCTATTCTGACCATAATATGGGCAGTAATATGGTCAGAATAGAGTTAAATTACAGTCATGTAACCATTTTATATAAAAACGGTCAAATGACTGGACAGTTTGCTGCAAATTTTTAACTGTGTACACGAGGATACCTACACGGTATACTTAAAAAAGATCCCGATCTTAAAATATACTGCATGTAGAAATGTAGCAATTTCAGAATAGAGTTAGGCCGGAGATATAAGACTACTGTTAAAAATTCCGAACAATATACCGCATATTTGCTAAGATATTAAATGGCGAATTTTTGCGTTTTTTTTTTTGTCCAATTTCAAACTAGTTGTATATATAGAGTGCCGGATTTCTTCGGTTTTGGGCTTTGATACGTCACTCGAAATGCTATCATCTCTCATGATAATATACATAGAATACTAATAATAATGTATACCAATTTTAGTTTTGTTTTCATAAAATTGACTGTATACTACAGATGACACGGAATTAGTCCGAACCCGTGAGCCGAGCCCGATCCAATTCCCGAAACGGGTTTCGGCTTGATTTTTAACATTTTCAAACATAGTTGAAAAGTGTTTATGAATTCGGTTTGTCTGTCTATATGTGCCGTGCTCTAACTCACGTAAACATATTAGGATTGTCATGATATATGTTATTGAGGTTTACTATGGCATGTTCGGTATTGAAAATGAAGTGTGTAGCACATTTAGTTTTTTTTTTTTACAAGGACACTTAAAATAATTCTTTCATATTACGGTCTATGGGGAAAAATCATTTGAGGATCGTTTTAATGATGTTACACAATTTCAAAAATATTGAAACTAATCTATATTACTGTACTATAATCACAATTTCAAACATATTGAAATTGACATATATCACTAAGGTGCTTTACAAGAGGCTTATAATACAATATTGTGTGTACAGCATTCATCGTCCATTTACGGGGACACACAAAATAATTCGGTACTGTCTTTTAAGAATAATTGCTGGAAGTGTGTTTTCAGTTGCTGAACGAGTTTTTAAATTTAACTTTCTTTTTGTCTATTACTAGGTATGTATAAATCGTGTATATCATATACAATATGCAACACAACAGTTCTCGAGTACATTTCCGTTTATTGACGGAATTTCCAAAGAGGAATTTTAAACTGTGATACATGTTTTCTAACTGAAATAAAATTTGGCAATATATGTAGTAGACATACAAATCCATAGATCATATACAGGGCTGCACAAAATAATTTGGATATTTTTCAAGATATTGCTGGTAATTCTTAAAATTGCGTTTTCCGAATTGTTTACTTAGATATCATCTTTCACCTTATTAGACAGTAAAGATATGTAAAATTATTTTGGAAGTGTTGGAAAAGTGTTACATAATCTATGCTTAACACATGATTTATCGTTCTTGTTATTCGAGTCTTTGGGTTCGGGCTCAAAGTAAAAATTTTATTCATTAACAAATTGAGTAAAAGAAAAAAATCCTTGACAGATGCTATTTGATAAGTATGTATGCTGTCTAAGCCTCTTAAATTGTTTTACGATTCTCTAAAATTGGCAAAGTCATTCTTAGTAACAGAAAAAATCACTGGAAAACCCCTGTCTATCCTCTTTTTCTTTTAGATGGTTTTTTTCATAATTACTGGAAAACGGAATTGATGTCTTTCTGTCATAGTTTTACAATGCTATTTAAAAAAATAAAGGGAATTGTAACTTTTGTAGTTTTTCGCCCGTGTAATTAAAAAATATGCCATTTTAAACAGATTTCCAACCACATGCACATTACGAAACGAAATCATGGTAGAGTACTTAGGATTGATAGTTATTTCTATGTAAGAAGATATTATTAAATGACACAATTAATCTTGAAACAATTTTTAAATGTTATTAGCAATTTTCTACTGCGTACTTTTGGTGTCAGGGTTCAACGTAATCTGATGACACAAAATTTTCCGTGCCCGGATTTCGAATCATCCGGCTCGGGCTCCGACTAAAGAGCCCGAACTCATCTCTATTATATCCACTTAAATTATATCCACATATCTTTATTTTTTCTATACATTTCTCTATTCTAGTAATTTAAAATCAGCAAAACTTAATAGCAATAACAATAACAATAACAATGATAATGATAAAAAATAATAATAACAATAATAATAATAATAAATAATAATAATAACAATCATAATAATAAATAACAATAATAATAATAATAATAATTATAATAATAATAATAAACTAAATTTTCAACACAAAGAAGAGAAAAATGAATTATACAACGAGCTTCATAAACTTTGTGTTTCACTTTTTATTATATCCATGTCAGCAGTCATACAATAATACAAAAAAAAACTCATTAATATAATATGACATTTTAAAGGCTTGTGCGAAATAACTTAAAATGTGCGAAAAACGTTATCAAATAGCATCTGTGCTTAAAGTTGTGCGAAATACTTAAGGCACGTAAAATAAGTGTTTTTGTTTATCAAAATAACATCTATGCATTTATTTTTATGTCCTTGTTAATATTTTTATGGTAATAGTTTGAAAGTGAACTTTGCTGTATAAATTCCCACAAAAGAAATCATAAATAACTTGGTAATACAAAACAACATCAACCCTAAAATAATTAGTTTCTTTTCTGTCTCAAAAAGATCCAAAGAATAATTTTAATTAATTAAAATTTCAAAGAAAGAAAACTTGAAACATGAAAGTATACAACTTGTTTCAGAACAGAAATTATTTTTGTTCTCATTTTTACTCCTATATTATATCAGTTATGTGATAAAAACCAGACACTCTTTAAAAAAGATTCAAGGAGGTAAAGTAGATGCATAAAATAAAATTTGCATTTCCAAAATAATTTTTAATAGTATAGTTGAATGTTGTCGCTAATTTCAATATTATGGTAATTTGGGACTGTTGTAAGATGCAAACAATATTTGCTATAAAAACTTGTAACATAAGAAATGCTAAATAATTTGTCGGTATAAAACAACATAAATAATATTCTTCTTCTCCATGTAAACAGTGTCTTTATAATTAGAAAAAACATTTTTGATGAATAAAAAATGAAGATTAAATTTTGAAGCATCATCGAGACTAGACCATTAGAAATATTATTTGCATAATATTACCATAAATTTCTTACAATGTTTTTTTATATTACTGTTAATCCATATAACAAAGACTGATTTTCACAAAAAGAAAATATTTTAAGTAAATTTGTGTCACAGAAGATAAATGTAACGTATAATGAAATATGCGTTAAAGGAATTTCCCATTTCTTACAAAAAATATGTAAACAACCCGATTGTAAGTAGAAAAAACAATTGTAATAAATATTGTGGATTACATTTCTGATGTTTTATTATTAAATATGCCAAAAAATGATTTTCTCCTTGTTATAAACTGCATAGTGGTAAATAGAAAACATTAAAATTTCGAATAAACCAAAAAAGAAAAAAAATAATAACTGAGATTTTACTAAAATTTTAATAATGTTAATTTTTATAATAGGGAGAAAAGGTGAAAGGAGGTGTTGGGCGAGAGACATTTTGTATTTTTCTTCAAAGACACAGAGCAATATTTTTATAAACATCAGTTCTAGAAAAAATAACACCATTAGAAATTATTTTTGCAAATTGATACATATACATTCACTTGTATATTAAATACCATATCTAAAATAATACTTTGTTTGAAAACATTTTGATATTGGAGGAAATCTCACCTGAATATATTTTGAATTATTCGGCTTATACATACATTTGTTTTGTGTATGTAGTAATGTGCGAGTGTGTGCACTCGCATGTGCGGTATTAAAGAAGTGTAAAATATGAAGTATTGCATATTTATAAGTAATATACATGCAACTGTAAATTAAATATCGCATCTGAAAACATTTTGAAATTGGAAGTAAGTCTCGCCTGAATCTAGTTTGAATCAACCGGCATATACATACATTTCTTTTGCGTATATGTATGTGAATGTGTATACTCGTATGTGCGTTATGAAAGAAAAAGAAGCATACTAAAACACACTAAAAAATATTTAATAATTGTGACCAGGGCTGCGGAGTCGGAGTCGGAGTCGGAGTCGTGGAGTCGGAGTCGGGCCTATTTTTGGACAAAAGAGTCGGAGTCACTAAAAAACAGGCCGACTCCGGCTCCTACTCCAGCTTGTTTTTTAGACAGTTTGAAGTGAAATTAAACCATTTCTATGTAATTTTAAATTGATAAACTGAATTATTATTTTTATATTAACTATATATACAAGGAAACCCAGGTTAAACAGGTCCAATATACTGTCCAGTTTACAGTGTATATGAAAACTGCTTTTAATTGAAATCTCTAGATTATATTTTATATTAGTATGCAGTACTTTTTCTCAGTTTTTGGGGTTTGCAGAACTCGAGGTAATGCGAAAATTAGAAGTTTCTGCTCTTTTTGAAGTCCATAGAATCCGTAATATCATTGCAATAGAAAATTTTTCACTTTTTTTTTCTTATTTCCCTTAGATTCTTCAGGTCTGTAGGACCAAGAGTAATGCTGAAATTGTAGAAATTTTTTCCCCTTTTTTCGTGTGCATAGAACCACCTTGACTACCTATCACAGCTTATACCCATAATTCATCCAAAAATATACACATCATATACTTCAAGGTCAAACAGGAATATAACAGCAGATTGCAGTGTTGCCAGTTGAGTTTTTTTTAATTCTAATTGCTTGATTGCTGCCTTTTTTTTAAATAGTAATATTTCCTTTATTTAATGACAAATTGAATAAAGCGACTATTACTATTTCAAAACAAATGACAGCAATAAAGCAATCTGAATAATAGGAATCAACAGGCAATACTAGTACTTTAAACGTCCCGGAGTCGGAGTCGGTTCCTTTGAAATTTCAGGAGTCAGAGTCGGAGTCGGGCTCGGTTCCTTTGAAATTTCAGGAGTCAGAGTCGGAGTCGGAGTCGGTCATTTTTCCCACCGACTCCACAGCCCTGATTGTGACGTAAATTTGTAAAATATTCATATATAGTTGCGGAATATATAATTAACACACTTCAACGCATATCACTCAGTTTCCAACTGTTAAGTGTTTTGTAATGTACTAAATTCTACGGCAGTAGTCTTTTTCTTGTTACATGTATATGCATTGTACTAAACAAACACTAATGTAAAAAGTATATTTTGAAAATGATTTTTTCTATTTTATTTGGAAGTATTTTGAATATATAAATAGAATGAGTAATTGTATTACTTCAATACAATGCAAAATTTGAAGTACAAAACACTTAAAACGTAAATAAACATGACAGTAATTGAAAATTTACTAAAAGTGTAATACGTAATATATTTACTAACGTTCAAAAAGGATATTTGTCTCCTACTCATTTTAAATATTTTAATACACATACATTATATACGAACTCTTAAATGTCAAACAGCATTAACTTACGTATGTTTAAACTGAGTTCTTCATACTAAATTCTACGGCAGTAATATTTTTATTGTTACATGTATAAGCATTATACTCAACAATTACATCATTGTTGTAAAAAGGATATTTTGAAAAGGTATTTTTTTTTCGAAGCGTTTTGAAGATGTAAATAGAATGAATGTATTACTGCAATACAATGCAAAATTTGAAGTCCAAAACACTTAAAACGTAAGTAAACATGACAGAAATTGAAATTGTCTAAAAGTTTAATTGCCTGACATATGTACTAACTTAAAAACAGGGTATTTGTCACCTACTCGTTTTAAATTGCTTAATATACGTATACTACATACATACCCGTAAATGTCAGATAGCATTAACTTGCGTATATTAAAACTGTGTATGATACACTCTCCTCATCCATTACTTTATACTTTGTAATGTTAGAAACGCCTTTTTGTGAGCGTAATTTTAACATAATGGTCTAGAACCATTAGTGTCCATTTGAAAATAGATGCATTGTTAACATGTATATCAGGCACTTTAAATACATTAAGTTAATGTTTTAAATTCGCATTTTAAATGGCTTTTCTCTTTTTGTGATATGTTGTATTCCTGTAATATCACATTAATGGATATGGATTTACACTGTAAGTGCTAAAGTCTTTTGTTTTCCGTAAAAAGGATCACATTGTTTGCGTTTTATGAAAGATGTATTTTAAAAAATGTTACAACAGAATGACAGAAATAATGTTAAAATTAATTTACTGAAGACATTTTCACAGCAATGATTTATTTAGAAAATATTTCTAAGTGAAATAAGTTAGCGACATAAAAGATCGTTTGAGAAAAATAAGAATGAAAAGAAATTCTAATTGAAAGAATCTATTTAAGCACGAATCTAGTTAAGAAAATAAGTTAAGAATTGAGTTTTGAGTCTAGTTAAATAGAGTTTATTAAGAATTGACAAATAATAATTTTTTTTTTTTTAATAACTTTCATTTTAAATATTTTAAAAACTAATTGTTTTGTGGTATCTATAGTCCAATAAGTCACAAAATGAATCGAAAATATAAAAACATTCATAATTTATGGCCATAATATAGTGTTTCCTTAAATATTCAGGCATACGTATGTAAATATTTCCTCAGATAATTGCACAATGTATTCAATACAACATTTTATTTTCAATTTGTGAGAAATATTATTTTTATCGTCGCATAGCGCAACACTTTTACACTGTTAGAAATTTGCAGCAAACTGACCGGACATTCGACCATTTTTATAGAAAACTGTTACATAACTGTAATTTAACAGTATTCTGACCATAATATGGACAATAATATGGTCATAAAAGTATTAAATTACGGTTACATAACCATTTTCTATAAAAACTGTCGAATGACCGGACAGTTTGCTGCAAATTTTTAATTGTGTATGTTTAAATTTTTATAATTTGTTTCTGTTATTCACACATTTGTCATTTTCCTCGCATATAACTTATATTTAATGAGTCTTCTATGTTGATTGTTCAATTTTAAAGAATATTTATTGGTACTTCTCTATTATCCCGTCAACCACATTTCATAACAAAAACTATCCCCAAACTGTAACGCCAAATAAACGGGAGAACGTTGCCATTGGAATATCAAAATAAATAAATAAAATATAAGAATTTAAAAGCCACAATTGTTATTTTAATTAATGAAATAACTAATAAATCAGTAAAACATAATGAAAAATACACGCAAATGTCCAATTAAAAACCACTTGATGATATAACAAACACGTATAATGCTTCTCACATCAAGTAAATGGGACTGCATTTTTGGCGTTTAATCTTACAGTTTGGCGATAGTTTTTTGTTATGAAAAGTGGTCGACGGGATAACAGAGAAGTACCTATTTATTTTATAAATTGTGTATAAACATTTCCATGTGTACTTATAAAAGTTCATGATTAAAAAGAAACAGAAAGACTAAAAAAAAATTATTATGAACTACACTTTTTTTTGTACATCTATAAAAAATCTACGAATGAATCTGCAAAGATATTTTTGAAATTTATTTGGAAATATTTCCCCTTAAACTTAGTTGATTTCTATGACTATTCTTCTCCTGCTTTTAAATAATTTTATAATCACTATTACCAGGAAAAAGCAATTTTCTATTTTAATTTCAAGTTGCTTTTTATTATTTTAAGAGATCGAATATGAGAGAATAAGATAATAATAAGTACATAAGAAGTATTTTACAGAAGCCTGTATCCAAAATATTTTTATTTTACTTCAAATAAATGTATTTAAGTTTGAAAAAACATTATGTTTGAAAGAATTCTTTTTCTAAATTATCTTTGTGATTGCATAATGCTAACAATTATTGATTAGCTTTTCTCCTCTTTCAGTATTAAGGAAATACTACCTAATCTCTAAAAATATATTAAACACAACACTAAGAATTGATCAGCCTGATTTGTTAAATCTTATAAGCAAAGGGAAAATAAAAAACAGATCCGGATACAATATCGTATTTATTTTAATAAAATAATGATTCAAAAATTTAAACGTTTACTAAAATCTCATACAAACATAGCGTGCTAATTATTCTTTATTTCATCGTACCTTTTTTGCAATTTTAAACAATGCAATTTAAGTATTATTATAATATATACCTTACAGTAGAACTTTCTTAAAATCCTCTAATATTACTTCGAACAATTACCTAGTTTAAGTATCAAAACAGAAAGAAAAATCATTCCTCACTCATAGATTATGAAACACATTCTAACATATTCAGAATCCTGTACACTGTAAAAAATTGCTGCAGCAGAGATTCCAGGCAATGTCTATAAGAAAACGGGTTTTGTCCCTAGATAAACGAGTTTTGTTCTTACATAAACGATTTTTGTCCGTAAAAACATGAAATTTACGGATATTGGCCGTTTACCTTGAAAAAGAGGCATTTCCCTTAAAATTACGGCACCAATGTACGGAGAATGATCGTGAATTTACATTTTTTTTTTTTTTTTTTTTTACAGTGTTAAGGTTTAATAAGGTAAACAGTGTTGCTAGGAATCGCATAACACAGTTAAAATTGTCCCTTTAGCATCTTTCTCCAACAAGCAAAAATATACTGAAGTTGTTTGTACAACCATTCCATGTATATGATCTATAGAATTTATGCAAACAATCTAATATGAAAAAAAAACAGCGAAGCGCACACCACTATTAAAAACGCATTTCTAGCAATTATTGATATAGACAGTTCTGTAATCAAATTATTTTGTGTGTGCCTGTAAATGAACCACAAATGCTGTACGCACCCTATTCTATAATAAACATTTTGTAGTGCACTTCAGCGATGTATATCAATTTCAATATGTTGAAAGAAGTGTAACAACATTAAAACCCATTCGCTGCCAACCACGAGTATACTCGTGGTTTTTCAATCTAAAATTATGAATTCCTACCGGAAATTTCGAAAGAAGAGTTTTTATTTTATGTAATCACGAAATGTCTGTAATTAAATATAGTAAATATCGCTATTAGTATTTTCTGATATGAGTTCGAACTTTCTAAATAAAATAAAATTCCGGTAATTTTAAAACGGCAGTCAAAGTATTAAAGTACACCGCAAACAATTTTTTCTCTTTAGACCAGAATGAAACGGCATTCTTTTGAGTATCTCTGTAAACGAACTATATATGCTACAAACTTCATTTTTAATACCGAACATACCATGGTAAACCTCAGTAACATATATCAATCATATGGCAATCCGACTATATTTACGTGTGTTATAACAAAGAGCCGGGCAGTTTTTCAGAAACTCATAAATACGTTTCAACTATGTTGGAAAGTGAGAAAAACAGAATTTTATTACATAAAATACATCCAAGATTGTTGTGATTAAATATTAATCAAGAATTTATCAAACAGAATTATTATGTTTTATAAGAATCCGAAATTGAAGTAACATATTTGTAATAAATGGTTGTTTGAATTCATTTTAATAGCTGCATTTTTTAACAGTATACTAAACACCAATTTCAAAATACGTATGTTGATTGATAATTTTCTCTATTTCAGATTTTTTTTATCCATATGAATGTCCGATTCATAAATACAAAAAAGAAGTAACTTTACAGTATTGCATTCTTAAGTCTTTTAGTAATATTTCAAACGAATCACTATTTTATGTATGAAAGAAATAGTGCACTCGTTCTAAAGAACATATTCATGTATTCCTGTGAGTTCATTTTAATAGCTGCATTTTTTAACAGTATACTAAACACCAATTTCAAAATACGTATGTTGATTGATAATTTTCTCTATTTCAGCTTACTTTTTTATGAGTGTTACATTCATAAATACAAAAAAGAAGTTAACTTTACAGTAGTACATTCTTAAGTTTTCTAGTAATACTTCAAACGAATCGCTATTTTATGTATGAAGGAAATAGCGCACTTGTTCTAAAGAATGTATTCATGTATTCCTGTGATTGAACAATGCTTATCAGGAAATGATTAGCCTCATTTACCTGGTTTTAGAAGAAAAGGAAAAAGAAAGGACGAAATAGAAGAGGAAGATGAAGTTGTATTTAACGATTCCTTGAATACTGTTTTTTAAATGCCTTTATTTCGTTGAATAATTCAAACAATTAGCACTCTAAACGTATAATACAAGCTCATTAATCCTTTTTAGAACAACGTATTTGATTTAATCTGATTATATTTAAGCGTAAAGATTTTTATCAAAAGAGAATCTTATTTAATAGAACCATTGATTTTAAAAATCCATTTTGTAAAAAGAAAAAAAGAAGTTAAATCTAAATATTATTAATATAAAATTTAAAATTAAAATATAGATAAAATGATTAAGTGATACAAATAGAAAAAAGAAAAGGCTTATAAAAACTTTTTAATGATAGACATACGTATCGTCAACGCTCATACGGCGCCATTTTCAAGATATATAATGATAAACAAAAATATTCTCACAAATTTTTGAAAATAAACTTGAAATCATAAATTACGAAATCATATATGTAAAAAAAAAAAAAAAAAAAAAAAAAAAAAAAAAAAAAAATCCTTGAACCGAGCGTTATATAAAATTTATATTTTTAATCAATTAAAAATAAATATCGTTTAATATCAGTGTAAATTTCTTATACATTTGGTAAAAATTCGTTTTTCTTTGGTAAAAATTTGTTTTCAAATTCGTTGATTTTTAAAGTGAGGCAAGCCCCACTTTGAAAAAATGATTTTTTATGTTGCGTAATATTAACAAGCACGACCCAAATTTCATCATGAATACTTTAAAACTCACCCTTAAATAAATAAAGAAATGAAATTATATGCATACTAAGTATTAGTGAATATTTTTCTTTATTTGTTTCCACTTTTACTTACACATCATACGTAGTATAGGGTAAGTCTTGTAATCATTTTGAAAACCGAAAAAAAAATTGACGGATTTACACGTTTCAGACACTGAAGATTCCGAAAAATATATTTTTAGAAAAAAAAAATGCCGTCCGTCTGTGTGTCTGTAAGCACTCTATCTCCCGAAAAAATTGAGATAGAGACTTGAAATTTAGTATGTACTTAGTATGTAGTAATGGGAAGAAGCCTATTGAATTTCAGTAACCTCGATTAACCGGAACTATTTTTTCGGACTCTCGAAATATTCGTTTTGATAAAAGGTACATAAAAATTTTCGAAATTGTTTATTTTAAGGAATAAATATAAAAGACAATTAAAAAAAAAAAACATAAATTTTGCATAAAGCATGAAGTCGATCGAATAATAAGTTGCCGAGATATTTGTAATCCTATTTACCACACTCTTTGATTTTTCATGACCCTGTATTTCATCCAAATTTCAATTCAAAGATATATTTTAATTGGAAATGAGACGCTTGATCAGATGCAATAAACCGGTAGTTAATAGGATTATTGTTTTTGGAGTTATAAGGATGTTTCTTTTAAGCAATTCAAAATCGAGCCTTTAAAGTTTATGACGTAATCAAGCCACGATTTTATTCGAATTGCAATGCATTTTATAATAGTTTACACATTTTTTATTTTAATATTTTACATTATGCATATCCATGATGGGTAAGTATTACGGTGGCCCCCAACGACTAGTTTTCTATAAAATTATCTATATATTTAAAACGCTAAGCGATTTCTTTCGACAATCCGTGAGAACAAACTACTGCATCAAATTACATAATTCTTTCTTTAAATGAAAGATATTTGGACACAGATTTGTTATCGTGCATTCGTTTGTTCGAAAATTTAATTAATTAGCCGTAATTCTCAATTAAACATTTACTTCTGCTAATGACGTCATAATCGCATAACGCCCACAGTTGCAAGGCATAGAGTTTATTCTCTGAACTCTGTGGTTTGTGAGGATATTAAGAGAAATAATGAATATTAAAAGCACGCGGCTTTTAGGCCGAATTTTTTAATTTGCAAGTTAAGTTTCCGTAAAAATATTTATCCGCGTGTTTTAAAAGCGAATAAAAATTCATATTTATTGTGATGACACGGGAATATTGTCCATTAGGTTTATTTTATCATTATGCATTATAACTTTGTTGATGCCATTTTTTCATTCCAATTGAATGCAAAATATAATTTTTTTTTGTATGCATGGTGTTTAAGCATTAAAGTAACGGATATAAAGTAAGTGTGAAAAGTTTGCGCCGGTGAAAATCACGTTATAGTCCAGTCAAATTAGGTTTTTTTTCTGGACATAATTACGAAAGTTTTCAAACTTGGAAATATTGTTTGAGAGGGTCTACTAATGAACATACTTAAAGTCCTGATGCAGGGGGGATGAGCGCGAGGGGGGGAAGGTAAAAGAAGGTACCATTTTTCGGTTTTTTGTTAATATCCCGTAATCCATAAGTGCTACGGAAAAATTGCTAATGCAAAAGATAAAGAGAATTAAATTCTGTACAAGATAGGTTCTCTACATTTTTCTCTAGAGTCCATAGTTAACGAGATAATCGCATTCAAAAATCAAGAAATTTGTCAAAAGTCACACCAGTGCCAGAGAGCGAGTCAACGGCACTTACATTGCACTTACTTAACCTAAACTTATTTGAGTCCCCACTCCCTTAACTAACGTATCTACCGATAGGTTGAATAACAGAGTTTCGTTGGGATAGAGGTTTATTTAGAATAGAATGTGCCCCCTGGCGGTGGCATGTGAAACTAAGAGATTTTGGATTTTAGATATATTTAAGGTTATTATCACGGGTCCGGGAAACGCCGAGAGGATCATCTAGTTATTATTATTATTATTATTTTGTATTATTGCAACTTTTGTAAATAAAAATGAAATCTTGAGATAAAATGAACAAATAAATGAAATAAAATATTAAATTTTTATTATTATAATCCCATTCCATTCAAAGAACGTCAACATTTTCAACAAATGAGAGTGAAAGTGAGGTAAATCCACTGACGCAGACCAAAACCATGATTTTGTTACAGCTAACGCGTATACGAATTTTTAGCATATTAAATTAACATAAAATAAGGCCACGAAATATTTGCACGAAATCTATTATTACTTACAAATATTTTTAATCCCATTCAAATTAGAGATGAGTTCGGGCTCTTTTTTTCGGAGCCCTGGCTCACTCGAGCCCGACGATTTCAAATCCGAGCCCGTCCAAGCCCGATACAAAAAAAAAAAAAAAAAAAAAAAAAAAGAAAGAAAAAAGCATACTATTTAAAAATTGTTTGAAAAGTAATATCTCATTTTTTTTTCTTACATGAAAATAACTGTTAATCCCCAGCACATAATTAAATTTATAGAAGTTTACATTCAATCGTATCAAAAGAGAAGGTTGGTATCAAATAAAAAGATACTTCCTTAAAAGGATTCTCGTATTTTTCAACCTCCAGCAATAAAATGATGGGTAAATTAACGAATTGTGTTTTAGGAATAAATGCATGCAATTTCCAGAAATTATCATTTCAATGCCGAAGAATCGAACAACGTTTTTCTATTTACTATAAAATGTGTATATTGTAAATTATAATTGTTTCATTAAGTAAAACACTGTTTCGTGATCCTGAAAATCAACTTAAATTAAAAAATTTACAGTAATATCTGAAAGATCTCATGCTTTTATGGGAAAAGTAAAAAAACAACCCTTCGATTGTTTTCTAATGGAATGACAATACATGGCAATTATATCTACAAAAAAACGAAAGTGACTTCGTAATTGTGCAGAGCAAAGCTTTAGCATGAGCAGAGTACAAGATGAAAAATAGAATCACTAACGTTATTTTCATATGATCAGCGATTATGACTCGCACACAATTGAAGATTAAAAATTTCCAAACTTTAAGCTAATGCTCATTGACGAAAAACAAAATAAAATATTAATTCCGAGTTAGATCTCTAAAAAATAAAATAAAATAAACGTTCCAATTAAAAATATCATTCTGTCACAAACGAAAATCGAACAACAAATTATTCGCGCATCTTCAATGACTCGTCAATGCCTCTTCAGTCTGCAAATATGCCAACTTTTCTTTTAAAGTATCATACTAATACTAGGGAAAAATCATGAATTATTTTTTTCTTTCTATTCATTCGGATCGAAATAGCATTAAAATGACTTAAAATGGAATACGTATTTTTTTTCCTGTATGAGAACAAATAAAATTGCCAGTTTCAGAAAGAATGAGCCCAGGCCCGAAGGCTGGTGTAAAAATCAAGCCCGAATCCATGTCGGGACATGGTTTGGGATCGGACCAAGCCCGTCTCATCTCTAATTCAAATGCAAAACATTAATCCTTCTTTGCACGAGTTTTTCTTTTACAATTGTGTTTTTTATATGTATATTAAATATTAGACACTAGAAATTTTAAAATAGATTTTTAACTTTGTTCAGCAACATAGTTCACGGGAAATTTACTCAATTAATATTTCTATATAAATATAGTGGTGGCGAAGAAGTAGATTTATTTATTAAAAGTTAAATAAACAGTGATGGAAATTTACATCACTATGCAATTAAGGGTTAAATATCTAACAATAACATGAAATGGACTTTCGCCACTTTCAAAATCAACATTTTCAAATGTTGATTTACGTTTATACCCATTATACATATAAAAAGTTTTGTTTTTAAAATGTTCTTTTCTCAAGATCTGAAAATATCAACATATGCATTCATGATATATAGGGGAGATGGGGGATGAATGGGACATTTGCACAAAGATGTTTATTTTAAATATTTTAAATATTTTTAAGTTATTATCAATATTATATATCACATTTCATACATTAAGTGTTTGACTACATCTTATGCACAATATTTATTCAAGATTATTATTATACAGAAATATATTATGAAATTAAAAAACAATTCCTCTATGTCCCAATCATCGTCACAGCAGGGATGAATGGGACACAAATATTTTCCTCCCTTTATTCAATGTGAAGACTAAAAGCTGAAAAAAATGTCTTCTGGGCAAAAGCTGAGAGATTGTAAATTGTAATATGATCTCCAGAATTACTTGTTAGCCAATCATATTGGACTCATCTCAGTTTTGCCTTAAAAGGCCCATAAACGAAAGCATTCAATGGCTGAAGACGGTAACTACAATGAGGATGAAATGTTAAAAGAATAATTACCATAAATTATTAATTTATCAAACTATATAATATTATTTAGCTAATAAATATATTTTTCAGCATCCTCTAGGGACGAATGACACAATCCCATCCATCCCATTTGAAATGTCCCAATCATCCCCATGATGCATATATTCAATTGTCAGCCATTTTGTATCAAAAATTATTTTGTCACAAAGGTTAATGTTCATTCATTTTAATTACCAATATTGAGCCTTGAAATAAAAAACTACAACATTTCTTAATTGTTTATATTGCATAAGATATTTAAGTAACTTCAAATGTAAAAAAAAAAAAATACTTTTAAGCAGAATTTTCAGGAAATGACAATTTGAAGGAAACAACCATGTGGTCTTGCTTTTCGTTCTGAAGCACACTATGGTAGTGAAATCTATGAGGATAGAAAGCAACTAAAAAAAAAAGTTTATTGCCTGAAATATTGAGAACGTCCCATCCATCCCTTGTCCCATTCATCCCCAATCTCCCCTATACTATATATGTTACAGTGAAAACCTGAAATCAGTCAAAACCGGAATTAAATAAAAAAAATTGGGTTTTCCTATAGCACTCTAGGTTAGGACGCGTTCTAACTGGAATAAATCAGTTAAAACACGTTTTAACTGATTTATATCAATACTTTTTGATAGATACAAATAATATTGTCTAACAAATCAACCAAAACCCAAATAAAATGGGTTTTCCCTAGTGGTATAAGTTAGAATGCGTTTTAACTGGAATAAATCAGTTAACTGGAGCTCTCTGTTAGAATGCGTTTTCATTAGTTAATTCGGGTTTTGACTGATTTCGGTATTTCACAGTAACACACACACACACACACACACACACACACACACACACACACACATATATATATATATATATATATATATATATATATATAATAAAAATTGCCCTTAAAGGGTGTGGGGGTGAGGTTTTTCGTACAGAATCTTTATATTCCTTTTAAAAAACATATGTTTCAGAAAATTAAAATAAATTTCGAACTCTTTATAATGACTTATTGACGCTCTTTAAAAAATAATATTTAAAACCATACGCAAGGTATATACGAATAATCCCGGTGAATGGAAACAAAGTCGTAGTACTCTACCGCACAGTTACAGCTTTCACTATAAATTTTCGCATGCATTTGCTTATAAATTTTATACATAGAGAAATACAATTTAAATTATTTGCTTAAAGTATGCATATAGTTTTTACTACAGCATTAATCCATTCGCTGCCAACCGCGAGTATACTCGTGGTTTTTCAATCTAAAATTACGAATTCGTACCGGAGATATCGAAAGAAGAATTTTTATTTTATGTAATGACGAAATGTCTGTAATTAAATGAAGTAAATATTGTAATTTTTAATAAAATAAAATTCCTGTAATTTTAACTCGGCAGTGAACGTGTCAAGTTTATATATAATTAAGGGGATTATTTACTTTTAATGTTTCAAAATTTACTTTTGCGTACTTCGTAACATTTATTTTCTTCACTGTAATTTCTGGGGGTTTCTGAAAAAATATACCTAGTAATTTTTAAACAAGTCAATCCTGAATGTTTATTCAATCGTTAGATTTTCTTTTATTGCTTATTAAATATTTTCCGAAATAAAAATTTTAAAACAAACAGTTGATTTAAATAAAGAAGTATGTAATAAAAACAGAATTTCAGTGGCAGAATTTTAAAATATTTTTTCATTGAATTTATTTGTAAAAATCATATTTTTTTCGAGTTGATTACAGGTTAATGATACCATTTTTCAAATATTTTGACTAACGAGAAATTCATAACTCGATATATTAAGAAGTCATTCGGAACATATCTTTTTAGAGGTAATGAAAGGGAAAATTACTGCAACTAATGCCGCTGATGTAGAAAAAAACTGGGTGCAAGCTCCGGAGGAATATATAAAATTAAACCTTGGTCAAATAAATTAAAAAATCAACATCTGTGAGTTATTTTCATCTGCTTGAAATGTCTGGGAATGCATAATTACTCTTGACACTTCTGGTATACATGTTTTGCATTAGTAAATAAACTACGATAACTTATGTCTAGTTTAATTTATATTAGCCATATTTTTATTTTAGGTATATTATTATGTATCATATGAAAACAGAAAGATTTTAAAGCTGTTTTAAATATTCAAACAAAATTGAAAACATCTTTTATATGGTTAATGACTTATTTAGAATTTTATAAATGGGATTATTATATTTATATTTACAGACATGCACACTGTTGAAAATTTGCAACAAATTGTCCTGTCATTTGTACCGTAATCATCACCGTAATTTAACTCTATTCTGACCATAATATGGGAAATAATATGTTCAGAATAGAGTTAAATTACGATTATGTTACCGTTTTCTATAAAAACGGTCGAATGACTGGACAATTTGCTTAAAATTTTTAACAGTCTATGGATGGATGTAAATATACAAATTTTGATTATAATAAAATATGTATTTGCAAAAGAAATATGTACTTATTTATTTTAGTCGATTTTCTACACTCCGATATCAGCTATTTTTAACATATCTGTATAAAACATATTTAAAACAAATATATTACAAATTGAAGCATTTAATTATTTTCTAAGATATAGTATTTCACATCGTACTTTGAGTTAAATATAATTCTGTATTAATGTCCATAAACTATTTAATATCTTAAATAATACAAGGCATTCTTTAGTTTTTTTTTTTCAGATTTTTTTTATAGAAATTTATCTTTTAAATTAATACACCTCAAATCGTTTTTAATTGGCACTTATCATATCGGAACCTGTATTCACTGTTCGGCCTCCGGAAAATTTTTCAAATTGTATTACATGAAGTGAAAATTCTTCTCTCGGAATTTCCGGTAGGAATTCGAAAATTCTGAATAAATAAGGAGCTCAAATTGGTTACTTTAAATGAAAATATTCAGCTATATATGAAATTTTAAATGCTGATTATAAATAAAATTATTTTCATCCTGTCAGCTATCGTATGGCTATTATCGCAAAAACTTAACATTAAAATACAAAGTATACAGTGCGGCAAAGAATTATTCTTGCAATTAACTATCAACGTTTTTTATTTTTAATAAAACCACAAATATTACTTCATTATTCACAGTCTCTTTACTGCTTTATAAAGATTAGAGGCAGACATTATCGTAGAATAATGCTAATTAGTACAATCTGGATGTAATAAATGGTTTTTCCTTTTTAACAAAGCAGCAGAACAAGACATTTAACAAGGGTTTGTAAAAGTTAACGAGCTGGTTACAAGTTAACGATGCCGTTCTTCAGATACCTTCAGTAAGGAAAAATTTATTACTTCAGACTTTTTTATGCAGAAGCTTTGGTTCTACATAAACTTTAAAGAGCTTCTATGCGGGAAATCCATGCTTTTATTTGTTGCATCTTTCAATTGTTGCTGTATATATTTAATGCAAGCGTATGCAAAAATTGTTTATTTATAGCAGATTTTTAACGGATAACGTCTTGAAGCACAAATCGATTATGCTAAAAAAATTACGCTCGTCTGTGTACATATTTATTGTATAAAAATTGCACAAAAAACATAAAAAGCGTATCAAGAACAGTAAAAAAATTATTACATATAAGGAAAATTTAATCTTATTAACCTCGTTATAATAATCATAATCAGAGTTATCTCTACCGATCGCCATTGCGCAAAATCGCGACAAAATGTTTCATCTTTTTCTTTCGGCGACACTATCAATGATGTTAGGATTAAATCTTTTCTGTCTAACCTATTATTTGTGTTTTGATATATTTTAGAACGTGTTCACATTTTCTTGAAATATTTTCAATTATTTGTTTTTATTTAACCCACTAACACACTAATATGATATCTCAAATCCAGAGTTAACTCGAGTTTTCTTTCTTAAATATGAAATATATAAATTTATTATCATTTTATTTTTAATATATATATAGATAACTTATACAGAATTTATTATTTGTGTTTTAATATAATTTAGAACGTGTTCACATTTAAAAAAATATATATATTTAATTATTTGTTTTTATTTAACCCACTAACCACACTAACATGCTATCTGAAATCCAGAGTTAACTCGGGTTTTCATTCATAAATATGAAATATATAAATTTATTATCATTTTATTTTTAATCTATATATTTCATAATAAACTATATGGAAATAAATCCAGCTAGATTTTTTTGTCGACATTGCAAAGCTCTATAATACACGTGTTTTATTAATTTCTATAACCAATAGTTGAATTTAGATTAATAGCTATTCTAAATACAATAATAAAAAAATTAAAACTCATATTGTAAAAGGGAAAGATGGCACCTTCGGCAGTTTAGATCGGTGTTTCAGTAAGAATATATTACTAACATTGGTTTAATCTGTCTATAGGCTATCTTCATTGATTACTCAAATTGTTAAGGTTATTAAAAAGTCCGTAAAATCCGAGATTATAATAATAATAAAGACAAGAAAATATTAATAAAAATTGCATAATAATAAAGACAAGAAAATATTAATAAAAACTACATAATAATAAATATTGCTATTGTTATTACAAATATATAACTAAAAAATTAGCTTCATCTCTTTGTGAAAAATAAATTAATATCTTCATTTACACAATCGCTTCATCTCTGAAAAAAAAACTAATTAATATTTTCCATTTACGCCTGCTGTATATATGTATATATTTAAGAAGATACATATATGGAACATATTTGTACGGCACTTCTCTTTTAATAATTATAGCTCTTAAAAAATCGTAATAACATTTTATTTGGAAAAATATACTTTTCATTGAACTTTTGTATTTTTATTTTTGTGGTATTATATATTTTTTTCTCTCGCTGGTATCTTAATAATTACATCATATTAGTTGCTTTAAGAAATGCCTTAAGGTTCAATGACTTTCAGGTTATGAATTTCTTCAGTTTATTTTTAATAACCGTCATTAAACAGAAAAATGTGCTCTTTTCCGGCATTTCAAAATGTCAAGATGCCAGGAAATTTTGGTAGTTGAGACAGATTTCTGAAAGTGCATTTCTCATTAAAATCTGAAACTGAGAATAAGATAACATCTTATAAACTTAGAAAATATTCGAGGTTTACAATTTAAGAGATGTATTTATCATTGCACCGATTTTCCTTAAAAAGTCTTAATTTCGAAAATGTTTTTCGGGCGGTAATAAAGGTTTTCAGTTTGACAAAAAATATTGAAAAACATATTAATACGTTCGCTGCCGGGTTAAAATTAAAGGAATTTTATTTTATTTAGAAAATTCAAATTCATACCAGAAAATACTAATAGCAACATTTACTTTATTTAATTACAGGCATTTCGTCATTACATAAAATAAAAATTCTTCTTTCGAAATTTCAGGTACGAATTCATAATTTTAGATTGAAAAACCACGAGTATGCTCGTGGTTGGCAGTGATTGGGTTAAATCACATTAATAGGATAACTATTTACAAAGAGATTATTGGAATTTGATTTAGAAGGAATTCTTTGCTTATGATATAAAATAAATATATATATTTGTGTAGAAAATTCAATAAATGTAACTAAATTGAACGAAGTTTAATGTATTTTTTAAGAAAATTGCATGGAATGTTTGGCGTGTAAAAATGTAAACTGAAATTTGTAAAATTTTAATATTAATTTTAATATTGTTTCTCTTAAAAATACTTAATAACTATTAGAAATGTAATGAAGGTTTTCAGTTTGTTAAAAAATAATGAAAGACATATTAAACCACATAAATAGGTTAACTATTTACAAAGAGATTATTGGATTTTGATTTAGAAATATTTCTTTTGTTACGATATAAAATAAATATATGTATAATTTGTGAAGAAAATTCAATAAATGTAACTAAATCGAACGAATTTCAGTTTAATTTTTAATTGCAAGGATTGTTTGGCGTGTTAAAAATGTAAATTGAAATTTGTAGAATCTTAATATTAGTATTAATCTTCTTTCTCTTAAAACTGCTTATTAACTATGAGAAATTTGATGACAGTTATCGATTTAATTAAAATAGATTAAAATATATAAAGTAACAAAAATACGTTATTCAAGATGCAGTAAATTCCGATAGAGAAGTTAACTCGTCCGATAACTGCTACTGTTTGGATAGTTTTCCACATATTAAGGCAAAGGTTAACTTCAGAAAAGTTAAATTTCAGTAGTTTCGTTTTGTAAAAATTTTCTCGAAATCTAATAAAGGCAAACATGTTTCGTGAACAACATAAAATTGATATTAGATGGAAAAAACATAACAATCGCCAAATTTTCAGCATTACTCGCCGATTGGCGAGTACCAATTTTGTCCTATATCACAAACTGTATTTAGATACACTATAATGACAAAATGGTTATCGGATCAATAGAGGAAAAGGTGTGTAGTGTATATAAATGCATTTTGCAGTCACTGATGTTGTATCATGACAATTGTGTATGATTTATCGCTGTTTTGCCAGTAAATGGAAAAGTGTCAGATGAAAGAAATTCTGTGAGTGCATTTTAAATCAGCTATGAAATTTATTTTTCTGGTATCATCAAGTTGTTTGCCGTCATGTTTTGACGGGTTGCATCTAGTAATTCAGAAAGCAAGTCATGGAAGATAATATTTAGCTTACTTCAAATTCATAAAAATCTGACGGAATAATTTTTAACGGAAGCAGTATTTAAAATTATGCTCATATATATTTTTTTAAGTTAAAACGGAAGAAATTCTTGCTAAAATTGCATTGATTAACATTTTATTTGTTCTTCCTGCTCTCTTACTCCCAAATAGATAAAAGTTTTATACAACATATAAATCAGAGAATTTGAATTTTCTACGTTCATGCAACTGAAATCAATATTAAATGCAAGATATTATTCTCATTTTTATTTTATCTGTTTATTTCGAAAAGTTAAGCAATCTGTGCTTTTTGTACTGTTTTGAATCATATAAAAATTAATTATCAAAATAATTCGAACATTCATACCAAAGATAATTTTCCTCGGATAACAATCCTACAAGAATCATACTAAACCTTGAACAATATGTAAGAATATGCGCTAGAATAGACAATTGAACTTTAAAATATTCTGAAATGCATTTAACATAATAAACGTGTTTAAGTAATCATTTATAAATGAAGAAAATTTTAATGAGTGAATTACAGGCAATTTAAAAATGATTGTTTGGGAACTTTAATGATTATCCAAGAAGTACCGAAATATTAATTATATTTTATTGAATTGAAAGAAATACTATTCAGAACCAGAATTGCGAATACAGAATTTGACAAAAACTAATTACATCTATTATAAGATTTGGAAAACTTATTTCTAATTAAGGAAATAAGCATTAAATAGTTAATTTTGGGATCCTTTTAAAAATATTCAAAACACTTGTATATCACTCCAATTATTGTTCTTTCAAAAACTTATAAAATGTGAACTTACAAGCTTTGATATTTATAAAAACGAATTTAACTACATATTTGTACAGTATTTTACATTTTCGACTGCTGTTTTCTTTAAAATAACTATTATAAAATCTATTTGAACATACTAATGCCGTTTTGATAACATTCTTATGTTTTAGGAAAAAAATAGTTACATCTATGATTAATGACATAGTATTTAAAGTAAAAATAAAAAGCTTTATTTCGGGAAACCATCGAATGAAAAATATTATATAGAGGCTAGTAACTATAGTTTAAAAAGAACTACACATAATCTATCATTTCATATTTGTAATTAAAAAAAATTCTGAACGTTTAAACAAAATGCCATAGTTCAACTTTAAGTATTAAATATTTTAAACATAATTATTGGCATTCTTAAATTTCAAAATACTTGAACGCGTCTTTTCAATTCATTTTAAATCTAATTTATTTCAATTAAATTCATTGGATTGGAAATTTATAATTATAAAGAAGCTATATTTTTAGATAAAGATGAGATGAGTAAAATACGTACTTAAATAAAGTTTAAAGTAATGGCAAAATTAAATTTTAGGAATGCTTTTTTTTTTCTGGAAGTTTTTTTTTTTCCATTCGAATTACAAGGTTCTCTGAAGTGTTAAGTAAACGCTTTAAAATTGAATAACATTTTTAAGAACGCTTACAACTCTGATTGTTTCATCAAAGAATGATTTTGGTAATTATTTAGAGTAAATTTGCATAAAAGCATATTTAAAGCTATGAGTCTCAAAAAAAGGGAAAACGGTAATTTGGTAAAATTCAATTACAAAACGTATTTTGAAAATAGATTGGTAATAAGAATATAATATGTTTAATGTTTCAAAAATAGTTTTAATGTATTTTGTTTAAGGCGTGATTAATGTCTTTAATTGCAGAAAATTTTTCGTTCGCAGTGAAACGGAGGGTAAGTTTAAAAAATACTTTACGTATATATTCAAATATCATTAGAACAAATTTTATATATTTTGTTTAAAATTCCATCGTTAAAAATTCATTTTTGAATACCAATTATATGCATTTAAGAAACGTTATTAATATGTAAAGTTTATTGATGATTCCTTTAAATCCTTCCCAAAGAAAAAAGTAGACGCATATCTACCGTTTTATACATTAGAACATTTATTTTATTATAAAAGAATTTTCATAAACTGAATTTTGCCTACAAAACAATTATTTTGAAATTATCATAGTTCGCTTACATTCAACATTTTAGTTTAGAATAATATTATATTTATTATTATATTTTACTTTAGGAGGATACAAACTTGCCAAATAATATCTCCCAAATACATAACTGTATTGTCTATATTATGGCAATCACAGATATGAAATATTGCCCGAATATTGATGTATATAAATCTAATGATGTTTTTAATATTATTATTCTTTACACCACCAAATGTGAGAAGAAATATTTTTCCAATTTTTTCCAAAATTTTCAGTGTAAATTGAATATTTTCTTTATATGTTGCAATCATTGCAAACTTTTTGAAAGCAAAGCAATTATATAAAAATCATTGGAAGTATTTTCCAACGAAATGAATACTGGCGAACAATTGGGCCCCAAAATCTGTCAATAAATTCAACATTAATTTAACGCTACGGTGCTGTATTAATATTTTACTGAAAATATAATTGATTATATTACATTATATCTCGTTACTCATTATTATTTTTTTAAATCTTAATCCACTGAATGCTTATCCCGCGATTTCCATAGGCAACATAAAATTAGGAAAAATTGCTAATCCCGTTATTTTTGAGTGATCTACGAGTAATTAGAAATGCAATTTTAATTAAATGCAGTAGACTCTCTCAAATCCTTAACCCTAAAATTCGCAAACGCCTAAAATCCGTACATCGTTTCAGATGTAAACACTAAAACTTAAATTTGGCCGCATGAAAACAGCTTTATCTAGATTATATTTGGAGGGGGGGATTAAAAAAAAATTATTTAATGATATTAAATTAATTTTTATTTCGAGTTTTTACCGCAAGTCCCTTATAAGAGAATCCATTGAAATTTATTTACGAAGGGGTTTAGTCTGTAATGATACTTTCTCTTTTATTATTCCACCTTTGTGGTTAGAGCTTTTGAGTAAATATTGTGGGGCGAATTTGAATAGAGGGAAACAATTATGTATACAAGCTTGATTTGAGGGTTAATGTTTTTATGTGTTTTTAATTTGTGTTTTGTATTATAGATGGCGTTGTTTTGTTATACTGTATCTTATATATATGATGGTGTCCAGTGTCATTCGGGTTAGATTTTTAGTTGACGAGGTATCTACTTATGAGTATGGTTTTAGAATGTAAACCGAAACATGTCAAGTTTTGATATTTGTGTTTTTATATGTATGACACCTTACTTAAGTAAAAGAAGTTTTAATTTGTGTATCTAAAACTTAAAGTTAAGATGTAGGTGAAAAATTAGTTTTTAATTTAATTTTTATATCATTCTGAACACATTTTAATATTACTTCTGGTTATTATGGTTAAACTCATGTTTTCTCAGGAAAAAAGTATAAATTTATTTCTGAAAAATTCAAGATGGTGCTGATATTTGTGGCAATCGCGACATTTTTATTAAATGTGTTTAAGTATTAATCAATCTTTTTCTTTTTGTTATTAAGTATGGCTAAACATGCAATAAAACTTTGCTATTTTAATATTTTGGTGTGAATTATCAGTGTACTTTCATGAAGCAAGTTTCACTGTTTAATTCAAGAAAAATTATCTCATTATTATGCATATTTAGTTAGGCATTATTAGATATTTACTTCAGCTTTACTTTTAATATTTAGTTTTTTTTTCTTAATTTTTTATTATTTTACTTTATTCTAAGCATTCATAATTTCGAGTGCATTACTACATTCAAATTACTGCTTTAAAAATGTAAACAAAACAGTGACCAGATATACGTAAAATTCTAAAATCTGCACAACCTCTGCTCCCAAGCTTAGTAGATTTAAGGGAGTGCATTTCTCAGGAACTAACAAAATACGTACATTAATTTAGTTCAATATAAAGCAATATAAAAACGTTAATTTGCTTTTAACTAGATTTTTTTAGAAAGTATACCCTGAAAATGTACCTTTCAAAGAGAAAGAAGCTTAAAAATCAATAATAGATTTTCTGCAATAGTTAGTATTTAACGCCATCTGTTGACCAAAACCTCGATCAGTTATCAGCTAAATTTCGCTAAGGGAATTACTATTTTCGGTAAGGTTTGCGGAAATACATGGACATTTGAAATTATAATTGTACACAAATTTTTAAACATTTTTTTATTTAAATATTGGGAAATCAGAGTTACGCAAGTGCTATTATTGTGTTACCATAAAAGATAATATTAACACAGAATTAAAAACAATATAAACTTTTATAATAAAACAATTCTAAAAATTTAAATTTCCAATTAAATTTTCAGCAGCAGTGAAACTACGCCTTAACCCTTAATTGCATAGTGATGGAAATTTTCATCGCTTTTTATTTAACTTTTAATAAATAAATAAAGTTCTTCGCCACCACTATGTTTATAAAGAAATATTAATCCTCTAAAAATCAAATAAAATGCGCTACTAAACTAATTTAAAAGTCTCTCTAAAAATTTCTGGCGTCAATATAAGTCTAAAAAACACAATTCTAAAAGAAAAAATCATGCATTTAAGGGTTAAATGGCACTACAATGGATGTGAATTTTCTTTTCATTTTGCTTAACAGAGTACAACCAACTTGAGTGAAAAATGTGTCCGGACCGGGGATCGAACCCAGATACCTTGGTATAGCGAACCAAGTGTTTTTACGAATTAAACCATCCAGTCTGATACCTCTCTCACTAATATACTAATATTCGTATCATGTACGCCACTGATAGTGTGCTCATGTTGACATTTCATCTTGCGCTGCGGCGTTCCAGCCTTGCGAACGTATATTAGTAAAAGATGTGCCACACTGGATGTCACCCGGCTTAGTTGGTAAAAGAAATTGGTGCGCTAAGCCAAGGTATCTGGGTTCGATCCCCGATCTAGACACATTTTTCACTCAAGTTGGTTGTATGCTGTTAAGCAAAGTAAACAGAAAATTCCCATCATTGTAACGCCATTTAAATTCTAAAAATGTTTCAATATTTCATTTCATCATTAACAAATAAACCTAATTCAGTGCCTTTAAAAAAAAAAGAATTTTCATAAATTAGTAACGCATAATTTTCGAATTATTACTTATCACTATTGCGCTGATGATAAAAGCAATTTATACTCCTTAATCACTCATCTAGTGTCAGTGCATTTAATAAATGTCTGTTTCTGTCAGCTGCTTATAACGACTATCTTATTACCATAAATGCCCCCTTTTTATACAGAAAAGGAACTTTTAAACCTCAATTATTGTGGGAATGTGCCTAAAGCTATTAGCATTTAATTGCAAGTTAATGACGTAAACCATTATGTTCCAAAACTAACGATGGATCAATTATTCAATGGGATCCCCGCAGCACAGACATTTTCTTTTTATAATTTTGGTCGTACTGAGATATTTTACACAGTTTTGAAGAGTAAATTACACTCAATTTGTATTATTCTAATGATAAATTATTGCATTGTAATTGTTCTAACGGTTTAGTGGGAATATAATTCGCAACCGAATCTGAATGTTAATGTTCAATTAAAACAATGTTTCCGATATTTAATGGTACAGTTATTTTAGTTGTTTTTATGTTTGCCGCTTTAGGATGTATTAAAAAATATAAGTTAAATATAATCAATAAATGTTTACATTTCCTTTTATTTTATATGTTATAACAGACTGAATAATATTTATTACACATATATTGATATTTTAGTTTGTTTAATGTTTGTAGTTTAAGTATTTATAAAAAAATATAAATTGAGATTAGCCAATAAATGTTTACATTTCCTTTTATTTTCTATGTTATAACACACAGAATTATATTTATAACACATACATTAATATTTTAGTTTTCTTTGATGTTTGTAGCTTTAGGATGTATTAAATAATATAGGATAAGAATAATCCATAAATGATTAGATTTCCTTTTATTTTCTATGTTATAACACACAGAATTATATTTATAACACATATATCGATATTTTAGTTTTCTTTAATGTTTGTAGTTTTAGGATGTATTAAAAAATATAAGTTAAATATAATCAATAAATGTGTACATTTCCTTTTAATTTATATGTTATAACAGACATAATTATACTTATAACACATATATCGATAGTTTAGTTTTTTTTTAATGTTTGTAGTTTTAGGATGTATTAAAAAATATATGTATAACTGATAAATGGTCATATTTCCTTTTATTTTATTTGTTGTAACAGACAGAATTATATTTATAACACATATATCGATTATAAATTTAACCCTTTATGTACAAAAATTATGAATTGATGGAAATGTCGCCTTGCAAAGACTTTTTTTCTGAATATTTGAAAATATGTCAATAGGTTACTGTAATCATAAAATAAATTTTAGAATGTTTTCATTTATTAGAATTTACAGGGTGAGGAAACAGTTTTTGGATGGGCATAAAATCCAGTATTTTCGAGAAAACCATAAATGTCAACAATTTATTAACAAATATATTAAATTTAACATCATATAAATGGAAATAGCAAAGTAGATCTTGAAGTATCCGCTTTTTTTTAATGCATGCCCTTAGCCGTTTTGGGACATCATTGACTGCGGCACGAAGTATTCCATCGGGAAGATTGGTCCATTCTTTAATCAATTTTGCTTACAGTCTTTCCAAACTTTGATGGGAAGTAGTCAATACCCGAAAATCCCTTCAAATTTCCCCAAATGGAAACATTCAATGGATTAATGTAGGGCGAGTTAGCAGCCATTCATGGGGAAAAACGAAGTCAATGCTCTACGTGCAAGGGTTTTGCGCACCCGATGCGCTGGTGCAGTCTTGCTGCAACACCCAATTTCGTGAAAGACAGTGTTTTTGAACAAAAGGCTTGAGCACTTTCTGCAAAATCTCGTCATTTTAGTAAATCCATCCAAAACTTTTCCCGCACACTGTACTTAATTAAATCAGTATTTACAGGGAACTTGTATACTATTCACAACTCTTCCCAAATCATTTCTTCAGGATATTGGTTTAAGCATTTTATAGAATTCAGAAATGTACAAATGTAATGGCCTTACATATAAAAATATAATTTTTTTTAGAACTCAAACTTTCCACTGAATATCTTTCAACCTAACAAATTTTGAGCAGTTAAAAGAAAATATTCAATAGAAATAATAAAGACGGACGTTTACTCCGTTGATTGATATACAGATTAAAAATATAAACAGTATATAATTGTACTTGTATATTGCAAAACAAGTGTAAAATGAAAACGTTAAAACTTAGTTAAAAGTTAAATTTTCCTAACAATTTCAGCTAAAATTTTATTGCCATCATCAGGGACATGAAAGGACTAAACGGGTGAGATAATTTCTCTCTCAAGCTATAAGCTCACCAGTATAGTCCTTTGATGTCCCTGATGATGGCTATAAAAATTTAGCCGAAACTGTTAGAATAATTTAATTTTTAACTAAGTTTTAACGTTTCAATTTTATACTGTTTTAGCTAAGTACAAATACAATTATATACAGTCTATATTTTTAATCCATATAGAAAATATCTGTTTAAAAAATATTTTTTGCTTTGTACGGCAAATAACGATTTTGGAGCATAATAATGTAAAGTATCTAAAGTTCATGCTAATTTGTATTACTGCCCACAGGTGTTAAATTAATTTTATAACAAGTTTTAAATTACCGTCGTTGCATAAACAGTTAATATAGCAAAACGTGAATATATTGAGATTAATTTGGATATATTTGTGGATAGTTAGTTTATTGTGCTCTCATCGCTTGCACTGTGAAAAAAGACAAATATTTCATAATCTAGGAAAATATAATCTAACCACAAACGAAAATATACGTATTCGAGCTTATTCGAAAACTTATTTGAAATTACACACGATTCCGAAAAGAGTTCTTTTTCTTTAGAAACCTCAGAAAATAATACATTTTTGAGATTTAAAGAATTATTTGTAGAACAAGAAAGTCTTTCACTGCCACAGAGTTTCAGAAACTTTTTTCCGAGTAGTTTTTATAGTGTATTAAATAGTTTCTGAACGTGAAATATAGGTTCTTTGGATGCTATGAATTCTCAAGTTAATGTTTTCATGTTCAATATAAATGTTATACAGATATATAACAAATACAGACGGCTAGACCTAGCTGGTTATCATTGTTCTGGTTAGTGTTTCAGATTCAGCTATCCTGACATTTATATTCCAAACAACAGACACAAGCGTTAAAATTTAAAAATTCGTTGAGCGTGTTTCATATGTGAGCGGACAGTACTGTGCTTTACAATGATTTAAATAAATCATGCTTATTTAGGATATTTTAGTTATTTAAATATAGAATTTATTAGGAAATGAATTTTTAATACAATTTTTAAATGATTTTTTTTTTTTTCTACAAAGAAAGTTAAGTAGAATGATCTGTTAAACTCACGCCTTCGGGGAATCTTCCCTTCACGGAGACCCTGGGCGCTTCTTTTGTGTTTAATATAGCATCAGTTCTTGTAAAAGGGTTTATAAATTTTGTATATTCACATAATATAAATTATTAATAATCTTCAAATTATTTTTTTTTGTATTTAATTTTTTGAAACATATTTAAATATTGAAAAACAGAAACTTTTTACTTTTTATTCAAATTATTTTTTATAACGTATAAATATAGAAAGTTTCCACTTTTTCGTTTAAATTATTTTTAAAACATAATTAAATATTGAAAAACAAAATCTGACTAATTTGCCAAACTTTCCGCGGCTTGGATCCGAACTCGCGTCCTACAGAACTGAAGAAAAACGACATACTAACGAGGCACTACTAACTCTCGAAAAGTTCGTTTAGAACAATATTTTAAACAAAAGCTAACGCATTCTTTTTTAGTTAAATGTCAGCTATGGGTAGGATAGTTAGATCTGAAGAGCCAATCAGAACAATGCTAACCAACTAGATTTAGCCACTTAAATAGCAAATTATATAAGCCAAATGCTTTAAAAAAAAGTATAATGCATTTATAATTGAAGACGGTAGAGATTAAAGAAAGCTAAAAGAGCTAAAAGAGCTAAAGAGATGTTACTTAACTATGAAATAAATTATAACACCTTGTAATAATATATTTCTTTTAAATGCTAAATGGTGTAAATTAACAACATAATAATTACACAGTAAAATAATTTTATTAGGTTGTTTGACAAGTTTCGCCGTTTTCAAAAATAAATGAGAATATTCCATAATTGCACAGTCTTTATAGTATCATTTAATTTTCATGTACTTTTTTAAAAGTTACGCACGTTATCTTTTATTTTTACTTGGTTGTTTATTTTCATATCTGTAACCAGGGAGTAACTCGAGCTACAATTTTTTTAAGTTAAAAGATCCCGCATCGTTACATATTATATTTTTGCGTATTAGTACCTAGAATTTAGTAGTACATTAGTATGTAGTCTGTTAGCATGTAGAGTTTATATAAATCTGTAGATCTTGGATATGTGCTAAAATATACTTGACATAAACTAGTAAAAAATTACCTTGAATCTGAAACAAACACAAAGAGTACTCCAAAGGACTTACCTAGAAAAAAAAAGAATAATATTAATTTTTTCAAGAAATTATTATTATTATTATCATTATTATTATTTTGGATATGAAAGTATACAAGTATTTTAATGTAATTAGATATATGTATATTTCATAAGTATATATTTTTATATATTTTTTTTTATATATTTCTGTTTTGAAATTAGTTATACAATGTGTCCGAGACGAAAAGCCCTAATTTTAAACTGGTATATAATATAATTAATTAATAATAATATAATATAATTAATTAATAATATAATTATATAATAATTATATATAATATAATTATATAATATAATTAATTAATAATAAGGTGTTATACAAGGTGTTATAATATGATAAATTATAGCACCTGGTAATAATATATTTCTTTTAAATGCTAAAAGGTGTAAATTAACAACATAATACAAAGTAAAATAACTTTTATAAGGCTTTTTGACAAGTTTCGGCTCACTCCAAGCCATTGTCAAAAACAAATGAGAATTTTCCATAATTGCATAGTCTTTGAAGTTATTACAATGCTATCATTTAATTTTCATGTACTTTTTTAAAAATTACGAACGTTATCTTTTATTTTTACTCGGTTGTTTATTTTCATATGTGTAACCATGGAGTCCCTCGAGCCACAATTTCGGTAAGTTAAAAGTTGCTGCATCGTTACATATTGTATTTTGGCGTGTTAATATCTCTATGGTTTCTCTTATTATGGATGGATAGTATAGACTGGAGGGAAAAATTATTTTACTTTCATTGAAATTTATTTGGATGGTTTCTTCTTGATATAATCTTGCCAGGGCTGTGGTTTTTCTATTATACTTAATATCAGCTATAGGATCCTTTTTTCTGTAAATAAATTTCCTGCTGGTCATTCCAATATGGTAATTCTTAGATCCGTTTGCTTTAATATAAATATTTCATATACTCCTGAATAATTCTCAAAATGTATTGGGTCAATTTTACTGCAAATGATATTCTTTAATTTCTGACGGGGGGTGGCTATTAAGCAGATGTTGAAACGTTTAAGGCTGTATTTTAATTTTTCAAAATAGCTTGGATAATATTGAAGAGTGATTTTTGCGAATCAACTTTGTTTTCTGGTTTCTTATTACTGGCGATAAGAGAAGTTACTTATTTTCAATATTTGATTCCGAAGATTAAGAAACATTTAATAAAAATATTTTTTAAAAACACTGTGTTCCAAATAGTTGATTTTTAAAAAAATAATTTTGAAAGAAACTCTGTGTTAGATTTTGCACACTTACATTCAATAAACATATTCTAATACACATCTCTTTTCTAAACTAATTATTTCCAAGGATTAAATAATTCTTACCAAAGTAATGAAAAACTGTATAATATATAAAATTTAACTCCATCTAAAGTTAAATTACTTATTTACATAAACGTACTTTAACCATTACATTAACAAATGCATCGGAGTAAATGAATCGGTACATTGTTAACAGGACGAAAATTTCTTTTTCTTATCCGTGTAGTAGCAATTTATGATATGCAAACACTTAACTGCATAATGAGAATCCAAAGAAACTAAAAAACACTAAAGCCAAATTAAATGAAAATTACCATTTTCCTTAAATATTTTCTCAGTAACACATGTACAAGCTATCAGCATAAAAAGTTTACGAAGCTGTTAACTTAACTATAACCTTGTGTTTTATTTCCTTCGCTTATTAATAGTGTTCGTAATGTAAACACTAAACAAAATAACATTATTTTCATAAAGGTTTTACTGGCATTCGATGAACTGTACGTAAATCTAATACTTTTAATGTCACCTCATATTGATCAGACCAATAAGATATAATTAGTTTCATTTTTCCTTTAACATGGAAAATGTGCCAAAGGCGGTTTTTTATTTTGTTTATCGACATAAGGCAATAATGGTAGGAGGTAAATATTTAATCTCTTTTGTAGAGCTGTTTACAAATTAATCTAAGTAGTCTTTTAGCTATTTTAAGTACATATATCTAATTATCATATTCTTATAAGTAGAAAAAACATAAAACATGTTATAAAGATATAGTAGGTAATTTTTTCTAATCCTATAAATTTTATTTTCAGTCGTTGCAGAGATAATAATCTCAAGTTTTTTTGCAAATTTGCAAATATGTTAATAGATTTCTGCAATCATAAAATAAATTTTAGAATGTTTTCATTTGTTAGAATTTATTTAACTAAGACAGTATTTACAGAGATCTTGTAAACTATTTACAACTCTATCCAAATAATTTCTTCGGGATATTGGTTTAAGCATTTTATAGAATTAGGAAATGTACAAATGTAATGGACTTATATATAATCATAGAATTTTTTTAGAACTGAAACTTTCCACTGAATGTCTTTCAACATCAAAAAAGCTGAGCAGTTACAATTGAAAAAAGTAAATATTCAATAGAAGTAATAAAGGCGGACGTGTACACCGTTGATTAATATAAAGATTAAAAATATAAACAGTATATAATTGTACTTGTACTTTGCTAAAAAAGCTTAAAATGGAAACGTTAAAACTTAGTTAAAAGTTAAATTTTCCCAACAGTTTCAACTAAAATTTTATATTTATCATCAGGGACATCAAAGGACTAAACGGGTGAGCTAATTTCTCTCTCAAGCTATAAGTTCACCAATTTACATTGCTCACACTTACATTCAATAAACATATTCTAATATACATCTCTCTTCTAAAATAAATTCTTGCAGGAATTAAAATTTGCTTACTAAAGTAATGAAAAACTGTATAATACATAAAATTTAACTCCATCTAAAGTTAAATTACTTATTTACATAAACGTAATTTAACCATTACAGTAACAAATGTATCGGAGTAAATGAATCGGTACATTGTTAACAGGGCGAAAATTTGTTTTTCTTATCCGTGTAGTAGCAATTTATGATATGCAAACACTTAACTGCATAATGAGAATCCTAAGAAACTAAAAAACACTAAAGCCAAATTAAATGAAAATTACCATTTTCCTTAAATATTTTCTCAGTAACACATGTACAAGCTATCAGCATAAAAAAGTTTACGAAGCTGTTAACTTAACTCTAACCTTGTGTTTTATTTCTTTCGCTTATTAATAGCGTTCGTAATGTAAACACTAAACAAAATAACATTATTTTCATAAAGGTTTTACTGGCATTCGATGAACTGTACGTAAATCTAATACTTTTAATGTCACCTCATATTGATCAGACCAATAAGATATAATTAGTTTCGTTTTTCCTTTAACATGGAAAATGTGCCAAAGGCGGTTTTTTATTTTGTTTATCGACATAAAGCAATAATGGTAGGAGGTAAATATTTAATCTCTTTTGCAGAGCTGTTTACAAATTAATCTAAGTAGTCTTTTAGCTATTTTAAGTACATATATCTAATTATCATATTCTTATAAGTAGAAAAAACAGAAAACATGTTACAAAGATATGGTAGGTAATTTTTGTAATCCTATACATTTTATTTTCATTCCTTACAGAGATAATATATACATTGATATAGGATTAAAGATTTTTGAAAGGAAATAAACAGAACAGAATTACTAAATTATGCAAAGTTTAAAATATATATTTATAGCATTAAATAGAGTCTATGGATTACCTGAATTTTTGTTTTCTCATTCGTGAAGCAACAAACGTAATTTTCATATTTTTATTAAATTTAAAATTTCTAATAACAATAAAAAATATTTTTAGGTTATTAAGAAAATAGCGAAGACTAACTCCAAAAGTTCATTTGGAGTACGATATGGATTAAGATACGATCCAGTTGTAAAATTGTTACATAAATTAGTAAAATAAAATGTTTAAGTGTGCGTTCTTTAAATTATTTGAATCAAAATTGTTAAATCAAATAATTAAATTGAAGAGAGTTGTATGGTAGGCAGTAATAAACTTTTAAAAACTATAAATTAACCCATTCGCTGCCAACCACGAGCATACTCGTGATTTTTCAATCTAAAATTATGAATTCGTACCGAAATTTCGAAAGAAGAATTTTTGTTTTATGTAATCACGAAATGTCTGTAACTAAATAAAGAAAATATTGCTATTAGTATTTTCTGGTATGAATTTGAACTTTCTAAATAAAATAAAATTGCGTTAATTTTAACCCGGCGGTGAACGTGTTTTAACAATCGTAATTTTCATAATTTTTGTATATTTAAAATCTCTAATAACAATAAAAATATTTTTAAGTCATCAAGGAAATAGCGAAGACTACCTGCAACAGTTGATTTTGGTTTTAAAATTGTTACATAAATTTATAAAATCAAATTTTTTAGGTGTGCGTTGTCTTAATTATTTCAATTTAAATTGTTAAAACAATTAATTAAATTGAGGAGAGTTGTATGGTAGGCAGCATTAAACTTTCAAAATTATAAATTAACATAATTTTGTTTGGAAAACATTAATTATACTAAAGCTCACATACATTTGTTCAAGAAATGCTAATTTACAAAATACATAATCTTTGTCTTAAAATGTTTTACCCAGATCGTGATATATAATCTTTTTCTCATATCAATGAAAAAAGACTCAAAAGGTAATGGTTCAATATTGTGCTATAAATTCACAGGAAATAGGTTTTTTTGTCCCACCAGTGGCTGAGAGGATCTGCTCTCAAAACTGATAGAAGGGAGGTGCTATGTGTAAACCCCTGTCGCGCTCGCCGACTTAACCGTTCGGAATTTTCCGTGGTTTTCTTTGAACCTTGCCGTGAATACGGGTTAGGATTCCTTAGAAAGACCACCACGGAGGGCACTCACCCCTAGGCCTATATCCCTCGTGTAGATAATCGACCGTAATAAATCAACCAACCAACCAGAAAAGAGTTTTCATTCCATATTATTGGTAGAATCCTTCTACAGAAATACTAAATACGATTTTGAAAAAAATATATATATATATCAGCAAAATATAAAAAGAATAAATCGTTTAATAATTAGAAAATTTAAAAATAAACTCTCTGACACAATACATAAGTTCTGCATCATTTGTATTTTAAATGTAAAAACTTATTATTTGTTTCTTAAATGTAGAAAAAAAAATTAAGATACGATACCCCGAAAGTAAATTGCTTGATATTTTTTTTATTTCTCACATTCTTTTGTTCAAGAAATGCTAATTTACGCAATACATAAACTTTGTGTTAAAACATTTTCCCCAGATATGGATATATAATCTTTTTCTCATACCAATGAAAAAAAGACTCATATTGTGCCATAAATTTACAGGAAAGAGTTTTTATTCCATATTATTGGTCGAGTACTTCTACAAAAATACTAAATAAGATTTTGAAAAAATAAAATAAAATAAAGCAAATATCAGCGAAGTATAAAAAAAAAAATCGTTTCATAATCATATAATTTGAAAATAAACTCTCTGACACAATACATGAGATCTGCATCATTTGTATTTTAAAATTTTTATTTGTGATTACCATCAATTAGTCCTTTTTTAGCAGCTATTAGTATTTTTTAGTCTTTTTTAAATGTAAAACTTATTATTTGTTTCTTAAATGTAGAAAAAAAAATTAAGATACGATACCCCGAAAGTAAATCGCTTGATTTTTTTTTTATTTCTCACATTCTTTTGTTCAAGAATTGCTAATTTACACAATACATAAACTTTGTGTTAAAACATTTTCCCCAGATCTGGATATATAATCTTTTTCTCATACCAATGAAAAAAGACTCATATTGTGCCATAAAATCACAGGAAAGAGTTTTCATTCCATATTATTGGTCGAATGCTTCTACAAAAATACTAAATATGATTTTGAAAAAAAAAATAATAAAGCGTATATCAGCAAAGTATAAAAAGAATCAATCGTTTAATAATTAGCAAATTTAAATATAAACTCTCTGACACAATACATGAGATTGGCATCATTTGTACTTTAAAATTTGTATTTGTGATTACCATCATTTAGTCGTTTTTAGCATCAATTAGTATTTTTTACTCTTTTTCATGGATAAAAATTATTTGTTTCTTAAATGTAGAAAAAAAAAATTAAGATACGATACCCTAAAAGTAAATTGTTTGATTTTTTTTTTTTTTTTTTTTTTTTTTTTTTTTGTAATTTCTCACATTCTTCTGTTTAAGAAATGCTAATTTACAAAATACATAACCTTTGTCTTAAAACATTTTCCCCAGATCTTGATATATAATATTTTTCTCATACCTATGAAAAAAGACTCATATTGTGCCATAAACTCACAAGAAAGAGTTTTCATTCCATATTATTGGTCGAATGCTTCTACAAAAATACTAAATACGATTTTGAAAAAAAATAAAAAATAAATAAAGCGTATATTAGCAAAGTATAAAAAGAATCAATCGTTTCCTAATTACAAAATTTAAAAATAAACTCTCTGACAAAATGCATGAGATCTGCATCATTTGTATTTTAAAATTTTTATTTGTGATTACCATCAATTAGTCGTTTTTAGCATCAATTAGTATTTTTTGGTCTTTTTTACCTGTAAAAACTTATTATTTGTTTCTTAAATGTAGAAACAAAATTAATATATAATCCCCCCCCCCCCCAAAAAAAAAAAAAAAAAAAAAAAAATGTTTGTTTTTTCTCTTAAATGTTGTTTTCAGTTTCTATAGAAATGAGAAATACTTTTCGGAAAGGAGTAAAGAATACAGAAATGAAATATTAACGTTAAAAAGCCCAATACATGACAATTTCAAAATAAAAAAATTGTTTGTTTTTTCTCTTAAATGTTGTTTTCAGTTTCTATAGAAATGAGAAATACTTTTCGGAAAGGAGTAAAGAATTCAGAAATGAAATATTAAGGTTAAAAAGCCCAATACATGACAATTTCAAAATAAAAAAATTGTTTGTTTTTTCTCTTAAATGTTGTTTTCAGTTTCTATAGAAATGAGAAATACTTTTCGGAAAGGAGTAAAGAATACAGAAATGAAATATTAACGTTAAAAAGCCCAATACATGACAATTTCAAAATAAAAAAATTGTTTGTTTTTTCTCTTAAATGTTGTTTTCAGTTTCTATAGAAATGAGAAATACTTTTCGGAAAGGAGTAAAGAATACATAAATGAAATATTAACGTTAAAAAGCCCAATACATGACAATTTCAAAAAAAAAAAAAAAAAAAAAAAAAAAAGGTCTCGAATAAAGTCTACCATACTGCATTTCGTTTTGCTGCTGTAATAATATCGCTCGTTAACCGTTTTTTAAAAGTTATTATCATTTTGTTGGTAAAACGAAAATTTACTTTTTACCTGTATGCTAGTAAAACAGACTTTTTTTTATCATGTTGTGAGGACAAAGGGAACATTCAACCCCATGATCAACATGACGCTCCAATGAACTCAGCCGTTCCTTTCTCTTGTGAACGTTTGACAAAAAAAAAAAAAACTCCCCTTTTCACGTAATATATGAAATTGATATTCATGGACTCGATTCTACGCTACTTGTTTGGGTGGGTTATCTGAAGATCTCACGGCAGTTCTTGCACAAAACTAAAAAAAAAAGTTTAAAACTAATAATAGTTCAAATGTTTTCTAAGGAAGGATACAGCCGAAAAAAAGATGTGCCTATGATAATTTTTCTTTATATTTTAAACTGAAATGATTTTTGCAAATATTGTAAAATTAGTGAAAATTAATACAATATAGACATTTTGTAAAAATACCGTTAGAATGTTAAAAATAGATGTGAAATAAAATTATTAATTAAACATTTTGGTCAAAATAAACTACCCCATATTTCATGTTATTTTGTTATTGTACTAATATAAATTCATTTATCAATTACATAAAGAGAAGGTTCTCCCGTATTATAGCATTTTCAGGATTGTGTTTTTATTTGTTTTTATTTAAATAATGCTCATAGAAAAATAGGATTTCTGTCATTGAATTCATTGTACTTTCATACAATCGTGTGAATATTGTAATGTAAAATGGTTGATATTTTAATCTATCTAATCTATATCTATGTTCTAACGTTGCTTAGCAGACTAAATTTGTCGTTCGTTTAAGTACATCCGTGGCATCTTGTACTGGTGCTTAAAATATAATATATTGTAATACACTAATTACTTGTACTACCTATTTCAAACAGACAATATGTATATTTTAAAAACACACAAAAAATAGTACACCCGTGTAACTGTTCTAAAAAGAACCTTCAAGCAACACTAAAAATTAATCAAGAAATACAAAAGTTAAAAAAATATTTTCACCTCTTGGGCCGAGGCCTCATCAGTTATTGTTGTTTCATTTCTTCTTCCTTAGTCACCTTCGTTCAAGTCTTCCCTATTTTTCTCTATTCCTCATAATATGTGGCGCCATCTATTATCAATTTTTGCATGCATCATATCATTACATATTTCCGATTTTGCTATGATTATTTATATGACTTACCTTAGTAATGCGTAGTTTAAACTATTATAACTTGTCAATTTTTCTACTTTGTTGAAAATAATTTTTAGTCTGTTTTTAAAATTAATATAATGCATGTTTGAAACAGGTAGTGCAAGTAATTATTCTGATTAATAAATGACAGTAGAGAAGATTGCATGCAAAAAACTATAATGTATTGTTTCTCAGCTAAAACACATTTTGTTTCTAATTAGGATTAAACTATCTTGTTTACTTCTACTTAGAGTAACTAGTGATCTAAAATTTAATGATTATTTTACATAACATAATGGAAAATATATACCTTTTTAAATTAAAGTTTATATAAATATGACTAATATGGCATTTATGTTGCACAAAATTGTATATATTTATGAATTTCATGTTAAATTAAATTAAATGCACGTTGAGTTATACTTTACGTAATAATCAAATCAGTTTAATTTCCCCATGGAATTAATGAAATATATTACTCCTCCTTTCATTAAAGTGAAAATTCAAAAACACAAAATTGCGATATGCAAATATAAAAACATATCTACAATGTATTAAGTCTAACTTAAAAAATTATGCATTATCGTAAATTAATTATACATAGCTTTAATAAACATTTAGAAGTAATTCTTATAACTCAAGCATTATTTCACTTTTTAATTTAAATATATGCTCTCATCAGTAATAAGATCTTCATTTTTAAATAATTAATAACTACATATTTGCTAAATTACTTATCTAAATATGATTAAGACTTAAGTTTTCTGTTTTTAAACGAGTTTTAGTTATTAATAAATCAAAATTATGAGCATAGTTAGCTTTTAAATCTTAATATGTACTCAATAAATTATTAAAAAACATTGCGTAAAATACATACATTGCGTGCTTTTATTATAAAAATATTCAATGTTATTTATAAAAAGATACTTCTTCTGTAATTAATAATAGAAGACTGTGCAAATATTCTCAGATGAAGGAAATAACGATAATTTAATCGTTTTATTAAAAATGGTAATTTTTAAATCATAATAAGAAATTTATGCATTTGAGATATAAAAAAACAACATTTAATTGAATTTAATAAAAATACTTGTGATATGAAAGTATTAATGAACACAAAATCTTATCAACATTTATATATCTGTGTTTATAATAGTTAAACACACACAACTTTATTTGGCTTATATACATATATATATATATATATATATTAAAAAATAGTAACTTGCAAAGCAAATTAAAAAAACAAATTTATTTCTATATTGTTAACCCCGAGAAGGGACAGATATTAAAATTATTTTATTTAGTCAATGCTACAATAATGTTGCATTTTTATATTAAATCTTGTTCAGTCTATTTAATCTTAAAAAATTAAATTTAAATTTGAAACATGATATTAAAGCAACTTTAAAACATTTCATTTAGTTGAAATGAAATCTAAGTAAATCTTCAACTTTTTAAATTATTTGAACTTCTCATGTTTCTTGTCTGTTAGAATTTGCTACAATACAAATTTTGCATAATGCATGTAAAACTGAAAAAAAGTTGAAGATTTATTTAGATTTCATTTCAACTAAATGAAATGTTTTAAAGTTGCTTTAATATCATGTTTCAAATTTAAATTTAATTTTTTAAGATTAAATAGACTGAACAATATTTAATATAAAAATGCAACATTATTGTAGCATTGACTAAATAAAATAATTTTAATATCTGTCCCTTCTCGGGCTTAACAATATAGAAATAAATTTATTTTTTTAATTTGCTTTGCAAGTTACTTTTTTTAATATCTCAAGTTTTTTAATAACAAATTAATATGAAACAGATAAGATTCACACGAGGCAAGTATGTAAAAGACTGCACAGATCAAAATCAGTATTGGTAATATGAAATATACAGTTCAAACGTTGATTATTCTTGAAACAATTAAACTAATAAAAGTAATTTTTTTACCAAAAAAAAAATATATATAACGGACTTCAACGGATTGTTTCTCATCTTCATAATGATAATAATAAACAAATCATGCTCATTTTTGCAAATAATTTTATTCCATTGTGCAAAATACTTTTGCAACCACTTTGGAAAGAGACACTAGTAAGTGGCGTGTGAAAGCTATAAAAAAAATCTTATGTTGTTTAATCACATAATAAGAAGTATAAAAATAATAACGAGTATATATGAGCAGAATCTTCTTGAATATAATTGTAAACAGGGAACGTGTCAAGAATTTTGTTATACAAGGTGTTTATAAAGTCCCGGACCCATTTTGATGTTTAATAACTCATAAAATAATAAAGATAGATTAAAATTAATAACATAAATGGTTAGATAGACTTAAATAGTTTCATGACCCTTGTCAATGAACTTCCACGTGTGCCCCCTTCGTCGCACGGAGAATATCAAATCGATAGTCAATTTCACGCCAGGTAGCGGCAAGCATGTCGGCATCCACAGAGGCTATCGCGGTTGTAATTCTGGCTTTTAAGTCATCAATGTTCGACACTCTCCTCCTGTAAACATTGTCCTTTACAAATCCCCAAAGGAAAAAGTCCAGCGGCGTTATATCAGGTGATCTGGGTGGCCAATGAATTGGACCTCCTCGCACAATCCATTATAATCCACATACAAAAGTAACATAGAACAAACACATCAAAAGTAAACATAACATTGCAATAGTTGCCAAAAACAAAAGAGAGAAAAATGCAATTAATAAGCAGACGATATTTAGAAAAGTGCAGATATTTAGACTGGAAAATGAAATTATCTGAAATTAACCACACTCGCAGACGATATTTACCAAAGTAAAGATATTCAAACCTGAAAAGGAAAATATATGAGTTATTCCATCAATAAATACCCTAAGTTTGTTTATATCTTCATTATTTTATGAGTTATTAAACATCAAAATGGTTTCGGGACTTTATAAACACACTATATAATACAAATAATAAGAAAACTAGCTTGCTTCGCCAACTAGCGGGCCCTTAACTTACATCTTTGGACAATTTCAGAAATTCGGCAGACAATTCTCATTGTCTGCCGAAAATGACAGATTTTCTTAAACTAAGAAGACGACGAGGAGCTTCATAGAAACAATTAAATATTATTTAAATAGTAACATTTTGTAGAATGGCACAAACTATAATTTAATCAGCTTAAGAATCAGGTTGCAAGATTCTTTTACACAGTTTATGGCATCAACATCATCTATAACGTTTGCACATAAGTTTCTCGACACTCGCGGCTGTAATGACCAAATGACACATTGAATACAAGAAATGCCTGTGCAATATTTTACTCTGAAGTCTTTGCTACTTTCTATTCGCACTGTTGACAAATTGGATTTATGTATAGCGTTGTAGATAGGGAGGGTGCACACTGCAGTTTTTATCTGCTAGATGCGATGAAATTGTATTATGGACAGGGCTTGACAAATGCTGTCACCAAGTCGCCACTGGCGACCAACTTTTTTTGCCTGGTGACAAAGTTGTTCATTCTGACTCTTTTTTCCTTTATTTTCATAAATTGAACTAAGAAATGAGCACAATTGTCTCTCCAACACCCCTACTCGGCGGGCAGCAAGCAATGATCTCTCTGTTCTGTTCCATTTCATGCACATAAAATGCCACTCTTTTCCGCTCTTATCGTCTAGCATATCACGTGATTAGAATGTGAGGAGAGGGGGGGGGGGGCAGTTTAAAAAAACATTAAGGAATTTTGTCAAAACCAGCGTGTGGCATCTAAAAATTGGTTGCATTGATAAAAAAAGGCTTGCGGTTTTTGTAAGTTTAAAATTAGATTTTTGTGTTCAGAATTAAAGCTGATTAACCTATCACATTCATTTTAAAAGAATAAAAACATATAAGTGATTATAAATAATTCATTTGAAGTAAATCTATAAAACTTAATTAACATTTCAAGAATAACTTATATTAAATATTCCTTTCCCGCTTAATATGCTTCGCACCTAGCGCCTGTGTGCACCACACACGTTGGACAATTGTTCGGCGTCACTCTGTCTTGGAGGCAAAATGTCTGGTACTGGGTTGTTACTCAAGAATATTTTATCAGGGGTCTGTCCATATTTTTTTCACAGGGTCCTGTTTTTGTAAAATTGTGAACAGCTTTTCATATTTGTGAAAAATATAATCATAATTTTGTGAATTTGAAATGGTCGTTATATTCAGGTTCTTGTTTATGCATTTTTAAAAAGATATATGGATATAAAATACATGTATTTTCTTTATACATCTAAAAGTGACAGGTCAGATTTCACTTTTAAATGATTAATTTGTGAAATGTTTGGTTTAAAGATGGAAAAAATTTGTGAAAAACATATTTTTAAGACAAAGAATTTTGTGAAGGGTTCTGTTATAGGGTAAATAATTTTGTGAAGGGTCATTTTCTGAAATGAAAAAAATTGTGAAGAGTCCTTTTTTAAGGAAAATAATTTTGTGAAGGGTCATTTTCTGAAATGAAAAAAATTGTGAAGAGTCCTTTAAAGGACCCAATTCGTTCCTAAACAGCTCCCTGTTTATAATTACATTGTTCGGACTATTATCTGCAGTAAATGGAAATAAAAAAATCATTGATTTCAATTCAGAAGGGTAAGGTTTATTTATTTTACTTTATTTATTTATTTATCTTCTTATCATAAATCGTTGGATCAAAATAAACCTCAGCCAATCAGCCAATGTGTATGTTATTATATCTATATTTGTTATTATTTTTTCTCACTTAATTCATAAAAAACTTTTGTTCATTTTGAAAATCAATAACGACCAGAATCTGATCTGGCGACCAGATTTTTTTAAATTTGTAAAGCCCTGAGTATGGATATTTAAAAAATCACTGTATAATATTGTAGTTTCTATCTCTATTACAGACTCCTGTCCTATTGTAGATTCCGGCAAAGAACTTTTTAGTTTATTAAGTTGTACAATGTAATATTTGAGTTATAACACAGAGTTTCTGTAAATACTTTATTGTTTTCTCGTGCAAATGTTCGTTTTTAGGTGAAATTCAACTGATTCTCGTTGTTCAGCAATCCAGAAATCTTGAATTAAAATAATACTTACTCAAAATATCGACTATTATTAAGTCGCTAATAACCCGCGAACAATGTAAGATATTTTTTTATATTATTAAGAAAGGTTTCTTCTTACCAGTTGGAGTTTTTACAAAATTATATTTCAGTGCATTAATATTGAATTAAACATGCATAAAACATAAACTTTTTTTATTAGCAAAAATATCAGTATTTTAATAGATATAGCTTCAATTTAAACCAAATAGTTATGTTGGGATATTTCTTTTTAATTGCAACCAACATTTAATAATATTACAGCACTATTAGCTATTGCTATAATATTATATTGCTTTATTACTCATTCTGCCCATACGTTTATTGTCAATCATAAAATTACGTTATGCAGTATAACAAAAGCGTTGTTTTCAAAATACCCTTCTGTTATAAAAATTAAAATGTGTTAAATGGTGTCAAATAAACCAATGAATATGATTAAATTTCAATAAATGCATTTGAACAATAATTAAATATTTGTCAGCACTATAAGACATTTTATTTGCAACTCATTAATTAAAGAAACTCAATATTTGCATATTATTATAGAAAAAGTCCAAATTGCACCAACAATGGGCAACATTCTGTGCTAATTGGAACTACCAGTAATGCAGTACAAACACATCTACATTAATTTGGTATTATTTCTTTAGGACTTTAATTATTCCATAAACACGTTCACTGCTGGGTTAAAATTACTGGCATTTTATTTTATTTAAAAATGTCGAATTCATACCAGAAAATACTAATAACAATATTTATTTTATTTAATTACAGACACTTCGTGATTACATAAAATAAAAATTCTTCTTTCAAAATTTCCGGTACGAATTCGTAATTTCAGATCGAAAAACCACGAGTCTACTCGTGGTTGGCAGCGAATGGGTTAATTACGATACCTGTAATTATACCATTTTTTCAAGCATAATACATTTTACTGTTCGAAGCATCTTTCTCTAATTAAAAGCAAAACGCAATAGATAAAATAAACACATTTCTCCTGTCGTTATATACATCTATTTCGTAAGCATGTTGTTTTAGTTATCAACGCAAGTAGAAAATTTTAGAACTCTAGAGGAAAGATCATTTACTGTAAAAGCTTAATATGTTAGAGAAAAATAAAAATTCAGTTCACTTTAACATCTTTCAGTTGAAGCCCCTGTACATTTTGTTAATTGATCTGTGGATCGATGCCAGTAGGTCAGCTCACGAAACTTGAAATCTTAACTATCGTATCGTACGGTATAATGCTTTGGCTTCTAGAATTTATTTTTATACTAAAATTTATTTTTGAAGTGAAATCTCAAAAAGTGAATCTAGTTTTTCAAATGACAAAATGTTTTAAATTCCATAAGATATCTGTAATTATACCATTTTTTTAAGCATAATACATTTTACCGTTCCGAATTAAAAGCATTAAAAGCCCCTGTACATTTTGTTAATTGATCTGTGGATCGATGCCAGTAGGTCAGTTCATGAAACTTAAATTCTTCACTATCGTATCGTACGGTATAAAGCTTTGGCTTCTAGAATTTTTGATTTTATACGAAATTTTATTTTTGAAGTGAAATCTCAAAAACTGAATCTAATTTTTCAAATGACAAAATGTTTTAAATTTCACTATATAAGTGTAATTAATTTTTCTAAAAATTCTTTATTCATCATTTTAGGATATTCGTTTAAAAATATGTAAAATTCCTTACGAAGAAATATTTTTTATTGAAATCACATACATGTTAATAGTAGATCATTATTTAGGTTTTTTTTTTTTTTTTTTTTTTTTTTTTCGTGAATAGCTGAACATTAACACGTTAACTGCCGGGTTAAAATTACCGGAATTGTTTTTTAATTAGAAATTTTGAATTAATTCCAGAAAATACTAATAGCAATATTTACTTTATTTAATTATAGACATTTCGTGATTACAGAAAATAAAAATTCTTCTTTCGAAATTTCCAATACGAATTCGTAATTTTAGATTGAAAAACCACAAGTATACTCGTGGTTAGCAGCGAATGGGTTAGTTTATCAAATAAATAAAAAATAATAATGAATTAATTTATTAAATAAAATTTATTGTTTTAATTAAATAAATGCCAATAATCGAAGTTTAGCTATTTATATTTATAAATACGTTGAATTAATATTAGTACTAAATCAAAAATTCCTAAAAAGTAGTAGTTGTGTTCCATAAATAACTGTACTTTACTAGATATAGAAGCAATTTAATCCAAATGTTGCACATGAATATTTATGTTTTAAGTTTCTCGCCGCCATGAATTGATATATCTGTTTACTATGCTGTAGGTTTCACTGCAATATTAGCATAATTTAAAGTAATATAATTCTACAAATATAATGTAATTTTAAAACATTAAGTAATGATTAATAGTTTCAAGGATTATATTCATATACGTAATTCAGTTGTTTTATATCATGTTTGTTTAGCATTAAAAAATACAATTAAAACAACATTACAATGTTGCCCTTTTGCTCGGTGGTAAAAGTGTTTACTACAAACATAAGACAAATTCTGATTAACCCCTCAAGCACCATGACGTACCTGCGTGCGTCATGAACTCTACTATTTGAACTACCAGTACGTATGTGCGTACGTCCACATTTTAAGTCCAGACTGCAATTTTCTAAGCATCGGGATTTTTACGTTGCTAATTGCTATTCTAATTTGTTTTGTACGGGCTTTATAGCAATGATTGTTTTCGCACAGAATAGATGGAGTTATGTGTAAAAATATACACAGGGTGATTATAAAAAAAACTATCCCGATATATGAGTCCTTAACTGTCACACCGTTCACAGAAACTGAATGAAATTTTGGTTTTAAGTATTTTGAGGTATGCGCTCAAGAAACCAATAGTTAAACTCTAACAGTTACGGTTAGAGTGACAAAATTTTGAAAATTTCAAATGGCAACACCTATTTTTTTTTATTGGAATGTCATCTTCATAGTGAAAAACCATAAAAAGCGTTGAAACGGTACCTGTAACACGAAAATTGCCGGCGCTAGAGAGACTAAGAAGAGAAGTGAAAACAACCAATAAAGGACAGAGAAGCAACAGAAAGTAAAACATTTTATTATTTAGTGTGCTATCCACCATCTGCCGCATGCAACGTGTCTTCGTGTGTGACGTGGAAAATTTGTGAAACACAATAAAATGTTTTGTTTTCTGTTGATTCTCTGTCCTTATACGTTGTTTTCACTTTTCTTCTTAGTCTGTCTAGCGCCGGCAATTTTCGTGCTACAGGTACCGTTCCAACGCTTTTTATGGTTTTTCACTATGAAGATCACATTCCAATAAAAAAATAGGTGTTGCCATTCGAAATTTTTGAAATTTTGTCACTGTAACCGTAACTGTTAGAGTTTAACTGTTGTTTTTCATACGATTCTTGAGCGCATACCTCAAAATACTTAAAACCAAAATTTCAGTCAGTTTCTGTGAACGGTGTGACAGTTAAGGACTCATATATCGGGATAGTGTTTTTATAATCATCCTGTATATATATATATATATATATATATATATATTAGTTTCCTGCTGCGATGAAGATTGGAACTTTGAGCCTTATTTCTGTTTGTATAATGTAAATAAACCTTTATATCATCTCCTTACATTACATGTAATTAAATATTTTACGTGTATTTAAAAATAATGACAAAATACTTTTGACTAAATTTAATAAATCTGGTATTCAAGATACTATTTCTAAATTGAATATGGTGCTTATGGGGTTAAATTTTCATTTGCAAAAGATTTTTTAAAACACTTGTCGACAGTATTTAGCAGTTTTGTTTTGTTAAGTTCAAACAATTCAATACTGGTACTCTATTTTAGAAAATATTACTAATTATAATCTAATAGCGCTATCAGCAATGCAGCACTATCAGATTTCTATAATAATTTTGTATTGTATCTCAAACCCCTTGATTATCCCATTAATAAAGTTATCCCTCTTAATACATTTTTTAAAGTATACTACACTTTACAGTTCCAAGCATTTTTCTCTAATTAAAAGCAAAACGCAACAGATAAAACAAACACATTTCTTCGGTTGTTATATAACTCTATTTCACAAGCACATTGGTTTTATTCATCAAGGCGAGTAGAAAACTGTATACCCTCTACAGAAAATATCATTTACCATAGAAGTTTAAAGAATGTAGTAGACGAAAAAAAAGATTCACTTCACTTTAACATCTTTCAGTTGAATTCCCTGTACATTTAGTTAATTGATCTGTGGATCGATGCCAGTAGGTCAGATTTCCGCAACCTTTAATTCTTAACTATCGCACGGTAAACTGGCTTCTAGAATGTTTGGTTTCTAAAATTTATATATGGTGTGAAATATCCCAAAGTAAATCTACTTTTAAATGACAAAATGTTTTAAATTTTATTGTATAGATAGAGTTAAATTTTCTATAAATTTATATATTTTAAAATTTTTATTTTAAAATATGTAAAATATCCTACTAATAAATAATTTTTTATTGCAATCGCTTATATGTAAATAGTGCATACTAATTTATATTTCTTTTTTCTTGAACAGCAAAACATTAAGTGTATCAAATAATAATAATAATAATATATATTTTTTTTTTTACTTTTTTTAAAAGAAAATTTGTTGTTATGACTCAGCATAAAAGTTTAGATATTTTTATTTATGAATAAATTAAAGAAATATTCGTACTTTATCAAAAATTCATAAAAAGTACTAGTGATGTTGCATAAAATATCAGCATTTTACTAGATATAGAATTATAATACAATTTATTCACATGAATATTTATGTTTTAATACAAACATTGGGAGAATTCTCGTTAAACACTTATTGTTAATATTAATATACTTTATAATATGAGTTTATTGTACCACACTAAATTTAAATAATTTCGGCATTTTTAAATTAGATTTAATTTTTTATTTATAAAAGATGGCTATGAATTCAAACTTTTTATAAGACATTCAATGCATTATTCACATGGATATTTATGTTTTAATACAAACATAAGGAGAATTCTGGTTAAACACTTATTGTTAATATTAATATATTTTATAATATGTGTTTATTATACCACACTAAATTTAAATAATTACAGCATTTTTAAATTTGATTTAATTTTTTATTTATAAAAAATGGCAAAGAATTCAAACTTTTTATAAGACATTCAATGCATTTTTCAATGCATTTATACTTGACTTTTTAAATACCGTCTATCCATATTAATTCATCATTTTTACTAAAAATAAAATATTTTCCGGAGCTGTATTTTCCTTTATAATTATGCATGCATGAAATCTTCATTCTGCATTTCTTTTTTTAGCGGATTCTTTTCCATTGTTCGCATTTCTTTCTTCGATTTAACATAAAGCAAAAAAGAATATAAAACTTCAGCGACCTCTTGTGAAAATATGATTTTGTTTTTCTGCTTCCCATTTTGCTGGAGAGAGAAATGCGTAGCAATTTTTGACTCGAGTGAGATAGCTTTGGCGGGAATCCAAGCTGCAGGTGGCTAGATCTCACGCCAAATATGCTTGGCACTGTGTGCTATGAGCGATTATGAATACGTAGTATATATTGAAGGGTAGAACAGTGATAATTCTTTTCGGACAAAAGTAAATGATAAAACGTGAATAATGGATATTAAATAGAAACATATTTTACGAAAAACAATTTTAATTCATCTTCATTTAAAGAGAGAAAGGATCAGGGTTCATAAGCCGCGTTTTTGGCCCATGAAATAATACTAAAATTCAATTTTGTTATACTGACTTAATTATTTCACTTTTTAATATTAGAGGGTTTATTTTGTACGATTTCAACAATATTTTTTTGCATTTTGTTCGTCTTTGTATAACTTACATAAGCTCAAATTTCGTATTGTTCGTAGATTTTGATGAAAAATACGCAATTTATCCTAATTTTACCTCAATTTTTAATATATTTTTTAATATTTTACTATGAGCGCCGCTTTGCAACACTTTTATTTTTACATATAGTGTACATTTTGATGTATTTTATAATATATGTATAGAAGAAAGTGTTGCACGATTGCGCTCATATAAATAACTGAGATAAAATTAGGAGAAATTGCATATTTTTCATCAGAAACTACGAATAATACGACCTTTGAGCTTGTGTAAGTCCTATATAAATCTGAACAAAATGCAAAAACTATCGTTGAAATCGTACAGGATAAACCTTCTAATATTAAAAAGTGAAATCATTAAGTCAGTATAACAAAATCGAGTTTAGGCTTACTTCATGGGTCAAAAACACGGCTAATGGACCCTGATCCATTTGGAGTCTCGCATTTTTAAGACTTTCCAACACTGTTGAAAAGTGTTTATGGATTCGATTTGTCTATCTGTCTGCCGTCTGTCTGTCCGTGCTCTAACTCCCGTAAATATAATTTGAGTACAATGAAATTTTTATAAGTAATTGAAGGGTTACTATTGAAGGGTAGAACAGTGATAAATCTTTGCGGATAAAAGTAAATTGTAAAACTTGCATAATGGATATTAAATATAAATATATTTTACGAAAAACAATTTTAATTCATCTTCATTTAAAGTGACTAACGATCTTGGAGTCTCGCGTTCTTAAGACTCTCCAACACAGTTCAAAAGTATTTATGAATTCGGTTTGTCTGTCTGTCTACCGTCTGTCTTCCTGTGTTGTAACTCCCGTAACTATAATTTTAGTACAAGCAAATTTTTATAAGTAGTTGCGATAAGTATCAGGGATTATAAATACGTAGTATATATTGAAGGGTAGAAGAGTGATAATTCTTTGCGGATAAAAGTTAATAATAAAACTTGAATAATGGATATTAAATAGAAATATATTTTACGAAAAACAATTGTAACTCATTTTCATTTAAAGTGACTAACGATCTTGGAGTACGCGTTCTTAAGACTTTCCAACATTGTTGAAAAGTGTTTGTCTGTCTGTCCATGCTCTAACTCCCGCAAATATAATTTGAGTGCAATGAAATTTTTAATAAGTAACTGCAGTTTATTATAGAATGTACGGTATTGGGAATGTAATGATGTTAAGATATAGTGATGTGATGTACAACATTTATAGTTCGTTTACAAGGCTATGTAAAATAATTCCGTTACATAGGACGTTACATGGAACGATACTCAGCTCGGCACTTTCCCTCTCTAACATGTTGGGAAGTCTACAAACGCAGCACAAGATGGAATATTTTCCGTGAGCCACCATCCCTGGGGCAATTCAATTCAATTCAATTCAACCAAGCAGGAAGGCCTGCCTACCATATGGCTTGAGCTCTACAAGCCCTGCTCGGCAAGTTTATTTTTAAAAAAAAAGAATACAAATTACAAATGAGGCTATTAGACTGTCGCATAATTACCATAATTACATTACAATAGGTTCACATTTGGCTGAGATTTTGCAAGTTCATAAGAGGTTATGATTTAGAGTTCTCATTGGATGGTGATGGTTACATTATTGTTTAAGTCCTATTTAAACTTTGATTGTCATGAACAAGATAAGTTCATCAGAGTTTATGATTTAAAGTGTTCATAATGAATGGTGGTAGTCAGATGATATACACGAAACCAAAGAAAATCCAGCATCGATAATTGAATAAAGTATAATTGAAAAGTATAATTGAAAAGTATGACAACTTCATTTTTTAATTCTGGGAAATTTTTCCATAGAAAATTTCTCACGCCTTGCATTCATAATATTTATTTTAAGCAATTAAAATTTGAAGAATTTGGAGAATTATGAGATGCTCAAATTTTTCGATTCTGATACTTTCTCTCAGATATATAATGTTTTATAATTTTAAAAACTCTATATTCTCTATATATAGAGAAGCAATTTTTTTTATTTAAAATGCTGTTTTCTCAAAATAAAAAATTTCTTACATTCCTAACTTTTGAAACGTCCTATGCGCATTCCTAATTACCAGATTCTTTTGAAATATATTCTGTCTATCCTTTATGCATATAAATGTTAGCATAAAATGTTGTATTTCAGGGGAATTTTAGTGTTGAAATTTATACGTGCATATGGAAATATAAAGCTACTTTTTTAGAAAAAACAAAACATAATTATGAAAATATTTGTTTTCCTGCTTATACATGCAGTGAACTTTTTACAATTCATGCCAACTTCTGTTATCATAAATAAAAAGTATCTCATAAATAAATGTTTTCATATTTTATGCAAAAGAAATGCGTATGGCACATTTTAAAGTATGACAATTATACGTTTCTATAAAAATTTAAAAATTGAACAGCTTAAAAACTTTTTATTATTTTATCACCAAATTGAGAATATATATATCTGATCTTGCCATTATCAAGGTCTGCCAAATTTCAAATTAATACATTTAAGTTAATCCACAAAGCATAATTATGAAAATATTTGTTTTCCTGCTTATACATTCAGTGAACTTCTTACAATTCATGCCAACTTCTGTTATCATAAATAAAAAGTATCTCGTAAATAAATATTTTAATATTTTATACAAAAGAAAGGCGTTGGGACATTTTAAAGTATGACAATTATACGTTTCTTTAAAAAGGAGAAAAATGAATAACTTAAATTTTTTTAATACTTTTTCACCAAATTTTGAATACATCAATTTGGGTTTACCATTAACAAGTCTGACAAATTTTAAATTAATCCATGTAAAATTATAGGATTTGGTTTTTAATGTCCACTGTCCCCTTAACCGAGTAATACTGTAAAAGGAATTTGAATGCTCGGTATTTATTATTATACAACTACTTTATATAAATGCAGTGTAGTATTTTCGTAAGTTACAATAAATATTTAAATATTCTTACAAAATAACAAACAGAAAGTTCCCTCCTGAGTTGTTCGTGAAATATTAAATTAATACGTTAATTTTTCTCAAACTTTGCGAATAAAATCACTCTATCGTACCACACTTAAGCATCAAAGGTAGAAAATTTTCTGCTGAATTGTTCATGTGCTTTCTTAGATTATTTTATTTATTATTAAATATAATCTTGAATACAACAGCCGTAACTTCACTTTCAAATGAGGAAATGTAACGGCGAAAAGTATAATGACTGTTATTAAATTACAGCTTTTCTGAAATGTTCATTTATGAGAATATTATGATTGTAGTTTGAGTTTTCAGAGTAATGGAAAATAACTGTCGCAAATAGTGTTCTAATTCCTAAAACAGAGCTTAACCATCCACAAAATATATATAAACTTAGAAAAATGTTTTTTAACACTAGAACTACCGGAAATTAAGTTTTTTTAAAGTATTTCACACCAGAAATTTTATTTAAAACTACTTAATTTATTTATTTAACTTATTTCTGTGATCTTTATATTTAATTTATTTTAAAAAGAAGTTTTTGGTTTGAATCGGAATATTATCATTTGGTAACCGTCAAAATGACGGCTCATGGTAGTTCTAGTGTTAAACGTTAGGTTGATTAATGCTTCATGCTTGTTTATTTTAAAATAATTTTTTCCCATTATTTATTCCGGTATTTATATATATTTTAAATATATTTATGAAACTATTTAATTTAATTGCGCCTACAAAATAATATTAACATCAGAGAAAATTTATTTGGATGCAAAATTACCTTGTATTAAGTTATAATAATGTTTTCTTTTTATTTTCAGAAACTTACTTCCTAAAATATACTTAAAAGTTTAAGTTAACAACTGATAATTCTCTCAAACTTTGAGAGCATGTTTGATTTCGCTCATTTGCCCTGTACTTAAACTTCAAGGGCAAAACATTTATTGTAGCCTCTTTGTTATGCTTTCTCAGGTTTAGTTAACGTATTATTAAGTATAATCCCAACGCAGTAGTCGAATTAACCCGTACCTGCATTTGCATACTGCGACACTTCAAACTGAGAATATTTTTAAGCTATCATTAAAATATTGATTAAATTTAGAATTTTCCTACTGCACTCGTTCATGGAAAAATGATCACATAATTAGTTTACGTTGTTTTCTCTGTGCTGAAATTTTGTAAAGTGATCAAATTGAAAATTAAAAAATGTATTACTTTGTATAAAATTGATTATACGATTATTTTTCATTGTTTTAGCAGTGCTTTAATTTCCACTCAAGACGAAAAGTGCGTAAAAATACAACACAGAGTTTACTTACTTTAAATTGACTGAAAATACGCATATATTGGTTGTTTATGAAGTTCAAAAAATTATTTTTGTCATTCTTTTTAAGACGTTTCCGTAAAACCAATACTAGCATATTTAGGGAGCTTACTGGTAATGTTTTTGGTTACTATTATTTTTATGCAACAAACTTCGTGGTAAATTTTTATTGTAAATGTTATAGAAATTTACCATGAAGATTGTTGTTTGGAAATAGTGGTAACGGAAAAAGTAACCAATGGTATCCTTACATACTGCTCCACAATATTATTTTATTAGAAACACTAATAATGAAAAAAAATTAAAATCTGTTATACTTTGAATGTTGCCGTATGAAAATTGTTTTATTTCCTTATTTTTCTACAGTGATATAAACACAGATTACATAATATATACATTCCGTAAAATGAAGTTTAATTTGACCCAGGTTAAACATATTTAGAATTAATTTTTTTTAAAGAAATAAATTTAAATAAGTTCTACGGAACAGTGCTGAACAGTGGAGCAGAATTAAGGGGCTTCCTAGTTGCACTCAACTTCACACCCACTCTATGGATTAATTGGTGTGCTATTATTTGAGCCATTGAGTCTGAACAGTGGAACAGAATTAAGGGGCTTCCTAGTTGCACTCAATTTCGCACCCACTCTATGGATTAATTGGTTTGCTATTATTTGAGCGATTGAGTTAGAACAGTGGTTCAGAATTAAGGGGCTTCCTAGTTGCACTTAATTTCGCACCCACTCTATGGATTAATTGGTTTGCTATTATTTGAGCCACAGAGTCTGAACAGTGGAACAGAATTAAGGGGCTTCCTAGTTGCACTCAATTTCGCACCCACTCTATGGATTAATTGGTTTGCTATTATTTGAGCCATTGTGTCTGAACAGTGAAGCAGAATTAAGGGGCTTCCTAGTTGCACTCAACTTCACACCCACTCTATGGATTAATTGGTTTGCTATTATTTGAGCCATTGAGTCTGAACAGTGGAACAGAATTAAGGGGCTTCCTAGTTGCACTCAATTTCGCACCCACTCTATGGATTAATTGGTTTGTTATTATTTGAACCATTGAGTCTGAACAGTGGAGCAGAATTAAGGGGCTTCCTAGTTGCACTCAATTTCACACCCACTCTATGGATTAATTGGTTTGCTATTATTTGAGCCATTGAGTCTGAACAGTGGAACAGAATTAAGGAGCTTCCTAGTTGCACTCAATTTCGCACCCACTCTATGGATTAATTGGTTTGTTATTATTTGAACCATTGAGTCTGAACAGAGGAGCAGAATTAAGGGGCTTCCTAGTTGCACTCAATTTCACACCCACTCTATGGATTAATTGGTTTGCTATTATTTGAGCCATTGAGTCTGAACAGTGGAACAGAATTAAGGGGCTTCCTAGTTGCACTCAATTTCGCACCCACTCTATGGATTAATTGGTTTGCTATTATTTGAGCGATTGAGTCAGAACAGTGGAACATAATTAAGGGGCTTCCTAGTTGCACTCAATTTCGCACCCACTCTATGATTAATTGGTTTGCTATTATTTGAGCCATTGAGTCTGAACAGTGGAACAGAATTAAGGGGCTTCCTAGTTGCACTCAATTTCGCACCCACTCTATGGATTAATTGGTTTGTTATTATTTGAACCATTGAGTCTGAACAGTGGAGCAGAATTAAGGGTCTTCCTAGTTGCACACTCCCTAGTTATACAAGCATACATTTTGTCTACTAAGTTTGGTGTTCATATGCATCTAGTTCGTAAAAACCCTTTTGAGCTAGTTAATGTAAAACAAAGAAATACTGATATGTAATTTTTGAAAATAAGAAATAAGAAGTAAAAAGAATAAATTAAACGTAAAAAAAAAAAATAAACATGTTTTCATTAAAATTCACAAAAAAATCAACTTATATTATAAAGCACAAATGTGTCCGTCACTCAATGTTGACGTCATAATTATGCGGGCAACAGTGTTGTTACAATGGATAAATATTGCAACAATGGAGCTATTTTTTTTCAATTAATATTAAACAATCGTAACGTTATTTCTATGGGGAAAGTGCAAGTTTTAGGCCGACTTTGTCTCCTTTGGGAACGCATTTAAAAAAAATCAATGTCCAATTCATGTTTTTCCCTAAGGAATACATATATATTCCAAATTTCAAAGCTTCATGTCAACAGGAAGTGGGTGAAAAATGAGTAAAAAGATTTAACTGCCACACACTGGGTGGTTATAATATAAGTACGTATGTCTATTTGGAGCTGTCTGTAGTTCGAAGGAATAACCAGAATAAAAGGAAAATCGGTACACGTACTTTACGAACAGGGGGAAAAGAATAGAACAATAAAAAAATAATTGCAATAATCACCGAGAAATGACGCTTTTGAGTGTGAAATGTAATGTGTAATATTGTGTACCGTGTAGGTGTCGCAAACCTCAATGACTTTATCGCATAATACGACATGTGCGAAACATCACTCCTGACGTGTTACATTTCGCAGATGAGCACGTCGTGCACCGTCTGGATTGTATTTTCCAGAACAATGTCCACGTGGAACCTGAATATGATCGGCACCGACATGCGAAAGCGTAACCTCATTCTCTGTGACATTTTCCAATAAATTAGATGTGTCATCCAGTTTGACGCCTTAATTATTTGCTCTTGTATTACACATTACATTTCACACTCAGTAGCGCCATCTGTCGGTGAATATTGCAATTATTTTTTTATTGTTCCATTTTTCTTACCCCTTCTCGAATAGTAAGTGTACCGATTTCGGTTTCATTCGGTTATTCCTTCGAGCTACAGATAGATCCAAATAGAGATACTTATATTGTAACCACCCTGTACATACAGAAATGTAAGTTAAAAGAAAGCATGTAAAAATTAAATAATTTTTTGTCGAATATTTATAGAAATTTAATTATTTCTACAAAATAAAATAAAATTATCACTAAGAGCGTCTTTTTAATCCAACTTTATGTAGTGTACCAGGACAATAAGTAGTTTCGCATATTTAAATGAGTAACTGTCTTTAGAATTATTCTTGAAATTTAAAATTAATAACTGAAAATTTTCTTAAACTTACAGAGCTCAATTTAATCCAACCTATCGCACTGTTCTTAAACTTCAAAGGTAGAACTACTTTCTGCAGCGTTGTTGATATACTTTCTAAATTTATGTTACTTATTATAAAATGTAATTCTGAACATAGTAGTTGAATTTTCTCAGAATCATTATTTACACATGGCGACTTTTAAGAGCGAAATGAACTATCTTAAACTAGAATTAAAATACGGATTAAATTTCGAATTTCGCCAAACTATTTTTTCGCAGAAAAATGATTACATATTCATTTTACTTTGTTTACTTAGTGTTTTAAAATTTAAAGAAAATGAGTATAAATTTAAAACTTTCAGAAAATAGTCTATCACATAAAATAGATTTTGTAATCACTTTTCATTGTTTGTTTTAATTTTCTCTTTTATTTAAAATTTTGGAAACTGGCAATAGAGGATTTACATATTTTAAAATGACTAAAAACCGTCAGATGGTTCCTGCTTTATTTTTATTTTTTGTTTACGACGATTAAAAAACTACGAATTTAATCGTACTTAATTGATTATTTATTTAAAAAACAATTACATAAAACAATTTTATTTTACACTGTCATTCTAATAACGCTAATACATGTTACTGTATATGATAATGTTCTTTATAAATTGTCTTTCCTTTTACGTAATTAAAATTTATTATCCGTATTTTTTAAATACTATTACACATTACATTAATTTTGACACAATTACACTGCAAATCTTTATACACTTTTCAGAACACTTTTTAGAACACTTATTTTGTCACCTTTTTTAGAAAACTTTGAAGCGCACTTTTTGGAACAGTTTTCAGAATACTTCTGAGAACACTTATTTTGTTCAGCACACTTTCTAGCGCACTTTTCGAAAGCGATGATTTCACAAGTGTGCCCAAATGTGCTCCCAATCCGTTCTCAAATGTGTTCCCCAGTTTAGATTTAATAGGTACCATGAACAGAACTCTTTCGGTACACTTCCAGAATACTTTCTTAATAGCAGCGCATATTCGGAACACATTCAGTACACATTTAGGTAAATGGAACACTTTTTTTTAATCTAAGTATTCCAAATGTGTTCCCAATGCTAGTTGAGAATTTGCAGTGTATTCAAATTGGTAAAGAAATCATATGAGATGTAATCTTCCCAACTGAGCGAAAAAGTCCGGGCCATGATTCGAACCCTGGATCACTTGGCTGAAACTGCCAATGCTCTATCAACTGAGCAATATCCGACAAATATGGCTGAACTAATTCACGCAGTTAAACTTAATGATCACAGCATCTGGTCTGATATCTAAATCAGCACCAATGATCATATGATTTCTTTACCAATTTGAATAATTGTGTCAAAATTAATCTAGTGTAATCACGTATCCAGGATTTACAGGGGGTCTCATTACCTGTGATTTATACTGCTGTGCTGATTCACATATCAGACCCGGACTTATAGCTCAGTTGTGAAAATTACATCTCATATTACACATTGTTTCGATTATAAAAAAGTCCTTCCGGCCTGTACTAGAAGGAAAAGGTAGCTTTCCTTTATCTTCGTTTTAAAATTTAAGCTAATGTTACTCGAAACAGCAAGCGAAAATACAAAATACAGATTACAGAAGATTCGTTAATACTGAATTTGAATAAGAAATTTTCCAAATTAGTCAACTATAGCCAAGTTGGCTTCTTTTATGTAGACTTATTTAGGTCGCCAAATTTGTCGATATGTTGCGAAGTGTCGCCAAGTTTGGTGAGAATGAATACATAGTTTTATGCGTATGACTGGGAAATGATTACAACCATGATAGGTAATAATTTGCGAGTAATCGCGTTCACTAAAACTCATAAATTAATCGTTGTTTTTTGTAATGTGCTGTCTTGTTTCAAAATTTCAAACTAGAATTTCAAACTGCTCTATCTCAGCCATTTTTTAAGATAGAGGTAAAACAAAAAATGCTCTGTAATACCTGTATCAAGGCCTAACACTTCAGCAAATAATTTTTTATAATTTTTATTTTTTTTTTCAATAAATTTTTACTTTTTTGTATATTTATTTCAGTTTTAAATCTTATTTAAAATTTTTAAACAATATGGTGGATTAAGCGGGCCAACGACCTCACTCGAGACATTGGTGAGCTATATATATATATATATATATATATATATATATGTGTGTGTAAACCAATATTTTAAAGGAGGGAGTTTTGGGGGTCAAGGGGGGAGATATATCGGTGAAAATATACCGAAATTTTCCGGAATTGCTTTCCTCCGAATGGCTGCAATAAGTAGCTTTATACTTTTTTGTATTGAAAGCTACCTAATAATCTGAAGTGACCCCACTAGGTTTAGTGAACACTGGTTTACTTGTCCAGAAAGTAAAAAAAATAGGGGGGGGTATGCATTTCCGACACGTTCAACCGAACAAGGCAGCCTACCAAGAAGGTTTTAGCATACATCCCTGCCGGTAAGGAAATTGAATCGCAAGCCACAAACAAGTGGTAAACAAACCCCTCTGAAAACAAAGATCCCTGACCTAAACTTCGTCTGGCTCTGCCAGGGTCAGAACCAGTGGGAGATCCCCTAGCCGTCGATGAAATTATTTTTGACAAATTAACCCTTAAATGCCTGATTTTTAAAAAATAAACTTAAAAATGTTTTTCGGCTTTTATTTCTCAAATAAATCATGGGAAAAATACTTTTAAAAATCATATTCTGTTTTAAGTATGGTTTACGGCTAAAAACAGTTTGTTACTAATCGGCATTACTGGTCTTTAACTGAAAAAATAATTTAAAATTCTATAACATTAAACACACATGAATTTTAAGAACTATGATGAGAAATAAATTTTACTTACTCACAGCAGTCTAAAATAGGGTATTTTGGAAGCTTCCAAATGAAACAAAAAGCAAATTCAGCAACAATTGAAAAAATATATTTTCTTTATTCTTAAACAGCACAATACTTGTCATCTGATTGTTGAAAGTTGATTTAATAATATTGTCAGTATGTATTTTATTGGCAGCATTAGGCTTTATCCTTATATTATTTTTAAAGACTAAATTGGGTATGTTGCCGAAAGGCAACACACGGCATTTAAGGGTTAAATTACACTGACATTATTTTACACAGACAATAATTAAATAGAGTACAAAACAAAATAATATACATTAACAACCTATTCCATTCCACAATTCTACTGAACATGAACACAATTTTCTAAAAGTTAAAGATACAAATAAAATGAAAAATGCTATACCACAATTAAATCAATATGTATAATTTTTTTACCAAATGTTATTTTTTTATTTTATCCTGTCAAATTTATCCTGTCAGTATTATTCAAAGTTCAACCGTTTTTACAAACTAACTATAAATTTGATAAAGTAAGTTTTTAATCAAATACCTACATCAAATTGGCTGTTTTGGTGAAAATTTTTTAATTTTTTTTTTATTGCTTTATTTGAAAGAGCAATCTTTTACGATCCTAAATCTGTTTTAATTTTATTCCTACGATTATTAGAAGAGGAGGAATTGCAATTTTAACAATTAAATATTGTAGTTTTTTGCCTAAAAAAAATCTTTAAATGCGATTTATGGAAAATCAGTTTTTTCGTTATTTCCATGTGCGATAAAATTCATTACATAAAAAGTTTTAAAGATATTTCAGTGAAATTTTGTGAGAATGCTTTCCATATCATTCACTATGCTCGGAACTAGGATCTAAGCTATATGTGATAATTTAATTATTTTATAGGTACTCAAATATGAAAAAATGGCAATTTTTACTAAAAAAAATGTACTTTTTTACATATTTTGAAATTTTTCGGTTATTTTTGAAGATATTGTAAAACTCCTAGTTCAGTGCACAGATAAGTGTCATAGAAGTATGCAGCATAAAGGAAATTGAAATATATTTATTTGAATTGAGTGTACGCTGTCTGGCGTAAACATGAAATTTTGCTAAAAAAATGGAAAAAACCCCCAATTTTTTAAAATATTGTTGTGAGCTCGGGGTTCGAAAGGACTGATACCAATATATAAGAACAATAACAAGGCTTTATTCACTATAAACAGTGCAATACGATCACAAATATCTTCTGAAAATGACAAGATATTCAGTAATCTTCAAATCTGATAACAGCACAGCAAAATTTCACTCAGAAACAAGGTGTTCAATACGACGTATCAACGACAAAATCAATCTGAGTAACACAGTTCTCAATGCAAAGCCTCTCGTATGAATTCAATCGCAGTTGACAGACAACTAACTAACTGAACTGATGGAGGTCCTTATATAGGCTTTAAAGATCTTTCCAGATTATTCCAGATGCTAGAAATTACCAGAAGGTGCTTTAACTTTCGATAGAGAACCCAAGCAAGAAAGGATCCCAATGTATAGGTATAAGGGGGGTGTGGTTGCACAAAAAGTCGCCAAATCCGTCGCCAACTTGGCGACATTTGGCGATATATCGCCAAATTTGGCGACAAAAATAAGTCGCCAAAACCATCGCCAACTTGGTGAAAAACCCATTCCTTGGCGATTTTCCAATAGAACTCCATTATAAAACCGATGCTGTAAGGTTGTTTTTCTTGCAAAGCACCTGAGGCCTTTAGCATTGAGTTACATGATGCTCAATAGGAAATACATTAATAATACTGCAATTTTCACAATAATAAAATAAAATAAATTAAAAAGAATGAAATATTTACAAAATTCATAACATTGCCCCCCTCTCAAGGACTGCACGTCCCGGGCAGTTCAACCTTTGATCGGAAAGCAAACCCGTTACCAACAAATGCTATACAAAGCACTTAAAGCAAATATGGAAAATAACAATTGAACACATTCATAATGCTGAATTATAAAGCATAGACACCATTACATACAAGTATTTAAATAATAATAACATTAATAATGATAATGCTTCAGCAAAAGAAACTTTTACATTAACTTCTATACAAGACCATGGTCATACTAATTTACATTATTTACATTACACTATTTACAATCAATGAACTAAGTACTATGTGAACTATGTACTATGGCGATAGTATGGAGCTAGCCTGTCGTAATGAACGACTCTAGGCTTCGAACTTGGTGACTTTCGGATCCGATTTACGACATCGTTCAGTCTGTTTAGGACTGTATAAGGACCGTCCCAGTGCGATTGCAGTTTGGGAGAAAGTCCTTTACGTCGAGTCGGATTATAAAACCAAACCTTGTCACCTTCTTTGAATTGATGTCCCGTGGCTTTCGTGTCGTACCTGGTCTTCATCTTCTCCGTCTGTATATTGATCTGCTCTCGAGCCAAGTTGTGCACGTCTTCAAATCGTGCCTGGAGATTTTGCACGTATCCCTCTGGCGATGAAGGCGCATCTGGAGGGCGACCAAAAATCAGATCACAAGGTAGACGAAGATCACGACCGAAAAGCATCTGAGACGGGGAATAGCCGGTTGTTTCATGGACGGCGCTGCGATAGGCGAGAAGAAACAAGGGAAGTTTTTGGTCCCAGTCTTGTTGGTTTCTTGAGACTAGCAGTGAGAGATTGTTGAGGATGGTACGATTAAATCTCTCAACCATGCCATCCGATTGTGGATGTAAAGGCGTCGTCCTAGTTTTGTCCATTCCGAGAAGTTGACAGAGACCCTCAATCACAGCAGAGATGAAATTTCTCCCCTGGTCAGAATGCATTTGAAGGGGGACTCCATACCTTGATATCCACTGGTGTACCAAGGCATCAGCAACCGTAGAAGCTTCTTGATCAGGGATGGCATAAACTTCAGGCCATCTCGTGAAATAGTCCATGACAACAAGGAGGTATTTGTTGCCATCGGAACTTCTTGGCAAAGGACCTAGGATGTCTAGGGCGATGCGTTCGAAAGGTGCTCCTACATTGTAGAGATGTAGTCTTCCTCGGCTACGTTTCTTTGGTCCTTTCCGAGCTGCACATGCATCGCAAGATTTGCACCATTGTTCGACGTCAGCTCTCGCTTTTCCCCAGAAAAAGCGCTCTCGGACTCTGTGTAATGTTTTCATGATTCCAAAATGGCCACCAGTGGGACTGTCATGTAATTCCTTGAGGAACTCAGGGATTCGGGATCGAGGAAGTACCAACTGCCACCGAGATGTCTTCCCATCTTCCGATTCGAATTTTCGGAACAGGACACCATTTCTGACGTGGAGGGAGTCCCAAAGAGCCCAATATTGCTTCATCGTAGGACTGTAAGTCGAGATGTCTTTCCAACTGGGCTTCGTGCTAGAAGATTCTAATAACTCCAAAATTGGTTTGATGTCAGAGTCTGCCATTTGATCTTCTCGAATCTTCTCATCACTCCAGGGATCTGGTGGCGTTGATTGTGAAGTCTTCGTCTGGCGTATGACATATTCGGGATTATACTTGCTCTCCGCTCTGGAACAATAGCGACAGCTCTCGGGACACGGTCTTCTTGATAGGGCATCGGCGTTTCCATGCGATGAGCCTTTGCGATGCCTGATGTCAAAGTCGTATTCCTGGAGTCGTTGTATCCATCTGGCTACTTGGCCCTCTGGGTTCTTAAAATTCATCAGCCATGTTAGGGCTGCGTGATCAGTACGAAGGAGAAATTTCCTGCCATAGAGATAGTGATGGAAGTGTTCTATGGCTTTTACTATAGCTAATAACTCCTTACGAGTGACGCAATAATTCCGCTCTGGTTTCGATAAACATTTGCTCCAGTATGCTACGACTCGTTCTTGGCCATCTATTTCTTGGGAAAGTACAGCACCGACACTTTCATGACTAGCATCCGTGTCCACAATGAATTGTTTGTCGGGGTGTGGATAGGTTAGGACGGGAGAGGATGTGAGAGCTTCTTTCAGCTGCTGGAAGGAATTCTCGCATTCTTGTGTCCATAGAAACTTCTGCTTGCTTTCAGTGAGCCTATGCAATGGTCTTGCGATGTTGAAGAACCCCTGGACAAACTTTCTGTAATAAGTGCATAGTCCCAGAAAGCTTCGCAACTGATGGACATTTTCCGGACGCTTCCAGTTCTTTACTGCGGACACTTTTTCAGGATCTGTTCGAACACCTTCAGCTGAAATGATGTGTCCTAGATAATTTACTTCCCGTTGGAAGAACTTGCATTTCAAAGGGTTCAGCTTTAAATTCGCCGCTCTTAGCTTCGTTAACACTTTTCGAATATTTTCTAGATGTTCTTCAAACGTGCGGCCACCTATGATGACGTCATCTAGGTAGATGAGACAAGCTTCAAAAGTCAGGCCTTTTAACACTGTCTCCATGAGGCGCTCGAACGTTGCTGGTGCATTGCAGAGCCCGAACGGCATAACTTTAAATTGCCAAAGTCCTTGTCCAGTAGTAAATGCGGTCTTCTCTTTGTCATCAGGATGGATCTCTACTTGCCAATATCCACTCTTCAAATCCAGTGTGGAAAACCATTTATGCCCTGAAAGAGTATCTAGCGTGTCGTCTATTCTTGGTAGAGGATAGCTGTCCTTCTTCGTGATATCGTTAAGTTTACGATAATCCACACAAAATCTTGTGGAGCCATCTTTCTTTCGGACCAACACGATGGGAGAGGCCCACGGACTTGATGACGGTTCGATGATGTCACTATCCTGCATCTCTCGTAAGAGCTTAGAAACCTCTTCTTGTTTTGCGAACGGCAAGCGTCTTGGATGCTGTTTAATCGGTGGATGGTTGGCAGTATCAATTCTATGATGTGTCAGTGAAGTGCGCCCTATATCACTCTCGTTTTGTGAAAACACATCCTTAAACTCCTGGAACAGTCTTTCTGCGGCATGTCTCTGCTCAGGAGATAAATTCTCATTTTGTCCAATTTCAGGTGTTAAACTTGTAGGCGGCTCCGACAACGACAAGCTCGGGTCTTTGCAAACACAGGTGACTGGAGCACACGTTGCAAGCACTTCACCCTTCTGGATAATTCTAGATTTTTCACTTACGTTCGCAATTCTCACAGGTATGACATCTCTCGACAGATCTACCAGCGCTGATGCTATTAGCACTCCTTTTGGGCTCTTCTCAGGATATCCAACCAAGCCACATTGAAAACTACTTTCTTTCTCAGTTAATCCAGGTATCATCATTTCGGTCCGAGGAGGGATGATAACATCTGCCTTGGCTGTGATCCGTTGAATAGACCCGGACTTATTTCCAAGTTTGAAAATAGTGACATCTTCTTGAGCAGAGCGTAACTCATTCTTCTTAAAATCCAATGTAAATCCATGCTCTTTTAAAAAGTCCAGTCCGAGTATGAAAGGGTCTGAAATATCGGCCACGTAGACTGTATGGTTGTAAGCGGCGTTCCCAAACTTTATTTTCAGTGTCATTCTTCCATGTATATCGATCTTATCTCCGGTCGCAGTTTGAAGAATAACACGCGGCGGGGTCCAGAAGAGTTTTTCTTTCAGCCGCTGAGCTAGATCTTTCCGAATGATGGTCACATTGGCTCCTATATCGATGATCATATTACAGGGCAAATCATTCACATTTCCGACTAGAAAAACTCCGTTCTCGCCGCAACTTCTTGCAGAAATTTCACATACTTGAAAATGGGGCTTCTCAAAATCTGGCAACCTCCGCCCCGCAAGATGGCCATTAATCAGTTTTCCTGCTCCTCCGTTAGCGGGAGAGATATTACCTTCGGTGCTGGGTCGTCTTGGGCAGTCGATTTGTATATGGCCTTCTCCACCGCATTTCCAGCACTTGATCTGCCTGTAAGGTTTGTTGGCCATTAAGGAGTTCATCTTTCTCATTATGTCATTCATCTGCTGCTGTAAGCGCTCCACAGCTCTATCCGACGTCTCAGGCAGGTTGGCTGCTCGCACAAAGTGTCGATCTTTCCTAGTAGCTTGCTGGGCTGCCTCGAATTTCAGAGCGTAAACCAAAGCCCCTTTTAAATCATTGAGATCTGCAATCCGGAGTGCTGTCTGGATCTCAGGGTCACGCACACCATCAATAAAATGCTGCAGAGCCAAGCTTCCTCTAATTTCAGTCGGACAGTCAGGATAAGCAAGATGTGAAAGTCTCTCGACATCCGTAGCAAGCTCTTGCAGGGATTCAGTGGATTTCTGCTGTCGAGATTTGAGCTGGAGTCTGCTATATTCCTTCATGCATTTCTCGCCAAAGCGTAATTCTAAGGCACTGACGAGCGTTTCAAAATCCAGCGGTTCATTTGCAGGCAAAGTCTGTAGGACGTCGGCAGCATCAGCTCGTAGAGAAGCAGCTAACTGGCAAGCCTTTGTCTGGGAATCCCATCCATTGGCGTCCGCTACGATCCCAAATTGTGTCTTAAAAACTGGCCATGAGGATTTTCCGTCATAGGTCGAGATTTTAATAGAGGCCCGGGGAAGCATAGCTTGATACTTGACATCTTCGGGATAGTTTTCGGCAGTTATCTTTTGTTTCTTCACATTTTCCAACTCCTTTTCTATACTCTCTATCCTTTCTTCTACGGTATTGGAGATCTTTTGAACTTCTTCTACGGTTTTGGCTGTCATTTGAACATTTTCTTCTATTTCTTGGAACCTTCCTTCAAATTTGTTTTCCACGCTGTCAATTCTTTCATTTAAAGATGTTATTTTATTATCTATTAATTTTTTCAACTCACCAAGGTTGGTTGACATATCCTTCTTCATTTCTTCCGACATATCCTTCATTTCAGCCTGGTTTGCGGTCATTTCCTTCTTCATTTCTTCTTTCAACTCGCCAAGGTTGGTTGACACATCCTTCTTCATTTCATCTTTCAACTCGCCAAGGTTGGCAGTCATTTTCTCATCCATCGCTGACATATCCTTCTTCATTTCAGCCTGATTCGCAGTCATTTTCTCATCCATCTCTCCTAATTTCTCCAATAATTTAGTCAGTTGCGCCTCCATTGCTCTGGTAATCGGCATTCAATCCCACTTCTGACACCAATTGTTGTGAGCTCGGGGTTCGAAAGGACTGATGCCAATATATAAGAACAATAACAAGGATTTATTCACTATAAACAGTGCAATACGATCACAAATATCTTCTGAAAATTACAAGATATTCAGTAATCTTCAAATCTAATAACAGCACAGCAAAATTTCACTCAGAAACAAGGTGTTCAATACGACGTATCAACGACAAAATCAATCTGAGTAACACAGTTCTCAATGCAAAGCCTCTCGTATGAATTCAATCGCAGTTGACAGACAACTAACTAACTGAACTGATGGAGGTCCTTATATAGGCTTTAAAGATCTTTCCAGATTATTCCAGATGCTAGAAATTACCAGAAGGTGCTTTAACTTTCGATAGAGAACCCAAGCAAGAAAGGATCCCAATGTATAGGTATAAGGGGGGTGTGGTTGCACAAAAAGTCTCCAAATCCGTCGCCAACTTGGCGACATTTGGCGACAAAAATAAGTCGCCAAAACCATCGCCAACTTGGTGAAAAACCCATTCCTTGGCGATTTTCCAATAGAACTCCATTATAAAACCGATGCTGTAAGGTTGTTTTTCTTGCAAAGCACCTGAGGCCTTTAGCATTGAGTTACATGATGCTCAATAGGAAATACATTAATAATACTGCAATTTTCACAATAATAAAATAAAATAAATTAAAAAGAATGAAATATTTACAAAATTCATAACATTATTAAAAAGATATTGCTAGGTTTTTATGTTTTCTTATCATTCTGTATTACAATTGAACTAAAAATAATTATATTTGTCCAAAACTGTCCTTTTTTAAAAAAAAGTGCTCCGTACGTAGGCTGAAGAAAACACTGTGTCTTGTTATAGGTTTTCAAAGGTTAAAGGTTTATTTCTCAAATAAATCATGGGAAAAATACTTTTAAAAATCATATTCTGTTTTAAGTATGGTTTACGGCTAAAAACAGTTTGTTACTAATCGGCATTACTGGTCTTTAACTAGGTTAACAAAACCTTAAACCTTTTAATTTACCTTAAAAAGTAACTAGTAAGTTAATATTCCCATTCGAACAACTTTACATCAAGGCAGAAAAATTCTTCAAAGAGTAAGAATTTTTACTTTCTTACAATATATTGAAATATCACATTCTTTCAGCTTTAATCTTGAAATTTAATTTTTTATAACTTAAAATTTTCTGAAATTTATAGAGTCAAATTTACTTTTATCCTAATGCATTACATATAAACGTTTATATCAGAATAAATTGTACAACCTCATTGATATGCCTTATGAATTTATTTTATAAATTATACACTGTATTCCAGAAATATGAAATATAATTTTCTCATCTTCATAATTTGCTCACAGTTCAGAGAGAAAAGAAACTATTTTAAAGCTAGTGTTAAAATATTTATTAAATTTCTTATTTTGTTATAATATTACTTGATGGAAATATGATAACATAATTATTTTTTGTTTGTTTTCTTAAGGCTGAAATTTTCTGAAGCTTTTATATTTAAAACTTTCATAAAATTTTCTTTGTTTTGAGAATGTGTATGCATATATATTCGTTATTTTCTTAATGCTTTAATTTTCTGTCTTGAAAAATTTAGTAAAGGGAAAACAAAGGATTTATTAAATTTTAAATATCTACAGAGGATGTTGGCATATTTTTTAGGCGAGTTTGTTTTGGTATATATACATATAAAATTCGTCTGCATAGGGAAATTATTTTTTACAACAAATATTTTTTAGAAAATATAAATTCTCGTCTAGTAACTGATTTTTTTGTTTATATGCAAAATAGTGCTTTTAAAGAAACCATGATTGAAAGGCTATATTTCAGTCTTCCTCTTGTTAGTAATTGTATTCGATTATTAACACGTTCACTGCCGGGTAAAAATTACCGGAATTTATTTTATTTAGAAAGTTCAATTTCATACCTGAAAATACTAACATCAAAATTTACTTTATTTAATTACAGACATTTCGTGATTACAGAAAATAAAAATTATTCCTTCGAAATTTCCGGTACGAATTCGTAATTTTAGATTGAAAAACCCCGAGTATACTCGTGGTTGGCAGCGAATGGGTTAAAAACCACTGTGAAAGGCGAGTCTTTTCTATATCTAAATCCACAATAGGTAATATTTTCAGTAAGACAGGTGAAAAACGTGAATGTCTGGCTGTAAGTGAAAATAAAATGTTCCAAATATGTTTCCAAGAACAAAAAATAATTCTTCGAATATTGCAAAGTTAAGATCTTTTATTGTAAACGAAAACGCTCAAAGTCAAAGGACTGCAGCTAAATAGGTAAAATACTCAGTGAAAACTGTTAACAAAATCATTAACTCTAATTTGAATTTTAAAAATGCCAAAAACACAATGTTCATCGCCCTTCTCCACGACATATCACCGAACGTAGAGCACAATGCAGAATTCTTTATTGGAGTAAAATGGAAACATGGTGTTACAATAAATTAAGTTTGGGTGCATTTAAATAATAGTAAAGAAAAAAAACGGCTATCCATTTCTTATCCTTAAAGAAAAAAAAATAATATAACATGGTTCAATGTATCTAAAGAGAGTTTTAGCAAATAATTTATGATTGTTGCTTACTTTGCATATAACGGCAAATTAAAAATAAAGAGAATGGAGGAAAATGTTAAGATCAACTCCGCATACTATTAGAAACAGATATTACTCCCTATTTTCAAATCTGAAATACAGTCTTTATCTTTTTACCCCCCAGTTTCATCAATCTGTTGAATTGCACCAAGATAAATCAGACAGCCACACAACACAATCCACTGTTATTAAAAAAAAATGAAACGAGAAACGAGAAACTACTATCAGGATTATAATACCCTTCACTAATATACCTGCTGTGGTGTTTTCGAACACGACGCGGGAAAAGATGGAGTAGTAGCGTGAATATCGTGTTCCAACACAGACAAATATTTTAGCAGAAAACAACAGATATAATTAATTCAAATTCATTCACTGCAAAATGCATTTAAAGAATCGAAGATTTATAGGTATGGCAGCTTGTAGTTCATGTTAATCTAGAAGATTATTAAACAAAGTCTGGAATTCAATGATAGGTGCTAAGTCTTTGATAAACAAGTCTAATACTGTATTCTTCTAGAGGTATCGCTGCCGGAAAAGGTTTTTCGGTTTTCTCGTCGTAAACACACAAGGTGTATTCCTATTAAGATCATTGATTGATCTCTTACTCTGAAATCTTCGTTAGGAGTCTCATACTATAACTTCATCTTCTCGCTCCCAAAACTATGGAGGTCATCTTACTTCACTCCCAAAATCCAAACACACTCTTTTTTCCCCAATCTCTCTCTCTTTCTGACCGAAAGCTTTTACTTCTCTCCTCGGTCCAAGGAAAAAATGGGGGGGGGAGACGTCGGATCGCTTTTCGTTTCGGTCATCTTTAACCTAGTTTCTCATTTGGTAGAGGACTTTCTCATAACCGCCCTTGGTATTTCCCCCCTCTGGACATCCTAAGTGTACTTCAAGTTTGCTGATGTGTTCGCTGGTGGCCAGTTAATTTATCAAAAAGGTACTGTAACGAATTTTGCCTTCATCCTCTATTCTCTCGTTGTCTCGTCCGTTGATCACTCGAAGAGTCATAGGCTTCTTATGATGTGACCGCCTCGTGGGAAATGTCTCAGAGCTAGGCGTTTAGAAAATTGTTCTGTAAAATTCAAATCGTTACACAGCTAAATCTTCAGATGTATCAGCCATGGATTTTTGCGCTTTAGGACTTTTAATAAGTGCGTTATACACGTCGACCTACAAACCTTCATGAACATTTGAACCTGGTTCAGGAGGAATGGGTTAAAATACTTCTTCCAAAACTACAAAAGTAATTATATTCATGGAAATTATGGTGCAGAACTGTTGTCCAGAATAAGGGTTTCCAAACTGAACTTTCGAAATACAAATATTTTAGGTAAAATAATTCTTAAAGTGCCATTAAAATCATCTAAAAAATGTGAGAACACTCTCTGTAAACATTCTATATGAAACACTCTATGAAACACTCTATGTGAAAACTTTTGTGAATTTTCACATAAGATATTTTAAGGATTTCCTGAAAGTTTTTTTTTTTTTTTTTTTACTTTAAATCATCATATGCTTAATTTTTTGTTTGGAGCCAATCACTAGTAATATAGTTTAATATTACAAGAAGCTCGGCAAATATACAAAGTGCATACGCCTTACCATTATTAACATTATGCTTATTACGCTTTACCATTATTACCAATTAATACTTAGCATTTCCAAGAAGTAATTCACCACAATTTCAGATCATGAGATTTCATTTAATTGCAGAAGTTGTAACCACCTTATTAAATCGAAGAATTTGTAACATTTTTCCGCAATGAAAAAAGGCGAAAAATTCTATTAAAAAATTGTTTTAGAACTGTATTCATCCTGTAATTATATTTTGTGTATAGACTATTGTTGTTTCACGATTCATAAATTTCTATAATATTTTGTCTTATTAACTACTATTACTGTCCTATTAACACTTAAATACACATTTCTTAAATTATTTTTTTAAATTTCAATATTTTTTATTCTATATTAACGACATTTTTAATACTTAAATACGCTCTTTTTATCTTCAGATTTAAACAGTAAACACACTGAAAGGCAGTTTTCAATTTAAGTATAAGAAATTTATTACACAAATATAAATATTTTTTATAGAATTTGAGGCAATTGGTGTACATAAAACGTCGATAGTAGTTAGTTTAAGAGACAAATTTACTGTTTTTCTTATATATGGAAATATTCGAAGATTTAAAAAAGATTATATATTTTAACAAATATGTTAAGGGATATAGTTATTATTGCAGAATATAATTGCCATCAGAACATCATGCTTATTTCAAGAAAGTACAACATTTTACAACAGTAAATTTTTTGATTTTATTAATAAGAATGTAAAATATAAAATTTATAATTCAATATTCAATATTTTCTTAAATTTCATGAAGTAAACTTAACGCACGCTATAAAACTGCACTTAAATTTCAAAGGTAGAACATTCCCTTCACTTCCGTTGACATACTCTCTAAATTTATTCTATATAAAATAATCCGGAACGCAATAATCGAATTCTCTCAGCACCAATATTAGCAAACGACGACAGTTTAGACAGTAAGGAATTATTTTTAAGCTAGAATTAAAATATTGATTAAATTTCGAATTTTGTTAAAACATTAGTCGATTGAAAAATGGTTAGGTAATTATTTTTTATTGTTTGCTTAAGGCTGAAAATTTCTAAAGCGATTAAGTTGTAAAATTTCCAAAATATCCATTGGTATAAAAATAATTATGTAAGTACATTAAATTTTATTTTTTTGCTTCAATTTTTGCTTGTCTTAAAAAGCTGTAAAACGACAATAGAGCATTTACGTATTTTAACATCATTAAAACCTTTTAGATGTAAGCATTTATGATTACCGGAAGTTATGCTGGCTTTAAATCATTATACAAACTGCAAAAAAAAAGACATTTTTTTCTTAATGTAGGAAAATATAATAAAACAACGAACAAAAATTTACTGTTACCTCTTCCGAGTTATCAAAGATTCCTTGAAAAGTTCTTTATCTTAAGAAACCTCAGAAATCAATGTATTTTTGAGATTTAAAGAAGCATGTATATATTTTTTTTTTCGGAAACGTTTTTTAGTTGTTTTTGTAGTGCATTAATCAGTTTTCCGAACACTGAATAAAGGTTTATCAGATGCTATCAATTGACAAGTAACTTGTATCTTCAAAGCACGGGTTTTACACACAAATAGCATTAACAAATAAAGATAATATTATTTTATTCCTCTTACATGTATAAATTCGATTACCGAGTTGAAAATGTTTTATTGAGAATTGATAGCATCTTAAAAACCGATATTCTTGTATGAGAAAACTGATTAACACACTATAAAACTAATAGGAAAAGTTTCCAAAAATAGTGGTAAAAAAAGAAACTTTTATAAATACTTTTTTAAATCTCAAATATTTATTAGTTTTTTTGTTTCTGAATATAAAAAAAAAACGTTTCTAAGAATCGGGGTAACTCGAATGAGATTATTGTATGTTGCATTACTCCGCTTACACTATACATTTGGAAAATAAAAATGCATGTTTACAACAATGTCCTTATACTATGCGTTTGGAAAATAAAAGTATTCTTATTTGCAGGCTGATTATAATTTTTTTTACTCTCATATGTATAAATTCAGTTACTCAGCTGAAACTGTTTAATTGTGAATTTATAACATCCTAAAAACCGATATTCTTATTTGAGAAAACTGATTAACACACAATAAAACTAATCGGGAAAGTTCCATAAAAATAGTGGTAATAAAAGAAACTTATAAATATATTTTAAAATCTCAAATATACGTCAGTTTCTAAGGTTTCTGAAAAAAACGAAAAAAAAACCGCTTTTAAAAATCATGGGTAACTCGGATGAGGTTATTGTATATTACAATGCTTTCCTACTATGCATTTGGGAAATAAAAAAACATGTTTACAACACTTTCCTCATACTATGAGTTTGGAAAATAAAAGTATTCTTATTTGCAGGCTGATTATATTTTTTTTACTCTCATATGTATAAATTCAGTTACTCAGCTGAAACTGTTTAATTGTGAATTTATAGCATCCTAAAAACTGATATTCTTATTTGAGAAAACTGATTATCACACTATAAAACTAATCGGGAAAGTTCCTGAAAAATAGTAGTAATAAAAGAAACTTATAAATATATTTTAAAATTTCAAATATACGTCAATTTTAAAGGTTTCTGAAAAAAACGAAAAAAAAAACGCTTTTAAAAATCATGGGTAACTCGGATGAGGTTATTGTATATTACAATGCTTTCCTACTATGCATTTGGAAAATAAAAAAAACATGGTTACAAGACTTTCCTTATACTATGAGTTTGGAAAATAAAAGTATTCTTATTTGCAGGCTGATTATAATTTTTTTTTACTCTCATATGTATAAATTCAGTTACTCAGCTGAAACTGTTTAATTGTGAATTTATAGCATCCTAAAAACCGATATTCTTATTTGAGAAAACTGATTATCACACTATAAAACTAATCGGGAAAGTTCCCGAAAAATAGTGGTAATAAAAGAAACTTATAAATATATTTTAAAATCTCAAATATACGTCAGTTTCAAAGGTTTCTGAAAAAAACGAAAAAAAAAACGCCTTTAAAAATCATGGGTAACTCGGATGAGGTTATTGTATATTACAATGCTTTCCTACTATGCATTTGGAAAATAAAAAAACATGGTTACAACACTTTCCTTATACTAAGCGTTTGGAAAATAAAAGTATTCTTATTTGCAGGCTGATTATATTTCTTTTTTTACTCTCATATGTATAAATTCAGTTACTCAGCTGAAACTGTTTAATAGTGAATTGGTAGCATCCTAAAAACCGATATTCTTATTTGAGAAAACTGATTATCACACTATAAAACTAATCGGGAAAGTTCACGAAAAATAGTAGTAATAAAAGAAACTTATAAATATATTTTAAAATCTCAAATATACGTCAGTTTCAAAGGTTTCTGAAAAAAACGAAAAAAAAAAAACGCTTTTAAAAATCATGGGTAACTCGGATGAGGTTATTGTATATTACAATGCTTTCCTACTATGCATTTGGAAAATAAAAAAAAAACATGTTTACAACACTTTCCTTATACTACGAGTTTGGAAAATAAAAGTATTCTTATTTGCAGGATGATTATAATTTTTTTTACTCTCATATGTATAAATTCAATTACTCAGCTGAAACTGTTTAATTGTGAATTTATAGCATCCTAATAACCGATATTCTTATTTGAGAAAACTGATTATCACAATATAAAACTAATCGGGAAAGTTCCCGAAAAATAGTGGTAATAAAAGAAACTTATAAATATATTTTAAAATTTCAAATATACGTCAGTTTCTAAGGTTTCTGAAAAAAAAAACGCTTTTAAAAATCATGGGTAACTCGGATGAGGTTATTGTATATTACAATGCTTTCCTACTATGCATTTGGAAAATAAAAAAAAAAACATGTTTACAACACTTTCCTTATACTACGAGTTTGGAAAATAAAAGTATTCTTATTTGCAGGATGATTATAATTTTTTTTACTCTCATATGTATAAATTCAATTACTCAGCTGAAACTGTTTAATTGTGAATTTATAGCATCCTAATAACCGATATTCTTATTTGAGAAAACTGATTATCACAATATAAAACTAATCGGGAAAGTTCCCGAAAAATAGTGGTAATAAAAGAAACTTATAAATATATTTTAAAATCTCAAATATACGTTAGTTTTTAAAGTTTCTGAAAAAAAAACCGCTTTTAAGAATCATGGGTAACTCGGATGAGATTATTGTATATTACAATGCTTTCCTACTATGCATTTGGAAAATAAAAAAAAACATGGTTACAACACTTTCCTTATACTATGAGTTTGGAAAATAAAAGTATTCTTATTTGCAGGCTGATTTTTCTTCCATGCATCACACTTCTTTAGAACAGTCGGTATTTTTATTTATTTATTTATTTATTTATTTATTTTTCTGTAAAATATTAATAGAGAAACTACCTTACAGAATTCGTCGGGAAATTGTAAATGTATAACTTAAATATTTCTTAAGCGTCCCAAGATAAATGTAACCTAACCTGTCACACAGACTATAAACCTCAAAGTCAGAATATTTTCTGAAGCCCTTTAATAAGCTTTCATAGTTTATTTTACGGATTATAAAATGTAATCCGGAACATACTAGTCGAATCGTCTTTCCGCATTTATTTTCACACGCCGACATTTGAGATTTGACAAAGCAATTCTTAAGCTAGAATGAAAATAATGGTTAAATTTTGCAGTTTTCTAATAAATTCTCTCATGTAAATGCGATCATTGGTACAGTTATGAATGTTTTCTACAATAATGGAGTTTATCCTGAGAAATAGTGTTATGTTATCTGTTGTATTGCCCACACTCTAAAAAAAGACAAATGTTTATTAATATACAAATATTATAAAATATCTACGAACGAAAATTTGCTATAATCTCTTCCGGGTTACTCACGACACCGAAAAGCACTCTTTATCTATATAAACCCCAGAAACAAATATTTAACAAACACACTCTAAAAGAGAAACTACTTTACAGAATTCTTCTGGAAATTGTAAATTTATAACTTTAACATTTCTTAAACTTCTCAAGATAAATGCAGCCTAACCTATCACATAGAGTGTAAACTTCAAAGTCAGAACATTTTCCGAAGCTCTTTCATAAACATTCACAGTTTATTTTACTGATTATAAAATGTAATCCGGAACATACTAGTCGAATCGTCTTTCCGCATTCATTTTCACACGGCGACATTTGAGATTTGACAAAGCAATTCTTAAGCTAGAATGAAAATAATGTCTAAATTTTGCAGTTTTTTAATAAATTCGTTAATGGAAATGTGATCAATGGAGCAATTACGGCTGTTTGATACAATAATGGAGTTTTCTCTGAAATACTTTTAGGTTATCTGTTGTCTTGCAAACACTCTAAAAAAGACGGATGTTTCTTAATATACAAAAGATAATAGAAGTATGAAACAAGATTTGCTATAATCACTTCCGGGTTACTCACGACTCCGAAAAGAATTCATTATCTTTATAAACCCCAGAATTAAATATTTAACAAATACACTCTAAAGAGAAACTACCTTACAGAATTCTTCGGGAGATTGTAAATGTATAACTTAAATATTTCTTAAACTGTTCAAGATAAATCTAACCTACCTTTTCGCACAGATTATAAACGTCAAAGTCAGAACAATTTCCGAAGCCCTTTTATAAACTTTCACAGTTTATTTTACTGATTATGAAATGTAATCTGGAACGTACTTGTCGCATTCATTTTCACACGGCGACATTTGAGATTTGACAAAGCAATTTTTAAGCTAGATTGAAAATAATGATTCGATTTTGTAGTTTTCTAATAAATTTTCCCCTTTGGAAATGTGGTCAATGGTACAGTTACGGTTGTTTGCTACAATAATGGAGTTTATCCTCTGAAATAGTTTTATGTTATTTGTTGTATTGCCAACACTCTAAAAAAAGAAAAATGTTTCTTAATATACAAAATATAATATAACTACGAAAGAAGATTTGCTATAATCTATTAAAGGTTACTCACGACGCAGAAAATCATTCTTTATCTTTATAAACCCAAGAAACACATATTTAACAAATACACTCTAAAAGAGAAACTACCGTACAGAATTCTTTTGGAAATTGTAAATTTATAACTTAAATATTTCTTAAATTTCTAAAAATAAATGTAACCTACCCTATCACACAAACTATAATTTTCAAAGTCAGAACATTTTTCAAAGCACTTTTATAAACTTTCACAGTTTATTTTACTGATTATAAAATGTAATCCGGAACATACTAGTCGAATAATCTTGCCGCAGTTATTTTCACACGGCGACATTTGAGATTTGTCTAAGCAATTCTTAAGCTAGAATTAAAATAATTGTTAAATTTTCCAGTTTTCTAATAAATTCGCTCATCTAAATGCGATCAATGGTACAGTTACAAATGGTTTCTACAATAATGGAGATTATCCTGTGAAATAATGTTATGTTATCTGTTGTATTGCCCACACTGAAAAAAAAACAGAAATTTTTTTCTTAATATACAAAAATTATAAATTAACTACGAACGATGATTTGCTATAATCTCTTCCTAGTTACTCACGACACCGAAAATCATTCTTTATCTTTATAAACCCCAGAAACAAATATTTAACAAATACACTCTAAAAGAGAAACTACATAACAGAATTCTTCTGTAAATTGTAAAGAAATAATTTAAGCATTTCTTAAACTTCTCAAGATAAATGTAACCTATCCTATCACACAGAATATAAACTTCAAAGTCAGAACATTTTCTGAGGCACTTTCATAAGCTTTCACAGTTTATTTTAATGATTATAAAATGCAACCCGGAATATACAAGTCGAATCATCTTGTCGCAGTTATTTTTACACGGCGACATTTGAGATTTGAAAAAGCAATTTTTAAGCTAGAATGAAAATAATGGTTAAATTTTGCAGTTTTCTAATAAATTCGCTCATGTAAATGTGATCAATGGTAGATTTATGAATGTTTTCTTTAAAAATTGGGTTTATCCTGTGAAATAATTTTATGTTATCTGTTGCATTTTCCACTTTCTAAATAAAGACAATTTTTTTCTTTATAAAAAAAAATAAAATATAACAATGCAAGAAGATTTGCTATAATCTCTTCCGGGTTACTCAAGACACCGAAAACCATCTTTTATCTTTATAAACCCCAGAAGCAAATATCTAACAAATAAACTCTAAAAAAGAAACTACATAACAGAATTCTTCGGGAAATTGTAAATATATAACTTAAACATTTCTTAAACTTCTCAAGATAAATGTAACCTACCCTATCACACAGAATATAAACTTCAAAGACCGAAACTTTTCGAAGCCCTTTCATAATCTTTTACAGTTTATACTACTGATTATAAAATGTAATCCAGAATATGCTAGTTGAATCATCTTCCCGCATTTATTTTCCCACGGCGACATTTGAGATTTGACAAAGCAATTCTTAAGCGATATTGAAAATAAAGGTAAAAATTTTGCAGTTTTATAATAAATTCGTTAATGGAAATGTGATCAATGGTGCAGTTACGGTTATTTTCTAGAACAATGGACCTTATCCTCTGAAATAATGTTATGCCATCTGTTGTATTGCCTACACTCTAAATAAAGACAATTTTTTTCTTAATGTACAAAAATATAATATAGCAACGCACGAAGATTTGCTATAATCTCTTCCGGGTTACTCATGACACCGAAAAGCATATTTTATCTTTATAAACCCCAGAAGCAAATATCTAACAAATAAACTCTAAAAGCGAAACTACATAACAGAATTCGTCTGGAAATTGTAAATTTATAACTTAATCATTTCTTAAACTTTACAATATACATGTAACCTAACCTATCACACAGAATATAAACTTCAAAGTTAGAACATTTTTTGAAGCCATTTCATATACTTTCATAGTTTACTTTACTTATAATAAAAGGTAATCCGGATCATATTAGTCGAATCATCTTCCCGCATTCATTGCGATTTGACAAAGCAATTTTTAAGTTAGAATGTAAATAATGGTTAAATTTTGCAGTTTTCTAATAAATTTGCTCATGTAAATGTGATCAAAGGTATAGTTACGAATGTTTTCTACAATAATGGAGTTTATCCTCTGAAATAATGTTATGTCATCTTTTGTATTGCCCACACTAAAAAAAAAAGATAATATGTCTCTTAATATACAAAATATTACATAACTGAAAACGAAGAATTGCTATAAAACCTTCTGGGTTGAAAGAATTCTTTATCTTTATACAAATCAGAAACAAATACTTAACGAATACACTCTAAAAGAGAAACTACTTTAAAGAATTCTTCTGGAAATTTTAAATTTATAATTTAAACATTTCTTAAACTTCTCAAGATCAATGTAACCTACCCTATCCCACAGTATGTAAACTTCAAAGTCAGAACATTTTCCGAAGACCTTTCATAAACTTTCACAGTTTATTTTAGTGCTTATAAAATATAATCCGAAACATAGTAGTCGAATGATCTTCCCGCATCCATTTTCACAAGGTGACATTTGAAATTTGACAACACAAAGCTAGAATGAAAATAATGGTTAAATTTTGCAGTTTTCTAAAAAATTCGCTCATGGAAATGTGACAATGGTACAGTTACGGTTTTTAGGTGCGTTTGTAATTATGTAGTTGCGTAGCGCCTATAGAGGTAGTCAGGTCCGTCTGTCTGTCCGAATATGACAGTGCAAAAACTACCCAACCGGATGATTTGAAATTTAGTATATAATTGTTGCAAAATTTTGTCGAATCATTTCAAATTTTATGATAATCGAATCAAAACTTAAAAAGATAATTATAAAAGCTTTCTTCATTCTATTAAATCCTACCATACGTAATTAATTCAATGATATACCATGATAGGTAATGATTCTAGAATGCCATGGTGATTTTCCCGAATTCCGGCGCTGACTTTAAATTTACCCTGTCGTACTCCAGTTAAATTTTTAAGGCAGAGCAAATTGTCCAACTTCGTTTATATGCCTTATAAGTTTATTTTATTTGTTATACAGTATAATTCGGAACATAATAATATAATTTTCTCAGCTCAATCATTTGCGCCCAGTTCAGAGAGAAAGGAACTACCGTATTTACCCGCGTATACGTCGATCCCGCGTATAAGTCGACCCCCACTTTCCCGACCAAGAAATTTGAATTTTTATAAATCCCGCGTATAAGTCGACCCCCCCCCCACTTTTCCGATCAATAAATTTGATTTTTTTTTTCAAAATACATTATTCAAAATCACCTGGGAAAAAAAGAAAGTATACTAAATATACAATAATAAAGGAACTTTATTATTTTTTTTTTGTACATTTATTCGAAATCATCTGAAAGAAAACGTATTAAATATACAATAATGAAGATAATAATATACAAAGTTAAACTGATTCGACGTCCGATTCAATATCGGACTCGCCAAACCCTTCACATAAGTCCTTCGTCGTCATCCGCTCATCATGATACACGTTTTCAATCTCTGTATCGCAACATTCTTCCTCGTCGTTATTACTTTCTCAAATGGCATCATCTGCTGTGCCGTCTAGTTCGTTGCTTATGAAGCAATTCTTGAACGATTTTATAATCATTTCGGAAGGAATTTGATTCCACGCATCTTTAAACCACTGGGCAATTAATGCAATGTCGGACTTTCTAATATTACCGCCCTTTGTTAATGTTGGACAACCGGATGAAATCCACTCTGAAAAAAAAAAATTAAGGACCCTCGCATAAGTCGACCCCCCCCCCCACCTTTAAAGTCTCTTTTTGTCCAAAATTTCTCGACCTATACGCGGGTAAATACGGTATTTTTAAGTTATAGTTAAAATATTGATTAAATATCGTATTTTGTTATAATATTAGTTGATGGAATAAAGGTTAGATAGTTGTTGTTTTTTTTTTTATTGTTTGCTTAAAGCTAAAATTTTCTAAAGCTTTTATATTTAAAACTTTCATAAAATATGCTTTCAGGGTTCGTACGGGTACCGTTACTTTTCCAGGTGACATACCAGTATATTTTTCTAAAAAAATACATCAAGTTCAAAAGTGCGAAATTTTATCTTACTTAAGAAGAGATTATCTATAAGAAAATACTGGTACCGAATAATTTCCTGGTCTTAAAATTTCAGGACCCGTACGAACCCTGGCTTTGATATAAGAATTTGTATGCAATTATTTTTATTATTTTCTTAATGCTTTAATATACTGTCTTGCTTAAAATTTCGTAAAAGGACAACAGGAAGGAGGATTTCTTAATTTGGAAATTACTAAAATCTTTTATATATGAGCTGTTTAAGATTTTCTAATACTTTTTTTTGGCTTTTTAATCACAATATGCTTCATATTTTGTATAGAGCGTGTCACTAGTTTTATTTTACAGAAAACAAACGTACAAGTTTCTTAAATTACTTTGAATTTCCAAGAAATAAAACACCCCTATTTCAGATTAGAAGCTTTTTATTTAATATTTCTATCGCACTATTTGTAATATATATATATATATATATATATATATATATAGAGAGAGAGAGAGAGAGAGAGAGAGAGAGAGAGATAGAGAGAGATTTGCGATTAAGTTAAGGCAAAAATTTTTATTAAAAAATGTTATTGTATTTTCAATATTGCTTACAATATGCTTTAATTTTCTATCTTGCTTAAAAGTTCGTCAAAAAACAAGAGATGATTTAATATTTTCAATATGTGTAAAGCCGTCACGTAGGTACTGTTTAGGTTTTTGTGAATATTTTTGCCTTTTCATCATTCAATTCTTCTTTTTTGGAGATTAGGACTTGTTGTGTAATCGCACAATGTTAACCACCTTATTCAATCGTAGAATTTGTAATACTTTCCTGCAATAAAATAAGGCGAAAATTATATTTAAAAATTGTTTTATAACTGTAAGCATCCTGAAAATGTATTATGTGTACACACTATTCATGTTCCACGATTAATAAATTTCAATAATATTTATTTCCTATTAACTACATTTTAAATACATAAACTCACTTTTCTTATCTACAAATATGAAAATTAATCAAACTGAAAGGTAGTCTTCAATTTCAGTAGGAGATATTTGTTACACAAATAAGAAAAAAAGGGAATGGAATTCGAGACATCAGTTCTATATAGACAATTTCACAGTAGTTAGTATAAGAGAAAATATTTATTGATTTTTGTATGTATAAATATGCCAAGATTAAAACATTTTTTTTTTAGTTTTTTATGAAACATTTTAAAGAATGTAGTTATTAATAGAGAATAATTTTACCATCGGAATAATATATTTTATTTCAATAAAGTACCAGCCACTAGTAAAATAAGTATTTTCAATTCATTATTAATAATAGGCTTCAGTGTTATGTTTAAAATGTAAAATTTATAATTCAAAGTTTTCTTAAATTTCATAAGCTGAACTTAACTCACGCTATCAAATAGCATTTAAACATCAAGGGTAGAATATTTTATACATTATACACTCCCGCTGGCATATTAACTAAATTTATTCTACTTATATAACATAATACGAAACGAAAGTAATCGAATTCTTTCAGCGGCAAAATTAGAAGACGGCGACATTTCAGAGAGTAAGGAACTATATTTATACTAGAATTAAAATATTGATTAAATTTCGAATTTTGTTAAAATATTGATTTACTTAAAAATGGATAATAATTATTTTTTTATATTTTTTCATATTCTTTATTCAGTATATTTATTTCAGTAAAGTGCAGCCTCCTAATACAATAAATATTGTAAATGTATTAATAAGAAATAGCCTTCAGCGTTATTCCTAAAATGTAGAGTTTATAATTCAAAATTTAGTTCAATTTCAACTAAACTTTACCAATGCTATTAAACACTACTTAAATTTCAGAGGTAGAAATTTTCTATACTCCCGTTGGCACACTTTGTAATTTTATTTTACTTATCATAAAATGTAATCCGCATCGCAATAACCGAATTCTCTCAGCAACAATATTAGCAAACGGCAAAAATTTAGAGGGTAAGGAACTATTTTTAATCTATTGCAAAATATTGATTAAATTTGAAAATTTTGCAACATATTACTGAAGAAAAAAAATGTTAGAAAATTATTATTTTTTGTTTGCTCAAGTCTAGAAATTTCTAAAACAATTAAATTATAAACTTTCATAAAATATTCATCCTTATAAAAATAATTGTTTAGGTATATTTAATTTTTTTTTTTTTTTTTTAAATCTGCAAAATGACAATACGGTATTTATGTATTTTAACAGTTTTTAAACCTTTTCAGATGTAAACTGTTATGATTTCTGAAAGTTGTGTTTACTTTAAATGATTACACACACTGTAAAAAAAAATAAAAATAAAAAAATAAGTAAAAGAACAAATATTTCTTTATCTAGGATAATATAATGTAACCACAAATAGAATAACGTTTTGAGAGATACCTACGATTCCTAAAAGCATTATTTATTTTTAGAAACCTTAGAAACCAATATTGTTTTGAAATTGACAAAAGCATATGTAAAAAATAAAGTGTCTTTTGCTGCCAGACATTCTTGAAAATTTTTCCGGATGAATGCTTTTTGAGTATTAATCAGTTTCCTGTATAATTTCAGCTACGCAGCTGAAAATGTTTTTTACGAACGGATAACATGCCAAAATCGGATATTGTTGGTTGAAAAAACTTATTAATATACACTATAAAAACTAATCAGAAACGTTTCCGAAAATCAAATCCGTGATAGGAAGGTATTTTGGTTTTTATAAATACTTCTTTAAATCCCAACAATATATTGATTCTGATGTTTGTGAATATAATAAGCGCTTTTAAGAATTATGAGTAACTTGGAGGAGGTTGTATTATATTACAATACTTTCCTAACACTATGCATTTGGAAAATAAAAACATTACTATCTGCACGCTTTTTGCTGTTAAATGCGACACACTCTTTTTTATTTTTCTACAATATATTAAAACAGAAACAGTCGTGCATTTTTACTCTGAAAACTGGAAATTTATAAATTAAAAATATCTTAAACTTCTCAAGATAAATTTAACCTACTCTACCACACCGCATATAAACTTTAAAAGAACAACATTTTACAAAGAACCCTTGATAAAATTTCTTAGTTTATTTTACTTATTATAAATTTAATCCGGAGCATATACTAGTCGAATTATCTTGGCGCATGCATTTTCTGACAGAGACATTTCATATTGAACGAAACAATTCTTAAGCCAGAATGAAAATAATAGTTAAATTTTAAAGTTTCCTAATACATTTACGAAAGGCAAAGGTTACCGTTATTTTCTTCAATAATAGATTTCGTCGTCTGAAATAATGTTATGTTGCCTGTTTTACTGCCCAAAGAAAACATCCAACTGTCACTCGAATAAGTATAAATTGTAGTAAATTAGATTTCATAGACAACTGTTCTATAATATTTGTTTTGCGTTAAATAATAAAATAAAAAATAATACAAATTACTTTTTAGAAAAAAAAACAGAATTCATATTTATATTTTGAATATTTTATATGAATATTTTTAAGCACCTGCTTTTATTACAAATATATTCTCTTGGTTTATATTTTTCTAGCTTATTTTCAAAAAGTTTTGCGAGAATAGTTTGTTTATCTTATAAATCTTGGTAATGGTGCCGTTTCTGCGTCCGGAACATGTCGATCATTATAATAAAATGTTTTTATAAGACTTCCTATAATCTTTTTTATCACTTAATCACTTGTATCTATATTTTATTATTCCAAATTCAATTGTTTTTACAAACTAACTGTCAGTCTGAATAGTAAGTTCTTAACGGATTAACTAGTAAGTTAATATTATCATACGAACAATTTTACTTTATGGGAATAAAGTCCTTCGAAGAGTAACAATTTTTATTTTCTGTCAAAATATTGAAATATCACCTTCCTTGAGCTTTACTCGTGAAATTTTAATTTTATAACATAAAATGTTTCAATAAATGTCAAATTTCGCGAGTCAAATTAAAATTTATTTTATCGCACTACTTAAACTTCTAATACTTTTATCTTCTAAGGCAGAACAAATTATGCAGCCTTGTTGATATGCCTTATGAAATTATTTATTTATTATATAGTATATTCCGGAAGAAAGTAATTTTGCGCGAAAACTTTGAGAAAAGGGGCTATTTTTAAGCTAAATTAAAAATATTGATTAAATTTCGAATTTCGTTAAAATATCAGTTGATGGAAAAATTATTATATAATTATTGTTATATTGTTTGTTTAATGCTGAAATATTCTTATGCTTTTACATTTAAAGCTTTCATTAAATTATTCTTCGATATAAAAATCTGTATACAATTATTTTCTTAATGCTGTAATTTTCAGCCTTACTTAAAAATTCGTAAAAAGACGATAGATCATTAAAATCTAATTAAAATCTAACCGATGACGATAGATCATTTATTAATTTTTAAATGGCTAAAAGCTTTCACATATGATGTGCGTATGATTTGCTGAAACTTGTTTTGTCTTATAATCGCTATACTATATGCTTTTTTTATGTAGCGTGTCACTAGTACTATAGTTTAATGTCAAACTGTAATGCTGAAACTTGTTTTGTCTTATAATCGCTATATTATATGCTTGTTTTTTGTAAGTAGCGTGTCACTAGTACTATAATTTAATGTTAAAATAAGCACGTCATATATACTGAAATATTATGATGCATTAAAATTTAACAGTTTCATTAAATTACTCTTTGATATAAAAATGTGAACTCAATTATTTTTTTAATGCTGTAATTTTCTGCCTTAATTAAAAATTCGTAAAATGACGATAGATGATTTATTAATTTTTAAATGACTAAAAGCTTTCACATATGATGTGCGTATGATTTGCTGAAACTTGTTTTGTCTTATAATCGCTATATTATATGCTTGTTTTTTCTATTTAGGGTGTCACTAGTACTATAATAGTTTAATGTTAAAATAAGCACGTCATATATACAAGGTACGTAAACTCCTTAGAATTTTCAATAAATAATGCACCACTATTTTATAAAAAAAATGCTTTATTTAATATTTAAATCGCAGATTTTATCATATCAATCTGCGATTAAATAAAGCGAAAACTTCTATTAAAAAATTATGGTAGAACTGTATTTACACAGCAAATGTATTATGTGTACATTATTAATATTTCGCGATTCATAAATTTCAATAATATATTTTTAATTATATTAACTGCATTTTATTACTTAAGACCGTTAGTAAGTGAGATTTAAAAATTCCTTTCGCTAATGTTAAACCTAAGGGCGTATATTGTCGTATTCTTAAAATATCTCCTCAGGAAATCCTTATTTCTATCTTCTTTTTTCTGTGTACTGTTCTTAACACGTTCACTACAGTTTTAAAATTACCGGAATTTTATTTTATTTAGAAAGTTTGAATTCATACCAGAAAATACTAATAACAATATTTACTTTATTTAATTACAGGCATTTCGCGATTACATAAAATAAAAATTCTTCTTTTGAAATTTTTGGTTCGAATTCATAATTTCATGTTGAAAAACCACGAGTATACTAGTGGCTGGCAGCAAATGGGTTAAAGAATTTCTCTCTCTTTTTTTGGTTGTTTTAGTTGCCAAAATATATTTAAAATGTGTACTTAATTTTAATTGAATCTTTAAAATTGTACTCAGTTTTTCCAAGATTTTAAATTAATTAATTATAAATTTAATTAAGTCTATATTTTAATTAAATATTTAGTTTAGGAATATTTAGAGAACTAAAAAATCAATTATACTAACAGAATTTTTCTTTCTTGAGGATGTTGGTCAGTGAGATTTCAAAATTCATTTTGCATTATCATTCATTTTGCATACATTATTAATATGTCGCGATTCATAAATTTCAATAATATATTTTTAATTATATTAACTGCATTTTATTACTTAAGACCGTCAGTAAGTGAGATTTAAAAATTCCTTTCGCTAATGTTAAACCTAAGGGCGTATGTAGTCGTATTTTTAAAATATCTTCTCAAGAAATCCTTATTTCTATATTCTTTTTCTGCGTACTGATATTAAAGAATTTCTTCTTTTTTATTTTAAGTTGCCAAAATATTTCTAAAATATATACACAATTTTATTTGAAGCGTTAAAATTTTACTCCATTTCAAAATTCCTTTCGCTAATTTTAAACCTAAGGGTGTATGTAGTCTCGTACATTTAAAATATCTCTTCAGTAAATCCTTATTTCTATCTTCTTTTTTTTTTTTTTTTTTTTTTTTTTTTTTGTGTGTGTGTGTACTGTTCTTAAGTAATTTCTCTTTTCTTTTTTTAGTTGCCAAAATACTTCTAAAATATGTACAGTCGTGGAAAAAAAAACTGAACACCCCCCACTAACTCTGCAACAAATTATAGTAGAAGGAAGTGACTGGTACCAAACGATTGGAAATAAAGTCTACTTTTAAATGATGTATATAAAATTTGCTTAGGGGGCCATCTACATATAAAAACACACCCAAACTTTGTATTTTTCAATAGCAAGACTCAAATTTGACAACATATTTGAAATCTGCAGTTCAAACTATGCCTAGATACCAAATTTCATTAAATTCCTACGATTAGTTTCTGAGAAATTAATTACTTTATAATGAGCATATTTAAGGGGCTGTATCCAAATTGAAGTTCGGTTCTCGATTGTTTAAATGCTGCAGAGTGTCACTTCTTTTAATGTATTATGTTTTACCGATATGACCATTTTACTCACTTAATAAGTTTCAGTTATTGTTATATGCGGTAAAATAATGTTTACAACTGTTGAATTATCCGATTTTAACCCCTTGGGGACAAGTGACACGTATACGTGACGCATAAGATGCTCAGAATCCTCGATTTTCCCACCAGTTATTTTTTATTGTAAGCTTTGCCTTACTATATCTTAGCATTTCCACGATTCAATCAGACGAAAATTTCTGTTTTAAAAAACCGGTGGTAAATTATTAAAAATTCTGTAATAGACGCACTTCACGAAGGGGTTAAAAAACCATAAGATTATTTGTAATTAAAATAGTTTTAGAATATGTAAATGTTATTGGAATTTTACAGATGCTTTTATAATGCTGTTTCTCAGATTTTGCATCTATTTAACTCGCCTTTTTTTAGTTTATTGTCAGAAACGTGAATAATAGTGACAAATACAAAATGTAGAATTTAAAAAAATAGTATAAAGCTGCGTAAGGAATCAAAGTAAAAAAAAAAAAAAAAAAAAAAAAAAAAAAAAACCGCAGATAAATTGTTTTTTAGTCTGAAAATAAATCCATACATTGCTTTTTTTTTTTTTTTTTTTTTTTTTTAGTAGCGAGGGGGGGGGGTGTCGCAGGATTTATATTCCGATTTATTTGAAGACCTAAAACTAAATCTATGTTATAAAGACATCTGAATAACTTTACATCCGTTATTCTCCTTCGGAATAGGGGTAATAATTCTATGATTAAACCTATTCTGGTAGTTCATTTGAAATTTTACAATTAACTCATTAATGCCTCTTGGCAAGAAAACTTACCGTTTGCCATTTATTATTATTATTATTATTATTATTAGATTCTTTTGCACACTGCTATAGCGATTGGGAAATAATCTTGCCTATCAGAAAACCATAAAAATAACTTGTATTTTTTTTTCAATCAGCCTGTTTAATCGAATAGATCTAAATACGAAAGTTATAGAAGAAAAAGTTTAATTATTTTAAGTTCGTTATTAATGTAATAAAAACTGAACATCCATACATATTTGTAAAGATTACAATTTTTGATTGATATACAAAAGTTAATAAAAGTTTAAATTAGCATTTTTAAGTAACAAATACTTTCGCGTTAATACTTTATCTAACAACCATTTAGTGTAATATTGCAAACAATTTAACAAGATTTGAGAAAATCTTGTTTTAATCCCAGCCTATGAGTATAATATTTTCTCAAACAGGGATGAGCGCGCTCCGACCCGAATATCGATTCTTACCACTAAATTTTAATAGTATTCTCCAACTTAAAGAATTTCAGAAATTTTGTTCTTGAATAAGGTAACAAATACTATTAAAATTTAGTGGTGTCAATCGGGATTTCGAGTCGGAGCGCTCCCATCCCTGTTCAAACTATGCTTTAATGCACATCATAGACGGCCCCTTAAAGCAGCATCTTGCCGTTTTTTAAGCGTAATTTGAAAACTACTTGGTAGAAAAATTTAAAATTTTGAATACACATAAAGCAGGACATAATAAATATAAATCCATCAAAAAAATTGTAGGTTGCAATTCATAATTTTTTCGAATATTAATTTCATAATTCCTAATTCATATTATAAAATTATAAAAATTACAAATTTGACATATTTATGTTTAGGCTTTTTAGTATTATAACCAAAAAAAAAATAACACATTAGAATTATAATCTCAGGAGATATTAATAAAAATATGAAAATGTAATTTAACATTAGAGGCTCTAAAATTTGAATGTTTATAACTCGAAAACTTATCATCCAAATGACTTAAAATTTTGTATCTAGGCATAGTTTGAACCGAAGATTTAAAATATCATGTCAAAAGTGGGTGTTGCCATTGAAAAAAAAATTAGGCTTGTTTTAATATGTAGATGGCCCATTAGGCAAATTTTAGATATATAATTTAAAAGTAGACTTTATTTCCAATCGTTTGGTACCAGTCACTTCCTTCTACTACAATTTGTTGCAGAGTTAGTGGGGGGTGTGCAATTTTTTTTTTCCACGACTGTACTTAATTTTATTTGAAGCATTAACATTTTACTCGGTTTTGCTAAGATTTTAAAGCAGAAAATTATAAATTAAGTAGATATTTTAGAAATAATTAGAAAACTAAAAACAAGTAGGTAGGTGTGATCGAAGAACTCACAAACCCTTTTTTGACATACACCCCAAAACACATTTCTTTTCTTTAATAAATCCAAATAAATTATTAAAAAAAAAAAAAAAAAAAAAAAAAAAAAAGTCATGTTTTTTAAAAAATAAAAATTTACTGGTCAATTTTTGACGTTTTTTTTTTTTCGAATATCTGAACCGGCCCAATAGTGAGCGAAGCCCGGTATATAAGCGTCTGTCATAATAATATCTGTCATGTGGACTAAATGCAATATTTAAAAACAATCAATTTCAAAATTAAACATGTTGTATAGAGACCTTCAAATTGTTAAAATATGCCAATATTTCCGTAATCGGGTTTTTATCATGATTCAATACATTCCTCAAAATCATATGACATTATATTCAATTGCTGACGTGATATCTGCCTTCTTTCTCTAGTACTCATATTGATTCTCTCTTTGTATTATTCTCAAACATTTGAAAAAGTCCGTTAAACTTCCAATATGACGTTAGACTAATTTTCTTTTTAATTCTCTAATGACATCCTATTAACCTGCTTTCTGTACTTACACATACTCAAACTCCTTGTATTATTGAGAAATGTTTGAAAACGTCCGTTTTATTACCAATATGACGTCATATTAATCCTTTTTTTTTTCAATTGGTGAAACTTTTTATTTCATTTTCATTTTTCACGTGGAAATCTTTCAATAGAAAATTAATTATTGTAGAAAGAATTTTATTGTGGATTTTTAATTGTTGGCAACTGCTATAATGTAAAATGTTTAAATTTAATAGGAAAAGGCTGTTAGAATTTTGTTTTTTTATCTCTCTATATTAAAATAATACGATTTATTCAAAATTTTATTATTTTCAGCGGGCATTCAGCTGTAAGTACACAAAATTTCAAGTCTGTAAGTTATACCTATTTGAGAACCGGCTCTGTGACGGACAGACAGAGAAGCGGGATGATTAGGGTTTCGTGAGATGAACGAAACTCTAAAAAAAAAGAGAGAGAGATTCTTTAAGGATTGTACACAAAAAAATAAATTAAAAATTTTGATTTCCTCAGGAAATATTTTAAAAATACAATGTACAATACCCGCCCATAGCTTTAACATTAGAAAGGGGAAATTGGAGATCTCACTGACCAACACCTTTAAACAAGTCTTTTTTATCTACTTATTTAAAATTTAATCATACTGAAAGTTGGTTTTCAGTTTGAGTAGGAAAAAATTATTGCGCAAATATGAATAAATTATATAGAATTTGATGCACCTGGTTTATATAGAAACTTTAACAGTAGTTACTGGGTTTTAAATATATATATATATATATATATATATATATATATATATATATATATATATATATATATATTTGTAGCATTTTGACGAGGTTGAGATATTACGATGAATAATATTCGATGAAAAGATGGCAGTCCTTCAACGATATAGCAAGTTGCAGTCGATATTAGCGAATATGGCGAAGTAGAAGGCAATGGAATGATTCCACCAAAGTTTTCCAATAAATCCAGCCAATCTCCAGACAAATAATTTTATTAGAAGACGAACAACACAGAAACAATTCCCAAAAGTCTAAAACTTATAGCCCTCGGGCTAACGTTTCTTCACTTCATTGAATTAAGATGTTACTGGGCCAGTTGAATATTCTACGGAATTAAAAATACCAGACACATATTTGTTTAGCTTCCGAAAACGTCAAAAATCTCTTGCTTCAACCGGTGCGGGCGAGTTTTGTTCTCTCCGCGGAAACATACACAGAATTACGTCACGAGCGCACAACCCAATGAGTGAGAAGCTAGCTCCAGCCCAACGAATGAGGCTAGAGGGCGAGGCTAAAACAGTAAAGAATCCCTTACTTGGGTGCGGACCAATTTTGAAGTTAAAATCCCAAGCGCGCGAAAAATTCAGAGCAATAATAATAATAATAATAAAAAGAAAATGGCTTTAAAAAACATTCGAAATGAGAACGCGTCTCAGAATTTTATAGATTGGGGAACTGATAAAAGCTACGAATGATCTTAAATTTTAGATTAAGATTTGGAATAAAATAATTATTAATATACGGATATTTACTTTTAAAAGGACTTTAAATAGGAATAGATATTATTAAGAATTAAGGAAATACTGATGATGTCAGAAGTTAGATTAATTTTAAAATATTAATGCGAATAAAATGGAAGGATACGAAGGAAATAAATTTTTATATAACACACACACACACACATATATATATATATATCGAAATTTAACACAGATTAAATTTATTTTTTCAAGCATTTTAAAGAAAGTACCTATTAATACCGAATAATTTTACTATCGGAATAGCATTTGTATTTAAGTAAAGCACAACCTAATAGTAGAATAAGTATTTTTAATTTATTAATAAGAAATAGGCTTCAGTGTTATGTTTAAAATTTAAAATTGATAAATCAAAATGTTCTTAAATTTCATAGCACTTAAACATCGAATGTAGAAGATTTTCTACATTCTCGATGGTATACTTTGTAAATTTATTCTACTTATTATAAAATATAACACGGAAAGAAGTAATCGAATATTCTCAGCACCAATATTAACAAACTGCTACATTTTATAAAATAAGTAACTATTTTTAAGCTAGAATTAAAGCATTGATCAAATTTTGAATTTTGTTAAAGCATTAGTTGATGTTAAAATAGTTAGATAATTATTTTTTAATATTTGCTCAGTGCTGAAATTTCCTAAAATGATTAAATTTAAAACTATTTGTTGATTGGTAAAAAACAAATATGTCACAGTATTTTAGTGCCTTAAGTTTTATTTTATGTATAAATATGTCGAGGTTAAAACATAAGTTTAATTTATTAAACATTTAAAAAAATGTAATTATTATTACAGAATAATATGACCATCGGAATAGTATAATTGACCAGAATTGGCCATCGGATACATACTGCTGGTAAAATAATAATTTTCAGTTTATTAATAAGAAATATCCTTCAACTTAAAATATAAAATTTATAAATCAAAAATTTCTTCAATATGATAAGCTAAAATAACTCGCAGTATCAAATAGCACTTAAACATCAAACGTATAACATTTTCTACACTCATGTTCGCATACTTTATACATTTTTCTACTTTTTATAGAATATAATCCGTACGCAGTAATCGAATTCTCTTACCACCAGTATTAACCTTCTGAGACATTTTAGACAAAAAAGAACAATTTTTAAGCTAGAATTAAATTATTGTTAATTTATTAGTTGATATCAAAATAGTTAGATAATTATTTTTTAATATTTGCTGAATGGTGAAATTTTCTAAAGTGATTAAATTATAAACTTTCAAACATATTGATTGATACACAAAATATGTAAATATATTTAATTATATTTTTAGTTCTCTAATTTCTATTTTATTTATAAATATGCCTTGATTAAAAGTAGGATTAAATTTATTTAATGAAACATATTTAAAAATGTAGTTTTTATTAGAGAATAATTTTACCAACAGAACTGTATCAATATTTCAATAAAGTACAGCATTCTAGTTCAATAAATATTCTCAATTTAATAATAAGATGTAATCTACTGCCTTAGCTAGACAATATAGAATAGAGCCGAAGCAGATTGGTTTCAAGAATAGTAAAATATTTTTTTTTCAATTAAGAGCTTATTTCCCATTCATTATCCGTGATGCAATAGAAACATATTTGCGAAAAGATAAACGCAGAACTGCGTTATTCTTAAAATTTAAAATTTAAAATTCAAAATTTTCTTAAATTTCATATGCTAAACTTAACACACGCTATCAAACAGCACTTAAACTTCAAAGGTAGAACACTTTCTATAAACCCGTTGGTACACTTTCTAAATCTATTCTTCTTATTATAAAATATAATCCGGAACGCAATAATCGAATTCTCTCAGTAGCAACATTTGCAAACTTTATTTTATTAGCAACATTTGCTGACGTTTTAAAGAATAAGGAACTATTTTTAAACTAGAATTAAAATATTGATTAAATTTTGAACTTTGTTAAAATATTAGTTGATGGGAAAACTGTTACATATTTTTTTATTATTATTATTTGCTCAAGGCTGAAATTTTTAAAGCGATCAAATTTAAAACTTTTATAAAATATCCATTGATATAAAAAATAATTATATAGCTACATTTAATTGTATTTTTAGTGCTTTAATTTTCGCTTAACTTAAAAACCCGTAAAAGGGCAGTAGAACATTTATATACTTTAACATTATTTAAACCTTTCAGATGTAAACAGCTATTATTTCTGAGAGTCATGTTGGCTCTTAACCTCTTCTGGGCTATGGTGGCATGTATGTACCTTTGAAAAGTGCATATAGAATTAATTTTTTGGAGGAAAATAATATTTGCCTTATTTTATTAGGGCATTTCCGTGATTAAATATGTAAAAGTAACTGTTTAAACAAAGCATTTCTAACCGAATAAAATTTGTGAATAGGACTCTGGTTCTATGCTTAATTTTGTGTCAATTATGAGCATGTAACATCATGTAATACAAAGAAAGTTTAGTTTAAAAAAAACATTTATAAAAAAAGATACTTTTGCCACCACTGATTTTCGAAAACGTTTCCGAGTAGTTTTTATAGTGTATTAATCTGTTTTATTAAACAGGAATATAACTGTTTACGATCCATTGTCAGTTCAAAATTTTCTGTTGAGTAACTGGATTTATAAATAATAAAGTAAGAAAATAATGTTAATATTAATACTTTTAACTTATCATGTTTTTTGTTTATAAAACATACTTGTTATGTATGAAAAAGCTTACTTGAGAATTGGTAGCGTCCGAAATAACCTATATTCTAGATTGAGTAATCTGGTTAATACACTATAAAACTACTGGAAACGGTTCCGAATATCCATGGAAGTAAAACATATTTATTTTTAATAAATGCTTCTTTAAAAAATATATATATATCAAGTTTCTAATGATGAGACCACTTATCAGAATCTTAGATAACTTGGAAGAGGTTATTTTACATTTGAGTTCTTCGTTATATTATACTGCTCACATTGGCTGGCTGCTTCATTCCCGCGGATTAGCGGACAGCTTTAAATAGCCTCTAACTCACAATTCAATATGCACGTTTTATTTTTATTTTTTTAAATCTACATTAAAATTTAAAAATCTGGCTGCAAGGTGACACAGGCTGCACTTTTCGGTGACAGAATCAACACATGACAAAAATTTCAGAGGCCTAGCTGTTATAATTTCGGCGCTTTTCTTGGTCATGTAGGCATACAGACATCTCTTATTATATATATATATATATATAGATTTTCCTGGATTAAGAAACATCTGTCTTTTTCAACAATTTGGTTTAAATTACTTTTTTTAGTCTAAGTAGAAACTCAGTCTCTAACTAACATCGATTTACAGTGATTTTAGTAAATTAGTATACCCTCCTAGAACAATAAGCATTTTCTCATTATTAATAATAAAGTGTTTTCCACGTTGTTCTTGACATTTAAAATTTATAAATCAAAATGTTCTTAAACTTCCTGAGATAAATTTCACATCACTATCGGCCTATCGTACAAAATTTAACTTCAAAGATAGAAGATTTTCTAGATCCACTTTGATATACTTTCTCAATTTATTTTACTTATTATAAAATGTAATCCTGAACTCAGTAGTCAAATAATCTCCACAAATCCATATGTAGGATGAAACTTTTGAGAGTAGGAGTAACTAATTTTAAGCTACAATCAAGTATTGAGTAATTTTTTTAAGTTACTAAAATATTTCCTAAAGAAAAAATGTATATACAATTATTTTGCATTGTTTGCTTTGTGATATCATTTTCTAACGTGTTTAAATTAAAAAATTTCTTAAAATATCCTTTAATATTAAAATATTTTTGTAATTGCTTTTTATTGTTTATTCAGCGTTTAATTTTTTCTTCTCGTTTAATCCTTTCCGGCAAAGACAAAGTCTGTTCGAAAAATGAGAAATTACTCACTGACACCGGAATTTACAATCGATTTTTTTAGAAAATAAGAACTCCTTATTTTAAGCTTACACTGTGGAAACAAAATTTTATTAAATATTCTTGGTGTCGAATGCAAGTTTTAAATTAAAATTAGGTGTACCCGGAGTGGGACCACTGTACCGGAAAAGGTTTTAACAGTTCGTAAAATGACAATAGACGATTTGGTATTTTGGAATAACTGAAAATATTGAGATATAATGAGTTTCTAGAAAATATTATTACATTAGACATTTTTTTTATCATAGTAAAAATAATTAATTTATTCTCTATTTAAACCTCGATTTATGGTGATTTTAGTGAATTAGTACAGTCTCATAGAACAATAAGCATTTTCGTATTACTAATAATAAATTATATTGTGTGTTGTTCTTGAAATTTAAAATTTATAATTCAAAATTTTCTTAAACTTTCTGAAATAAATTTGACTTTCTCTCTATCGGCCTATTACATGGAAATTAAACTTCAAATATACAAGATTTTCTACATCCCCTTTGATAAACATTCTCAATTTATTTTACGAAACTGAATTCCGTAATCAAATTTACTCCGCAACCCCATTTGTACATTGAAATTTTTGAGAATGGATTTAACTAAATTTAAACTACAATCGAATATGGATGAATTTTTGAATTTTGCCAAAATATTTCCTTATGAAAAATGTGTATGTAATTAATTTTCATTGATTGTTTTGGAATTTCATTTTTTAACGCGTTTAAATTTAAAAGTTTCTCAAAATATTCTTAATATAATTTTTTTTTTGTAATTGCTTTTTATTGTTTGTTCAGTGATTTAATATTTCTTCTCGTTTAAAAATTCGTAAATTGACAATAGAGGATTTGTTCTTTTAGAACAATTAAAAATGTTGAAATATAATGAGCTTTTAAAAAATATTATTACAATTGATATTTTTTATGATAATAAAAATTTAATTGGTTGACTATTTAAAACCCGATTTGTGGTAATTTTAGGGAATAAGTACATAATAAACTGCTTTCAGCGTTGTTCTTGGAATTTAAAATTTATAACTCAAAATTTTCTTCAACTTTCTGAAATAAATTTGACCTTCTCTCTATCGGCCTATCGCATGGAAATTTAACTTCAAATATACAAGATTTTCTACATCCCCTTTGATAAACATTCCCAATTTATTTTACTTATTACAAAATGCAATCATTAATTCCGTAGTCAAATTTACTCCGGAAACCCATTTGTACATTGGGACTTTTGCAAATGGATTTAACTAAATTTAAGCTAAAATCTCGAATATGGATTAATTTTTTAATTTTGCCAAAATATTTCCTTCTGAAAAATGTGTATATAATTATTTTTCATTGATTGCTTTGGGATTTCATTTTTTAACGCGTTTAAGTTTAAAAGTTTCATAAAATATCTTTTAATATAAAAATATTTTTGTTGTTATTTTTATTGTTTGTTCAGTGGTTTAATTTTTCTTCTCACTTAAAAATTCGATGATTGACAATAGAACATTTGGTTTTTAAAAATAATTGAAAATATTGAGACATAATGAGTATCTAGAAAATTTTATTTCTTTAGACATTTTTTTTATCATAGTAATAATTCTCTATTTATACACCGATTTGCGGTAATTTCAGTGATTTAGTATAGCCTCAAAGAATAATACGTATTTTCACATTATTAATAATAAAATGTTTTCAGCGTTCTTGTTGAAATTTTTAATTTATAACTCTAATTTTTCTTAAACTTCTTGAAATAAATTTTACCCTCTCTATCGGCCTATAGCACGGAAATTAAACTTCAAAGATACATGATTTCCTACTTCCCTTTTGATAAACTTCCTCAATTTATTTTACTTATTAGAAAATGTAATCCTGAACTACGTAGTCAACTTTTCTCCGTAACCCCATTTGTACATCGAAACTTTTGAGAATGGATTTAACTAAATTGAAGCTAGAATCGAATATGGATTAAATTTTGAATTTTGCTAAAATATTTCTTGATAAACTTCCTCAATTTATTTTACTTATTAGAAAATGTAATCCTGAACTCCGTAGTCAACTTTTCGCCGTAACCCCATTTGTACATCGAAACTTTTGAGAATGGATTTAAGCTAGAATCGAACATGGATTAAATTTTGAATTTTGCTAAAATATTTCTTGACTAAAAATGTGTATGTAATTATTTTCCATTGTTTGCTTGTGATTTAATTTTCTAACGCGTTTAAACTTAAAAGTTTCATCAATATCGTTTAATATAAAAATATTTTGTTGTTATTTTTATTGTTTGTTCTCGCTTAAAAATTCCTAAATTGACAATAGAGGATTTGTTTTTTTAGAATAATTGAAAATATTGAGATATAATGAGCTATTATGAAATATTATTACATTAGATATTTTTTTATAATACTAAAAATTAAATTGATTATCTACTTTGTGATATAATTTTCTAACGCATTTAAATTTAAAAGTTTCATAAAATATCTTTTAATATCATAATATTTGTTTTTATTGTTTGTTCGTGTTTTAATTTTTCTTTTTGCATATAAATTTGTAAATTGACAACAGAGCATTTGGTGTTTTATAATGAGTGTCTAGAAAATATTATTTCATTAGACATTTTTCTTATCATAATAATAAAAAAATAATAATAATTCTCTATTTATACCCTAATTTGCATTAATTTCAGGGATTTAGTACAGCCTCATAGAATAATACGTATTTTCACATTATTAATAATTAAATATTTTCATCGTTCTTCTTGAAATTTAAAATTTATAACTCAAAATTTTCTTAAACTTCTTCTTGAAATAAATTTGACCTCCTCCATCGGCTTATCGCATGGAAATTAAACTTCAAAGATACACGATTTCCTACTTCCCCTTTGATGAACTTTCTCAATTTATTTTACTTATTAGAAAATGTAATCCTGAACTTCGTAGTCAACTTTTCTCCGTAACCCCATTTATACATCGAAACTTTTGAGAATGCATTTGCTAGAATCGAATATGGATTAAATGTATTACAGTATTGGACATAATTATAAAACACCTACCTAATTTGACATACAGTGAAAAAAAATATACAGAGCTTAAAAATGCTTTATCAAATACGACAAAAACATAAATTTATTCTGTTATCACACGTAATTGTTTTACAGAAATTATATTTTTATAGAGTTTAATTAAAAAAAAATTAAATATACTATGGACAAAATTATAAGACACCCTAACATTTTAATTAAAACATCTGCTTTTTTTCGAAATATGCAAATTTTCTGCAAGCTGTTATGACGTCAGCAGTTAACTAAATCAGACGATAACCGACTTCACGCATCTACAAACACACCACGGTGTACAGAATTAAAAGAAAGTGAAATTCGCGAAATTTGGAGATTAAATGGAACTGGTGTTTCAGTTAATACTATTTTAAAAGTTATTAAACGCTCTAGATGTGCAATTTCAAATGTTTTGAAGAGAGGAAGTAATGAATCTGTGATTAAAAGATCTGGACGTACTCCTTGCTTGTCCTCGAGAGACAGACGCCATGTGCTTTCGCTCGCTACGCAGAATAAGATGACCACTACAGGCATTAAAAATGCTTTGAAACTGAATTGTTCAAGAAAAAACATTTGCAGGGTGTTGTATAATGCTTCCTATGTGAAATTAAAAAAATTGAAGAAAAAAACACCGCTTCTAAGGCGGCACAAAATGGACCGTTTAAACTTTGCTAAAAAAAGTATGGCCTGGACCTCCAAATGGTATTGGAGGTAACACTCTGTGTTATTTTCTGATTAAAAAAGTTGAACCTGGATGGTCCTGACGGGTTTCACTATTATTGGCATGATTTACGGAAGTCTCCTGATGTACAAATGAGCCACCAAATGGGTGGAGGCTCAGTAATGGTTTGGGCTGGATTTTCGGCTCAAGGGAAAACCGATATTGTTTTTGTGCATTCAAGAATGAATTCCGAAAAGAATAAGAATCTTCTTTACGATCAACTAGCCATATACGGTGAACATCTTTGGGGCAAAAACTACACTTTCCAGCACGATAACGCGTCGATTCATACATCACACTTAACAAAAATGTGGCTTTCAGAGCAAAGTATTAATGTTCTTCCGTGGCCTTCTCGCTCCCCAGACTTAAATCCCATCGAAAACTTGTGGAGGATCTTAGCTCGTGAGGTTTACCGAAATGGGAGGCAATTTACATGTGTCAAAGACCTAAAGAATGCTATAAAATGTGCTGGGGCATTCTGTACCTCGTGGCATGTTTGTAAATGCGTGAAGTCGGTTATCGTCTGCTTTAGTTAACTTCTGACGTCATAACAGCGTGCAGAAAATTTGCATATTTCGAAAAAAAGCAGGTGTTTTAATTAAAATGTTAGGGTGTCTTATAATTTTGTCTATGGTATTTTTAATTTTTTTTATTATACTCTATAAAAATATCCTTTCTGTAAAACAATTACGAGTGATAACAGAATAAATTTATGTTTTTGACGTATCTGATAAAGCATTTTTAAGTTCTGAATCTTTTCTTTCACTGTATGTCAAATTAGGTAGGTGCCTTATAATTATGTCCACCACTGTATTGTCAATATTATGACCATAATAGAGTTCAATTACGGTTATGTAAAAATTTTCTATAAAAATGGTTAAATGACTGGACAGTTTGGTGCAAAATTTTAACAGTATAGGGAATAAGTACATAATAAATTGTTTTCAGCGTTGTCCTAGAAATTAAAAATCTATAACTGAAAATTTTGTTAAACTTCTTGAAATAAATTTGAACTCCTCTATCGCCCTATAGCATGGAAATTAAACTTCAAAGATACACGATTTCCTTCTTCCCCTTTGATGAACTTTCTCAATTTATTTTACTTATTAGAAAATGTAATCCTGAACTTCGTAGTGAAATTTTCTCAGTAACCCCATTTGTACATTGAAACTTTTGAGAATAGATTTAACTAAATTTAAGCTACAATCGAATATTTTTGAAGTTTGCTAAAATAATTCCTTATGAAAAATGTGTATGTATTATTTTCCATTGTGAATCTCATTTTCTAACGTATTTAAATTTAAAAGTTTCATAAAATATCCTTTCATATAAAAATATTTTTATAAATATTTTTCATTGTTTGCTTTGTGATATCATTTTCTAACGCGTTTGAATTTTAAGGTTTCGTAAAATATCCTTTTATATAAAAATATTTTTGTAATTATTTTTTACTGTTTGCTCGCTGTTTTATTTTTTATTTTAGCTTAAAAATTTGTAAAATGACAATAGAGGAATTACTTAGGTTTTTGGAATAGCTGAAAATATTGAGATACAGTAATGAGTTTCTAGAATATGTTATTACATACAATATTTTTTTTTATGATAATAAAAAAAAATAATTCATTATTTATTTAGGACGCGTATTTAAAATTGCATTTTTTACAATGTGATTTAAATAATGCAAATATGCAAAACTTTCATAACAATTTTATTTAGGATTCCTTTTTAATGTGGTTTGATTTTTTGGTCTATATCAATCGTATATATAGAACTTAGTTAAGATATTACAGGAAACACTGAACAGTGTTTATACGATAAAAATATTAATATTTCATGATGAATCTCTTACAGTAATTAATTATTTTACATATTCAATGCATATTTACAACGTATCCCGCAGCAGTCACAAGGCGCCGCTGCGGGGACATTACAGACAAGCATCAATTGCACTCTTTCTTTTATTACTTACTTCTATCTTTTCAAGAAGAAAATATTGGATTCATGAAAATTTTCGACTTCTGGTTTTCGACGGATTTAAACGTTTTAAAAGATCCTGAACACGATTTGACTGTTTTTAGAAAATGTCTGTCTGTCTGTCTTTGACGAAAATATTGTGGGCTCTCTACCACAAGAACTAATGCACGAAATGTAATAAAACATTAGTTTAAATTAGTTCCTAATATAACTGGGTGCTGTTTGTTTTTGGTTTAAGTCGTCCAACAGGTGGCGTGCTATGCTGCATTTTTTGCGATTTCCGCAATAGCTCTATCTCAAGAACTAATGGACTTATTTTCATCAAACTTCAGATTCATTTAGACCTTGACATAAATAGACGCTGATTATGTTTTGGTGTAGATATCCGAACAGGTGAAGCTGCTTTGCTACTTTTTTCGCGATTCCTACAATAACTCTATCTCAAGAGCTAATGCGCTGGTTTTCATCAAACTTCAGATTCTGTTAGACCTTGGCATAAATAGATGTTGATTTCGTTATGGTGTAAATAGCCCAACAGGTGACGCTGCTATGCTACTTTTTTCATGATTTTCATGATAACTATATCTCAAGTACTAATGTACGGATTTTCAACAAACTTCAAATTCAGTTAGACATAAGTTGTTATTGATTATATTTTAGCGTAAATCTCCAAACAAGTGGCGCTGCTATGCTGCATTTTTCAGGATTTACACGATTTTAGTGATAGTCATATCTCAAGAACTAATGCACGGAATGTAACAAAACTTTAGATTCAATTAGACCTTTATATAAATTGGTGCTAAGAGATTCATTCATTCATTCATTCAAGAGATATTAAAAAAATATATATATTTGAAGTAATTACATTTGTAAAGAAAACAAAACACATCATTTCTAGCGTACATAATATTTTAATTGATGCAGCCATGCTTCAAAAAGAAAATGTGTTTTCATTAATAATAATATTTCTCTTTTAAAATAAACTATTTATGATTTTTATGACAATTTAAATTTTTAGCACTTAGATTTTCGAATTTTGATTGAATTTAGAAATGTAAAATATAATAATAAAGAAACTAATACGTCAGCCACCCAATAATGTATAAATTATAAAAAAGTATGCTTTGATGCAATGAAATAATTTGTGAAACAAAGTAAAACAAAGGAATTATAAACAAAAGAAATAAACATATATTATTAACGTGCATTTATACACCATTAAAAGATTGCTGTCAGATTTCATAAACAAATTAAATAAAAATATAATATTATTAACGTTCATTAATACAGCATCAAAAGATTGCTATCATGTTTCAGAAACAAATGATTTCTAAATTTTAAACATCAAAGCGTCTTTGTAAATGTTTTTCTACGATGAGAACAATTCATTTATTTTCTACTTTACAGAGTTTAAAGAATAATTAACAAAATGAAGATAACAAGTTGCCTATCTAATTTTTGAAAGCAAATTAAGGCAATCTTAAGTAGAACTTTCTAACACATTAAATTAAATAAAAAAAATTTAAGAATGGAATAGTAACTAATTTACAGCTACAATCAATTATTGAGTAATTTCAGAATTTTGCTAAAATATTTCCTGATGGAAAAAAAATGTTTATGTAGTTATTTTCTAATGTTTGCTTTGTGATCTCATTTTCTAACGAGTTTAAAATTAAAAAAAAATCATAAAATATCGTTTAACACGTTCCCTGCTGGGTTAAAATTACAGGAATTTTATTTTATTTAAAAAGTTCGAATTCATACCTGAAAATACTAATAGCAATATTTACTTTATTTCATTACAGACATTTCGTGATTACATAAAATAAAAAAATTTCTTTTGAAATTTCCGGTGCGAATTCGTAATTTTAATTGAAATACCACGAGTATACTCGTGGTTGGCAGCCAATGGTAATTATTTTTGTGTTTGTAATTATTTTTATTGTGTGTTCAGTGCTTTAATTTTTCTTCTCACTTAAAAATTCGTAAAAATAGAACACAAGATTTAGCATTGTTTAATAACTGATACTATTGAGCTATAATGTGTTTCTAGAAATTATTACAATCGATAAATACATAAAGAGGTGATAATAAAATGTTTCCAGTATCGAGGTTTATTTTGTAAGATACAACAATAATTTTTAACTCAATTTTAACGCTGTTTCTTCTTTATTCTCGAAGCAGAAAGTTTAATTTCTCTTAGAAAGACGTTACTATTGAGTTATACTGTGTTTCTAGAAATTATTACATTCAACAAATACATAAATAGGAGATAATAAAACGTTTCCAATATCGAGGTTTGCTTTGTAAGATCCAACAATAATTTTTAACTCAATTTTAACGCCATTTCTTCTTTATACTCATAAGCAGTAAGTTTAATTTCTCTTAGAAAGACGTTACTATTGAGTTATAATGTGTTTCTAGAAATTATTACATTCGCTAAAGACATAAAGAGGAGATAATAAAATGTTTCCAATATCGAGGTTAGCTTTGTAAGATCCAACAATAATTTTTAACTCAATTTTAACGCTGTTTCTTCTTTATTCTCGAAGCAGAAAGTTTAATTTCTCTTAGAAAGACTTTACTATTGAGTTATACTGTGTTTCTAGAAATTATTACATTCAACAAATACATAAATAGGAGATAATAAAATGTTTCCAATATCGAGGTTTGCTTTGTAAGATCCAACAATAATTTTTAACTCAATTTTAACGCCATTTCTTCTTTATACTCATAAGCAGTAAGTTTAATTTCTCTTAGAAAGACGTTACTATTGAGTTATAATGTGTTTCTAGAAATTATTACATTCGCTAAACACATAAAGAGGAGATAATAAAATGTTTCCAATATCGAGGTTAGCTTTGTATGATCCAACAATAATTTTTAACTCAATTTTAACGCAATTTCTCTTTTATTCTTCTTAAGCAGAAAGTTTCTCCTAGAAAAGAGTTAATTTCTCTTAGAAAGACATTTGATATACTTAACAATCTATTTTAATTTAAAATATTTAATTAAAAAATCTGCTGTATAATTAATTACGATTTGGATAATTGCGAAACTGTTTTTTATAAATTATTAGATTTTTTGTAAACACGTATTTGTTCTATACAAAAAACATTGAATCATTTACTAGCGTGGTTTGAATTTTAAATGAATTTTAAATATTTTGTAGATTAAATGCGTATGTTGGGGTTTTTGTTTACTTGCTTAGGTACTATTACCTTTTGCTAAAATTTGAATAAGTGAAAATTACCTATGACTAAAAATTGAAATGAATCCTGTCAATATGCACATTTACAAAGTTATTCTCAAACTAAAATAAATTTAGAAAAAAAAGTAAATGGATTAAATTAAACAGAAACAATTAAAATTTAAAGAATTTAAAATTACCTGAATTCTAAGTTTTGAATTCAAAATAGTATAAGAATTAATCATTTAAAAGCACTGACAAGATTCTCAATTTGCACTACATCCAATTCCCCAACAATCAGAATTGTGAATTCAAGAATTAATATAAAGGGTAACAACAAGGAATTTTCATAAACATAATAATTTTGACTAAGTGACAATTTTGGAATAAAGGGGACAAAATCTTTCTTTTAAAGAAAGTACAAAAAGGGCAGGTATAAAAATTGAAGATAAAAGTCAAGCAAAATAATATTTAACAAATATTGAAAATGCAATATTAATTCCAAGAATTCACAACACTGAAGCTGTGATCGTATAGATTAATCCTTGTTTAAGAGACCATGAGTAAATAATTAAATTTTGAATAAGTAATTCATTACAATAAAACACTTCTCACAAGACTTTAAATTAAAATATTAAAATTACTTTATATATTAAATCAGACATGTATGTCCTGTAATTAATTAAAGAATAGTAAAAGGTTTCAAGTGATTAAGTAAATTTCAACATCCAGTAAATCAGTAGCTTATTTTTTTTATTAGATTTGATGCTTGAAGATAATATTTAGAAATTTCATGACTAGAGAATACAATAATTTACTTTAATTAAATCTTAAGTTTTTACTAGAGTTAGTACTCAAATCAATTAGAGAAATTGAGTTAAAGATTACTGTGCATTTTAAACTGATAATTCCAATTATATATAGTATTCCCTATTAAATTTTAATGATTAACAAAAAGTAAAATTACTGAAGGTGAATCTTATTGAAATGACTAAAAAAAAATTTAATAAGGTAAAAAAAAACAAAAAACAGAGAAGGAATTTACTACACAACAAAATTTATTAACAGGCAGCATTTTAGATTGTTTGTTAATCCTTCGTTAAAACATAAGTAAATAATTTATATAATTAAGTAATCAATATCATTAACGCAAACAATAATAATAAAACAAGATATTTTTTTTTACTCACATTTCAGCAGCAGAATGGGCATAACTGATATACACTTTGTCACACCGATTATAATAAATGAAGATTTATGGACTACTAATTGACAAGTCATTCTTGGCAACCTTATCGTTCTCTGTTTGCACTCGCAATTTGAAATACCAGTCTAAGAATTTGGACCCGTAAAAAAGGCTTTCACAACGACTTGTTCATAACGGCTACATGAAAGTCAATTATATCTTTCAACCTTACAGCCAAGTTAATGGATACAATGCCATTTTTTAGGACACCAAAAGGGTCTCATCCTCGTGTGGGACGCTTTTGGAAAATGCCTGGTTGGTGAATAGACGATCGCAGTCACTTTCAGATAACTTCCAACGAGCTGCACGACGAAAGATCCTTAACAGAGAATACTGTTATATCGATGATCTTCCTCAGAACTTACAATGGACACAAGACCGGCGCCAAGCACTCGAACATTAATCAATCTTTTCACGATCGTCGTCGCTGGGTTCCTCAAATCCATAGCACGCGCTACAAAGTTTCTCACGATTATACACTTCTGAGCCGCATCATGCATATACCATGGTATTACTACCACTCCCAGTTGTATTTACTATCTATATTAACCAGCGTAAGATGTAATTACTTCTGCGTGCATCTCTCTCCAAAAACTGCTTCTTGCTATCTCTCCTCCTAGAACTGACCGTACTTCACTTGTTAGAAAAAAAATCTAACACTCGGTGGGGATGCCTAGGTAAATACTATTTCATTCCTCCATTCTGCCTCGATCATCACGAAGAGTGCCTCTCTCTCGAAAATTTCGCCACTGCCTAACCGGCGGGGTGGGGGAAGGAACCCTTCACCCTCACCCACCCAAACTATCCGCGCTTCAAAACATCACTGCCTCTGCTAACTAGCTCTCCGTTCCCTTGGTAACGCTGGACCAGGGGGTAAAAAAAGTCAACGCTGATTGGTTGGGTGGGGGAGAAAATAACACGCCTATTGGATGAGTTGTTACTAGGTGAAAAAATCCTAGCTTCAATTCCTGGAAATTAGCTGTCTGTTGGGTCCCACGAAAAAAAAGAAACCACGTGCACGCTTGCACCTGCTATTTCGTAAACAACGATCGAAAAGCAATATGTTGATGTTATCTTCGTAACAAGCCTTCGAAATAGTTTTATGACTCTCTTTTCTGAGGGTAATAAAAGTTGCACACAATACAACTGACAATAATGCTTCAGCTATTCTCACGACTTCTTATAAAGGCCTTTTGTACTTTATCCAATCTGCCTGTGTGTGTTTCGAATTTACGATCCCTTAAATTACGTGAGAAATTCAAGTAAAAGTTGTTTGCGTGGAAAACTATCTCATAGTGAAAAAGAAAGATCCTGGGTGGTCTTGACTTACAGAAAAATACAGATGTTTGGATTTTGAAAATAAGAGTTTTAATTAATAACTAGATGGAACCCGTCAAAATTTGACGGCAAAAAACTTGATAGTACCATAAAAATAAAATTCATAGCTGCTTTAAAATGTTTGAAACTTTTGCAGTATAATTCAAATAAATAAAAAACCCACTTTGAATTAAAGCTATGTTGAAGAACAGCAATTGGCTAAGTTTCACTGGCACATGTACTCGCGGAATTTCTTTCATCTGACACATTTAGCGCTGTTGTGCAAGTAAATGGTAAGTGCCCCCTTGGGGAGGGGGAAATGGCGGGATGGACCAAGGAGATGCATAACATGAATAAGCAGTCAAAGACCTTTCAAACGATATGTAACATGAGGGGTGTGTGCAAAATTTTAAAAAGTACCCCCTTGGGGGGGGGTAAAGTAGGGGATGGACACGGAACATGCATAATATGATTAAGTGGTCACAGACCTTTCCAACGATATATAACATGAGGGTTGTGTGCAAAATTTAGAAAAGTACCTCTTTGGGGGGGGCAAAGCGGGGAGATGGACATCAGAGATATGCATATGATTAAGCAGTCACAGACCTTTCCAACGATATATGACATGAGGGTTGTCTGCAAAATTTAGAAAAGTACCCCCTTGGGGGAGGGGGGGGCAAAGTGGGGAAATGGACATTGGAGATATGCATATGATTAAGCAGTCACAGACCTTTCCAACGATATATGACATGAGGGTTGTCTGCAAAATTTAGAAAAGTACCCCCTTTGGGGAAGGGGGGGGGGCAAAGTGGGGAGATGGACATTGGAGATGCATAATATCATTAAGCGGTCACAGACCTTTCCAACAATATATGACATGAGGGGTGTCAACAAAATTTAGAAAATTGCCCCCCTTAAGGGGGGGGGGGAGTGGCGGGATGGACCCCAGAGATGCATAACATGAATAAGCAGTCAAAGACCTTTCCAACAATACGTAACATGAAGGGATTGTGCAAAATTTACAAGAGTACCCCCTTGGGGGGGGCAAAGTGGGGGGATGGACACCGGAGATGCATAATATGATTAAGCGGTCACAGACCTTTTTAACGATATATAACATGAGTGGTATGTGCAAAATTTAGAAAAGTGCCCCAATTGGCGGGGGGGGGGATGGACCACACAGATGCATAACATGAAAAGATAGTCACAGGCCTTTCGAACGATATATCATATGAGTGGTGTCAACAAAGAAAAGTCTCCGCCCCGTGTAGGCAAAACATACTCCCCCCCGCCGCCATAATTATTGATGCGGACTCATTTTTTAAATTCGTTCGCACCCCTCTTCTCCCGCAAAATGTTGTGAATTTTAAAAACTCCACTTACGAAATTTTTTATACCAAAAGCACTTATGTCCGTCGTCTGCATGCAGAGTTTTGTGTTTACAGACGCCAGACACAACAACACACACACACAGACAGACGTTTACCGACATTAATAGTATAGATGATACTCAGTGCCTACACATTTCACCCTTTATAATTCAGCCAATGAGTTGACGGTTGTCCATTTCCAGAAACGAAACAATAATTCTTTAGGATGAATTTTGTTTGTTTGATACACCGTGGCAGAATGCGTGCAATGCAGCGACAGGCGTCACAAACTTTTTAGGGCACCTGCAGACTAAAAACATATAATCAATCTTCGCGGGAAAAAAATCCTAGATTTCATCAAATGATCACGGGAAAAACACTAATTTCATCAAAGGATCATGTAAAACGTGAATTTTGTTAAAAGGCCACAGAAAAACGCGATTTACACAAAAGATGAGCAAATTTTGTCAAAAAATCGCAAAACAGGAAATTTCACCCAAAGATAGCGCTTTCTTGCCAAACTTCGTCTAAAAATTGCGTAATAAAATGTATTTTATCAAAAAATCGCTGGAAAACGCACATTTCGATAAAGTATCGCGAGAAAAATGCGAATTTCTTCAAAGATTGCTGAAAAAACGCGAATTTCATCGAAGGATTGCTGAAAATTCATGAATCTTTTCAAAAGGCAGCAGAGAAAATGTGATTATTATCAAAGCATTGCGAAAAAAGAAAATTTCGTCTAAGGATCACAGAAAAACGCAAATTTCATAAAAAAATCGTGGAAAATAACGCAAATTTCGTGAAAAAAAAATCGCAGAAAAAACACAAATTTCGTCAAATTATCGCTGAAAAAAAAAAACACGAATTACGTCATAGGATAGCTGAAAAAATTATGAATCTCGACAAAAAAAAGATACAGAAAAAAATGCGAATTTCATTAAAGAATCACGAAAAAAAATGCGAATTTTGTTAAAGAATTGCGCAAAGAATGTGAATTTTTTGAAAGGTTCGTGTGAAAAATGAAACTGTCTGTATTAAAAACAGCACACACACAAACATCTATACAAACCTCAATACACACAAACATATTATAGGCAGGGCTTGAAATTCAATTTTTCCAAAGACGGGAGTCTCCCTACCAACATTTTTAAATGGAGGGGAGTTGTAATGTTTGTGAGGGAGAAAAAAAATCTTTAAACCCCACTATTCTTTTACGTGCTATTTAAAGAATTACATTAATGCAGACATGACAAAATACCATTGAAAAAATTAAGTCAACTGAGAATGATTATGTAAAATGTTTATTTTTATTATAAAAAAGGGAAGAAAGTTAAGTTTTATATATGCAGTGTATTTTTCAAGTGCCATTAAATGTGTTAGGGACCCTTAACAATTAGGTTGTTAAATAAATTTCTGACTTTAGATTTTACTTGATTGAGATTCACCGATCGATCGTGGAAAAGACGCTAAGTTCGTCGATCTGTCACCAAAAAACGCAAAGTTCGTTGATCAGTCGTGGGAAAAAAGCAAATTTCGTCGATCGATTGCAGAATAAACACAAAGTTCGTCGATCTGTCCCCAAAAAACGCAAGGTTCGTCGATCAGTCGCTTAAAAAACGCAATGTTCGTCTATCTGTCGCAGAAAAAACGCAAAGTTCGTTGATCAGTCGCAGAAAAAAATGCAACGTTCGTTGATCTGTCGCGGAAAAAACGCAAAGTTCGCCAATCAGTTGCGGAAAAAAGCAAACTTCGTCGATCGATTGCGGAATAAATGCAAAGTTCGTCGATCAGTCAGGGAAGAAAGAAAAATTTCGTTGATCGATTGCGGAATAAACGCAAAGTTCGTCGATATGTCCCCAAAAAACGCAAGGTTCGTCGATCAGTCGCTTAAAAAACGCAATGTTCGTCGATCTGTCGCAGAAAAAACTCAAAGTTCGTTGATCTGTCACGGAAAAAACCACAAAGTTCGTCGATCAGTCGCGGAAAAAACACAAAGTTCGTCAATCGGTTGCGGGGAAAAAAAATCACGAAATTTATCGTTCGGTTGCAGGTAAATTAAATAATGCAAATTTCTCCAAAAATGCTGAAATTTTTTGGGCGGGAGGCTCCCGCTCATGATCTTTTTTGAGCGGGATTTCAAAATTTTCCGCGCGAATCCCGCCCTGAAATTCAAGCCCTGATAGGTATAGTTTTAATCTGAAATAATATACTGAACTTGAACTAACTTTTGAAAAATCGGGTTAACCCAAATCCAACTTGCAGAAATCTACACTCAGTCTGAAATCGACTCGAACCATAAAGACAGTTAACCCAACTTGCAACAAAAATAATTATTTTCTGTGAATTTTCTGATTTTTTCTTTTCTCAGAAAGGCTGTAGTCATTTTGTCCCCCAATTTTGCCCTTTACAATTCAGCGAATGAGTGGAGGGGGCCAAAGGAGCGTTCCTTATCACAAACGAAAGATGAGATACGTTCGTTTGATGTCGTTGTTGAAATTTTATGGATTTCTATTATTAAAGTAATTTTTTCATTTTACCGTATTTATTTTCTTTTTGTGTTGTATGTATTTTGCTACTTTGAATTTTTTTAAACTAACCCTTTTTTTTTTTGGAGAATGAGAGAGAGAGATTTAGTAATTTGGTGACACGAAGTTCAGCAAATTCTTAAAATCCACAAATCGTTTCCAATGTAAACAATGCAATTTACAATTAAGTTGCAAGTGCAAAATTTCAGTTTTTTTAAATTTTCATGTCATTCTGTACACATTTTAATATGTCATTCTGATCATTATACATATTTAGTTATGCTTTATTAATTATTTACTTGACCTTTACTTTTAATATTTTAAATATTTCAAACTTACAGCTGAATGTAATTATTAAAACATTTGAAATACTGCATTCGAAAAATGAAATTTCAGCTTAGAAACTCGACAATTAAAAAATTTAAAGTAGAAAAGTACTTATGATATAAAAAGAAGAAAAAAAAATACACCAGAATTTATCTGTATTACGAAAGCGGGAGAAATGATTTTCTGTGCTATACGAAAAGATATCCAAATAACTCAATCATGAACATAGAAATAGGTATCGGTTTTTATGTTCAGGTGCACTCAATCCAAACTTGAAACTTTTAAAACGGTCATTGAATGAATGAAATTCATCTCCGCCTTTCACATCCAGAAAACTTGCTGTGTCGCCAATTATGTTTATATTTTATATATATATAAAAAAATAATAATTCAGGCACTTTTCCGTTATACGGACACCATTGTCGCCAAACATACATACATACATACATTTTGGCATAGTATCCGTATAACAGAAAAGTACTAAAGTTCATGGTTTAAAATCACAATAAAATATCATGAAATTTATTGATTAGTTGTGGGAAAATATCGGGGAAATAATGTGTTTTTCGTGAATTTTTTGTTTTGTTAACAATGTGGTTACAGAGACAGGGAGAAAGCCAGAAAACTTGCTGTGTCGCCAATTATGTTTATATTATATATATATATATATAAATAATAATTCAGGCACTTTTCCGTTATACGTACACCATTGTCGCCAAACATACATACATACATTTACATACATACATACATTTTGGCATAGTGTCCGTATAACAGAAAAGTACTAAAGTTCATGGTTTAAAATCGCAATAAAATATCATGAAATTTATTGATTAGTTGTGCGAAAATATCGGGGAAATAATGTGTTTTTGTGAAATTTTTTGTTTTGTGTTGTTGTGTTTAATTGTAAGCATTCATTATAATTTTCAGTGCATTATTAAATTGAAATTTTTGTTTAAAATATGTAAACAAAACAGTGACCAGAAACCTGCACAATTTCTAATATAGATAGATAGATGCATGCATGTAGTACTTTTAATTATTTGGTAAAAATACTGTGATCGTCACTGAGAAAACCTGAATTTAACCTAAAAGTAATTGTCGAGTGTTTAAGCTGAAATTTCATTTTACGAATACAGTATTTCAAATGTTTTAATAATTACATTTAGCTGTAAGTTTGAAATATTAAAAGTAAAGGCCAAGTAAATAATTAATAATGCATAACTAAAAGTAATTGTCGAGTGTTTAAGCTGAAATTTCATTTTACGAATACAGTATTTCAAATGTTTTAATAGTTACATTCAGCTGTAAGTTTGAAATATTAAAAGTAAAGGCCAAGTAAATAATTAATAATGCATAAGTAAAAGTAATTGTCGAGTGTTTAAGCTGAAATTTCATTTTACGAATACAGTATTTCAAATGTTTTAATAGTTACATTCAACTGTAAGTTTGAAATATTAAAAGTAAAGGCTAAGTAAATAATTAATAATGCATAACTAAAAGTAATTGTCGAGTGTTTAAGCTGAAATTTCATTTTACGAATACAGTATTTCAAATGTTTTAATAGTTACATTCAGCTGTAAGTTTGAAATATTAAAAGTAAAGGCCAAGTAAATAATTAATAATGCATAACTAAATATGTATAATGATGAGATTTTCTTTTCTTGAATTATTCAGTGAAACTCGTCTTATAAATGTACGCAAATAATTCACATCAAAATCTTAAAATAACAAAGTTTTCTTTCGTGTTTAGCTATGCTTAATAACCAAAAAAGCTTGATTAATACAAAAATTATTTGGTAAAAATACTGTGATCGTCGCTGAGAAAACCTGAATTTAATCATATCACACAGAATTATACATATTAAAAGTTTAAAATTAGTTTGTTTACATCGGAAACGATTCGCGGAATTTCGTGCCACGAAATCTCTCTCTCTCTCAAAAAAAGGGTTAGTTATAAAAAATTCAAAGTAGTAAAATACATACGACTTAAAAAGAAAATAAATACGGTAAAATGAAAAAATACCTTAATAAAAGAAATCTAAAAAGTTTCAACAACTGAACAACCAAATGGAACACATACGCTTCTAGAGAGAGGAAAAAGCCTTCACCTCATTGGCTGTAACATCGCGTCTGAAGATAGTAAAAGCCTCTAGCTGATTAGCTGAATTCTCGCGCATCCGTATAAATAGCATTTTTGCACGAAAAACTAAAAAGCAGGTTAGCTTTAAGTATATGGATGTTTAAGAAAAATAAGAAAAAAGAGGAGGGGGGTTTGATTAAATATCACAATAGAATGAGTTTATAAAAAAGAAATGTTTTAAGATATTAATGAAAATATAAATATAAAAATTTAGATTAAATTACCTCTAACAAGAATCCCCCGTCTCTATTTAAAAAACACAATTTTTTGAAAAAAAAAAATTTGTTTTTTAAGTAAAAAGTGCGAGTAAAAATTCAATGGATGCGGGAGAGATCAGTAAATGGGGCCTAACATTTCAAACAAACCAGACTTCGGTCCGAAGAATTATCAAGAAACACTTAGCAAGCCTACCCCTCAAGGCATACAGTCCGGAATGCATAACCTGAGTTTGCATACACAAAACTCTCCTCACTTGTCAACAAAATCCTAGACACACCTGTAGAATAACAAAAAAAATTTAAAAGATGAACACAAGGCTGGACATTGCTTTAGTCACCACTAACCTTATCAATCGGGAAGGTTCCATTCAAAGTATTTACCTGAACATTGTTTGCTAAACCACAAAAAAAAATTTTGAAAATTGCCAAAATAGTTTTTTTTTTTTTTTTTTTTTTTTTTTTTAAAGCCAAATAAAAATTTGGGAGAGAACATTGCCAATCGAAAGAATCGCCAAATCCATTACAATAATAATGCATATCAATATAGGTATAAATTGTTAGCTCGATGTACACAGATATATAAAAACATACTAACTAGTAATGTATATGCATATAAAAACACGAACAAAAATAATAAAAATGGGTAAAAGGCAATCTGCACAATATACAGTTAATTCACAATAAAATACATTTCACTAATTAAAATTCAGTTAACACAAATTGTATCAATGTGTAAAAATTGAGAAACACTTTCTCCAGTCGATTGATATGCAAGTTGAAACTATGAAGTAAGTTATTTACATATGCACTTACAGCGACACTCTGCATATTGGAAGAGCAACCCATTTATCTGTGCTATATACAATTGCCAAAATAAACGCATAATGGGGCGAAGAAGACCCAAAAGCTATGGTGAAGATTATCACCATCAGAAACTTAATTTATACAGTAAAAAATAAAAATTTTGACAAAAGAAATCCTTTAAAAAAAAGGAAAAATAGCACAGAACTAGACAAAATTTTATAAATTTTTCAATAAAACCACACCACTATACTTTAATGAAGTAATGTAACTCAAGAACAAAATTAATAACCTCAAAAATTTTCAGGTAAAAAAAAATATATACACAAAATAGTACACTAATACTACCTTACACTACGAAATACCTACATATTATATCTAGTAATGAGTAAAATTAATAGTTCCCTCAAATATAGTATTATCCTGTAAATCCACTTATACTCATATACTGAGAACTTAACTAGAACATCAATTAAAATATAAATAATATGCAAATCGATGGATACTATCGTATTACACAAACAGGGAGTACTACATGAAAAAAAAAATTTGGATTCCCATTTTCAAAATGCACAAAAAATTTGCAAAGTCTCGAAATTACCCAAAAATCAAGAAAAAACGTAATTTAATTCCAAAAAAATACCTGCGGAGAGGTTATTTGCACTATAACTATCTAAATATACCTTATTTACACTAAAATTAGCTATATAGAACATTAAATGTGATGAAAACACAACCGCTCAGATCGCTACCGCTAACCAAAACAAACGGTACAAGTACTCTAAAAAGCTTATTTTTCAAGTTAAAATACAATAAAAACTAACTCTAGACTATCTATATACATTATACAAACAAAATATAAGGTTATTAAAATAAAAATACTATAACTAATACTGTTTAAAGTTTATAATTGGGACGCTTGTCCCTGTTCCTGAATCCATAAGTATTTCTGGACGAAGGAATCGAATCAGTCGGTTTGCGCTGAGATTCGATTAAAGTCGGAATACGGCTGGTTGAAGGAATAACAGAGGATTGAGCTTCAACAACTTCGTTAGCTACCGCGATATCTGGCGTGTCCGTAACTGGATTTTCAGCCGTGGAGGGGGAGGGGGTGGTTTCAGCTCGTGAGTTCTCGAACTCGGCTGAAGGAAGAGAGGGGGAAAGGGGTTCGTTGCTGGTGGCTAGTGAAGGCAAGGTGGTGGCTGTTGATTGCATGGGCAATGCTTCATCTCTGTTTACTGCTGATGCTGTTGGTATGATAAACGCGCGCCTGCGTTTTTTCGTCCGCCGTTCTGGGTTATCGTTAAACAATTGGTGAATGGGAGTAGTCTGATTCTGAATATTCGATTGATCATCGAATTGACGCTGCGGCAGTTGGTCATTTGTTTGGAAATCAACATGCCTGTTTTTAAATTCAGTCAGCCTATCGACGTGTACCACTTGCGTTAATTTTAAATTTGATTGGAGGGCGATTTTAAAATTTACCTCATTTATTTTTTCAGTTATTGTATAGGGACCATTATTAAATTTAGATAGTTTTTTTACATTGTCCTGGTTTAACAGCTGGTGTAAAGAGCCAAACTGAATCACCTATTTTAAGATTCTTAGAAACAGCAGTTTTTTCTCTGTATTTTTCTTGCTGCTCTACTATCTCTTACTTTGGCTTTTACTACCATACAATTGTTCTCACTGTTCTTATTCTTCTCAGAAATATTACTAACATTAGAAAAACATTCTACATTACCCTCAGTTTGACATGACACATTTTTAAGGCAAGAAATTTTGTTATTTACAATAATTGGCGGTTTAATATTTACATGACATTCTGAAATTTTTGGAACATATTTACAAAAAGTTTGCTCATTAATACCAAGACTAATAGATTTGTCACTACACTTAATGATAGCCTTGTACTCACTCAAAAAGGGCATACCTAAAATAGCAGTAAATTCATCAGCGAGTTTACCTGCTACTACAAAAAATTCAGCTTGGCAGCTGACATTACTGAAATTGAAAGATAACTTTCTCAGTGAGAGGGACACATTCACCTGTCACAGTTAGAATGGGTACATTGCATATCTCAGTTTTGACACCTGGGAATAAACACAATCCCTGTCGAGAAATTAAATTGATACCTGATCCCGTATCACACAGTGCAATTATATAAATATCACCGACAGCAATACTTGCAGTAGGGAGAATGCATGCTGATGGTGAGAAAACATTATATACAGAGGGGGTTTTATCGTTCGGCTTCTCATGAGTCAGTCCGACTACTCCAGACTCAGCCATTACCCGTTTAAATTTTGTTGAGCATTGTGTTCGTTGGCAGTGTTGTTATTCTGCTGGGTTACATTATTTTGATTACCCCTATTCCTATAATTACCTCTCTGGCCATTGTTGGTACCTCTGTTTCTATGGTTATTGCCATTTCCCCTATAGTTTCTTTGATTCTGATATCCCCAGTTACTATAACTGCCTCTGTAGTTATTGTTAGGTCTGGCCATACCTCTACGACCATAGGGATTTTCATTATAATTTTGCCAGCCTTGATTTCTGGGGTTTTGGGGGCAGTCCTGAAAAAAATGGTTGGGGTCGCCACATCCAAAACAGAAAAAAGGGTTGTACTGGACATTTTCCTGGGCTGGTGGTCTCGCTGCAGCTGGTTGTTGCATAACAAGACTATCAATTTTAGCCGTTAAGATTTCCATTTTGTTTTGGAGTTCTACAATTTCTCGGTTGGGATGGCTAACTTGGGGTGTAGGGGGGGTAAACAGCAGCACATGCTACACCTGAGGGGACCTGGGGGGCACTGTTTGCTGGTTCATAGCTGTAGAAGGGGTTAACACTCCTACAAGCCTTTTCTTCAAGTAAGGCAAACGTTAGTATTTCCTGAGGGGTCTTTGGATCTTTTGAAATGACACCCTTCCTAATTTCTGGAGATAGGTTACCTAGAAGCATAGAGTGCAGTATAGCATCTCTACTTTTATTTACAATGCCCTCAGCAATTCCATCGATGACAAGAGCTCTGCGTGACAGATCAGAGGCTCTGTCGAAAAAATCTTGGACAGACATTGAAGGCGTCTGTTTGAAGTTAAGAAACTTCGATAATGCCACATCTGGCGACTCCTGTTCCGTGAATCTGTCTTGTATAATTTCCACTAATTCCTTATAATTTTTGTCTTTATTAGCCTTAATTAATTTGGCTGCTTTCCCTGACAGTCTGTTAAACAGGGCGAAATTTTTTTCCTTTTCATCCCAGTTAAAGAAGTTGGAAATATCTGTGAACTTTTCAATAAAATCGGAAAAGGATATAGTAGAGTCCCCGCTAAAAGATGGGATGTTGGATAAATTATCCATCAAAGACGATTTCTTCTGCAACTCAGCCATCTCCTTGGTAAGGGTCTCCGCCATATTTATGAAATGTTTTGTGGGCAAAAAATCAGCGGTAAAAAAAATTTATAATTAACTCTACCTAAACCTTAAGCAAAGGTAAAAAAAAAATTTACACAAATGCAAAATCTAAATAAAATTACTGAGAGCTACACCCATGTATACACTAGTCGCCTATGTCAATATATATAATCAATTGCAAATAAATATAAACAAATGGGAAAGGTATGTTAAAATTTCTAAAAATTCAGTGCGGGTGGGGTATTATGAAAAAAAAAATTTTGAACAGCACAGATATGAGGGTTAACACTTCATAACATATACTCAAAGACATAATGCACAATACATTTTGAAAAAAAAATAGTTGCCTTATACCCTGAACTTTAAGTATACACAAATAAACATTAAAAATTTGAATTGTGCCACACAGGTAAGTGTCACAGCATCAATTCTTTGTTGGGGTTTTTGTTTACTTGCTTAGGTACTATTACCTTTTGCTAAAATTTGAATAAGTGCAAATTACCTATGACTAAAAATTGAAATGAATCCTGTCAATATGCACATTTACAAAGTTATTCTCAAACTAAAATAAATTTAGAAAAAAAAGTAAATGGATTAAATTAAACAGAAACAATTAAAATTTAAAGAATTTAAAATTACCTGAATTCTAAGTTTTGAATTCAAAATAGTATAAGAATTAATCATTTAAAAGCACTGACAAGATTCTCAATTTGCACTACATCCAATTCCCCAACAATCAGAATTGTGAATTCAAGAATTAATATAAAGGGTAACAACAAGGAATTTTCATAAACATAATAATTTTGACTAAGTGAAAATTTTGGAATAAAGGGGTAAAAATCTTTCTTTTAAAGAAAGTACAAAAAGGGCAGGTATAAAAATTGAAGATAAAAGTCAAGCAAAATAATATTTAACAAATATTGAAAATGCAATATTAATTCCAAGAATTCACAACACTGAAGCTGTGATCGTATAGATTAATCCTTGTTTAAGAGACCATGAGTAAATAATTAAATTTTGAATAAGTAATTCATTACAATAAAACACTTCTCACAAGACTTTAAATTAAAATATTAAAATTACTTTATATATTAAATCAGACATGTATGTCCTGTAATTAATTAAAGAATAGTAAAAGGTTTCATGTGATTAAGTAAATTTCAACATCCAGTAAATCAGTAGCTTATTTTTTTATTAGATTTGATGCTTGAAGATAGTATTTAGAAATTTCATTACTAGAGAATACAATAATTTACTTTAATTAAATCTTAAGTTTTTACTAGAGTTAGTACTCAAATCAATTAGAGAAATTGAGTTAAAGATTACTGTGCATTTTAAACTGATAATTCCAATTATATATAGTATTCCCTATTAAATTTTAATGATTAACAAAAAGTAAAATTACTGAAGGTGAATCTTATTGAAATGACTAAAAAAAAAATTAATAAGGTAAAAAAAAACAAAAAACAGAGAAGGAATTTACTACACAACAAAATTTATTAACAGGCAGCATTTTAGATTGTTTGTTAATCCTTCGTTAAAACATAAGTAAATAATTTATATAATTAAGTAATCAATATCATTAACGCAAACAATAATAATAAAACAAGATATTTTTTTTTACTCACATTTCAGCAGCAGAATGGGCATAACTGATATACACTTTGTCACACCGATTATAATAAATGAAGATTTATGGACTACTAATTGACAAGTCATTCTTGGCAACCTTATCGTTCTCTGTTTGCACTCGCAATTTGAAATACCAGTCTAAGAATTTGGACCCGTAAAAAAAGGCTTTCACAACGACTTGTTCATAACGGCTACATGAAAGTCAATTATATCTTTCAACCTTACAGCCAAGTTAATGGATACAATGCCATTTTTTAGGACACCAAAAGGGTCTCATCCTCGTGTGGGACGCTTTTGGAAAACGCCTGGTTGGTGAATAGACGATCGCAGTCACTTTCAGATAACTTCCAACGAGCTGCACGACGAAAGATCCTTAACAGAGAATACTGTTATATCGATGATCTTCCTCAGAACTTACAATGGACACAAGACCGGCGCCAAGCACTCGAACATTAATCAATCTTTTCACGATCGTCGTCGCTGGGTTCCTCAAATCCATAGCACGCGCTACAAAGTTTCTCACGATTATACACTTCTGAGCCGCATCATGCATATACCATGGTATTACTACCACTCCCAGTTGTATTTACTATCTATATTAACCAGCGTAAGATGTAATTACTTCTGCGTGCATCTCTCTCCAAAAACTGCTTCTTGCTATCTCTCCTCCTAGACTGACCGTACTTCACTTGTTAGAAAAAAATCTAACACTCGGTGGGGATGCCTAGGTAAATACTATTTCATTCCTCCATTCTGCCTCGATCATCACGAAGAGTGCCTCTCTCTCGAAAATTTCGCCACTGCCTAACCGGCGGGGTGGGGGAAGGAACCCTTCACCCTCACCCACCCAAGCTATCCGCGCTTCAAAACATCACTGCCTCTGCTAACTAGCTCTCCGTTCCCTTGGTAACGCTGGACCAGGGGGTAAAAAAAGTCAACGCTGATTGGTTGGGTGGGGGAGAAAATAACACGCCTATTGGATGAGTTGTTACTAGGTGAAAAAATCCTAGCTTCAATTCCTGGAAATTAGCTGTCTGTTGGGTCCCACGAAAAAAAAGAAACCACGTGCACGCTTGCACCTGCTATTTCGTAAACAACGATCGAAAAGCAATATGTTGATGTTATCTTCGTAACAAGCCTTCGAAATAGTTTTATGACTCTCTTTTCTGAGGGTAATAAAAGTTGCACACAATACAACTGACAATAATGCTTCAGCTATTCTCACGACTTCTTATAAAGGCCTTTTGTACTTTATCCAATCTGTCTGTGTGTGTTTCGAATTTACGATCCCTTAAATTACGTGAGAAATTCAAGTAAAAGTTGTTTGCGTGGAAAACTATCTCATAGTGAAAAAGGAAGATCCTGGGTGGTCTTGACTTACAGAAAAATACAGATGTTTGGATTTTGAAAATAAGAGTTTTAATTAATAATGTTTAAGAAAAATAAGAAAAAAGAGGAGGGGGGTTTGATTAAATATCACAATAGAATGAGTTTATAAAAAAGAAATGTTTTAAGATATTAATGAAAATATAAATATAAAAATTTAGATTAAATTACCTCTAACACGTAATAATTAAATAAAAATTACTTTCAGTATATATATATATATTGTATATATGCCGGTAACATTAAATTTCTAATTCATGCCCTTAGCTATCACTGAAGTCGAAATCGTAATGTTTATCTTTCCATTTAAAATACTTCTTTTCATTCATCCTAAAGAATATTTTTCAGTCTAAGTAATCAATGCCGTATATTGCTTAACTGTTAAATGAAAAGCTTACGTAATCAAAAGTATTTTCAACTAATACATTTAACATAAAATATTTCCTCGGCAAACTATTTCAACCTTTTACGTAATTATTGGAAATTCTTGGTTTTTTAAACTTCTGATTAAATTTATACATATATTGGAAATGAAGGGAATTTCAATGGAAAAAGACCTAATGGCTAAGTAAATATAGGCTTGCTGAAAAATTCCAAAGTTGCGTTTTTGTAAAGCATTGGAGTTTATATAAACCTTTTTTTTTTTTTTAAATTAAATTAAAAAATAAAATTTGTTCACATTTCACCCTTTTTAACACTTTCCAACATAGTTGAAAAGCGTTTATGAATACGGTTGTCTGTCTGTCTGTCTGTCTGTCTGTCTGTCTGTCTCTCCGTGCTCCAAATAAGGAGCAAAATCGTTTGGAGTGTATTTTAATAATGTTTCACTTTTCAAACATATTCAAATTGATATAGAAAAGCACTAAGGTGCATTACAAGAGGTTTACTATAGAATATCGCATTCATTGTTCATTTACAGGGTCACACAAAATAATTCGGTACTGTATGTTAATAATAATTGCTGGAAGTGCGTTTTGAGTTCCTGGACGCGTTTTTAAATTTAATTCTTTACTTGGTCTATTACTTGGTAAGTTTAAATTCTATATATCATATCAGGGGAGCACAAAAGTCCTGTAATACATTTCTATTTATTGATGGAAACTGCATAAGTGGAATTTTAAACTGTGCTACGCTTTTCCTAACTGAACTAAAATTTAGCATTCTATGTAGTGTATAGACAAATCTATAGATCAAATACAGGGCTACACAAAAGAATTCGGATATTTTTCTAAATATTGTTGGTAATTCCTAAAATCGGGTTTGAAATATGTTATGCCTTTTTCCAAATTGCTTACTTAGATATAAAGCAAAAGCGTTTAGTTTTCCTTTTAAAATGTATATGCTAATATGCTTTATCACTAGTTTGAGACCCTTAATCACACACCATTCCGAAACAGATGCACATATTTGTGTTATTAGGAGTCCAGATTATCCATTAAACATAGTAACATTTTGAACGGAAATTAAAACGCACGCAACATTTAAAAAATGTATAGGCTGCGAAAAATTTGTTTTGAGAAAAAATAATTTCGTTTACATTATGGTATGTCATTTGCATTGCAGTAAAACTTGATTGTATGCGATTTTTTTTTTTTGAGCGATTATTTTTATGGACTTATTTTGTGGGATTTTGTTTTTTACGCGTTGTATGAAAACATGTTCATAAAAATACATAATACGTGTACTCTTCTGTACATCGGTGAAATAACGCAAATTGTATAGTTTACGATTACTTAGGCGCTATTTTATTAGATTCTGACCATTATACGGTCAGTAATATGTTCATAACGCTTTTGGTTTAATAATTGGAATGTTTGCTACAAATTTTTAAATGTGTAATACACTGTTAAAAATTTGCAACAAACTGTTCAGTCATTTGACCGTTTTTCTAGAAAACGGGTACATAACCGTAATTGAACTCTATTCTGACCCTATTATTGCCCATATTATGGTCATAATAGAGTTAAATTACGGTTATTTAACCATTTTTTGGAAAAACGGTCAAATGACTGGACAGTTTGCTGCAAATTTTTAACAGTGTATGTGTAGTGATAAAAGCGATTTTAAACAAGTTCATCTCAAGAGAATGCGAGTCCTTACTAAGAATAGTTTTTAAATGTGCACATTTAAAAAATGTTGCATGTCTAAAATATGTAAATAAAATATTTAAAAATGTTTCCATGTATAGATTAGTTTTTCTCTTGTTATGAAAAGTAATATCTAGCCATACATCGTAAGGCTTTGACATATTTTCTGCGTGAGATTTTTTATGCGGTTACTGTACGTACACCACATAGGGCTGTGATATATAACGTTATCACTATAGGGCGAAGGTTTTAGACATCGATAACGATATCATTGGTGAGAGGGGTAAATGAATGATAACGTATGATATCGTAAGGGAAGAGGGATGAGGTGCAAAAGTTGATATCGTAATATATGTACACCCCCACAGCTATATTAGGTAGCTTTCAATACAAAGAAGTATAAAGTTACCTATTGCAGCCGTTCGGAGGAAAACAATTCCGGAAAATTTTGATATATTTTCACCGATCATGACCCTCAGACCCCAAAACAAAAAATGCTCTGGAATCCTTGTATCAAGGCCTAACACTTAATTAAAAAATAAATTTGAATTTTTAACTTTTTTGTATATTTATTTTAGCTTTAAAATTTTCAGTGGCCGCCATCTTGAAACAAGATGGCGGATCATGCTGGCCAACGAACTCGGTCGAGGCATTGGTGAGCTTAATACACACAATTAGTTTCATCCAAATCAATTTATAAATACGAGCGTACACACAATTAGTTTCATCCAAATCAATTTATATATATATATATATATACATATATTTGATCTATGTCATATGATAACGCTCGTATTTATAAATTGATTTGGATGAAACTAATTGTGTGTATTAAGCTCACCAATGCCTCGACCGAGTTCGTTTATATATATATATACATATATCTGATCTATGTCATATGATAACGCTCGTATTTATAAATTGATTTGGATGAAATTAATTGTGTGTATTAAGCTCACCAATGCCTCGACCGAGTTCGTTGGCCAGCATGGTCCGCCATCTTGTTTCCAGATGGCGGCCACTGAAAATTTTAAAGCTAAAATAAATATACCAAAAAGTTAAAAATTCAAATACTTTAATTAAGTGTTAGGCCTTGATACAAGGATTCCAGAGCATTTTTTGTTTTACCTCTATCTTAAAAAATGGCTGAGATAGAGCAGTTTGAAATTCGAGGGTGGCTGACAATTAGGTAGCTTTCAATAGAGAAAAGTATAAAGCTACATATTGCAGCCGTTCGGAGGAAAGCAATTTCGGAAAATTTCTATATATTTTCACCAATCATGACCCCAAACCCCCAAACCACCCTCCTTTCCAATGTTGATTTATATATATAGATATATCCATATATATATATATATGTCATACGATTAATTAAGTGACTTGATACAAGGATTCCAGAGTTTTTTTTGTTTTACCTCTATGTTAAAAAATGGCTAAGATAGAGCAGTTTGAAGTTCTAGGGGGCTGACATTTTGAAACAAGACAGAATATACAGACAAAATAACAGAAAAAAAACCAACGATTAATTAATGAGTTTTAGTGACTCCGATTCCTCGCAAATTATTTTCTTTCATTGTTGTAATCCTTTTCCCAATCATACACATAAAACTATATATTTATATCCGTTACCACCAAACTTGGCGACAATTAGCGAAATATTGCCAAATTTGGCGACCAAAATAAGTCTTCATAAATGAAGCCAACTTGGCTATAGCTCAATTATTTGGCAAATTTCTTATTCAAATTCAGTATTAACGAATCTTTTGAAAACGGTTTCTTTGCATTTTAGCTTGCTGTTTTCGAGTAACATTAGCTAAAATTTTAAAACGAAGATATAGGCAGAGTTGCCAAGTCTCCGGATTTTTGAACACCAGTATTTTTTTTAGAGAAAATGCTGTTCTTTTACATCGCAAAATGTTCCGATTAAATAAAACAACATTTTCTGTACTAAATTACTGGTGTTCAAAAAGCCGGAGACTTGGCTTGTATAGGAAAGCTACCTTTTCCTCCCGGTACAGGCGGGAATGACTTTTTAAAAATATGTTGTGAAAAATTATTTGTTATGGATAATTGGGACGTTTCAGGATATTTTTTGTGTGGATTTTTTTATGCGGTCTCTATAAATCGCATAAAAACAGGTTTGACTTATCTTTAAGAAGAAACCAGCAACAACAAAATTGATATATATATATATATATACAGGGTGTTCCGTTAAAGGGGTCCAATATTAATAGGGGTAATAGAGGAGATCACATGGAGCATAAATCAGTATATAAAGCCTGGTCGGATCTCAATAGTTTTCAAGTTAAAGCAAATAGAATGAAAATTCGGAAAATTGTAAAAGAACCCTCATTGCTAAACTATCGATAATGCTACATAAAAACGAAGCACATATTTAGAAAGAGCAGAAAAAAACCTACAAAATGACATCAATTGTATTAAAATAGCAATATTTATTGACGAGTTACAAGCCCTGAAACAGTGAAAAAAGTACGAAATCCAATATACATCAAAATAGTTAATCGTTAATTCCAAAAAGACAACTCTAGCTACAACAAGGAAAATGTAGTAAAATTTGGTCCATTCCGAAAACTTTCGAAAAAGCTTACAATGAACCATATCGGTTTAATTGTGTGAGAGAAATTAATCAGTTTCTTAGTTACAACTCCGCTTTCTTTGACACTAGCAAATGTTAAACTCCGCCCATCACGATTGGAAACACCGCCTTTTTAATTACTCTCAACTATATATTTTCGATCATGCTTCTTCTGAGATGCAACATTTTTAATTATTCAAGAGTTGAATGAACCAAAATAACTTTACAATAATAGTCTACATTTTAAAGTGGTCTTTTATTGATATAAAGCTTAAGTTAAATTCCTTAAAATTAAACTGGTGGTGAAAATTCGGAAATAATTAAAAATATTGCGATTTGTAACTATGCAAGAAGTTTCAGTACATGTTTTACATGGACAATTATTGTATGTATATGTGCATCATAATTTATGATAGGAAATAATAATAACAAATAGCATAATAATTTTATTAATTATAAATTTAAAAAAAAACACTAAATTTTAAATTAATTCATACAAACTTTGTAATTTACAATTTGAGTACACCACAGTCTGTGACTTACAAATACTGTGCCAAAAAGTGTTGAAAATAAAAGAAAAATGACAAATAAAGAATTACATTCCACGTACTTTATGACATATGTGAAGCATAGTCTTCTGGCCTGCGCTGCACAGTTCAATGTCGGAAGGCAGACGAACGGACATTATTATAATAGGTGTTCGAAGTTGCGCCCATTAACAGAATCGCACAGCCGACAGCGACGTCGTAAAGATTCGCGAACACACCGAAAAACTCCGACGGAGTTGGGAATGTCTCCTGCAGCGACAACGATTCGCGCTAGTAAATCCTCCGGTGTATCCACAGGCGTTTCATACAACAGCGATTTAAGGTGTCCCCAAACAAAAAAGTCTAACGGATTGAGGTCTGGAGAGCGTGCAGGCCAAGCAACAGGTCCACTGCGTCCAATCCATTTCCCAGGATATGTTGAATTGAGGTGATTGCGAACACCTATGAAAAAATGTGCCGGTGCGCCATCGTGCATAAACCACATATTGTGGCGCAATGTTGCTGGCACATTTTGCAGTAACTGCGGTAAGATATCCCGTAGGAAAACCAAGTACGTACTGCCATTGAGTACATCTGGGATTAAATATGGTCCTATGAGATAATCGCCGAGGACACCTGCCCATATGTTCACACTGAACTTTTGTTGTGCGTTCGACGGGAAAACAGTGTGCGGATTTGTATATGACCATGTGTGCATATTGTGCGTGTTTACCACGCCCTCTCTCGTAAATGTTGCTTCATCAGTAAATAAAATATTTTCCAGAAATTGTGGATTATTTTCTGTTACATTCAGCAACCAGCGTACGAATTCTGTCCGCTGAGCACAATCTGTTACTGATAACAGTTGTACTCGCTGCACATGAAAGGGGTGCATGTTTTCTGCACGCAGAACACGCCACACACTTTGGTGAGAAACACCGACTTCAGACGCAGCAGCTCGTGTACTCGTGGAGGGGTTATCTTTAAAAATATTCAGTACATCTTCTTCCATTGCAGGTGTTCGTACATGTCGAGGTTTCCCTGCATCAATGCTTGCTGTATTAAACGATCCAGTCTCCCGTAATCGTCTATCGATTTTTATGAAGAGTTTCGAACTTGGGCAACGTCTCCTTGGAAATTGCTCACGGTACATGCGCTGTGCTAGACATGCATTTCCATGAGCTTGCCCGTACATCAGATGCATGTCCGCATATTCTTCGCTAGAGTATTCCGGCATAATTATTATACATCAACTTACTACAATCCCACTTACAACAGCCTCCCTTTAACATAACGCCCACTGATGACTGCTGTTTTATTACACTTTTCTTCCTATACACATAGAAAATTTGCATAAAAAGTACTTCTTCATCATCCTGAAAGTTCATGGAGGAAACGCAGCAGTCACGGAGTTTGCTTTAAGACAAGGCGAGAGCTGCACAATATGTCATTCACTTGACCAGACTGAATAATGAAAGGTTATTGATAGAGGTTGATCAGAAATGTATAATTGAAAGATATTAAAACGGGGTGTTTAGAATCGTCATGGGTGGAGTTTCGCTCTTTCCGAGCGTGCAACAGTACAGAGTTGTAACTACGGAACTGCTTGATTTCTCCCATACAATTAAACTGATATGGTTTATTGTCAGCTTCTTCGAAAGCTTTCGGAATGGACCAAATTTTATAACATTTTCCTTGATGTATGTAGAGTTGCATTTTTGGAATTAACGATTAACTATTTTGCTAAATATTTGATTTTGTATTTTTTCACTGTTTCAGAGCTTGTAACTCGCCATTAATTCTCAATATTCTAAAACAACTTATGTCATTTCGTAGGATTTTTTCTGCTCTTTCTAAATATGTGCTTCGTTTTTATGTAGCTTTATCGATAGTTTAGCAATGAGGGTTTTTTTACAAATTTCCGATTTTTCATTCTATTTGCTGTAACTTGAAAATTATTGAGATCCGGCCAGGCATTATATACTGATTTATGCTCCGTGTGATCTCCTCTATTACCCCTATTAATATTGGACCCCTTTAACGGAACACCCTGTATATATATTTATATGTTAAAAACATAAAAAAAGAAAAAAAATGTTAATAGTTTAATTAAAAAAAATAATTGACTGATTTTTAGGATATTATGAATATTTAAAATATTGATTATCTGAAATTTGCTAAAATGTATGTTGACTGTCGTGACTGAATAACACAGAGCCGTATATAAATTATTATTTTCAATTTTTTTAATATATTGTTATTGCAATATCATTATTACTTACCCATCATACGTAGTATAGGGTAAGTCTTGTAAACGTTTTGAAAATCGAATTTTTTTTTTTTTTGACGGATTTACACGTTTCAGACACTGGAGATTCCGAAAAACATATTTTTAGAAAAAAAAATTGCCGTCCGTCTGTGTGTCTGTGTGTGTGTCTATGTGTCTGTAAACGCTCTATCTCCCGAAAATTTGAGATGGAGACTTGCAATTTGGTATGTACTTAGTATGTAATAATTGGAAGAAGCCTATTTCATTTCAATAACCTCGATTAACCGGAACTATTTTTTTCGGACTCTCGAAATATTCGTTCTGATAAAAAGTATGTAAAAATTTTCGAAATTGTTTATTTTAAGAAATGAATATAAAAGACAATAAAAAAACATAAATTTTGCATAAAGCATGAAGTCAATCGGATAATTAGTTGCCGAGATATTTGGAATTCTATTTTCCCCACTCTTCGATTTTTCATGACCCTGTATTTCATCCAAATTTCACTTCAAAGATATATTTTAATTGGAAATTTGACGCTTAATCAGATGCAATAAACCGCTTGTTAATAGGATAATTATTTTTGGATTTATAAGGAAAAACCTGTTTCAAGCAATTCAGTAATCGAGCCTTTAAAGCGAGGCTTACGAAAAAGAAAGGCTACCGCGGTGCTTTACGCGTATCTTTTTTTACAGACCGCGGAAGTTACGTGTTACTCGAATCCACCAATGCAGGTGTACGAAAAGAGCATCACGTCACTCTAGCGGTCTGTAAAAAAAGATAAGTGGAATGCACCGCGGTAGCCTGTCTGTTTCGTTAGCCTCGCTTTAAAGTTTATGACGTCATCAAGCCACAATTTTATTTGAATTGCAATGCATTTTATAAGTAGTTTACACATTTTAATTTTAATATTTTATATTATGCATATCCATGATGAGTAAGTATTACGGTGGCCCCCAACGACTAGTTAATCAAGTATTGAGTATTTTGTCAATGAATTGGATAGTCTACAATAAAACAACGATTGTAAGCATAAAACCTCTTTACTTTTTGTAATGTGCTAAATTATTACTCTAAATTACAAAAAACAATGTTTTATTGACACTTTTATTGAAATAAAAATATATTTGTTAATTGTTTAATATATATGCATGAATGTGTTTTTACACTAACGTGCCATATCATTACAGAAATTATTCTTTTTTATGAAGACTGTTATGTTTTTATTCCAGAAAGTAATTATCTTTTCGAAAAATTATTCACAAAACACATGTCGTTAAAAAGTTAAATAAATTGTCATTAAAATGCGAACTAAATATGAATCATGTTTACAGCATGTGTCTCCTTTCATTTATTTTTTAAGAGTATTCTTGAAATAAGCCTGAAATTAGCTCCATAAAAATAATTCAGAACATACCATTATTAAATATTTTCTTTAACGATCGGCTATTAATTTGAAATACAATAATTAAGCAATAAAATAAACGTATGTAATTACAACATAGCTATTTCAAATGGTTTTTATGAGCTATCAATATAGTTTAGTTTCTAAATTTCTTAGTAACATTTGAAACATAGTTCTATTTAACATATTTATTTTGAAAGGCTATGTTTTGATTTTTTTCTTTTAATTTTTCTTTTCGTTATTCTAGAAATTGTGCGTTTGAAATGATTAAAAATAAAAATATTTATATGCACAATCAGATATGCATAGAATTTACATCAATGTTTTATACGTGCATGTATACAAAAAATACAGTGCGTCTCAAAATGATTCAAACACGAATTATTTTTTTTTATGCATTGGAAATAGGAACGCAATGCAAATACAAAATTTTTAAAGTAAGGTAAAGAAATAACGTTATATGTATGAAGTAGTCATTTCATTAATTTTTCCACAATAAAAAATTGTAAATTTTTAAACGATCCCCCTAAAACAAAAGTTGCCAAATAGAAAAACTTTCAGTTTGTTGCACAAAGGGCAATAAAAAACTTATACCTGTATAATTAAATCTGAATGAATTATTTTTATTATCAATTTAAATGGGGACCACATATGGAATAAAAAATGTTAGATGTTGCAAGGAACGGGTAACAAAATGATAATACGCAAAGACAAATTTTAGGAATTCTAACTAGACTCATAATATACCGAACAATTTTTGTACATTGAGACATGACAATGTTTTTATTAAAAAACATATAATATACTCAAATACGTATTTACTCAAATATTTATATAGTCTGATATACTCAAATATTTATAGCGAATAATTTAAAAAAAATAAACAACGACAATATTGAATAGACAATTTAATTTTTAAATTTGTTAATTCCGATTTTTATTAGTTTAGCCAAAACTACTGAACCCATTACTACTGAACCTTTAATCATTTTAAACTATAGTGGCCTCTTTAGATGCCCTCTATCTGCGTAATGTTGTAATTAGATTTATTTTGATGAAATATTTTTGCACTTGGTCACATATTATAGATCTAAATAACATCACAGTCAAATTGTATATCTTTTTTTTCAATGAAGAATTAGCATGTGAAATGGTACAAAAATGTGATGCAAGTGAATATTTTAAATTTATTATAATCAACTTGATTTTTATACAGATATAAATTTTTACAGAAGGATTTTGTTGCAGCAAAATACTTTTTTTTTTTTTTGCATTAATCTATTTTGTTCTGTGGAGGGGAATTCCTTAAAAATAAAAATATGTAATTTTTTGAAAAATAACCGTGGGACTACTTCTAATTTTATTCATGACTTTATTTTAGACAATTTTTCAATTTACATTGTCTTTTTATCTCCAACATGGAAAACATTAAAGGGACTTTCAACATTTTTGGGACAATATGTTATATGAAAAGGGTATATGAAACATTTAATAAAAACATTAAACATGTTTCATCATTTTCTAAGAATTAATGGTATTTTCTTTAAATACCTTTTTTGTTTGAATATCAAAGAACTATACTTTCTATTACCGGTTTTCGTTTTTAGTACCTATAAATTTTGTCATTTTCTTCAAAGCTGATTTCTTTAAAGAATCATGTAATGTTCAAACAGTTATACACTAGTCGCGCCGGAATAAAACTCTGTATTTTTCTCTTTATAAAGATTTAATACCATAAAAGGTAATCTATAACATTTAAAATAGAAACGTTTTACAAGAAAACAAACTTTATACATCTATCAGAAATATTCATTATTCATACTTTTTTCTTAGATTGAATGTAAATGAATTGGCTTTCAAAGATGCTTCGAAAATACAAGAAATAAAAGTAAGAATAAATTATAAAAATTAAAACTTCAGAAAACGCATAAATACTAGATAAAAAAAAAGCTATCGTAGAAGTACGCAGTTTACAAAAGAAAAGAATATAATGAATGTTTTTAGAAAAATGAAAAACGATCACTCCATTTTAAATTATCATAGTTTTAATTTTGATAACTGTAGAGAATGTACTATAAAACCATTTTCCCGATTTTAATTGTACGTAAACATAAATGCCGTCACTTTTTTTTATATTATTTCTCAAAATTAATATAAATAGTGAAAGTTATAGTACATAATTGACTAATATAATAAAGAAATATGTAAACTTTAATACATTGAAAAATTTAAAAAGAGTGATACATTTATGAGTCATCTGTTAATTACGTCATACTTTATAGATGGGAGGGGGTCTACAAAGTGTGACACAATGTGCAAGAAAAAAGGGTTTATAACGTTGTGACGTAACACATAAAATTTTAAAATAATTAGATAGACAATATTTGCCAGCCGGTTAGTAATGTTTCCTATAAAAATATGTATTTTTTAACACTTTTCCAACATAGTTCAAAGTGTTTATGAATTCGGTCTTTCTGCTCGTCTGTCCGTGACATAACTAGTAGTAGTAACATGTAATTTTTATATATTAATTAGGTTTATTATAAAATAGTCTATTGAAATTGAAATGTGCAGAATTTATAGTTCGTTTAGATTTTTGTTAGTTTAAGTTAGTTTAATAATCTATACATGATGCATGAATTTTCGTTCTTTGTTTTAGATAGCAATAGGCATATTTTCTTTTGAATATGCAACAAATTGAAGTAAAACCACACATGATCTTAACGCATTTAAAGTATTTATACCAGTAGTTAATGGATCGTGCATAACTTTTCTTTTGCCTAAAATTAGATTTAAATTAATATTTGCAAAAAAATGACGCGCCGCAACAAGGGGAAGAATATCCCTCGAATGTGAAAACAAGTGACATAGAGAAGGGAGGTGGAGAAAGCCCCCCAAAATTTGCATGACACAATTCATGGATTCCTTATATGTAGTGAAGTAAATTTATATAAAGTATCCTATTGCTCCATAATAACGACAATTCAATTTCATTTATAAAGTAAAATAATGTTGAACTACATATTATATTATTAAAATGCAGAAACATTATACAAAATTGCTTTACTTCGATCTGTTTTTTAAATAAACACATAAAATATCTACTTAAAATATATTTCATTTAAAATTATTCATGCATGACGCAATTCATGGATAACTCTTATATGTAGTGAAGTAATTTTTTATAAAGTATCCTATTCCTCCATAATAACGACAATTCAATTTCATTTATAAAGTAAAATAATGTGGAACTTCATATTATGTTATTAAAATGCAGAAACATTATACAAAATTGCTTTACTTCGATCTGTTTTTTAAATAAACGCATAAAATATCTACTTAAAGTATATTTCATTTAAAATTATTCATGCATGACGCAATTCATGGATAACTCTTATATGTAGTGAAGTAAATTTTTATAAAGTATCCTATTCCTCCATAATAACGACAATTCAATTTCATTTATAAAGTAAAATAATGTTGACCTACATATTATATTACTAAAATGCAGAAACATTATACAAAATTGCTTTACTTCGATCTGTTTTTTAAATAAACACATAAAATATCTACTTAAAATATATTTCATTTAAAATTATTCATGCATGACGCAATTCATGGATAACTCTTATATGTAGTGAAGTAAATTTTTATAAAGTATCCTATTCCTCCATAATAACGACAATTCAATTTAATTTATAAAGTAAAATAATGTGGAACTTCATATTATGTTATTAAAATGCAGAAACATTATACAAAATTGCTTTACTTCGATCTGTTTTTTAAATAAACGCATAAAATATCTACTTAAAGTATATTTCATTTAAAATTATTCATGCATGACGCAATTCATGGATAACTCTTATATGTAGTGAAGTAAATTTTTATAAAGTATCCTATTCCTCCATAATAACGACAATTCAATTTAATTTATAAAGTAACATAATGTTGAACTACGTATTATATTATTAAAATGCAGAAACATCATACAAAATTGCTTAACTTCGATCTGGTTATTAAATAATCGCATTAAATATCTACTTAGAATATATTTCATTTAAAATTATTCATACATAATAAAGGAGATATACAAACTAGCTTTTTTAATAATTAAATATTTTTGATTAATTTTCAACGTAATTTCAAAATAATTTAAGTTTCAATTACTTACGAATTTAAGATCAGCAATCTTACTTTAAAAAACATTAAATATTTAACGGAGAAAATTTCAAAGGAAAATTCAATGAAAATTATTCCCATATAATGAACAAAATTGACGAAATTGCGTTATTTTTTTTTTAATGCTATATAATATACAATATATTCTCTAACTGTTATAATATTCCAATTTTTCATAATTTTTAAACTAGATATAGTTCATAATAAATTTGAATGTATTTTTTTATTATTAAAAAACGTTTAATTTATAATAACATAAGTTTCATTTTGTTTATAAAAAATAATAAAATGAAATTAAAATATCTTAAGATTTATGTGACTAATCTGTATTGTTTAAACATTATCTTAATTTTACAAAATTTACAATGGATTTACCCAAAATATTTCATTTAAAGTATATTTTTCGATAGAGATATATCACAATGACGAAAATTATATGAAAAATGTAAAAGTTAACTGAAAAACATTGTTTTAAAATATATTCTCTAACTGTTACAATATACCGATATTTAATTATTTTTAAACTAAATATGTTTCATAATAAATTTTAATGTAATTGTATTATTATTATAAAACGTTTATTTTATAATAAGGTAGGTTTCATTTCGTTTATAAAAAATAATAAATTGAAATTAAAATATCTTAATATTAAAGTGACTAATCTGTATCGTTTAAACATTGCCTTAATTTTACAAAATTTACAATGCATATACCAAAAAATATTTCATTTAAAGTATATTTTTCGATAGAAATATCGCGATGATGGAAATTATATAGAAAATGTAAAAGTTAACTGAAAAACTTTGTTTTAAAATGTATTCTCTAACTGTTACAATATTCCGATATTTAATTATTTTTAAACTAGATATATTTCATAATAAATTTTAATGTAATTTTATTATTATTAAAAAAACTTTTAATTTATAATAACATAGGTTTCATTTTGTTTATAAAAAATAATTAAATTAAATTAAAATATCTTAATATAAAAGTGATTAATCTGTATCGTTTAAACATTATATAATTTTACAAAATTTACAATGAATTTACCAAAAATATTTCATTTAAAGTACATTTTTCGATGGACATATCGCAATGATGGAAATTATATGAAAAATGTAAAAGTTCACTGAAAAACATTGTTTTAAATATAACATTAAATCAAAATACCCAATAAACGCAAACATTACTCTTACTACCCAGCAAAATTCAATATCGTTTTGTCGAAATTGCTTCTAATATTCAGCGAGGGAAATTCGCAAGTATTTATAGTAATTGTTACGGAAATTGAAAACACTTTCATTCAAGTACAAAATGCTATAAAAATCTTCTATGATACGAAGAGAAGATACAGCTCGGTTTAAAGCAAATGCCCATTTGATAATTTCAGAGAGAAGTTTTTGAGATAAATTTTTTTGATACGCAACGGAATCTCAAACAACTTCCTTTAAAACTCCTTTTTCTTGATCTATATATGTATATTCTATATAGTTACGTTAAATAGTTAACAATAAATACATTTACATATAAATAATCACGTAAATTAAAAAAAATATATATATAATTAAAGCTTCAATTTTGTACAAATTTAAGGTTGGCAATACTTATTTTTAAATGCATTAAATATTTGACATGAAGCGTATTACAATGGAAATGTCATCGAAAATTATAAACATTTTCTCATTTTATTTAAATGCTGTTTAACCCATTCGCTGCCAACCACGACTATACTCGTGGTTTGTCAATCTAAAATTACGAATTCGTACCGAAAAATTCGAAAGAAGAATTTTTATTTTGCGTAATCACGAAATGTTTGTAATTAAATAAAGTAAATATTGCTATTAGTATTTTCTGGTATGAATTTCAAATTTCTATATAAAATAAAATTCAGGTAATTTTAACCCGGAAGTAAACATTTTAATATAAAATATGTTCCCCAACTGTTAAGAGCTTCCAATATTTCATGATTTTGAAACTGGATATATTTGATATTAAACTTTAATATGATTTTATCGAAAAAAGCGATTAATTTAAAAAACAAAAACATATTTTTCATTTTCTTATAAAATAAAAACAAAACAAAAAAATAAAATGTAATAACATTATTTTAATATTAAAGTGATTAATCTAAATATTTTTCATTTTCCTATTGTTACAAAGTTTACAATTGGTTGACTAAAATATTTCTTTAAAACATACAAATATCGCAATCAGGCTAAAAACAATATGAAAACAATATGATAGGTCACGGAAAAATTATGTAGTAAATAAAATGTTAAATCAAAACACTGCATAAACGCAACCATGACGACAACTATCAAGCAAAATTGAATATCGTTTTGTCGGAATTGTTTCTAACATTAAGCGAGGGAAATCCGTAAGCATTTATACTAATATCTACGATGTTACGGATATAGAACAGACCTTCATTCAGATATAAAAAAACTATAATAAAAACGACCATGTTACGAAAAGCCCATTTTATTGTATATGTAGTAAAGTAATTTTTCATAAAATAGCATATCGCTGTATAATAATCAAAATCCAGTTCTTTTTATAAAGTTAAGTAATGTTTAACTACATATTATAATAGTAAAATACAGAAACATTATATAAAATAGTTTAACTTCGATCCGTTTATTGAAGAAGTGGCATAAAATACTGCATTAGAATATATTTCATTTAAAATAATTTATACATAATAAAAAATAAACAAACCGTATTTTTAATTATTAAATATTTTTACTTAATTAGCACCTTAGTTTCAAAATAATTAAAGCTTGCTTTATATACGAATTTAAATTTGGCATTACTTATTTTTTAATGCATTAAATTCTTTATCGTATATTACGATGGAAATTGTATTCAAAATTATTCACACATGATGAAAAAAATTAGCAAATTTGTGGGGTTTTTTAAAATGCTGTTTAAAGTATAATATATTCTCTAATTGTTACAAGTATCCGATATTTCCTGATTTTCAAACTCGATATATTTGATAATTAAATTTAATACAATTTTATCGAAAAAAGTGTTTAATTTAAAAAAATAATAATAATAATTTTCTTTATAAAAAAACAAACAAAAAATTAAATAAAAATATTTTAATATTAAATGTGCAAACATTCCATTAAACATTCCCTTAATTTATATATTTTGCATGTTTCTATTGTTACAAAGTTTACAATTGGTTAACCGAAATATTTCCTTTAAAACATTTTCTTGATACAAGTATCGCAATAATAAAAAAATGTGAAAACTCTAAAAGTTCACTGAAACATTATGTTCTAAATAAAACGTTAAATCAGAACACTGATTAAACACAAACATTATGCCTACTCTCACAAAATTGAATATAGTTTTATCGGAATTGATCGGAACACTAAGCGAGGGAAATTCATAATCATTTACAGTAATTTCGACGATGCTACGGAAATTGAAGACACTTTCATTCAGATATAAAATGCTATAAAAATATCTATGATACAAAGAAAAGCTATACTCCATTTTTTTTCTGTAGTTAAGTTCATTTATATAAAATAGTATATTCCTCTATAATAACGAAAATTTAAAGTTAAAACTAATTTCTATATTTTTATAAAGTTAAATAATGTTCAACTATATATTTTAAAAGTAAAATTCAAAAACATCATATAAAATGCCTTAACTTTGATTCGTTTATTGAATAAGCGGTATCAAATGTCAAATTAGAATACGTTTTATTCAAAATAATATATATATATATGATATGAAATTAACAAACTGGGTTTTTAATAATTAATTTTTTTATTGTTTTTTTAAACTATGTTGTTCATTAGAGCAACATAGTTTCGAAATAATTAAAGCTAACGTTACATACGATATTGAAAATACTTATTTTTTAATGATTTAAATATTTTTGGAGCTTATTTCAATGGAAATTTCATTGAAATTTCATTGAAAATTACTCACTGCAGTTTAATAATAAATGCTGTTTAATATCTAACATATTATGAAACTGTTACAAGCTTCCGATATTTCATTATTTTGAAATTCAATAGATTTGATATTCAAATTGAATATTTATTTAATATTATTGAAAAAAGTGTTATAACATATTTCATTTATAAAAACAAAAACAAAAATTAAAATGTCTTAAATTTAAAGTGACTAATTTATATGTGTTTTAAATTTTCCTGCTTTTACAAAGTTAACAATAGATTAACAAAAAAATATTTAATTAAAAGAAAACAATCATAGAAATATCGCAAACAATACAAAAAATATGAAAGTTTGCTGAAAAATGACGTTTTAAATAAAATATCAAATAAAAATAACTCAATAAATTCAAACATTACGCCTACTACTAAACAAAATTCAATATCGTTTTGTCGGAATTGTTTCTGTTATTAAGCGAGGGAAACTCATAAATATTTAAAGTAATTTCCACGATGTTACGGAAATTTAAGACACTTTCATTCACATAAAAAAAGCTACTTAAAGTGTCCACAATACGAATAGAAGCTATAGCCCATTTGATAATTTATAGAGAGAGGTGTTTTCAGAACAAGATATTTGATACTCAACGTAATCTCAAGCAACTTTCTTGAAGATTCTTTTTGTAGATCCGTAAAATTATTGTCTTTAGTTACATTAAATAATTAACAATGAATGCATTTACATATAAGTAATGGCGCAAAATTAAAAAACAAAAATAAAATTAGAGTAACTCTCCATTTGATTTTCGGAACACTGATGGACGTATCCAGAAAAATAAAGAAATAAAAATACATTTTTTATAATTTTCTGGAAAAATGGAACAGGCTGAATTCTAGTACTGGACCTCAGGGTTTGAAACTGGAAACAGGATATTTATCACTAATACCCTATTGCATGCCCTAGCCGATTTTCTTTATAGATTTCGTCGCTAAATGGTTTGAAAATGGTTAAAAAATAGATTAAATACCTAATCAATGAGTCGATTTTTGCAAAAGTATATACAGTTTTTGCGGTAGCGGTCTATAACATATTAAGTAAATAAGAGCTCAATTGGAAGTATAAATCACAATAATACCAATATTACAATATTTATCATGCATACTCTGTGGCAATTTTTGGTAACTTTTCTAAAAGAATCACTTTCAAAAAGGTTTGAAAACGGTTTAAAAATAGATTAAGTACCTAATCCATCCGCCGCTTTTTACTAAAATCTGCACTTTTCTTGTGCTAATGATTAGGAGCTCAATCGAAAAAAAAATGTTTTATCTTGTTCACTCTCAGAAACACATACAAATCACGGTTACAATACTTTCTTTACACTATATGTTAAACGAAACTATGTGACGAAACTATTACTAAAAATAGTTTCGTCACATTAAACAAGGAATAAAAGACATTGCTTGAAATATGATTCTTATTTATTAATTTATATGAACGACACCATAAAGCAACTGTAATTTAGAACTATAAATTACTTTTTATTTATTCCTGTTCCCAGCATCAAAATAAAGGATTTGGAAATGTGAAATAATAAGCAACGAAACCTTAACACGTTTACTGCTAGATTAAAATTACTGGAATTTTATTTTATTTAGAAAATTCGAATTCACACCAGAAAATACTAATAGAAATATTTACTTTATTTAATTACAGACATTTTGAGATTACATAAAATAAAAATTATTCTGTCGAAATTTCCGGTACGAATTCGTAACTTTAATGCAATTTGATATAAATAATCTCACAAAGGAGAAAATAATTTCCGCAAAACAAAAAGTAAATGGAATACCCTGTTTTAAGAATAGCTGGATTTTACTAGTTTAATATAAATGTCCACTTTAAGCAAGCACGATAGCTTAATCCGACAACATCATAACACATTATATCGATTTATCATAATTTAAGTTTCAGTCTTTAAGAAGACGAAATTAGGAAACATTTACACGGATTTCTGGAATATTACAGAAAATCAAGATACTTTAATCCTAATACAAAATGTTATACGAATTTCCATTAGGCTAATAAAAGCTACAGCCATTTTGTCATATATTCCCTTTGGATCTCTCAGCGAGAGACATTTTAAGAGATAAAACTTTCAGCAACGAGATTGAATTTCAAGAAATTTCCTTTCTATAAAAACTATTTTATAGCTTAGTTACATTAATGACTTATTATAAATGCATGTTTATATATATTCACGTAAAGTGAAAAAAATAGAGCTGATAAATTAAAAAAAGAGATAATGAGTAATGTTTTTTATTTTATTTTTAGTTTCGTTATTCACAGGAACGTTTAATAAAAGCTCATGCCAGAACAGTTTGTAAAAAGTGGTATCTTACTTTTTTTTTCTTTTCTTTTCATTTCTTTTTCTTTTCTTTTCTTTTTTTTTTTTTTGATAAACAATAGTTTAGTCAATTATATGCTCTCCCCGTACGATGCACAACATGTAGTTAGTTCACAAAAATATGTCGCAGTCGATGGATTATAAATAATTCGATTAAAAGATATATTTCATTATAAATACTGCGTAAATCGTATACGATGAAAATACCTAAATATATTTTTTTGCGAAGGAGTGTCTTTTAATGCATTTTGAATTAAAACATTGTATAAACGTCCACATTATGCCTTTTACAGCGGAAAGTTCTAGATTGTTTTAACACAATTTCTGTTCTCAGTATAAAGCTATTAAAATTCAGCAACATTTAGAAAATTTTTCTACGATATCACACAAATTGAAGATAATTTCAGTAATAATAATGTGAAATTTAAAGTATATTTTCTAATACAAATATCTCGCATGCAAAATTGTGAAATACTTAAATAAATACTTAGATAAATTCAAATATATTACGGAAACATACCATGTATGCATTTACGACAAATGTTTAAATATGAAAAAAAAAATCTGAAAGAAATGTTTCACATACGAAACTGAGAAACATTTAAATAAGTTCAACAATATGACGAAAATTTAGCATACTTTCAGATATTTTCAGTGACAATAATTGTATTAAAATATATTTTCTGATATAAAGTTTTCACATGTAACAATATCATAAACAAAATATGTGACTCAAAAGAATAATTTCTCTAAAAACATTAATTGAAGGCTCTGAAAAAAAGCTCACAGTACGTCTACTAAATCGTATAACTCTATATCGCTTTGTCGGATTTTCGTTTTCTAACATTAAGCGAAGGAAATTGAGAAACATTTTATTGTAATGTCTAGTATGTTACGGAAATTGAAGTTATTTTCATCCAAATGTAAAATGTTATAGAAATGGCTATAGAAGCTCCAGACCATTTTGTCGTGTATTCCCATTTGATCATTTAGTGGGAGATATTTTATGAGATAATTTGTTCTGATGCATGTCGGAATCTCTTATATTATACCGCATATTCCGACGTATAACGTGCTCTATCGCATATATAATACGCAGCTGTGATTTTGAGTGTGTATTGTTCTATTTTTAGGTATATTTGTGTTAGGTATATTAAGTGTGTCGTAATGCATTTTATATTAAAACATTATATAAACGCCCACGTTATGCTTTTTACAGCAAACAGCTGTATATTGTTTTAACACAATTTATATTCTAAGTATCAAGATATTGAAATTGAGCAACATTTAGAAAATGTTTCGACAATATCAAATACATTTAAGATAGTTTCAGTAGCAATAAATATTTAATTTAAAATATACTTACTAATACATGTTTTTCGCATACAAAAGTGGGAAGCACGTAGATAAATTCAAATATATTACAAAAACATGCGTTATTTGTATTGACGACAAATGTTTAAATTATAAAAAAAAACCATTCTGATATTTAGAAATATTTCACATACGAATCTCAGAAACGTTTAGAAAATGTCAACATTATTATGAAAATTCATTTTTATGAATTCCCTTAATAGGATTCTTTCATCACATAAATTTAGGATAGTTTCAGTAGCAATAAACGTTTAATTTAAAATATACTTTCTACTACAAATATTTCGCATACAAAATTGAGAAAAACGTAGATAAATTCAAATATATTACGAAAACCTACGATATTTGCAATGACGACAAATGTTTAAATTAAAAATATAATAATCTGAAACAAATATTTCACATACTAAATCAGAAACGTTTAGAAAATTTCGACATTATTATGAAACTGTAAGATACTTTCATATAATTTCATTAACAATAAACGTGAATTTAAAATATGTTTTATGATATGAATTTTTCACATACGTATAAAACAGTATCATAAAAATAATATTTGACTCAAAAGAATAATTTATCGAAAAACGGTAAATGAAAGTTCTGAATAAGAGCCCACATTACGCATACTAAATCACATAACTTTGTATCGCTTTGTCGCAATTTTCTCTTTCTAACATTAAGCAAGGGAAATTAAGAAACATTTATTGTAATTTCTAGACTGTTTCGGAAATTGAAGTTATTTTCATCCAAATGTAAAATGTTATAGAAATGGCTATAGATGTTGCGGACAATTTTGTCGTGTATTCCCATCATTTAGTGGTAGGTAGATATTTTATTCGATAGTTTATTCTAATGCATGTCGGAATCTTTTATATAATACCACATATTCCGGTGTATAACGTGCTCTAGCGCATATATATTACGCACATGCGATTTGAGTGTGCATTTGTCTAATTTTAGATATTTTATTCGATGGTTTATTCTAATGCATGTCGGAATCTTTTATAGAATACCACATATTCCGGTGTATAACTTGCTCTAGCGCATAGATATTACGCACATGCGATTTGAGTGTACATTTGTCTAATTTTAGGTGTATTTGTCGTAATAAGCGCAATCTTGTTTTTGAAACAGAAACCTTCATGAGATATGTATCGTGAAAATACAGTGAGGAGCATTAAAAATTATAATAACTAGTTCAAACATAAATATATTAAGCAAATGCGAGGTGAGGACATATGGTAATGCCCACACTAGTTGAGTACCAAATTATCGTTTGGATTCGTAATCTCTTTCATTCAAATAATCACGTCTTCTTCTCTTATTTAATAATATAATAATCGCAGTTCTTATGCTTAATTTTGAAGCTTTCATTTTTATATTCGTCTATCAATTTTGATATATTGACGTAGTAACCGGACAATTTCGATTAGCCTATCTAGAAACCACCAGCAAGGTGTATAAATTAATTATTGTTTAATAAAAGTGTTGTATTAAAAGTGCACGTAGTTCACAAGATATATCACGCAGTCGCAGGACTACAAATATTTCTATTAAAATACCTTTTTCATTACAAATGTGGCATATATGATGAAACGAAAAGTATAAATATAAATGTTTGCAAAGAAGTGTGTTGTAATGCATTTTATATTAAAACATTGTATAAACGCCCACATTATGCTTTTTATAGCAAAAAGCTGTATAAATTTTTAACTCAATTTCTATTCTAAGTGTTAAGATACTATTTGAATTTTGAAACATTTAGAAACAATTTCTAAATTTTTATTTTTATTAATCTTTTTAATAGGTTTCATGCATCACATAAATTTGGAACAGTTTTAGTAGCAATAAAAGTTTAATTTAAAATATACTTTCTACAACAAAATATTTCATATACATAATTGAGAAAGACATAGATAAATTCGAATATATTACAAAAACATACAATATTTGCAATGACGACAAATGTTTAAATTAAAAAGCTAATAATCTGAAACAAATGTTTCACACACGAAACTCAGAAACAGTTAGAAAATTTCGACATTATTATGACAATTTAAGATACTTTCATATAATTTTCAGTAACAATAAACGTAAATTTAAAATATGTTTTATGATATGAATTTTTCACATACGCATAAAACAGTATCATAAATATAATATGCTATCCCAAAAGAATAATTTATCGAAAAATGTTAAATCAAAGCTCTGAATATGATCTCACATTACGCCTGCTAAATCATATAACTCTATATCGCTTTGTCGCATTTTCCCTTTCTAACAATAAGCAAGGGAAATTGAGAAACATTTATCGTAATTTCTAGCATGTTCCGGAAATTGAAGTCATTTTCATCCAAATGTAAAATGTTATAGAAATGGCTGAAGCTACAGATCACTTTTTCGTGTATTCCTATTTGAACGTTTTGTCGGAGCCTTTTTATGAGATAATTTATACCGATGCATGTCGGTATCTCTTACATTATACCGCATATTCCTACGTATAACGTGCTCCAGTGCATAATAGTCACCTATGATTTGAGAGTGTATTTTTCTATATTTAAGTATATTTGTCGTATTTATCGTATATTTTTCGTCACAAACATTTTTTTTAAACAAATCTTCATGAGATATGTACATGAAAATACAATACAGTGCATTAAAAATATAAGTCACCTATGATTTGACAGTGTATTTTTCTCTATTTAAGTATATTTGTCGTATTTATCGTATATGTTTCGTCACAACCGTTTTTTTAAACAAATCTTCGTGAGATATGTACATGAAAATACAATGCAGTGCATTAAAAAGTATAAGTCACCTATGATTTGAGAGTGTATTTTTCTCTATTTAAGTATATTTGTCGTATTTATCGTATATGTTTCGTCACAACCGTTTTTTTTAAACAAATCTTCATGAGATATGTACCTGAAAATACAATACAGTGCATTAAAAAGTATAATAACTAGTCTAAAAATAAATAAAATTATCAAACGCAAAGGGAGGACATACGCTACAGTTAAGCCTATCTGCTTGAATTTCCAGAAAGCGTTTGGAATCGTAATCTAATTCATTTAAATAATCACTTCTTCATATCTTGTTCCGTAATACAGAAATCTCAATTCTTATGCCTAATTTTTAAGCATTCATTTTTATACTCGATTTCATCCTGTGCGATTAACAGAGAAGAGTTATCCGTGCAAGGATGACCAAGTAAATCATTTAAATAATACATCTTTTTCTCTTGTTTCGTAATACAGAAATCTCAATTCTTATGAATAATTTTTAAGCTTTCATTTTTATACTCGTTTTCATCTAGTTCGATTAACTGAGAATAGTTATCCGTGCAAGGATGAAAACAGTTCCAGGATAACTAATCTCTGCTAATCTCAGACACAACTCTTTTAACACTTGTTCGGATAACTACTATCTTCTAATTTTACCTGATATGATGAGATCATATAATTTCTCTAGAAACTATAATCGTTATTTGTAATCATTATCTAAAGAAAAAAAGAATTACACTGAACATTTTTCATCTCCAGGGAATTTATCACTGCTCCTCATAATACGATTTATGAACATTTACTAAATGTCTAGAGCAAACTACAGACTTAAATCGTTTTGAAATAATTCCTGTTATGAACTGTAAGATAAAGGAAAATGAGATATTCTACAAGAATCTGAAAAATACGAAGTTAATTCTAGAATATCAAACAAAGATTCCCATTGAAATTCACATAATAAGTATTATTTTTCCATTTAAAACAAAGTAGTATAACCGACCGTAAATATAATTATTAGAAAAGAATAATGCCATGAAATCAAAAGCATAATAAAATACATCGTTTGAAATTAATTCCAATTTAATAGTTCATAAGAATATCTTCTGTACGATTATAACAACGGCCATCTGTAAATGGTGCAGTTACATTCCCATTCATAGCATTAAGATAAGGAAATCTGGTACTTTCAAATATGTTACAGAAATTCAAGACGATTAAATTTACATAAAGACATTATTAAAACATTTTCAGTAATAAAGAGAAATGTTACAGACTCATTTTATTATAACTTCTTATTTACAGATGAAACGGTATACTGTAAAAAGAAAAAATAATAAGAATAAGACAGATGTTTCTTAATCTAAAAATATATTATACGAGGTTTGACATAATTTAATATTATTTTTTAATGTAGTCCCCTTGCAACTCAATACATTTAAGATACAATCTTGTGTGCGAATTCTTTAGTGCAGCCCTGTAAGAGGGCGGTTCGAAAAGTTCTCGGCCTCACAAGAGTGTTGAAGAGAAATATGCATGGCTCAGTTATAATATTTATTTAAGATTTTATCCTTTAATTTCCCTTCTAATTGCTGCCCATTCCAACATAACCCTTTTGCTGGGACAAGTTGATCAAAATTAAAGCTTAGAATTAAATACATAAAGGTTTCTCTGGGGTTGGCTAATAGAATAAATTAATTTATTCAGAAAATAATAATAAAAGGAATCCATAGAGATTAAATTTTGGATATGTTCCCCCCATTGCATTGTGTAATTTCGAAGTAGCCCATTACCCTTTTTGAGAATGATCATTCTTGCCCTTAGCTGACTTTTAAAATGGAAATCTAAATAAACAAACACATACTAGATAATTTAAATGAGAAGACTCCAAATAATTAACACTATTATTTATTTACAATATTTACAGTTATTTCAAGAAAAAAAAAAAGATTTATCAGAACACATCTGATTTAATTTCCTAACAAAATTTCTCCTATAATATTGGCATTAACACTTTGATCCTTGCAAAGGATACTTATATTTGTTTGTATTTATATTTAAATTGATCTTTGACAACATTATTTGTTTACAATTAAAATACTGACTTCCATTTGTGACTAAGGTCACACTACCAGCTTCTCTTATAATATTTTGATAAAATCAAATAAACTGGGGATTTACTTAGGTCAGAGTCATATTTACCTCTACACATTGATTGAAGAAGGTTTCTCTTTGTATCAGAGCACTCTTTCCGCTAACTAAATAGCACTGCACTTATTGAAAATGTTCATTTCACAAAACTTAGCTTAACTTCCCCACTCTCCATATATGTTGTTCGGGTTCGTTGCTTTCTTACCATCAGAATTGCCACTCACTCTATTTTCCTCTTTCGGACCGCACAAAATTCATCGCGTCATTTTATTTCACCTCTCACTTTCGCTTCTGAGATCGATGTGTGTTCTGTTTTCATTCTTTTTCACAACTCCTTTTTCATCACCACGGTGGGCCGTACTTCGTTCTGCCCAAAATTTGCATGACAGTGCTTTAAGCCCATCCTTCTTTTTGTTCATTGGGTAGTTGATCTCCCGTTTTAACTGAAATTTGCATAACAGAGGGTCAGTTTCACCTCCTCTTTACCAACCCCAACCAATGGCTATGCATCAGTTGTTTCTGTAGCGTGTTGTTTTTTTTCTCGGAACTACGTGTGTGTTCTTTGATATTATCTCCCAGACCAACTTAAATCAAAGTTCTTCTTATTTGACTTTTATGGCTTAAAATTGTCGCCAGCGAGTCTCTGGTCATAAATTTGCCATCCTAAATCTTTCAACTGAGGCGACTTATGGGAAAGTCCCGATAATGTACTTTCCTTACATTAAAGAGAAAATACAAGATTGTTGACAATATTTCATTTTATTTTTCAACTTGCAACAAAATACATTTCAGAAGACTCTTGAGAAATGTTCATTCTTTGGCGTTTTTGGTCGACGTTCAACAAGTGCGGCACTCATCGAGCGGAAAGCTTTTTCATACCCAAAACATCGTGAAAAATGTAGTGGACACGGTCTATCGAGGTGCTTGTAATGTCAGCAAGTTCGCGTATTTTCAATCGGTGATCATTCAATACGGCATTGTGAATATTTGAGACGATTTCGTCAGTCGTAGCGGTTTTTGGGCGTCCTGAGTGTTCTTCATCGTGAATTGATTTTCTACCATGTTTCAATTCAGCAGCCCACTTTTTTATCGTCGAATATGAAGGACAAGAATCCTTTAAGATAGACTGTAACTAATTTTGTATGTTCGTGGGGGTTACATATTTTTAACAAGTTATTTTATGACAGCTCGAACTTGAATTTTTTCCATTTTTCGAAAATGTGAAAACTTGTTTATTTTACTTTATCGCCCAGCAATAACCAATGAACTCACGCGTCTGAAACTCGGCGGCATGCCATCTAAAGGATCATACTTTACAAACAGCACTGTCATTTGGTCATTCTTGTTCCATGTCTGTGTTAGGCCGAGAGCTTATCAAACTGCCCTCGCGTAACTACCAACAAAAACATACAATAACCTCGTTTATCCACAATTTATCAAAACGTTCTTTATCTTTAGAAACCACAATGACCATCATATTTTGGAGATTAAAGAAGCATTTATAAAAACAATGTTTCTTTTGCTGTCACTCATTTTCGGAAAAGTAGTTTTTGCAGTGCAATAATAAGTTTTCTAAAACCCGATAATTGGTTTTTCGGGTGCTATCCATTCTCAAGTAAACATTTTACAGACAAACATGATAAATCATTGACATTAACATTAAAATTAATATTATTTTGCTAGTCCTGCATGTATAAATTTATTTACGCACTGAAGATATTTAATTGAGAATGGATACCATTCTAAAAACTAATAATTCGGTTTGAAAAAAACTTATTAATGCACTATAAAAACTAGTCGCAAATGTTTCCGCTTAACAGTGACAGAAAAATAAACTTTCTTTTTATATATGATTCTTATGCCTCGAAGATATATTGGTTTATGATGTTTCTAAAGATAAACAATGCATCTCGAATTCGTGGATAATTCAGAAGGAGTTATTGTATGTTTTCATACGTGGTTATACAGGCTGCCCATAAATTGATTTTCCAGTTTCAATGGTGTGTTATAACAGTTTAATTTAGGCTATGTACAACAAATCCTACATCCTTTTGAAGGTTAACCAACCAAGTTTTTATTACAAATGTTCAATATGTGTCTAAACTCTGGCAAATCATTAGGTAGCGGCAAAACGTAAACACGATCTTTTATAAATACCCAAAGGAAAAAGTCGCATGGTATTATGACAGGTGAACGTGGAGGCCAGCGGAAAAGAGCTCTGTCGTCTCGACAATTCGATCAATCCAACGGTCAGAGATTTCGACGTTCACTTTTAATTCACTTAAACGTTAAAGGTGACGAACACTGTACAACGCTTACAGTTGATTATTAAAATTTTTAACTGGGTCATTCTTTTATGGACAGCCTGTATTATATTTTCGTTGATTAAAAAACGTTTGTCTTTGTTTACAGTGGAGACTTATTTATAGTAACTTCTCATCTAACCAGGAAACCACGCTGTTAGTGTAATAATGAAAAAAATCTAAATAAAAAGCAATCGACAGAGCATAGTGAAACGTGTCTTTTGACGCATAGATCATTTGACCTCGTCTCCCTGTTATCAAGGTATAAAGTCTTAAAATTTTCAATTTTATTTACTTAATAGGATGTTAGGAGGGGTTGATCGGATGAAAGGAAAGTCATTACGTTTTCAACGGACAACATCACCAAACTCCAGTAACTTGTCCATTTTCAGTTTAATGCGCTTCAATACTCCGACATGATTTGCTATGCTTGGTACACGTTTGGGTTAGTGCAAACTCGTCCACTTCCATTTGAAATGCCCTTGCAATTTTGCTTTTCGCAGGAGGTAGACCATTGTAATCATTTCACTAGAATTAAGTTATGAAATGTTCTTGGTGCCACTATTTTGTTTGCTTCAATAAGTTTTTGGTCCAGTACCATATTTGTCAATAACATTTTTTGGGGGGCTTCTTTCAATTTTATATTACTATATCTAAATATGTTTTGTATTTTACATTAATCTGATTATTAAAAATTTTTGAATCAGAAACACGCCTTTATCCCTTAATTAAATAAATAAATTAACAAAATTTTAAGACTTTATACCGCGAAAACGAGGCGACGAGAGCAAATGATTTATGTGTTAAAAGACACATTTCACTATGCTCTTTCGATTGCTGCTTACTTAGATTTTATTCATTATTCTACTATGGCGTGGTTTAATGATAAGGATGGAAACTGTATAATATACAATTGTTTTTTAAAATAAAATAAAGTTAAATATATTTAACACGTTGACGGACACTTGCGGCTATAGCCGCCAAAGCGAAGTTCACAATGTGGCATGACGGTTATAGCCGCCCAAAACCAAACGGTCGTTTTTAGACACTACGGCTATAGCAGCACAAATGTGCATTTACCGGCGTACAAGTATAAGCCCAGTGTCATGTTTTGGAAACAATTTTTTAGGTTTAAGTTCGTTTTCCACCTGTTATACGAGTTGCAGCTCCAGTATGTACGTGCAGGGTGGCTAGTGGTCAGGGAAAAATACAGTAAAAAAAATTATAATTACCAGTATATTCTTATAGAATAATTCAAATTGAAAAACAGGAAACAGTTTATTGCTTCAATGGGATACCCAGTTGTTGACAACTACAACTCCCAGTATATGAGTAAAATGTATATCATATCTTAAGAGAGCCATGTGTAGTTGTGAAATTCAAATTGATTATTTGATCGAATAATCAACATAAATTTTCTATAAGAATATACTGGTGTTTATCACTTTTTTTTACTGTATTTTTCCCTGACCATTAGCCACCCTGACGTGGTTGTGAAGGGAGTAGTGCAACCTAATTAAAGGTGCTGAATTATTCAAAATTAAGTTTATTTAAGCAGAAAGAGTAAAACTATACTTCTAATATTCTAAAAATTACAAAAACATATAGTGTCAATTTTCGAAATTCACTTGTTCCTACTTTCCGTCAATGTGTTAAAATAGTATTAGAACGCAGATACTTCGCTTGAAAATTCTTATAACTCATATAAAACGAGCCTCAAAAGAATAAATTATATTTCAAAATTATTCACACTCGATCATCAGAATAAACAAACCTGTCTTTTATAATAAAATTCAATTGCTTCATCAACAATATTATTTCAAAATAATTATACCTTCAATTATTTGCGAATTTAAGATCAGCTATACTTATTTTTAAATACATTAAATATTTAACTTAGCGAAAATTTTATTCAAAATTATTTACAAAAGATTGAGAAAATTAACGAACTTAATTTCAAAATATTTAATTGCTATAGTTCAGGCAACAATGTTTTTAAACAATGATAAGATCTTACGGTATTTCATGATTTTTCAATGAAATATACTTAATTTTAAATTTTAGTAGCTTATTCATATCATCGAAATACTAATTAAAAATATGATAACATTTTTTTTTTCGTTTTGTTTTTATTAAACTAGAAAATTAAATAAACATACATTTTCATAACGAAATAAAAATAATTTATATCAGTTTTATCCCTCTAAGCGGGTGGAACGTAATATTCCGTTCACTAAGCTCCAGGTTTCACTGCAATATATGCAATTTTTAAGATAATATAATTCTATAGATTTAATGAATTTTCCAAACATTGAAGAATGATTAATACTCTCAAGGGTTACATTCATATTTGTAATTAAGTTTTATTTATAATGCTGAAAGAATCATATTTTTTTAGCATTTAAAACAAAATGCCGAGAAAACAACGTTACAATTTTACCCTTTTTCAAAACGCTCAGACGGTTATACAGTTCAAACTCGAGTTACTATAAAGGTATATTTAACACGTTCACTGCCGGGTTAATATTACCGGAATTTTATTTTATTTAGAAAGTTCGAATTCATACCAGAAAATATTAATTGCAATATTTACACCTTTTAAGTGGAGCCATTTCGTGCTTACATAAAATGAAAATTCTTCTTTCGAAATTTCCGGTGCGAATTCGTAATTTTAGATTGAAAAACCACGAGTATACTCGTGGTTGGCAGCGAATGGGTTAAAATACAGTGTGTCCCAAAAACATTGACTTCGGCTTTTATTCCTTAAATATTGATCATAGACATATTTCTAATTTCTCAAAATCTTCCTTAGATCAAGAAACACTCTTTTTTTTCTTTTACAATATAGAAACAGCGAAAATACGAATTTTTCGCTGAAGGACGTATAATGTGGATGCTTATCCAGTGCTTTCATTTAAAATTTTAAATAACGCATTTTTTTCACTCACATTTTATATTTACGATATTTTTTTTCACCGTTTGTGCAACGTTTGTGTCGTAAAATATACAGGGTGCATAGTTGCCAACCTCCCGATTTTTTTTAATACCAGTAAAATCTTACAAAAATTTTATCTCTATTAAATTGCAGAATCTGTACGATTGAATAAAACAAATATTTTTAAACAAAAATATTGGTATAAAAAAAAGGTTATGAGGGTGCTCCAAAAGCATTGACCTCGGTTTTTATTAATTAAATATTGATCATAAATTATAAATTACCAAGTTACATACAAAAAAGTTACAATTTTATGAAATGGATTAAAATTTTTAGGGTATTAAATTTGAAGAAATATAAAAATTTAAATTATTATACGGCCCCTGTACAAAAAATGTTTCCCAATGAGTAAAATGTGGCCCATATACTAATACTGTCATCTACAAAATTTCAACACTTTATCATAAAAAGTCGCAGGAATCCGTTTACACAAAGTTTGTGCGGGGTTAATCATAAGTTAAAATGCAAATGTTTCCAGTGGAGTATGGAATCACTGTTTTCTGTTGTAATTTGTGTACGACTCCTGAAATGCGGACTTGATATTTCTCGTTTGCTAACTGATATCCAGGCATCGAAAAGTGGTTAAATCAACATTTATGTATTTTCATATCTCTGCGAATTTTTATGATATAATGCTGAAATTTTGTACATGACCTTTTTAGTGTATGAAGCATATTTTATTCATTAGGAAATTTTTTGTACGGGGGCAGTATAAAAATATAAATTTTGTATTTTTTCAAATTTAAACCACTGAAAATTTTAAACGACTTCACAAAATTGTGTACCTTTTTAATGTGCCTTTGTAATTTATAGTATATGTTTATGATCAATATTTAACAAATAAAAGCCGAAGTCAATGTTTTTAGGACACTCTGTATATTTTACAACGCAAACATTGCATAAAGAATGAAAAAATATCACAAATATATAATAAGACTGAAACAAAAATGCGTCATTTAAAATTTTAAATGAAAGTACTGGATAAGCATTATACGTACTTCAGCGAAAAATTCGCATTTTCGCTTTTCCTACACTACAAATAAAAAAAGTGTTTTTTGATATAGGAAAAACTTTTGAAAAAATATAAATATAACCTGTTCATTATTTATCCACGATTACCCACGAATTACACACGATTTCGAATAGCGTTATCCTTTATTCCAAGAAACGTCAGAAATCACTAAATTTCTGAGATTTAAAGACAATTATATGAAACAAAAGATTCTTTGAATTCCGTAATTTTTGGAAAAGTTTTCGAGTAGTTTTCACATTGCATTAACACTTCGTATTACCGGGTTCCATATCTGAACCCTGAACAAAAGCCAATGTTTCTTATACAGTGAGCTTTAAAAGAGGATTTTAATTATTACTGCTCTCTTTCAACACTGCAGTTAATATAAATTATTCATAAGATTTTGAACAGACGGTGATAATGAGTTAATTTTTCATGCCAAAGTTTTATTTTTCATTTAAGCAGTTACACTTCGTTATTGATAAAATAAACTTCGTATTTTTTTTTTCTAATTTAAAAAGCTTCAAATTTAGTTTTTTCTTGAAGCCCGCAGAAATCGGTACCCACTGCCGCGAGGCAATTATCAATTCATTTCCAAAACTACATTTTTTTTACGAAGGTAAGTTCGTACACTTTACAATTTTCTAGCATAAGAAATCAAATGAAAGAAAGAAACATAGGAGAGATATAAGAGTTAGCCATCAGATTTTTAATGATAATATAAAAAATAAATAGGCACAGAGCCCTTCAAGAAAGTTTTGTAATAATGGGAGTATAAAAGACCGCAAACAAGGGGGAATTTGGCACAAACAGAGTAATTCTTTAAGCGTTAAAGGCTTTAAGATTTGTGGAGTACGACTTTAAGTGTTAAAGTTTTAAGTATATTTCACTCTTTCTTTTTGTGCGCATTGCATAACTGTAAATTGTTTCGACCTAATTTCTGTTCTGAGCATTAAAATAAAGAAATTTAAAACCTCGAAGATCATTACAGAACTTCAAGACAATAAATTCAACAAAATTCACATGGCAAGCATTATTCAAACAGTTAAAAAAATACAAATGAGGTTTATCGACTTCTTTCAGAGTACACGAATTTAACTAACATATTTGACACATTATAGAGTATTTAAAATACTTTTGAGGTATTCAACAGAATCTCCGGGCAACGTGTATTTGACTATATTATAAATTTAAAGATTTATAAAACTTTTTCATTTAAGTGACATTAACTGTTTAATTATGATATATATCAAACTAAATTACTCACATATCAGGGTTACATTTTAAGGCTTAAGGGAAAAAATAATCAAACATTTTATGTTTACATAAAACTCATAGAATTATATATAAATGCCTGATATTTGCCTATTATACACCGGGAATTACAGAAAATTCTGTTGTAAATTAGCTTTTGATCATTTAGCTCAGATATATTTTATTCAATAACGCTTTCTCATATATAGCGGAATCTCAAACAATTCCCTTAAGAGAGAAAATACATGCACAAGACAATAAATTAAACAAAATTGACATGTAGGCATTATTTAAGTACTTAGAAATTTTCAAAGGATGTTTACGGACTCCTTTTATAGTATTACACGAATTTAAATTAGGTAATTTAGAAATGGCGTATTGTATTTAAACACTGTTCATGTACTCAACAGAATCGCCGGACTTCAGTCTGTTTGTGACTACATTACAAATGTAAAGATTTACAACATTTTCCAGTTACACGACATTATATGTTTAATTAGGATGTACACCAATATACGAGGGGCAGTGGAAAATAAGTTTCCCCTGGCGACTGTGGACAGAGGTGAGTATGAAACACCGCCATCTGCGAAGGCACTGCAACAGCGCCATCTGCTTGATCGCGGTCGACCTCTACACAATGGTGTATAGGTCTCTTGCACGTTCCCTTTCACCTGCTGTGTCGTCTTTCGCCAATAGCCGTCCAACGCTTCGTCCGTATGCAAAGCCTTGATTTTTTCCTGGAGTTCTTTTTGAAGCTTATAAAGCGGTATGACAAATGTCTCAATGTACTTGGTACTTATGTGGAAAAATAAAGTTATGTTTTATCTTTAATGTCTCATTACATTTTTTGTCTTTCATACACACCTCTGTCCACAGTAGCCAGAGGAAACTTATTTTCCGACTGCCCCTCGTAAATTATTCACATCTTAGCTTTATGTTTTAACTCGTTTGCATCATTAAGGCATATGTGCGTACATTTCTGAAAGGATCAGAGTCCATAAACCGTGTTTTTGACTCTCGAAATAAGACTAAAACTCTATTTTGTTATACTGACTTAATTATTTCACTTTTAATATTAGAAGGTTTATTCTGTGCAATTTCAACAATAGTTTTTGCATTTTGTTCGGATTTATAGGGCTTACACAAGCTCAAAGTTCGTACTATTCGTAGTTTTGATGAAAAATACACAATTTCTCCTAATTTTTCCTCAATTATTTATAGGAGCGCAATCGTGCAGAACTTTCTTCTTTACATATATTATAAAATACATCAAAATGTACAATATATGTAAAAATAAAAGTGTTGCAAAGCTGAGTTCATAGTAAAATATTAAAAAAATATATTAAAAATTGAGATCAAATTAGGAGAAATTGCGTATTTTCCATCAAAAACTACGAATAATACGAACTTTGAGCTTGTGTAAGTTATATAAATCCGAACAAAATGCATAAAATAATATTGAAATTGTACAGAATAAACCTTCTAATATTATAAAGTGAAATAATTAAGTCAGTATAACAAAATCGAATTTTAGTCTTATTTCATGGGCCAAAAACACGGCTTATGGACCCTGATCCTTTATCTTTTATTCAGAAATTCTGAAAGAATAATTTTTACTTTATGTAATCATAAAACGTCTGACATTAAATAAAGAAAAAGTACTATTCAGAATTTCTGGTATAAATTTGAAATTTCGTAATAAAAAAAGAAAATTGTGAAATTCACGCAAATAGGCACTAATGACCCAAATTGGTTAAGCGTTTACGTAGAAAAAGGTGAAATAAAACATTTTATGCTTATTGCCGAAACGTCAGTTGAGGCTCACTGTGGAGACGCGAAAAGTTTTTGGTTTCTGCCTGTCTGTCTGTTCCGCGATAACTGCCGTAAAAATGGTCCGATTAGGTTGATTTTTGGTAGGTATGATGGCAAGGTATTCGGAATTATCTGTATAGTTTTTGGTTAAATTTGGTTCATTCGTTCGGAAAATATAGCACTTTTTTTAGGTCATAATGCTTTTCTATGGGGATGCAGACGAATTTTCAAATTTCATTTGTATTTGAAATGAAAATGGAACATTTACGTAATGGATTTAGACGTAAAATTATGAATGCTAATTTTTCGATATGGATTTCCAATAGTTTTAAAATTTTGCCGATAAACTTAATAGAATTTAGAAATTAATTGCTTAAAATATTTGAAAATGTTTTTGCACCTGTTCGGGAAATATAAACATCTTATTTTCATATTTTTTTTACAGTTTTTAAAAGCGTTTATTTTTACTTTCCACTTAATTTACTCGTTACTTAGCAACCGTGTTTAGCAACCGCACTATTTTGGTGAAATATCTTTTTCTTTTCTTTTCCATTTTTTCTTTTTTTTTCTTTCATTTTCTTTCTTTTTTTTTGTTAAAACGAATGTAAATTTAATGAGACTACGGGTGGATGAATACCTATTTATTTAAAAAAAAAATAAAGAATAAGCAATTCATCAGAATTTCAGAATATCATTGTATAACACCGTGTTTAATTTAATTATTCTAATATCTGGAACAACCGAAGAATTTTATATGCTTATAAATATGCATGCAATTGAAAAAATAATAATTGCGGATTACACGATGTTAAATGATATAAAAAATGAGATTTAAAAAACAAATAACTTGCAGAACTGACGTTGAGGTTCCTGATCTGCAGATTTACTAGTATAAAACGTGCAGAATTACATAAACGTCTACTATATGCCGAAAGCTACAGATAATTCTGTTGTAAATAGCTTTTTGATCATTTAGCTCAGAGATATTTTATTCAATAAACCTTCCTCATACGTAGCGGAATCTCGGGCAATTTCCTTAAAGGAAATTAATTTCCAGAACTACAAATTATTCCAATTAAGCTACATGAAATATTTACTATTAAATGTACTCTGATATAAATAATCCCACAAAGTGAAATAAAATTCCGTGAAGACAAAAAGACAATTTCGTACAATGTTTGATGTTTTGATCTAATTGAACCGTTTATATGAACGTTTATTATACGCCTACAGTAATTCACAGCTGGAAATCGTTACATCCTAATTCCTGTTTGCTGCATTATTATAAAGGAAACTGAGAAATGTCAAGTACGTTACGGAATTTCAAGACAATTAAATTCATATTACAAGCATTATTCAAAGACTTACAATAACAAAAAGGAATGTTACAGACGCCTTCTGTCGTAATTGATCATTTTGAACTGAGAAACTTTAAAATATTTATACTATTCACTTATATACAGCGGAATTTTCGGCCGATTTAACAAGGAATAGCGTTTTTATTACGATAAATATTTTAAGCAGTGTAATTGTTTTCAGTTGGGTAAAGCTAAATATTTAATTTGAGGGCACATATCGATATATATACAGTATTCTCTCACTTATACGTCGGTGCAAGGGACTAAACAAAAAGACGCCTAAATAAAATCTGAGTAAAAATTACATTTGAAAAAAATGTTAAGACAAAATCCATCATTAAATGTTTAAATAACATGCAGAATAAAAAGAAAATACGAATTATTTTGACTCTTAAAGATTTAGTAATTGAAATCTAAAATACATACATCTCAAAATTTCAATTACATACACTATTTTTTTAAATAGTATAAAATAGAAGTTTGTTTATAAGATTGGTGTCTGTCCCAAAAAACAGCTTTTTCGAGTTCATTGAAACATTATTATATTGAACCAGATGTATCAGCTCGGCGGATTTAGTGACATAAGGTTTCCAGGGCATCTATTACCTTTGCAAAAGTCGATGGATAGTATTTTTATGTTTTCATCGTTATCTTATTAATTTTCATTAGCATTATAGTTAATTTCTGCGACTGTTGCATGTATATCCTCTTTACTGCTGTTATTACATTTTCATCAATATCTACAAAACCGTTAAAATTAATCAGTCCTTAAGAAACGGCATTTCGTTCTTCTTTTAAAACTGGTTGATCTTTGGCACAAGATGCACCATTTTCAAATTTATTCAGAATAAATCGTGCTTTTTTGTGACAGTTATCTTAAGAATAGCTGGTGCGAACGGGTGTAGCCCAAGAATGCAGCTTATAATAGTGGCCAGAAAACAAATGTAAAAAGACCACCAATTGACTTCTCATTTACAAGTTGGTGTGAAATTTCTTGGAAAGGACGTATGTAGAATGAAAAGAAATGGGAAGGCATACTTGAAATTTTCTCGACGCACAAGTGTGGGACATATTTATGTTGCGATGTATAAGCGAAAAAAAATAACATTGCATTGATATACCTTTATCCGGGACTACCGAAAATCGACGTATAAATGAGAGAGATGCATAAAGAGGCGACGTATAAGTGAGAGATCACTGTGTTTTTATTTTATTTTATTTTATTTTATATCTTATAAAATGAATAAAAGTTTCAAAATGAAATACAATACTCTAACCGCTTAGGCTAAAAAGATATAACTCGCAAAATTTGTTTAAAAAATCTGGTACAAATCTTGATAAAAATAAACCGGTAAAAAAATATTAAACTGCCAATTAAGAGATTAAAATTTGTGTGCCTTCAATCACAGCGTTATTATTATTAACTTTTATAAAAAAATATATATAAAATCGCTAAGGTAAAAATAAAATTAATCACAATAGTTTAACTGCTATTGAAAATCAATTCATTTTATAAATGACTACCATTGAAAAGCCACTGCAGAAACCATATTATGACGCTTTCTTACACACAAAGCACTTGTCATTTATTCAAAGTCGTCTCTTTAAATTTCATTAAAAATCAAAACACTACATAAACGCATACTAAAATGCAAAATTATTTTTTTATAATATTTTCTCATACACAACAAAGTTTCAAGTAGCTTTTTCAAAGAATAGATCGCATTTTATTTCTGGCAAGGATGTTTGACATAATGAGCATGTCACTAAAATACTTGTGGGTTTTCCGGAAAGTTCGTGCCGGTTGGGTACGAACTATCCGGAGAACCCAATGCTAACACCTGATAAAAATAAATGTGATAAATTAATAGAAAAATAAAATCCAGGGTTGTAAGCTTCATTTAAACTACAAATAATACTATATAAACGTTCACTATACGCCAATTACACAATGGTAATTTCATATTATGATGTGTTTTGATATACAACCGACTTTCAAGTTGTATCCTTAGAGCGATGCCTTCTTATCTTGGACTGCTTTTTGGAGAATCATATTTGAAATTTAACATACAACGCAGTCAGCCAAAAGGCCTAACATGTAATGAATAAATAATGTTCTAAAAATGTTTGGAAAAGAGAATGCAGTGCTTTCAGCTTTATTAATGTTCAAAACATTGTACAAAAGCATACTATACGCCTACGGCGGCGGCAGGAAGCCTTATCACATTTCTTCACAATTTTCGTTCGCTTTTGTAGTCAACCTACGTAATATAAATAATGAATTTATTGCAAATGTTATTGGTTTTTATCAACATAAATGTATATTACTTTAACTTTATTTGAATTGGATTTTTCTAAATATAGACTAATCCATGCAAAATGAAATTTTTTTAAAATCAAATATAGGATTTATTTTTAAATATAACATACTCAAATCATTGAACTAAATTCTACTATACGCCTACGATAGCGGGAAACTGTATAACGTTTCTTCACAATTTCTTTTTGTTTTTTATAGTCACCTACGTAATATAAAAAATGAATTTATTGCAAATGTAATTGGTTAATACAGATTTATCAACTTAAATGTATATTTATTCAGCTTTACTTGAAATTGATTTTTCTGAATACAGACTAATCCGCCAACAATAAATTAAAATTTTAAATAAAATAAAATATTTATTTTTAAATATAACATACTCAAATCATTGTACAAAAGCCTACGGTAGCGGGAAACTGCATAATGTTTCCTCTTAATTTCATTTCGTTTTTTACAGTTGTTCTACGTAATATAAATCATGAATTATTGCAAATGTAAATGGTTATTAAAGATGTATCAGGTTAATGTATATTTGTTAACCCACTCGCTGCCAACCACGAGTATACTCGTGGTTTTTCAATCTAAAATTACGAATTCATACCGGAAATTTCGAAAGAAGAATTTTTGTTTTATGTAATCACGAAATGTCTGTAATTAAATTAGTATTTTCTGGTATGAATTCGAACTTTCTAAATAAAATAAAATTCCAGTAATTTTAACCCGGCAGTGAATGTGTTAAGCTATACCTTAACTGGATTTTGTCAAATAGGGTCTAATCCACAAACAAGGAATTGAAAATTTAAATAATATATATATATCTTTAAATATAACATGCTTTGCTTCTAAATACATAACTTTTATTTTTATTTTTAATTTTATTTTTAGGATATCTTTTCCATGCTGCTCAATAGAACAAAAAGAACATTCGATCATGGAAAAAAGCACAGGCACGCCGGTATGAAAAAAAGGAAATTACAAGCAGATTATCAATTGAAAACGAAATCTGGGTGACACATTTCATTTTCATCATTAACGAATCTATGTGTATACTTCAGGAATTTATTTTGTATTCAGAAATTAACTAGTATTTTCATTGAGTAGTACATTCACTACTAATTATGTTGTTAATACAGAAAAATTTTGTTCTTGAAAGCATTACTGCAGCGATAGCTCGCTTTTATCGAGGATTTAACCAACAAAAAGTTGGTCCAATATAAAAATACATTGCAAGAAACTTTGAACATATGAGTAAACTTTGGTTATTATAAACAAAAACTCTACAAACTTACAAAAAGTCCATTTTATAAATAATGATTGCTTGAAGGAAACATATCATTTAATGAGAAATATAAACAATTACCAAGAATGATACTAAGAGTGATGACTGTGATACAGATAAAGTACGAAATTGTATACTCTTAATTCACATATTCAGTTAATCTAGATTATTGCGTGAAACTTCAAAGATTCTTCCAATAAAAAAGAACTAGTGGTCATGTTCTCAGTGGAATGAGCTAAATTAGCTTAACAGTATGTGATAAAAAAGTTCAGAATAAAACGAACTACTAATAAAGTGATCGCTGTCCAAACTTCCTAATAAAGTAATTAATTGGTAAAAATGTTTTCTTTTCTTTCTTTCCTTGTATTTTTTCTTTATTCGTTTAATTATTTAATCCAATATTGCGAGGCTGAAAATTAACATTTTATTTTCATGCTTTTAATTAAAGTTAATTTTATTAGCAAATTGAATTACCTCTTTAAAATTAATGTTTTATGATATGATACTCGTTTTTACAAAATACGAAGATGTTTATGAACTGAATGAAGCAAAATGCCTTTTGCTTCATAGCGTTCATTCATTCATTTTTTTTTTTTATTGTTTATTTATTTATTTATTTATTTATTTTGTACGTTAAAACTTTTGGAAAATTTTAAACTGATAAATATCAGCAATCTTCTTTCCTCCATGCATTGAAATTAAAAGGTTAAAAACACGACTCTTTGTTGAAATAGCTAAATTAGCTTAAAAGTATGCGATAAAAAAGTTCAGAATAAAACGAACTACTAATAAAGTGATTGCTCTCCAAACTTCCTAATAAAGTAAATAATTGGTAAAAATGTATTCTTTTCTTTCTTTCCTTTTATTTTTTTTATTCATTTAATTATTTAATCAAATATTGCGAGGCTGAAAATTAACACGGCATTATAATTAACATTTTTTTCATACTTTTAATTAAAGTTTATTTCATTAGCAAATTGAATTTACCTCTTTAAAATTTATGTTTTATGAGATGATACTCGTTTTTACAAAAAAAGAAGATGTTAATGAACTCAATGAAGCAAAATGCCTTTTGCGTCATAGATTTCATTCATTCTTTTTTTTTCATGCAAAAATTTAAACTGAGAAATTTCAGCAATTTTTTCCCTCCATGCACTGAAATTATAAGGTTAAAAACACGGCTCGTTGTTGAAATCTTCAAAGCATAATGATTTTTACTACATAGCATAAATAAAATAAATCATTCACATATGTCAGTTGTACATTCGTCGCTACCATGTCAAACTATCGAATATGAAAAAAAAAATGCATTTTTCATTACTTTTAAAAATGGGCCGACTGTCACCACGAAAATGTATTAGAATTCTTTGGCTGATAAAAAGTAATAATACAATTTCTATGAAGAACAGGGTTACCAGTTTGGCGTCCCTTTTTATTCAGAGATGCCGAATTCATACCGGAAATTTTGAGAGAAAAATTTTTACTTTAAGTAATCACAAAATATGCTGTCATTAGAAAAAGCAAAAATTTCTATTTTGAATTTCTGGTATGGATTCGAATTTTCTCAATGGAAAATGAGGCCAAACTGATATCCCTGGTGATGTTGCAACCCGGAAACTCAATTAAAATTTAGTGGTGACAATTGGCTCATTTTTAAAAGTAATGAAAAATGCATTTTTTTTTACATTCGATAGTTTGACATGGTAGCGACGATTGTCAGATTTGACTCTTAGCAAACAAGATTTACTTATTTAAAATATATAAGCTTTTTCAATATTCATTATTATTAAAATTGAAAACTTATTAACATAACAAGAACGAAAAATCATGCGTCAAGCATAGATTATGTAGCACTTTCCAACGCTTCCAAAATAATTTTACAAAACATACCGTTTAATAAGCTAAAAGATAACATCTAAGTAAACAATTTGGAAAACGCATAACATATTTAAAAACATAATTTCAGGAATATCCAACAGATACAATATTCGGAAAAATATCCGAATACTTTTATTCAGCCCTGTATATGATCTATAGATTTGTATATGCTAGGATGTTAAATTTTAGTTTAGTAAGGAAACGCGTAGCACAGTTTAAAATTATCTTTCTGGAGTTTCTGTCAATAAACGGAAATGTGTTCTCGAACTTTTGTGCTGCCCTGTATAGGATCTACAGAATTTATACACACCACGTAATAGACAAAAAGCGAGTTAAAATTAAAATCGCGTTTAGTAACTTAAAACGCACTTCCAGGAATTAGTGTTAACAGACAGTAGAGAATTCTTTTGTGTGTCCCTGTAAATGAACGATGACTGCTATACACACACTATTCTGTAGTAAGCCTCTTGTAATGCACCTTAGATATATATATATATAAATTTCAATGCGTTTAAAATAGTGAAACATTATTTAAATAAACCGCAGACGATTTTTCTCCATAGACGTCATGTAACGGAATTCTTTTGACTGTCCCTGTAAAGTAACTATAAGTGCTATGCACACCCTATTCCATATTAAGCTTCTTCTAATGCACCTTAGTGATATATATAAATTTCAATGCGTTTAAAATAGTGAAACATTATTTAAATAAACCGCAAATGATTTTCCTCCATAGACCGCAATGTAACGGAATTCTTTTGAGTGTCCCTGTAATAAAACTATAAGTGCTACACACTTCCGTTGAAATAGGGACCATGCTATAGATAACGACAATAACACATAAAAATTGCAGAGCAATCCGAGTATATTTACGGGAGTTAGAGCACGGACAGACGGCCAGACGGCAGACGGCAGACGGCCATACGGCCAGACAAACCGAAGTCATAAGCACTTTTCAACTAGGTTGGAAAGTGCTAAAATAGGGTTGTATCAATGCATTGTTTTTCAGGATTATTAGAGTTTTGTAATAATAATACATTTGGTAATGTTTTCCATGAAACGAGTTAATTAGCCGAAAAGTATGTGATGAAAGAGATTCTAAACGCATTCAGAATAAAATAATATTTTTCTCTGCGATGACAACTTTGTAAAAAAGTGAATACGGGTCAAAGTGTGTTATTTTCTTTCTTTTATTCATTTTTTTTCTTTATGACGTATGCAATCAAATATTTTAAAGATAAAAATAAACACGACCTTATGATTACTATTTTATTTCCATGCGTTTAAATAAAGGGCGTAAAACACCTGTACAAGTTAAATAATTCACTAGTTTTTGCTGATTTAATACAACTTTTATATATTTTTCTGAATATAGAATAACGAATAAGTGAACAGGTTTTGAACTCGCTTATTGTGAGAACTTGGTTATAACGAGCGAAAGCACGGGTCCCCTCTTCCTCGTTATAAACGAGTCCAACTGTCAGTAGCGGCTCGTATGGATGATCAGAATCACTTTACTACCAGTATTTTAATAAAATAAAATTCTCCTTCTTTAATCGTAGAAAAATCCACGGTTAGAGAAATAAAATTTAAAATACGAAATTTCTGGTATTAAAGTTATTAACAAACCGCCACTGCCAACTGTACTTAACAAGTTGCAAATTGTACGCCAAACGTGACAAATGAGGTGGTTTCGTACCATAACTAGTTTCACTGAAATAAATTATATCGTCTGTTATTATGATATAATTAATTTCCGTAATGAAATAAGTACATTTTAAGTTGGCAATATTTTAACTTTTGTTGAGATTTCCTGAAAATTTCAATGGGAAACTGAAGCCTAGCTTTGAAAATTTCAGAACTTTAAATCTATATTTAGACTCTTTTTCCATTTAATATCTATTTCTGAGGAAACATCAATCTAAAAAAACTGTCATGTCGGTAGATTGAATAATTGTTATAATTAAACAATTTTCTCGACAATTCGTATACAAATTCGGTTTTTTAAATTCAGTAATACGGAAATAATATGACTCTATCTTAAACAGCACGTAATCACCAAGGCAACCTAGAATCATTACCTATCATGGGATATCATTGAAGTAATTACATATGATAAATTTAATAGACAGAAGAAAACTTTTATTAATATCTTTTTAAGTTTTGATTCGATTTTCATAAAATTTGAAATGATTCGAGAAAATTCTGCAACGATTATATATATATTAAATTCCAAACCATTTCGTTGGGTGGTTTTCGGGCTGTTATATGCGGACAGACGGACAGACTGACGGACCAGACGGCGACTATAGGTGCTACGTATTTATATAATTAAGAACGCACCTAAAAATCAATACGAAACTATATGAACTATATAATAATGATTAAAATAATGTATCAGCACAGAAACATTTAAATTTACTCCGGATATTTCTAATTATCAGTGTGTTAAAACCTACGTAGATTTATATTATCCTGTGGCAATTAATTAAACACAGTATAAACAAGTTCATGTTATATACATTCACAGTATAATCAATGTCCTGTTAGACTGTTCATGTTTTAAAATGAATAATTAATTATTGAAATTATAAAAATGGTCTAAACCGGTAGTATATTAGATGTTTTCATACTCAAAGAAGTTTTTTAATCTGATTCCATAACAATGTTTAAAGTAGTCTCGTGAAAAATAAAATATATTTATAACAACGTTTGTCATGAGAAAAATCTATCATTTACATTGATAAGATAAATATTTAAATGATAAGTTCTATGACACTATCTTCTATTGAAATCTTTACGTCACAATGATTTTTATCAAGCAATTTGAATGATTTATTTAAAAAGAAAAATCTGTACTGAATCCAACTGATTTTCTGAACAGTGGTTTTCGTCTCCAGAAAGTAAATTTCTGACAAGTTCAACTGAACAGGGTTGCTTACCAAAAAAAGTTTTAGCTTACAACTCTTCCGGTAGGAAAATTAAACTGCAAGCCACAAAGAAGTGGGAAAAATCCTCTGAAAACGAAGATCCCCCGACCAAAACTTCGTCTGGCTTTGCCAAGGACGGAAACAGTGGTAGATCCCCTAATCCTCGATTAAATCACTTTTGACAAATTAACATATCACTGACAGTATTTTACATAGACAATACTTAAATAGAGTACAAAACAGAATAATATACATTAACAACCTATTCCATATCACACTTGTACTGAATGATTTATTTTGAAAAAAAAATTGTAATGACTCCAATCAATTTTCCAAACAGTGGTCATCGTATCCAGAAAGTAAATTTCTGACACGTTCAACCAAACAGGGCAGCTTACGAAAAAAGTTTTAGCATACATCCCTGTCAGTAGGGAATTCAACTGAGAGCCACAAACAAGAGGAAAAAAACCTCCAAAAACGAAGATCCACCGACCAAATCATCGTCTGGCACAGCCAATTACGTTAACAGTGGGAGATCCCCCAACCCTCGTGAAATTAATTTTGACAAATTAACATTACACTAACACTATTTTACACATACAATACTTAAGTAAAGTACAAAACAGAATAATATGCAGTAACAACATATTCGGTATCATACTTGTACTGAATGATTTATTTAGAAAAAAAAATTGTAATGAATCCAATCGATTTTCCGAACAGTGGTCTTCGTCTCCAGAAAGTAAATTTCTGACACGTTCAACCGAACAGGGCAGCTTACCAAAAACGTTTTATCTTACATCTCTGCCGGTAGGGAAAGTTAACTGCGAGCCACTAACAAGTGGGAAAAAACCCTCTAAAAACGATGATCTCTCGACGAAAACTTTGTCTGGCTTTGCCAAGGACGAAAACAGTTGTAGATCCCCTAACTCTTGATGAAATTAATTTTGACAAATTAGCATTTCACTGACATTATTTTACATAGACAATACTTAAATAGAGTACAAAACAGAATAATGTACAGTAAAAACATATTGTATGCTATACTTGTACTGAATGATTTATTTTGAAAAAAAAATTGTAATGAATCCAATCAATTTTCCGAACAGTGGTCTTCGTCTCCAGAAAGTAAATTTCTGACACGTTCAACCGAACGGAGTGGCTTACCAAAAAATTTTTAGTTTACATCTCTGCCGGGAGGGAAAGTAAACTGCGCGCCACAAACAAGAAGAAAAAACCCTCTGAAAACGATGATCTCCCGACCAAAACTTTGTCTGGCTTTGCCAAGGACGGAAACAGTCTTAGATCCCCTAACCCTTGATGAAATTAATTTTGACAAATTACCATTTCACTGACATTATTTTACATAGACAATACTTAAATAGAGTACAAAACAGAATAATGTACAGTAAAAACATATTGTATGCCATACTTGTACTGAATGATTTATTTTGAAAAAAAAAATTGTAATGACTCCAATCAATTTTCCCAACAGTGGTCTTCGTCTCCAGAAAGTAAATTTCTGACACGTTCAACCGAACAGAGTGGCTTACCAAAAAAATTTTAATTTACATCTCTACCGGGAGGGAAAGTAAACTGCGCGCCACAAACAAGAAGAAAAAACCCTCTGAAAACGATGATCTTCCGACCAAAACTTTGTCTGGCTTTGCCAAGGACGGAGTGGTAGATCCCCTGATCTTCGAAGAAATTATTTTTGACAAATTAACATTACACTGACATTATTTTACATAGACTTAAATAGAGTACAAAACAGAATAATATACAATAACAACCTATTCCATATCATACTTGTACCAAACATCAACATAGTTTGCTTAAAGTTAATAGCACAAATAAAAATTAAAATGCTAAACCGCAATTTAACCAACATGTACAAAACTTTTATCAAATGTTAATTTTTTTTTAACAAAATATTTAAAATTCTTAATTTATGCTAATATCTAACAAACATTTTAAATATGAAAAATAATAATAAAAATAATGCTACAATGAAAATTTTATTAATGAAAGTACGTTCTGCTTAATAAATATCCTCATCTGAATCGCTTAGTATTACTTTCTCCTCTGCTTCTATTTTTGCAGCATGGGGGTTTTAGAAGATTAATTGATTGTTCTCCAAAAGGTGGACACAGTCGATGATATTTTGTAGAAGTGATATTTTCCATAAAACATAGGAAAACGAATTTGACAAGATCATATTTGATGGTTTTCGTAAATAATAAGTTACGGTTAGGGTACAGTCTAACATATAGCATAAGAACGTAGTATATTCGCCACAAACACAACGGGGGGATGGTGATCTCTCAAATTTTGCTAGGTACCTAATGAATGAGACATAGTTTGTTGCGAAGATATATATATATATACGTTTCTGTGATGAAGAGTTAAATTTTATGTAACTTTCGGTAATAATGCATTAGTATGCCCTATAATACACAATGGAATCTGCTGGATTCGAAATCTTGATTCCATGTTATGAAACTGGAGACGTTACCTCTGCGTCGCTAATGCTTGATTACATGACCACAATATTTATCAATTATACTCTGTTACATTTACTTGCTGATTTTCCCTATAATATCAGCGTCAAAAGGGTTTAAAAAGGAAATTAATACCTAATGATTTTGCCACTCTTTACGAAAATATTACGGATCTTGCGATAGTAGTCTATGACGTATTCACTTAATCAGATGTACCTGTTTGGTAGTTATCGTGTTTACATATACACACACATACAGATCATAATTAAAATTATTTCCTTACATTATGTGGTCAGAAAGTTAACCCATTCGCTGCCAACCTTAGTTTTTCAATCTAAAATTACAAATTCGTACCGGAAATTTCGATACAAGAATTTTTATTTTATGCAATCACGAAATGTACGTAATTAAATAAAGTAAATATTGCTATTAGTATTTTCTGGTATGAATTCGAACTTTCTAAATAAAATAAAATTCCGGTAATTTTAACCCGGCAGTGAACGTGTTAACCCTTAATTGTATAGTGATGTAAATTTCCATCACTTTTTATTTAACTTTTAATAAATAAATCAACTTCTTCGCCACCACTATATTTACATAGAAATATTCATGTAGTAAATTTCCCGTGAACTATGTCGCTGAACAAAGATAAAAATCTATCTTAAAATTTCTGGTGTCTAATATTTAATATATGCATAAAAAAACACAATTGTAAAAGAAAAACTCATGCAAAGAAGGGTTAACCCTACAATCGGCAACACTTTCTATTTAATTTTTAATAAATAAATCACGTTCTTTGCAACCACTATATTTATATAGAAATATTAATCCTGTAAAAATAACATAAATATGCTACTAAATAAAGTTAAAAATCTATCTTAAAATTTCTGGTGCCGAATTCTTAATATAAGTATAAAAACACAAAAATTCATGCACTGTAGGGTTAAATATAAGGAATATTAATGGTTGTATTTCATTTCATCAGCTAATTGAATTTACCTCTTTAAAATTTATGCTATACACTACTTTTTACGAAACATGAAAATGGTAATGAACTCTATGACGCAAAATTCATATTACGACATAGAGTTCATTCATTCTCTTTTCGTGTACGTTAGATCTTTTCTGAAAGCTTTAAACTGAGATATTTCAGTAAAATTTCTTTCTCCATGCATTTAAATTATAAAAGTTAAATTACGGCTCGTTGTCTAAGTTTTTACATCATAATTAATTTTATTACACAGCTTAAATGATGTAAAATCAATCACATGTTTCAAATGCATTTAATTTGAATCTCTAAATAAACAAAAATTACTTATTTAAAGTATACAAGCTTTTCTATTTAATATTTATTATTATTAAACTTGAATACTGTTTCGGAATTATTTCAATAAATTGTTTTTCATACTTATTAGAATATATATTTTTTATGACATTTTTCGTTTAGAAATGATATTAACTGGAGTTGAAATACATGTAAAAGATTTTTTTCTCTATCTAATTAGTGGAGCTCTTATTATATAAATAAAAATATATATGTCTTTCCAATCTATGATTTACATTTTGTTAGATATTTTCGGCTGTATTAAACTACATTCAAATGCAAACAGCTGTTAAAAACGGTTTAAATTTTCCGATTTTGCTATAAATTACAGCCTTTAAAATAGTCAGAAAATCAACATCTATTAATAGGGATGTAATATATATAGAACATTATTTTGTTTTTTCTCTAAATAATGATTAGCGAACTATATTCATGATATGGAGGAAAAAATGATTTTGTTCCATATATTTTTTTCAATCTATAATTTTCATCTTGTTAGATATTTTAAGTTACAATTTACATCAAAAACCGAAATAGCTGAAAAAAAGTATTTAAAATTTCCAAATTTGCAATAAATTACAGCTTAAAAATGTCAGGAAAGTCAACAACTATTCGCAGAGATGAAAAATATATAGAAAAACATCTTCTTTTCTCTCCATATAATGCGTTGATAATATGAAGATCATAATATGAAGAATAAAGAAGATCTTCTTCTATATATATTTTTCAATCTATAATTTATATCGTGTTAGATATTTTAAGCTACAATTTACATCGAAAATCAAAACAGCTAAAAAAAAAGTATATAAATTTTTCAAATTTGCAATAAATTACAGTTTAAAAATGTCAGGAAAGTCAACATCATTAACGAGAGATGAAAAATATATAGAACAACATCTTCTTTTTTCTACATATAAAGCGTAGATAATATGGAGATCATAATATGGAGAATAAAGAAGATTTTCTTCTATATATTTTTATCAATCTATACTTTATATCTTGTTAGATATTTTAAGCTACAATTTACATCGAAAACTGAAACAGCTGAAAAAAAGTATTTAAAATTTCCAAATTTGCAATAAATTACAGCTTAAAAATGTCAGGAAAGTCAACAACTATTCGCAGAGATGAAAAATATATAGAAAAAGATCTTCTTTTCTCTCCATATAATGCGTAGATAATATGAAGATCATAATATGAAGAATAAAGAAGATCTTCTTCTATATATATTTTTCAATCTATAATTTATATCGTGTTAGATATTTTAAGCTACAATTTACATCGAAAATCAAAATAGCTAAAAAAAAAAAGTATATAAATTTTTCAAATTTGCTATAAATTACAGTCTAAAAATGTCAGGAAAGTCAACATCATTAATGAGAGATGAAAAATATATAGAACAACATCTTCTTTTTTCTACATATAATGTGTAGATAATATGGAGATCATAATATGGAGAATAAAGAAGATTTTCTTCTATATATTTTTATCAATCTATACTTTATATCTTGTTAGATATTTTAATCTACAATTTACATCGAAAAACAAAACAGCTGAAAAAAAGTGTTTAAATTTTCTAAATTTGCAATAAATTACAGCCCTAAAAATGTCAGGAAAGTCAACATCATTCATCATTAACGAGAGATGAAAAACATATAGAACAAGATCTTTTCTTCCCCATACAATGAGTAGAGAACTCTATTCTTGATATGGAGAATAAAGAAAATCTTCTACTACATAATTTTCAACCTATATTTTATATATTTTTAGATAATTTAAACTGCAATTTACATCGAAAACTGAAACAGCTGAAAAAAAGTGTTTAAATTTTCTAAATTTGAAATAAATTACAGCCCTAAAAATGTCAGGAAAGTCAACATCATTCATCATTAACGAGAGATGAAAAACATATAGAACAAGATCTTTTCTTCCCCATACAATGAGTAGAGAACTCTATTCTTGATATGGAGAATAAAGAAAATCTTCTACTACATAATATTCAACCTATATTTTATATCTTTTTAGATAATTTAAACTGCAATTTACATCGAAAAACAAAACAGCTGAAAAAAAGTGTTTAAATTTTCTAAATTTGCAATAAATTACAGCCTAAAAATGTCAGGAAAGTCAACATCTATTAACCATAAATGAAAAACATATAGAACAAGATCATTTTTTTTTCATATAATGAGTAGAGAACTCTATTCGTGATATGGAGAATAAAGAAGATCTTCTACTATATTATTTTCCCTACCTATATTTTATATCTTGTTAGATATTTTAAGCTACAATTTACATAGGAAACCATACAGCGGTTAAATAATAATCAAATGTTACGAATTTGTGATAAATTACAACCTTGAAAAAGTCAAGAAAATCAACATCCATTAACAAAATAAGAAAAAAAGTTTTTATAGCCTTGTTTTGTAGCCTGTCTTTATCAAAATAACAATAAATATTTTTATATATATGTTACATATCTGTGCAAATATGACAACAAAATCTTCAGAATCTGTAGTATTGGGTGGCCGGAAAATTCGTGCCGTTTGGGAAAATTAATTTGTACCGGAAAATTCTGCCCGTCAATTATTAGATATGAGATATCGGAATTAGTGTTTAATAATAAAATGAAAGAATTTTCCGGTTGGAATTAATTTTCTCAATGGGAACGAATTTGCAGGACAACCCAATATTATTTCGCAAATCATTTGACCTTGAAATGGTTGTGTCAGAATGTATTTTCATGTTTTTAAGATTGCTGTTGATTGTTTTAAGTTGAAGGATTTCTTAAAATGTTCTTTTTCAGATTTATAGCTGCGCTACAATTTACATAAAAGAGTAAATAAGTGAAATTAATTCCTTAAAACTAATATCCACTGCTATTAATTATGTGATAAAATAAATATTAAAATCGCTGTACATTGACATAACAAAAAATAAATAAATATTTGACGATTATGTGAAATTTTCGTGTAATTTTAGAATAAACTTTTCGCGAAAAACCCTCTACTATCTATTATATTCATAAGAAATCATAAAATGATTTATTTAAAGATTTTAAGCTATATAATTTATTATATACTATATTTAAAAAAAACATTAATATAAATTATTATCGACTCAACAGTTATAGTGTCGAGTAATATTGTTTTATTTAATAGAAAGTTGTATATTTTAACACTAAACACACCAGGAATTTTGCTTTTCTAAAAGTATTTCACACCACATTTAAAAAAAAATCTATTTAACCTTTTTAATAAATCTACTTTTGTATGATTTTTATTTTCTTTAATTTATAAACAAATTTCTGGTTCGAAACGAAATATTTTCATTTGGTACCTGTGAAATGACCAGTTGTTGGCGTGTTTAGTGTCAAACTGAGAATGTCCAAAAAATATTTTCCCTACAGATATATCGTTGCTATCATGTCAAACTATCGAATATGAAAAAATGCATTTGTCATTACTTTTTAAAAAGTACCCAGTGTCACCACAACATTTTATTAGAATCCTTCGACTAGTAAAAATACTAATACAATTTCTGTTAAGACTAACGAATATACTATTAAAATTTAATGGTGACAATCGGCTCATTTTTAAAAGTAATGAAAAAATGCTTTTGTTCACATTTGATAGTCTTACATTATATCAATGATATAATTGGACTACAACTCACCTAGGTGCTTAACACGTTCGCTACCGAGGTCGAATACGTGACGTCGCTTGGTCATTCATTTGATATACCATTTTTAATCCAAAATTACGAATTCGCACCGGAAATTTCGAAAGAAGAATTTTCATTTTATGGAATCACGAAATGTCTGTCATTAAATAAAGTAACTATTGCTATAAGTATTTTCTGGTATGAATTCGAAATTTCTGAATAAAATCAAATTACGGTAATTTTAACCCGATAGTGAACGTGTTAAATTGTCGAATTTGTTTGACTAAAACGTACGTAACGTTTTTCTACAAAATACACATGAAGATAAATTTGTAAACAAGTACATTATATAAAGAAAATACTTCTGGAATTTTGTAAAATCTCCTCGCTAATGCGCCAGAAATATTTTCAACAACTATCTAAAATTACTTACGTAAATTGCTCCCTGCTGTCGTCATGTCGAGAAGAAATCCAAGGTTTATATAAATCCACAGTAAGCAATAGCACATCATTTTCTGTAAAGAAATCCCACGATTTTGAGCACATGTAAAATCACCGTTGAAGCAAGTTATATCCTTTGATGCAAATTTTATAAACATGGTAATCCCCAAACAATGTGCACAGATTTAATGGTGATGAACTTGTTACAGAACTATGTTGGCAGTACCAGGAGGTGAAATTTGATATTATTTTTTTCAAAATCCATATCGTCTTGGAACTATACGAAGAACGATATTAATGATGTAGAAAATTGTCGATTGCGGTAGAAAGTTTTTAAAATGAGATTACTTTTAGATGTTTTTGTCACTAATATAATAACTGCTAAAATTAATCATTGTTGACATCACATTTTAAAAAATATTTATTTTCAAGATTCTTTAGTTAGGTGTGTAATTTGAGGGATTCTTAATTATATATATTCAGAAACACTATTTTTTGTAAGTTTTTTATTTCACGACACGATATATTGCAATGTAAAAATTATCAATCACCAGTTAAATATCAAATACACCAGTACGAGTAAAGTATCAATAGGTAAACTTGAGAATACTCGACATAAAAAACATCCCCAAAAGTGTTTTAATGTTGTATATAATAAGACAAGCACCAGTTATACTAAAAATTAATTTCAACGGAATTCACTGTATTGGTTGCACAATATAAAAAATGTTCTGTGACGAAAATTAGTTGACTTTCTACACTTCATGAAGTAAATAGCAATTTCAAGCATTTCTTTGTACGTTATGAATTATTATTATTATTATTTAATTTCTAACAAACTTCGAAGAATTCTTTAAAACTTAATCATTAGTTATGGCAAAGAAAAAAATATATGAAACGTTAAATGAATTTATTAGAAGCAAACAGTTATTGCTTAACTTATCTGTAAAATGTTATTTTGAAGCGATAAACAATTAAAGACACGTTTTTTTTTTCTAAAAGCAAATGAATGGCTTTTTACACTGTAAATTATTATTGCTTATGAATTATATATATTTTTTCATTCCATCATTATGATGTGAAATATCAAGTAAAATATTGAAGAAACGTTTTTAAAAAATAAATTCGTTAACTTTCATCCTTTCAGAAATAATAGAACTGATTTCTTTATTATAGCACCTTATAGTAATTTTGTACGCACATTAATTTTATAATATAATGCATTTCCGATGAAATAATCAACAATGCCGTAGGAGCATATATACTGCTTCATCCACAAAATTAATTAATGTAAATCCTGCGAATATCTATTTTTTAAAGAGGAGATAGATCACGCCTCTAAATTTATAAACCTATATTGAACATTACTAATTTTCCTCATATCTTCAACTTGACAATTTCTGTACAGAACTGATAAATCTCAGCTGAAAATAATGTTGTACCAAAAGTTTCCGGCTAAACAAAACAAAAATCTTCGGTAATTAACACAAATGTAAACTTTTTTCAGATTCCCATGTAATGTAATAATCCAGGGTAAACACTATATTAAAAAACATGTAAAAAAAATCCCACGACACTACAGAACAAGGACCATGCGTCTGGAACACGCAGGCGCATCCGTATTCCACACGGGGGCGGCCTGAACTTATCTACGAAACTTGCGCACAAACCCCCTACAATGAATTACGTTGAACGGTACCTCAGAGCAGATATTCTCCAACTGAACTGTTGGCAGGGAATGCTCCGCATCTCGTGCACGGATCCGCCAGAGGTCAGCACTACGCGGTAGAAATGGCGGGAAGAGGAAAAATCGGTCGCCAAACCAACAGGTGAAAATGAACGCCAAGAGAAAACTTTTCTGCAATGCGTGGGCGGATGCTGAGTATCTCGATATTCCTTTGAGTGGATGGAAAAAACTTTTTTGTCGTTCCTAAAGAATGGGGGAGATAATAAAAGCACGTATGGCGTTGAACAATATGATTAATTTCCCGTTTTCACTCTCAGTTTTTAAAAAATGGCAAAGGCAAGCATTGTCATTGTTTATGGCTGTTTTACAGTGAAAATAATAATAAGTGATGCTTAGAAACAAGGTGTAAATAGAGGGTTTTAAGTGATAGGTAGAAAATATTTGACACTAGATTTACAGGAAATTTTACTCAAGGTTTTAAAAACTATTTCATCACAGAAATTTTATTTAAAACTATTTAACTTATTCATTTAACGTATTTCTGTGAGTTTTATATTTAATTTATTTTAAAAAGAAATTTCTGGTTCGAATCGGAATATATTCATTTGGTGACCGTCAAAATGACGGCTCATGGTAGTTCTGGTGTTAAAAGTAAAGGGACTTTGCTACTTTTTCTTAGCGGTGTGCTTTATGTAGATTGTACATAAATTAAAATTATGAAAATTATTTTATATTATCATTATTATATAATCATTTTGATAATATAATCATTATATTATCATTATTATATAATCATTCTCACGCCATACCTGAAAATGAACGACAAGAGAAAATTTTTCTGCAATGCGTGGACGCATGCTGAGTGTCTCGATATTCCTTTGAGTGGATGGAAAAAACTTTTTTGTCGTTCCTAAAGAATGGGCGAGATAATAAAAGCACGTATGACGTTGAACAATATGATTAATTTCCAGTTTTCTCTTTCAGTTTTTAAAAAAATTGCAAAGGCAAGCATCGTCATTATTTATGGCTGTTTTACAGTGAAAATAATAATAAGTGATGCTTAAAAACAAGGTGTAAATAGAAGGTTTTAAATGATAGGTACAAAATATTTAAAAGTAAAGGGACTTTATTACTTTTTCTTAAAGGTGTGTTTTATATGGATTGTACACAAATTAAAATTATATATTGGGATGCTCAGAAAGTTCTTTCCGTTTGGGAAAGTTGTTTCCCACCGTAAAATTCTAACACTTAATTATTAGACATTAATTCCAATTTCAAATAATTGACTAGCAAAATTTTCCGGTACGAATTGGTATTTCTAAACGGAAGGAACTTTTCTAACATCGTATAGATTTCTTGACCGTGTAAAAATGTAGAATGGTGACCATAATAAAAGAGCGCATTTGGTTGGATAGTATTATTAATTTCACCGCTTTAGTTTTAGTTTTAAAAAATTGCAAAGGCAATTATTGATTTTTTTTATGTTTATTGATATTTTAAAGAAAAAATTATAATAAGCGATGGTTATTAACAAAGTTCAAACTAAAAAAAGCATTTTAAATAATAACCAGAAACGTTTGATTGAGAAAAGTAAGTTTTATACAGAGTATATGTAAAACAAAATTGTACATAAAATTCTGATTATAGATGTAAATTTTCTTCACCTTTTTTTTTGTCGTTTATGAAGGATGATGATACTATAATAGCATGTATGGCGTTGAACAATATGATTAATTTTCCGTTTTCACTTTCAGTTTTTAAAAAATTGCAAAGTCAAGCATTGTCATTGTTTATGGCTGTTTTACAGTGAAAATAATAATAAAAGATGCTTAGAAACAAGGTGTAAATATAGGGTTTTTAATGATACATACAAAATATTTGAAATTAAAGGGACTTTATTACTTTTTTTTAGCGTTATGTTTTATGTAGATTGTACATAAATTAAAATTATATAGATCATATAGATTTATTGACCATTCTTTCTATCGTTCATATAGAATGGAGACAATAAAAAAGAACGCATGGGATTGAATAGTATTATTAACACGTTCGCTGCCAACTACGAGTATACTCGTAGTGCTATCTACGTTTCTTCAATCTAAAATTAGTTATTCGCACCGGAAATTTCAAAAGAAGAATTTTTATTTTATGTAATCACGAAATATCTGTAATAAAACAAAGTAAATGTTGCTAATAGTATTTTCTGGTATGAATTTGAACTTTCTAAATAAAATGAAAATTCCGGTATTTTTAGCTTGACAGCGAACGTATTAATTTCACCGTTTTCACTTTCAGTTTTAAAAAAATTGCAAAAGCCAAGCATCGTCATTGTTTATGGCTGTTTTACAGTGAAAATAATAAGTGATGCCTAGAACCAAGGTGTAAATAGAGGGTTTTAAATGATATGTACAAAATATTTAAAAGTAAAGGGATTTTATTACTTTTTCTTAGCGTTGTGTTTTATGTAGATTGAACATAAATTAAAATTATATAGATAATATAGATTTATTGACCATTCTTTCTATCGTTCATATAGAACGGAGACAATAAAAAAGAACGCATGGGATTGAATAGTATTATTAATTTCACCGTTTTCACTTTCAGTTTTAAAAAAAATTGCAAAAGCCAAGCATCGTCATTGTTTATGGCTGTTTTACAGTTAAAATAATAAGTGATGCTTAGAACCAAGGTGTAAATAGAGGGTCTTAAATGATATGTACAAAATATTTAAAAGTAAAGGGATGTTATTACTTTTTCTTAGCGTTGTGTTTTATGTAGATTGCACATAAATTAAAATTAGAACGCATAGGATTGAATAGTATTATTAATTTCACCGTTTTCACTTTCAGTTTTAAAAAAATTGCAAAAGCCAAGCATCGTCATTGTTTATGGCTGTTTTACAGTGAAAATAATAAGTGATGCTTAGAACCAAGGTGTAAATAGGGGGTTTTAGATGATATGTACAAAATATTTAAAAGTAAAGGGATTTCATTACTTTTTCTTAGCGTTATGTTTTATGTAGATTGAACATAAATTAAAATTATATAGATAATATAGATTTATTGACCATTCTTTCTATCGTTCATATAGAACGGAGACAATAAAAAAGAACGCATGGGATTGAATAGTATTATTAATTTCACCGTTTTCACTTTCAGTTTTAAAAAAATTGCAAAAGCAAAGCATCGTCATTGTTTATGGCTGTTTTACAGTGAAAATAATATAATAAATGTAAATAAGTGTAAATAATAATAATAAGTGATGCTTAGAACAAAGGTGTAAATAGAGGGTTTTAAATGATATGCACAAAATATTTAAAAGTAAAGGGATTTTATTACTTTTTCTTAGCGTTGTGTTTTATGTAGATTGAACATAAATTAAAATTATATAGATAGTATAGATTTATTGACCATTCTTTCTATCGTTCATATAGAACGGAGACAATAAGAAAGAACGCATGGGATTGAATAGTATTATTAATTTCACCGTTTTCACTTTCAGTTTTAAATTGCAAAAGCCAAGCATCGTCATTGTTTATGGCTGTTTTACAGTTAAAATAATAAGTGATGCTTAGAACCAAGGTGTAAATAGAGGGTTTTAAATGATATGTACAAAATATTTAAAAGTAAAGGGATTTTATTAATTTTTCTTAGCGTTGTGTTTTATTTAGATTGCACATAAATTAAAATTAGAACGCATGGGATTGAATAGTATTATTAATTTCACCGTTTTCACTTTCAGTTTTAAAAAAATTGCAAAAGCCAAGCATCCTCATTGTTTATGGCTGTTTTACAGTGAAAATAATAAGTGATGCTTAGAACCAAGGTGTAAATAGGGGGTTTTAGATGATATGTAGAAAATATTTAAAAGTAAAGGGATTTCATTACTTTTTCTTAGCGTTGTGTTTTATGTAGATTGAACATAAATTAAAATTATATAGATAATATAGATTTATTGACCATTCTTTCTATCGTTCATATAGAACGATGACAATAAAAAAGAACGCATGGGATTGAATAGTATTATTAATTTCACCGTTTTCACTTTCAGTTTTAAAAAAATTGCAAAAGCAAAGCATCGTCATTGTTTATGGCTGTTTTACAGTGAAAATAATATAATAAGTGTAAATAATAAAAATAAGTGCTGCTTAGAACCAAGGTGTAAATAGAGGGTTTTAAGTGATATGCACAAAATATTTAAAAGTAAAGGGATTTTATTACTTTTTCTTAGCGTTGTGTTTTATGTAGATTGAACATAAATTAAAATTATATAGATAGTATAGATTTATTGACTATTCTTTCTATCGTTCATATAGAACGGAGACAATAAAAAAGAACGCATGGGATTGAATAGTATTATTAATTTCACCGTTTTCACTTTCAGTTTTAAAAAAATTGCAAAAGCCAAGCATCGTTATTGTTTATGGCTGTTTTACAGTGAAAATAATAAGTGATGCTTGGAACCAAGGTGTAAATAGAGGGTTTTAAATGATATGTACAAAATATTTAAAAGTAAAGGGATTTTATTACTTTTTCTTAGCGTTGTGTTTTATGTAGATTGCACATAAATTAAAATTAGAACGCATGGGATTGAATGGTATTATTAATTTCACCGTTTTCACTTTCAGTTTTAAAAAAATTGCAAAAGCCAAGCATCGTCATTGTTTATGGCTGTTTTACAGTGAAAATAATAAGTGATGCTTAGAACCAAGGTGTAAATAGAGGGTTTTAAATGATATGTACAAAATATTTAAAAGTAAAGGGATTTTATTACTTTTCCTTAGCGTTGTGTTTTATGTAGATTGAACATAAATTAAAATTATATAGATAATATAGATTTATTGACCATTCTTTCTATCATTCATATAGAACGGAGACAATAAAAAAGAACGCATGGGATTGAATAGTATTATTAATTTCACCGTTTTCACTTTCAGTTTTAAAAAAATTGCAAAAGCCAAGCATCGTCATTGTTTATGGCTGTTTTACAGTGAAAATAATATAATAAGTGTAAATAAGTGTAAATAATAATAATAAGTGATGCTTAGAACCAAGGTGTAAATAGAGGGTTTTAAATGATATGTACAAAATATTTAAAAGTAAAGGGATTTTATTACTTTTACTGAGCGTTGTGTTTTATGTAGATTGAACATAAATTAAAATTATATAGATAGTACAGATTTATTGACCATTCTTTCTATCGTTTATATAGAACGGAGACAATAAAAAAGAACGCATGGGATTGAATAGTATTATTAATTTCACCGTTTTCACTTTCAGTTTAAAAAAAATTGCAAAAGTCAAGCATCGTCATTGTTTATGGCTGTTTTACAGTGAAAATAATAAGTGATGCTTAGAACCAAGGTGTAAATAGAGGGTTTTAAATGATATGTACAAAATATTTAAAAGTAAAGGGATTTTATTACTTTTTCTTAGCGTTGTGTTTTATGCAGATTGAACATAAATTAAAATTATATAGATAATATAGATTTATTGACCATTCTTTCTATCGTTCAAAAAAGAACGCATGGGATTGAATAGTATTATTAATTTCACCGTTTTCACTTTCAGTTTTAAAAAAATTGCAAAAGCCAAGCATCGTCATTGTTTATGGCTGTTTTACAGTGAAAATAATAAGTGATGCTTAGAACCAAGGTGTAAATAGAGGCTTTTAAATGATATGTACAAAATATTTAAAAGTAAAGGGACTTTATTACTTTTTTTTAGCGTTGTGTATCTAGATTGTACATAAATTAAAATTATATACGAGGGTTGATCCAAAAAAAAGTTTACAGGCAGAAGCATTTGAAACGTAATAATTGTTCAGCGAATATTTCCACCCAGGGTGGTTGACAGATGGCGCTAGTTGTCCTACAGCGGTTCTACGAGTAAGTAGCGTCAGTACGCAGACACTTAAGAGCGACAGTAATGGCACGACGTCTAGAAAAGTGGTCTCGCATAGAGGTGCGAGCCGTAATTCGATTCTTATGGGCCAAGAATGTGGCGTGGATTACTGAGCGAAGGCGTCCTTGTTCTGCATGACAATGCCAGGCCCCATGCAGCTCGCCAGACTCAGGAATTGCTGCAAAGGTTCAAGTGGGAGGTCTGGAATCACCCCCATACAGCCTCGATTTGGCTCCAAGTGACTATTTCCTTTTTCCACCGTTGAAGCGAAACTTATCCGGAACACGGTTCACCTCAGACGATTCAGTGAAAACAGCTGCCGAGAAATGGCTCAATGAGCAGGGCCCTGATTACTACCAAGACGGGATAAATAAGTTGGTCGCACGTTCTGACAAATGCCTAAACAGGTTTGGCGACTATGTGGAAAAGTAAAGGCCAGATGTGTCTCTTGATTGCCATTTGTATCTTGTTTCTATTGTTAATAAATACTTTTTTCTTTGCCTTGTAAACTTTTTTTTGGATCACCCCTCGTAGATAATATAGATTTCTTGATCATTCTTTCTATCGTTTATGTAGAATGGTGTCAATAGTAAAAGAACGCATGGCGTTGAATAGTATGATTAATTTCACGATTTTACTTTTAGTTATAAAAAATTGCAAAGGCAATTACTGATGGGTTTTTTTTATGTTTATGGATATTTTAAAGAGAAATGATTATAAGCAATGGTTATTAACTCATTCGCTGCCAACCACGAGTATACTCGTGGTTTTTCAATCTAAAATTACGAATTCGTACTGGAAATTTCGAAGAAAGAATTTTTATTTTATGTAATCACGAAAGGTCTGTAATTAAATAAAGTAAATATTGCTATTAGTATTTTCTGGTATGAATTCGTACTTTCTAAATAAAATAAAATTCCGCTAATATTAACCCAGTAGTGAACGTGTTGATAAAGTGCAAATTAAGGAAAGCATTTTAAATAATAACCAGAAAAGTTTGATTGTGAAAAGTGAGTTTTATACAGAGTATATGTAAAATAAAATTGTACCTAAAATTCTGATTATAGATGTAAATTTTCTTCACCTTTCTTTTTGTCGTTCATGAAGAATGATGATACTATAATAGCACGTATGACGTTGAACAATATGATTAATTTTCTATTTTCACTTCCTGTTTTAAAAAACTGTACAGAAAAGGATCACCATTGTTTACAGTTGATGTACAGTGAAAATAATAGTAAGGGATGGTTATAATCAACGTATAAAATGAATAGAGAATTTTTAAATAATTGGTACAAAATACTTTTAGGTAATATGATTTTATTATTTTTGTCTTAGCGGTATGCGTTTTTTATAGATTGTATATAAATAAAAATAATACGCATTGTATACATTTTCTTCATCTTTCTTTCTATCGCTCATGAAGAATGATGGCGACAATAAAAGTACGAAGGGCGTTGAACAGTATGATTAATTTCACGTTTTTACTTTTAGTTTTAAAAAATTGAATTTTATAGATCTTTGAAAATGAAAATAATAATAAGCGATGCTTATAAACAACGTGTAAAATAAACAAAGCATTTTAAATAATAGTTGGAAAATATTTTTAAAAGTAAGTGGTTTTGTTACTTTATCGTTTTATATAAATAACATGTAAAAAAAAATTTGTACATAAATTCTGTTTGCAGATGTATATTTTTACCGTTCGTAAAGAATGAGGGAGATAATAAATGCACTTATGTCGTTGAACAATATGATTAATTTCTCGTTTACATTTTCAGTTTAAAAAAATTGCAAAGGCAAACATCGCCATTGTTTATGGTTGTTTTAGAGTGAAAATAATGCTAAGTGAGGTTTTAAACAAATTGTAAAGCAAACAGGGAGTTTTAATTAATATATATGAAATATTTTAAAGTAAAGTGGTTTTATTACTTTTTCCTTAGTGATGTATATTTAATGTAGATTGTATATAAATTAAAATAATATATATTGTGTAGATTTTCTTTACTTTTATTTCTGCCGTTCATGTAGAATGGTGAATATAATAAAATAACGTGTGGCGTTTATCAGTATTATTAATTTCACGTTTTCACTTTTGGTTTTAAAAAATTGAATTTTATTAATGTTTGAAAATGAAAATAATATTAAGCGCTCATTATAAACAATGTGTAAAATAAATGAAGCATTTTAAATAATAGTTAGAAAATATTTTTAAAGTAAATGATTTTGTTACTTGATAACGTAAGAAAATACTAAGGTTTACCGTAGTGGTGTGTTTTATATAAATTATATGTAAAATAAAATTGTACATAAAATTCTGATTATAGATGTAAAATTTCTTCACCTTTCTTTTTACCATTCATAAAGAATGATGGAGAAAATAGAAGCACGTATATCGTTGAACAATATGATTAATTTCCCGTTTACATTTTTCAGTTTAAAAAAATTGCAAAGGCAAACATCGTCATTGTTTATGGCCGTTTTACAGTGAAATAATGCTAAGTGAGGTTTGAAACAAGCTGTAAAGCAAACAGGGAGTTTTAATTAATAGAAACGAAATATTTTAAAGTAAAGTGGTTTTATTACTTTTCTCTGAGTGATGTATATTTCATGTAGATTATATATATATAAAAATAATATAGATTGTATAGATTTTCTTTACTTTTCTTTCTGCCGTTCATGTAGAATGGTGGAGATAATAAAATAACGTGTGGCGTTTAGCAGTATTATTTATTTCACGTTTTTACTGTTAGTTTAAAAAAATTGAATTTAATTGATGTTTGAAAATGAAAATAATAATGCAAAGCATTTTAAATAATAGTTAAAAAATATTTTTAAAGTAAGTGGTTTTGTTACTTTATATTTTATGTAGATTGTATATAAATTAAAAAAATATAGATTATATAGATTGTCTTTACTTTTATGGCGAATCCCCCCCCCCCTTAATTTAGATAAATGAATCTTTCATGGAGAATTATCCGATTTGCTTCAAATTTTGTATATAGTTTCATTGTGATAAGGTGCTTCCATGATTAGTTTTGGGGGTTCATTGGTTAAGTATAAAAGAGGGCAACAGGGGCTAATCCCCCCTTAATTTAACTAAATGGGTATTTCAAACAGAATTATGCGATTTGCTTCAAATTTGGTATACAGGTTTATTGTTGATTTATTTATTTTTCGAGAACATTATTATTTGAAATAAGAGTATAATATACAATTAGGGTGAATAGCCTGTGAGCTCAATGCCATCAATTTAACTGGGCACTTTTATTTTTATTTAATAGTATACACCAGTGATTCCCAAACTCAATTGTCATGCGACCCACCCTAAAGCTTGAAAATCGTTCGCGACCCACGTAATATGAAAGTATATAGACGCTTTTGTGTAATCCCTCATGCGAGAAAGGCGAGTTACATAAAATCTCCTTTTTTATGCAAGAGAAGTGTATACATACATAAAAATCTTTTTAAAGAACTGCTAGTATACACATGTCTAAACCAAAAGACTGAAGCAATATAAATAAGTATACTATGATGCCTGAAACTCGAAGCGATGAAATACAAATATTAACATTATTTATCAATATTAATTTTTAAAAATTTTTTGTGATTAATAAAATGTTTCTTATATGTATATGCAGAGTTTGTTCTAGCATATGCAAATATTATCATTATTTATCAATATTACTGTGAAATAATAAGTTTGTGTTTATATGAGAATTTTTAGATACATGTATATACAATATACATAGATTGTTCTAGCAAGCAATAAGTGTTTATCTTTCAATTGTGAATACATAATTGCAACATGTTTTATTAATTAAATTTTTTTTATATCATATTAAACAAAATTATAAAGTTTTGTACATGTTTTATAACTTTATTAGTAATAAATTATTTTGCATGTATATACTTATGATAATATTTTTTTTAAATAAAATAATTATATATTTTAATTAAACTATTAAAATTTAAACGCTTTATAATTTAATATTCTAAATGTATTCAATAGTTCCCAAATAATAATATAATAACGAAACACGTCCTGTGTGTTCCTTTGTTTTTATTGTGATTTATACAGAGATTTATTATTTAATTGGTAATGAATATTTTTGAAAATAACTGAAAGTTTTAGTTAGTAATAACTTAACGTTAGTAATAACCGAGTAAACGCTGAAAAGAAAATCCGCTTGCGACAGCCGTCATTTGTACCAGCGCGCAGGCCTAGTATTCAGGGTGTGGTACATCAATGCTTAGTGGCGTCAGTTTCGGCCTCGACGGAGCGCCAATCGCTGTCAGCGCCATCTATTGTTTGAAATTCGAATTAATATCAAGAATCACAGTAAAAAAATCTTTTGACATTAAATATTAATTATCATTAGGCATAATTGAAATAGCTTTAAGTTCTTTTGTAAAAGTTTCAAAATAAAATATGTTGTATCTTTTCATAAGAAAGTCTTAGCTCTTTCATGCCCTCTAAAAATAAAATATCAATCCGGTCTTTCACCATTTATGGAATAAAACCGAAAATGTGCCATTTTTCTAGAAAAGCATCCTTTAATAAAAATATGGTAAACAAATCATACAATTACAGGGATATTATTGTACAAGGTTAAATACAGAGTGTGTTCTCAGAGTTTCATTAAATTATGTTGGAAATGATGGCTTCAATAAGCAAGTAATGTAATTTTTCCTTATTTTCTCGTAAAGGTTACGATCAATAATAGTTCTTAGACGAATTTTTCTGTAACCATCGGACAGTTTTTCTGGGTAGATTCACAGGATTCATTCGACGTATGGGAATATAAGGATGTTACGTAATGGTTAATTAAAAAAATATTTTCAAATTTGTAAATTTGTGAAATTTGTTTGTTATTTATCTAACGATATATCAGGAAATATTAGAATTAGTAGAATGTTTTTCGTGATTTTGGTATATCTACCAGAAACAGTGTTGCCAGTGGACTACTTTTAAAAAAATACAGATTGTTTGGTAGGCACCACTTTTTTTAAATGGTATAATTCGTCTTGCTTTCGCTTCAAATAGAAACAGAAACAGTAGACTATTTCGAGGGGATACCCAGTTGTAATCAAGTTCACTCCCTGTATATGAGTATGTGTGTATCACATCTTAAAGGAGCCATGAATAAAATAGTATAAAAGTAGCAAAAATGAACTGTAAAATGAAAGAAAAGCAGAGGATTTCACCGTCAACTTCATCAGCCAATCCGAAATAAGTAAGATATCTAATCAAGATTAGCTTGCGTAAATCAGCCAATCAGATTTAATTTGCAATTTAAGAGAAAACAAGCAATTAATCTGTCATTAAATAAGGCAAATTTTACTTTCTCAAAAAACTGGTGGAAATCAAGAAAACTGAATTAAAAAAAGTAGCTCACAGCAACACTGAGCGGGAATACGTTCACGATCGTTATATATTCATTAAGTAAGATTTGGTATTAGTAAATGTTGAAGGTTTCAGGGAAGGTATTCTCTGTTCTGTCCCTGAAAACTTCAATATTTAATAAATTCGCTTTTACTTCTTACGATTTTCATAGAGAAGAATAAACATTGAAAATGCACTTTTTTCTATTTTTTTAATATGTCACATTAAAAGATTTAAACATGATACATGTTCCTTAAAACAAGCTATTTCCCAACATTTAAAAGGTTAACTAATCTAAAAATATAAACAAAATCCTAAATGAACACTGTACACTGTAAAAAAATTTCGTAAAATTTCAGTAGGTGTACCGTAAATTAACGGTACTTGTACCGTTTTCCCCATTTACAGTATGAGTACCGTACTTGTGAGTACAGTATGAGTACCGTAAAAAACCGTATATGTGCCATTTCGATTATAAATGGTATTTATATCGTAACATGATTGTTTTTGAGTAAAAAAGCACTATTTATACCGTAAAATAATTATTTTTCAGTAAGGAAAAAGCTGGTAGCCCCGCCTCGGTGTATGGCAACCCCTGAAGTGATGCTCTTGCTCTTATGACGTAATGCGTGCAGGCCTGAGGAGAGGGGGGAGTGCTGTCCGTACATATACTTTAAAATTTTACGGTATATATACCGTCCAGATAAATTACGGTACATATACTGGTCACAAAGTTGCCAGTATATGTACCATAATTGTTGACCAAATTTTTTTACAGTGTAGCTGACAAGCGGTGTTTGAGAATACTAATACAAAATAGCTTTACAGGGCGCTTATAGTGCTATTTAAATCAATAATATTTCTCACCTTATCTTTCTAAACGGTAAGAACTATTTTTTTTCAGTTAAAAAGGGGCAAAAAGTAATGTTGCACTTATTTATAGCTAACTAAAATGAAAAACTATCATTTATTGAAAGCTAATATTTTCACCAACATTACTTATTAGCGCTGACAGAATTTGATCTAAATTTAATTATACTTAGTAACGCATATGCTTAAATTTCTAACATAACAACAAATGTTTCATTTTACATCATCTTATAAGTGCTTTTAAATAATAAATGTTATATAAGAGATAAGAGTTCCAGAAGTTTCTGCATTAAATTAATTATCTTGATCAGTATAAAATATTATTTTTGATCGATTGATGGTATAAACAAATTAGATTATTTGTCATTTGACGCATAATATTTAGTAACATATATGATCCTCAGGCAAGAATAATTATTTAGTTTATATCGCCTTATAAGTGAATTTAATAATAAATGTCTTGTAAGACATATGTTCCGGAATTGTTAAATTAATTTTATCTGTGACTAAATTTAATACTTTTGATCGTAGGATGGTATAAAAATATTAGATTATGCATCATTTGTTTGATTATATTTAGTAACATATATGCTTAAATTCCTCAAACAACTATAAATATTTCGGTTTTTATCACGTTGTAAGTGACTTTTAATATTAAATGTCTTGTAAGCTATATATTAAAGAAGTTTCTCTATTAAATTAATTTTCTTATTCAATATAAAATATTATTTTTGACCGTACGAGGTTACAAATTTTTTAGAGTATGCATAATTTATTTGAGTATAGTTAGTAACATACATGCTTAAATTTCTCATGTAACAATAAATGATTAAGTTTCAATCGCTTTGTAAATGAATTTTAATATTAAATGTCTTGTAAGTTATATGTTCCGTAAATGTCGCTATTAAATTAATTTCATGAATCAATAAAAGTAATCTTTTGAACATACTTAGTTATTAATATATTAGAATATGCATGAATTGTTTGATTATATTTCGCAGCATGTTTACTTAAATTCCTCAGACAACTATAAATATTTAAATAATATTATCTTTTAAGTATATTTAATTATTAAATGTCTCGTAAGGGTTCCAGAAATTTATATAATATTTAATTTTCTAGATCGATAGAAATAATTGCTTTTGAATGTACGAGGATATATACATATTACATTATGCATCATTTTAGTTTATTTACAAGTAAGTAATTTTTTAATTTATTTCATTTCTACAGAATACTATATGCAGTGAGATTCAAAACGATGGATTCCATTACATTCGGTTGTATAATCTAAACTCTATAAGTTATTTAAAGCGATTTAAATGATTAGGGCTATCTTCAAACTAACTTACGTTTAATATGTACTCTAGGCTACAATTAGTTAACAATATTTACAGTAAAATGGATATGTTAAGGGCATACAGGGGACATGGGAGTTAGAGAATAGAGAGTTCGGTTCAAACGGTCTGTCTCCGTCAAAATAACAGCTCTGCCTCTGCTCTGTTTTTTTCACGGATCATAACTTTTTAAATAGTATGTCATTTGGAATTCCATTAATTCATAACTTTGGTATTTATATCTTGATACAGCTTTTACGTCATATTTTAGATTGAGCTGTCTTGTTGCTGGGCAATGTGAAGTTACCAAGCCATATGGTTTACGCTGGAGCAAACGCACACATGACGTATATTCAATATGAATAATGTGAATTGCACTTTATATAGTCACACTAAATATTTTTATGGTAAATATCGTACGATATGATTTTAGACGTTATTCAAAACTGTTGCTAGACATGTAACATAGAGGGAAGAATATATTTAAACACTGAGATTGCTGCATTTGTGATATGGCTTTATAAGTTATTCAAAACTGTTGCTAGATATGTAACATAAAAGGAAGAATATATTTCAACACTGAGGTTACTGCAGTTGTGGTATGGTTTTAGAGGTTACTCAAAACTGTTGCTAGACACGCAAAATAGAGGGAAATATATCTTTACACATTTATATTGCTGCAGTTTCGATATTGTTTTATATGTTATTCAAAACTGTTTCTAGGCATGTAACATAGAATGTTTTTTTACGAACTCCATAAAAAATAGATAAGCCTGTGTCGGATCTGGGCAGCTTTGTAAGCCGTAGCAAACGCCAATGTGCCAGTATGATGAATGAAAGCTAATAGTTTTACAACACACGTTACAAAATTTAAATTTCCATATTAAATAATTCTTTTACAACGAATATTGTCGTTTTAATTCATAAAAATTATCACATCTCATATTGCAAACACTATTATTATCTTACTATTACTATTAGAACTCCTACTGTATATACAGGATATTGTATAATATGTACTATCATATTATATATACTATATAAAGGAGTACTATCAGTACTCAAGTACTAAATCTACTAGTACTAATGTTATATTTAAAGTAATACTAATAATTATCTACTCTTCTAATATATTGATTTACCACATTTTGAGATTAAATCACAAAGTAACATTTTACTTTTGTATAATTTTAACTGAATTAATTACTAAGCATTCCTAACAGGTTGTGGTAACACAACGGAAGCCAAAGTTAGACTAAATAAATGTGTGTTCTTGTTTCCATTTTCGTGACTAATCTTTGTGCAGCGTTTTCATCATCCTATGACGTTACTTACATTATCTGATGGCATGTAATTAGTACATAAACGTTCTTTAACTAATGCTCTTTCAGATGATAAATCTTTCATGTATCTAACTTTAATAACTTTAACGTTTATATTCTATGGTTGGAGTATCATAGTTGAGATATTTTCCAACAGAGCGGAAATATACCGGGACCAGGACTCGAACCTGGGTACTTTGGTTTGCCGTACCAATGCTCTCCCTACTGAGCTATCCCGATGATATTCTGGGCTGGTATATCTCACTCTTATTTGTTGGACAAGGCTGCGAATGCGCGGTATATTTTCGCTCTGTTGGAAAAAAATCTCAACTATGATGCTCCAACCATTCAATATGAATGTACTTTTCTCTGTTAATTATGAACTTTAACGTTATTAAAGTTTTCGTGACACCCACGGTTTGAGCGTACTGGTTTCGAAATGTAAGAGCTCCTTCAGACCGGGACACTGATACCGCTCTTCCATTCATCGTTAACAGACGTTCCAGCGGTTCTGCAGCTCTTAAGTCCCAGTCTGAATGAGCCTTAACACATATTCTACGTCGAAATGCTCTGTTTTTCTAAACTCAAGAATGCAGAAAAAAGTTTGCGTTGCAAAGTAATCAGCTTCCTTGACTGTTGCATCAGGCCAGATGTAGGGCCCTAGTGGTAGCATTTGAAACTTTATGTTTTCTACAAGACTAGGAATCTTTCAGGGGGAACCAAATTTGGTAAATTTTATTCTATAACAGACAATTTCTGCCCATAGCTTGAAGTAAGGTCATACTGGTTTAGTCTAGGGCTCCTATAAGAAGAGCTGATGCCTATCCAACTTGTTGCACAATATAACCGCCATGTTGTAACCCAGCTCAGCATGAGTCTACCGACAGAGTTCCCTGTTTAAAAGGCCCTGTAACTGTCACTCGCCGCCCACCACTGCGCTATCTCTAAACTGTTTTAGCCGAGTTTTTGGTGCCTGGTTATTAAATGGCGGAAATGATTCAGCTTGTATTAGCGAGGTCTATTTTAGCCTATCCCAAAATGAAATTTTGCCTACGAACTTGATTACTATTACTAAATCAAATAATTATATATAATTTCTGATTTTAAAATTAAATATTGTATGCAAATGTAAAAAAAAAAAAAAAAAAAAAAAAAAAAAAATACACTGCTGGCCATCCAAAATGCATCACCAAGTAGGACAAGCGATATCAAAGCCAAATTTATTTCAGAGATATTACACATAGTACCAATGTTAATTGATTTGAAATAAAGCCTTGTCTCAGGTGAGGAAGACGAAAAAATCAGTAAGAAGTGTTGCCTCCACGTCTGTTAATAACCACTGATACAGACCGCGGCATTGAGTTAAATAAGCTTTCAATGTGTTTTGGGGGAATGGTAGCCCACGTTGCCTCCACACGTAGACAAAGTTCATCTGGTGTATCTGCGGGTGCGACATGCCGGGCTAGGCGTTCTCCAATTTATGACCAGACATACTGGATAGGCGATAGATCTAGTGAACGGACAGGCTAGGGTAACAATGCAATATAGTGGACTAATAAGAAAGATTGAGCACTAGATGCAACATGTGGTTCCGCATTGTTCTGTTGAAACGTGGCCGCAGGCAAACCCTGAAGGCAAGGAAGGAGAACTGGCTGCAAAACCCCCAGAGATGTAGAATAGATGTGTTATCCATCAAAGAAATGTATTTATTTTATTGTTGGCAAGTTTTCGTCCCTAATTTAAATTACAAAAGTTAAACCTTCCGTAGAATATAAAAAATGTTTTAAACTCATTCATTAAGAAACAAAAAAATCCAACCCATTTAATTTGAGAATATTAAATTTGCTTCCCGAATTAGTTTTTAGAGTTTGTACATCGAATATAAGAAGAGGGGGTGAGTAATCCCTCTTAGTTTAGTTTAGATTTACTTAGAGTTATCCGATTGGCTTCAAAACCTTGCCGTAAATACGTGTTAGGGTCTCTTAGAAAGACCCCCATGGATGGCACTCCTCCCAGGGTCTGTATCCCTCGTGTTGATTATCGGCCGTCATAAAATCAACCAACCAACCAACCGATTGTCTTCAAATTGTGTATACCATTTATTCAAAGAATTGGAAATAGCAAATATCCTTTGATGTGGGAGTGTGCTGCAGGATTAGTATACAGGGTATGTAAACTGGTTTTTTTTTTTTCAAAAATCAATCGTAAATTGGATGTACATAGGATATTATGTCAAATGCAAATCTAGATTTTGAATTATAAATGTTAATTACCTATTCTTTTACGAATGGGCATCTATCCCGATCAAGTGGGGTGTCAAAAATTGAGATCCGGATAAATGACCAAAATGATTTATTAAGTTTTTTGATAAAACGCTATTTTAGATGGTATTTATATTAAAGTAATATTTTTTATGATGTTAGACATAAAATTAGGAGTATATAGCATACATGTGTACTACAAAAAACCTTGCTATAAAAAAGAAAGATGAAGGGCGGAGTAAGTAGGCTAACTATTCCGGACTTACCCTATACTTTTCTGAAAAATGGATGAACTGTGCACATAAAGAAACTCACTTAGCTCAGCCGGTGAACCAATTTTTTTTATATTTAACAGTTTCGCGACGAACGTCACATGTACGTGACACATGACGTGCCCAGATTCCTTCATTATTTTCACCAGTAATATTTAATTGAAAAGTTTACCTTATTCAATTAAAGTATTTCGGCGATTGAAGTAAGCGAAACTTTCTATTTTGAAAAAAAAAAGTGATAAAAAATTAAGACTCCTGTCTCAAATGTATTAAGGAAATAATGCCTAAATTAAATGACCTATTACTGAAACGAAATTTTGCTCTTTCAATTATATAGAATTAATACGATGGCTGTAAATTAAGTAATGGCAACATAGGTATAAATCAATTTTTAATGGACTTACAAGTACAATTGCATTACATTCCTTCTATGTAATCACCAGCAAATCTTATAACCTTTTGCCAAATGTCGGGAAGCCGTTGTAGACCAGTGGCAAGGTGTTGATTGTTGATGTGAGCGACCGAGCGCACTACTGCATGGAGTACAGATGAAACGTCATGAAATCGGTGACCTCGGAGGGGTTCCATCAACTTCGGAAACAGATCGAAGTCACAAAGACTCATGTCGGGTGAGTCGGCTTCCAATAATCCTCGATAGCATTCTGTTGCATTTTTGCCACGGGCAACCTCGATTTTAAGCCACGACCGCTGATCACCTTTTGAAAACATCCTTTAGACCGATGTAAACGAAACTCCTCACTTTAACGCCACACAACAACGACCCTTCTAAGCAGATGGACTATTTTTTGCACTCTACACATCGACAACAGCGCCACCTCACCGCTCCCATATCCTATTTGCGCATGTCTGCGATTTTCAAGGTTAAGTTGCCACTATTTAATTTACAACCCTCGTATTACAAAATAAATAAACTTCCATAAAGTCGAAAATTTCGAAACGTTTAAAAACACAAGCCAGCATATTTTAGCAATAATAACTGAATATTAAAAACTTTAGGTCATTTCAGGTACATCAATCTGTTAAACCGGATATTAAAATTTCGTTAGAAATGGTCAAGCGAATTTCTTGAATGTGTGCGCAGAAATGCCAAAATAACAATTTTTGAATAAAATGTCTTTCAAAATTACCATTTACTATTCCGTATAAAAATAGCTCTCAATTTTTTTTTCATGCATTTTGTTCCATCTAAGGCACTGGTTGTCTCTATTTTTTTGCGAAAAGTATTCTCGCACCAGTTATTTAAAAAAGTTTTATTCACATAGTTTTTCACATCGTTTTATTCGCGTACTTATATATATATATTTATATATTTTTACATATTTTTATATTTTTTTGGGGGGTAATTATGCTGTCCACAGACCGTGTAGTGTTAAATTCAGTGTTCATTTCAGACCATTTTTTTCGAGAGAGAGACATTTTTAACTCCGGGGGGGGGATGAGGAGGGGCATTTACACTTTTGAATCTTTACCAAAATCTCAAATCTTCCTTTAGTGACCCTGGAGAAATGTCACTCTCGGTCCATCCCCTGAATTCATCACTGGTACCAATGCTGTAATTCTGTGGACAAATTTCTAACATTTGTGGCAAACTTCAAAGCTTCAAAACATAAATTTTATAACTTTTAAGCTGTATGTTATAAATATATAATTTTTTAAAAGTCAATGAGTTTATATATCAAATATCTAAGGCTGGCCTCTAAAGTGAACCGCGTCTCCGGACGTTTGGTCACTTTAGATCGATAGAAAAGTTTTATTAGGATTTTGTTTAAAATATTACTAAATAAATTGCTAAATAAATTAAATTTCGATGTGAGTGAATAAAATAATGTAATTTATTTTTTATTCCATTTTAAGGAAACTGTCCGCTTGATGTAATAATTCTAAAATCTTGTAAACTTTCTCATATTTTCTACGTGATCCATGATTGTTTTTCTTGTTTGAAGTGCATTAAAACTTAAAATAACCACGTAGAATAAATATATTTTTCAAAAGACGACGAAATATAATCAGTAAAAATAATCTTTAAATGGAAAGGGAAATCAATATTTTTTCTTTCATATGTGTTTTAATCATTTTTTTTACATTATTTCCCCCTGAAAACCAGTTAATTACATGAAAAATTTATAAACACGAGACTCCCTTGAAATCTTTGCAGTTCAAAGCCACGGTAGAAATAATTTTATGTAAAAATTAATATGCATAAGTTTTTTTTTTTTTTTTTTTTTTTTTTTTTTTTTGTTACGGATCACCTTTTATCTCTTTAGAAAGTAAAAAATTCGATATCGTTTGATGAAACCGAAACGTAATTAAATTTGGAAATACGTTTACATAAGAAAGAAAAGTCTTTCGTCATATGCGATGTTACTTAACTAAAATGATTTGAATATTTAAAGCATCGTGGAGAAGATACGATTGATTTTAAATTTCAAAGAAACTTGTACTGATATAGAATTTTCACAAGATACGTACGATGTGTTGCCAATTTAGTGCGTTATTTAAATCAAAATATCTTTCAGAATTTTTGAAATGTAAGAATTCGGTATGTCTTCCAAATGGTTTAGTTTATTAATACCAGATTTTTAAAAATATTATTTTAGATTTTTCTTGTAAATTTTGTTGAAACCTACTTCGTAGGTTAATTCTATTGCAAATGTCATTGAAATATGCCACGAAAGTGTTTCTTAGAAAACATTGGTATTAAAAAACGAACAATTTGAGAGTTCTATTTAGTTTACATTATGTCAGGGCATCCCATGATTAAATACAGGAAAGATTACTACTCGAAAATTCTATAAGAATGTTTCTGTGAGTTTGTTTGGCAACGTCTAACAAAATCTACGGCACATAGATATCTGAAAATTTGGGTGAGGACATTACAAGGCAAGTCCTGATGCACCGGAGCTCAGATTTCTTTTGTTTTAATTAGCCGAAATATTAAGTTAAAACTCATTAAAAACTCACATCTTTCTTTCTAAGCGTGCAAAAGCGATCTCGCATGCCCGCCCAGTACCCGATGTACATATCATGAGGAAATGAAGATTGTTTGTTGTTATTTCGTTGTTTTCTTTTAACTAAATCGGCCAAACCGTTCGGTACAGTTGAAATTGGAAGATCTATTCCGAAAGATAGTAAGTACTCCTACGTATTAAATGCCTACAACAATTCGAACCAATATCGTTGTTACCACTTCTTAAGCAGCTCTCGTGGGAATACTGCTCCTGCGTATTTTATTTATTATTTTATTTTTTCTGCTCTAGTCTTCTAGGAGTGATTTTGGAAGAAGCCGATATAGGAACTGTTGTTTTCTCATCGAATAGCTCAAAAACACATCTTTCCCCGCCGCTCCCTGTCGCGTGGAGGCTATGTTCTCCAACAGATAGGATTAGTTATGTGAATCTGCTACATTTGCTGCCTATTCCCTGCTCCTTGTCGCGTGGAGGTTACTCACCTGGAAGGGCCGGCCACTTGTTCGAGTATGTATAAGTCTCTAATTTTTTTCTCTCTCTGGCCAAAGGCCATTGCACGTTTCACCCTGCTCCTTGCCGCGCTTGCCGACGGGTTCTGGATTTGTATTTTTTTATAACTTTAATAAACTTACAGGGAGGGACATATATGCTCTACAGACTTGACCTCCTCGTCTAAACAGCCCTTCTTAGGCAGTAAATTATCGTTGTTAACCCTTTGAAAGAAAAATCTTAAATAGGTTTAATTTCCCGAAGGACTTTTTTCTCCCTTATAGCAACGCCCCACAAGAGCGCAATTTTAAAGGTACTGACAAACAAAAAATATGGTCTTAACGCTGAGGATTGTTTCTTTGTGACGATTTAATTGATTTAAAAAAATACTGATTTTAACTCTTTCAAAAACCCCTGCGAACGCAGATCACTTCGCGCCTCATGGAGATGATTTTTTTTCTCAAAAATTAAAAAAAGCTAAAAGTAAATAACCGTCCGTATTTCGATGAAAACTTTTACATCAGCTACAAAAATTTTAAAACATTCGGACATGCAGAAATATTTAAAAAAATAATAAAATCTGAGAAAAAAATATGAATAAAAACCGCGAAAAAGTGGAGTGGTTTGAAGTGGTTTTGCTCGACTCCTGTTTTCACTCTAAATATGCATATTTTTTCATGAAATTTTAAAGAGTGCTTGGCTACAATGATATTAATAAACGTTTAAAATTACAGAAAGTTCGGAAAATGGGAACTGCATTTTTATTTTTATGTTTAAGAGCTCACGAGAAAACAAAACAAAAACAAACAAACCAAAAAAAAAAAAAAAAAAAAATTACGAAATTTTTACACGGACTGTAAAACCGTTATGTTTATATCCAACAAAAATATCAACGAGTTCGGACACGAACTTTTCTTTTTAAACTATGAAACGACCCTATGTGATAAAACAAGAAAAGTTTTCTTATGAACACTTTTGCCACTAAATATCAATATTTTTTCACAAATTCATACAAAATAGGGTTAAAGATATAAAATAATACAAACTTGAGAATTCTTTAAATTTATTATCACAGGCCCTGGCAACGCCGGGAGGTCAGCTAGTTTTGAATTTAACAAATCCTTTAAATTGACAACTCTGATCCTGCGTGAATTTAACATTTTGTTTTATTCAAGATATTTTTCTCTGGAAAAAGGATTTTTATTTAAAAGTTATTATGTAATTTTTTTTTTTAATATTTCGTAAAATAACTTAAGTTTTTTTTTTTTTTTAAATAACATAGGTCGGCACCAAAAATCCTCCCTGTAAAAATAATGTGTGATTCTTATGGATTTGAGCGCAATAAATGAAAGTATTGCAATGAAATTACATCTATACGATATTATAACATACATGTATAGCCCGTGCCATTTTTTTAAGTGGCGTGGCCATTTTTAAAATTAAGGTAATTTATGTCTTACTGAAATATAAGTGGAAAATGCGTAAATAAATATATGTAAGGTAAAGCTAGGATAGTCTGCGCACATTCAAAATAATAGCAATAAAAATCTAAATATTAATTTTTTGCTAAACTATTCATGAATAATTTTTACTTCAATTGTTTTTTATGCATTTCCATTGCTATTTTGTTGTTATGTTGCAATTTAATAGAACAGTTGCAGTAAAACCAAGAAAGTTATTTTGCTAAATCTGTCCTTACAGGGTTGGTGTGATTGCGCACATGGGTAGGAGAGATTGTTACTAATCATAACTACAATTAAATTGTTAACAATAATAATTACACTTAAATGACATTGCTGTAAGGTTTTTGTGAACAAATATTATTGTATTAGGAGTGACTATTTCAACCTAAAGAATCAGAAAAAGGAAATAATTTTAAAAACGATTAAACAATTTTAATTAAAGAAAAAAAAATTAAAGAATCAGAAAAAGCAAGTCCAGATAAAATAAAATTATGTTACTTAATAGCACGTTTAACTTAAAATTAGTCCATTTTCATTTTTCATTTTTTTATGCAAATTTACCAATAAGCTGCGTAATCTCTCCTAGCATGGAAACTAATGGGAACACTGCGCCATCTCGCCTAAGTAGCAGATGCGCAAACTCTCAAATTTTGGTAGGAAACATTGCGCGGACTTTTATTTAAACATGACCTCTTCTAAAACGAACCGTTGATGTTCACATTGTTAGTTTTAATTAGTAGCTTATGAGAAATCGTTTAAGTTTAAAATATTTTGTACTATTGACATTGTATGGAAATTCTGATGAATAGCTATGAAAATTCAAGCACTTACTTTGGGAAAACAAAACAAAATAGCAATACTTTATGTTAGACGCTCAAAGCAATTAACGTGAACTTTCAAGTAGATACTCCACTACTGTTTTTGTACAACTACCTGGAGTCGCTGCGCGCTCACTCTACTCCTTCCCCCCGAACCTCTATGTGCGCAATCTCTCCGACCGCGTCATCCCTCCTGGCTTTACCTTACATGTTAATATGCAGACATATTATATAATCTAGCGTATATGTATAACTTTATATGTATAACATATATGTAAATGTATACAAACATTAGCGAAGATACCATGTCAAAAAGAAATGAAATATGTTAGTGGATACACTTAGACACGAAAGACAGGGATAAACCAGAATAACAATACACAACACAAATATCAACTAAATATATATTTTCATGGTATAGTTTATTAATTTGTTATCTAAGGCCTGAAATACCCTTTTCATGCTTTTATTTTTATCTAGCATTCTAAATTAATAGATCAATCTTTCATTATTTGTTATTATTAGAAACTTTTCTCGTAAAAAGTGCGAAATGTAGGAACAATTTCGATTTGGGAATGTCATATCTAAATCGTTCACATATTTGTTTCACGGGAAATCAAAATTTTTATTTTTTTCACTATCAGTACAATCAAGTTACATATATTTATTATTATTATTATTATTTATACATCACGTTTTATTTCTTTAAAAAGTAAGTATCTATACTCCTGACTAAAGCCGAAAAGTAATAGAAATGAAAAATACGTTCACATACAAAGAAACCCTTTCGTCATATGAATGTGTTATTTAATTGAAATTATTTGCTATTGAAAAGGTTCGTAGAGTAGATTAATTTGAATTTAAGTTTGCAAGGAAAGTATCAGGGCCCATAAGCCGTGTTTTTGGCCCATGAAATATACTAAAACTCGAATTTGTTATACTGGTTTAATTATTTCACTTTTTAATATTAGAAGGTTTATCCTGTACGATTTCAACAATATTTTTTGCATTTTGTTCGGATTTATATGATTTACACAAGCTCAAAGTTGTATGATTCGTAGTTTTTTGATGAAAAATACGTAATTTCTCCTAATTTTACCTCAATTATTTATATGAGCGCAATCGTGCAACACTTTCTTTTTTACATATATTATAAAATACATCAAAAGGTACAATATATGTAAAAATAAAAGTGTTGCAAAGCTGCGCTCATAGTAAAATATTAAAAAATATGTTAAAAATTGAGGTAAAATTATGAGAAATTGCGTATTTTTCATCCAAAACTACGAATATTACGAACTTTAAGCTTGTGTAAGTTATATAAATCTGAACAAAATGCAAAAAATATAGTTGAAATCGTACAGGAGAAACCTTCTAATGTTAAAAATTGAAATAATTAAGTCAGTAAAACAAAAATGAATTTTAATCTTATTTCATGGGCCAAAAACACGGTTTATGGGCCCATGATCCTTTGTATTAATAAATTTTTGTTCAGTATGGCTCGTGATCCTACGTTCGTTTATCAATTTATTCTATTGAATTCAATTTCTTCGATAGCAATAATTTTGTGTAAAACTACGTAAGCCATCCTTTATTTGACATATTACCATTAATATCTTTAGAATGTAAAAAAGTCGATACCATTTGATAATACCGAAACACAACTCAATTTGAAAATGCACTTGCCTAAAAAAAAAATAGCATTTTTCATCATAAGCTATAGGTACTTATTTTATTATGGAAATTAATCACATCATAATAACAGAGAATATAATTCATTTCATTGAAATAATAACAGTATGAACGTACTAATTTGTAACGTTTGACGTACAATTTCCTACTTTATTTATTTATTTATTATTATTATTATTTTATGGATTGCTTTTTATTTCTTTGAAACGTGTTAATCTATACTGTTTGTTACAGCTGAAACGTAATAGGGTTTGAAAATACGTTTACATACAAAAATTCCTTTCGTCTTATGAATGTGTTATGAATTTGCTTTTGAAAACGTTCGTAGGGTAGATAAATTTGATTTAAAATTTGTAAGGAAAATTTTATTGATGATATACCGAAACATAAATCAATTTTAAAATGTGTTTGTGTTAAAAAAAAAATCCGTTATAAGCTAGCTATATGTTACTTAACTAAATTATATGATCGGTTCAGTTTGGTATGGCAAATTCATCTGGTTTTAACTTTATCGAACTTTATATGGATAAAGAGTTTGCACACGATGACATATGATCCTACGTGCATTTATCTACTTACTGAAATCAACTCTTTCTTCTCGATAAAAATACTTTATGTAAAAATAAGTATCCTCTACGTTATTTTGGACGGATCGCAACTGGCATCCTTAAAAAAAATTGATCCTGTTTGAAGATACCGAAACATAACTGAATTTCAAAATGTATTTACATTAAAAAAAACCTCTTTCATAATATGCGATATGGTATTTAACTGAAATACAGGGTGAATCTAAACTCTTGGGCAAAATTTTAAGGGGTGATAGTACACAGCAAGAAAAACAATATTAAATAAGAAACTAACGGTCCCAAACGTCTTCCGAAGGAGATAGGCGCCATTAAAGTTTAGGGTTCAAAATTTCAAATGATTTTAAAAAACGGAAAATTTGGTCGATTCGTTTGCGGTTTACGCTAAAACTATTCTTTATGTCAGTATTTTCTTAAAAATAAATTTTAAAGATAAAGTTCAAAAAATGCCGATAGAGTGCGCTTTAGACGTTGGAGTAACGAAAAACTATTTTTTACCGGGTTTTTTTTTTTTTTTTGTATCTCATTAAATGCTTTCAAAAGCTTAGAATAAAACTTAAATTTTGAGCTAAAAATCTGAATCTTTGGGAGTGATTAAGTAGCGCAAACTGAACTGCGTTCAGGAGTTGAAATTTAAAACACCTCCCCCCCCCCCACTCCTGAACACAGTTCAGTTATTCCCGATGTTGGTGTCGTTGACCAGGCAGAAACAATATGAGTTGTAATTTTCCAATTGGACGAAAAATGTCCGGGCCAGGATTCGAACCTGGGATCTCTTGAAGCTGCCATGCTCTACCAACTGAGCTATCCTGGTTGAATCTGGAGGACATAATTCATCCAGTTCATGCCGGGATAGCGCAGTTGGTAGAGCATGGCAGCTTCAGCCAATAGATCGCAGGTTCGAATCCTGGCCCGGACATTTTTCGTGCAGTTGGAAAATTACAACTCATATGATTTCTTTACCAATTTGAATAATTGTGTTAAAATTAATCCAGATAGAAACTACTACCCCCTGCACGTAAAATAAACGATAGAGTAATGACAAAATTAACTAGAAAATTTATTCATAACAGACATGAGCAATTTTTCCGCGCGAAATAAAGAGAAACAATTTGATGTATGCACGTAGTGCGCAATATGAATGAAGGTTGACACGTAGAAAATGGTACGCGCATGATGTTCGTGAAAAACTGCTCGAAAGAGTGCCCACCAGCAACGATGCAGGCCTCACGCCACCGGCGGAGGGAGTTGCGAACATTAGTGAATACCCCGAGCATCTCACGGATATCGTCTGCTACGACGGCAATCCTTGCAACCAGGTCGGAGTCGGAGTCGATGGTAAAAATTAGTTGTTCATTACTCCAAAGTCTAAAGCGCCCTCTATTGGCATTTTTGAACTTTAACATTAATTTTTAAAATAAATTTTTTATTTAATTTTGTCATCCCTCTATCGTTTATTTTACGTGTAGGGGGTAGTAGTTTCTGCCTGGTCTACGACACCAAAATCGGGAGTAACTGAACTGTGTTCAGGGGGCTTCAAATTTCAACTCCTGAACACAGTTCAGTTTGCGCTACTTAGCCACACCCAACGATTCAGATTTTGAGTTCAAAATTTAAGTTTAAGTCTAAGCTTTTGAAAGCATTTAATCAGATACAAAAAATAACGATGTTAGTTACTCCAAAGTCTAAAGCGCCCTCTATCGACATTTTTTAACTTTATCTTTAAAATTTATTTTTAAGAAAATACTGACATAAAGAATAATTTTAGCGAAAACCGCAAACGAATCGACCAATTTTTCCGTTTTGTATAATTATTTGAAATTTTGGACCCTAAACTTTAATGGCGCCTATCTCCTTCGGAAGACGTTTGGGACCCTTTGTTTCCTATTTAATATTGTTTGTCTTGATGTGTACTATCACCCCTTGAAGTTTTGCCCAAGAGTTTAGATTCACCCTATATATAGTTTGCTTAAAGTTCGTAGAGCAGATTCGTTTGATTCGAACTTTGCAAAGAAGTTTGTATAGATAAAGAGTTTGCACACGATAGCATACGATCGTACTCGTATTTAACAATTGTTTTTTCTTTCTTTATTTTTTTCCCTGTATAGAAATTTTTATGTAACGTTCAGTATACGACACGCCCTTTTACATGGATTGCTTTTCATCACTTTAAAAAGTTTAAAAAAATATATATATATAAGTTTAATTTTACCAAAACTTAAATGACATTATAAATGCGTTTACAAAAAAAAAAAACGATTTTAATTGTGAATTAAGATACAGGGCATATCAAAAAGTGTTAAATCATGAATCAGATATAAAGCATTTATCTCCGGAAAAGTATGTGTAATATGGAGTATGGCCACCGTGCATCGCTATACAAGCATCACAACGAGCTCTCATATTGTTTATGAGGGTATCAATAAATGTTTGTGGCAACAAAGCCATTCTTCCAAAATCGCGGATTTTAACACCTAGCAGGCATTGGCAATATTAATACTTTATGACTTTATGATATGCCCTGTATCTTAATTCACAATTAAAATCTTTTCCATATTGTTATGTTGCTATATTATTTCTCCCATTGTAATATACCTCTGTGCCAAATTTCGTGGCAACACAGTGAATAGTTCATCAGTTTTCACAGATTTTATGTTTATGACCTTAATTTTGGACATGAGTGTATATTTGCCTGAGGTTCGTAAAGCAGTTTGATTCAAACTTAGTGGAAAAAATTGTATTAATAAAAAGTTTTGCACACAATGATATACTATCCTATTCGCATTTAACTATATGGATTTAAACTTTTCTTTTTCCCTAGATAGAAATACTTTTATGCAAAAATTAGAATGCTAAACTTTTTTTTTTTTTTTTTTTGACAGATCATCTTTTATCCATTTCGAAGGTAAACTAGTCGTTGGGGGCCACCGTAATACTTACCCATCATGGATATGCATAATGTAAAATATTAAAATAAAAAATGTGTAAACTACTTATAAAATGAATTGCAATTCAAATAAAATCGATGCTTGATGACGTCACAAACTTTAAAGGCTCGATTACTGAATTACTTGAAAGAAACATCCTTAGAACTCCAAAAATAATAAACCTATTAACTAGCGGTTTATTGCATCTGATTAAGCGTCCAATTTCCAATTAAAATATATCTTTGAAGTGAAATTTGGATGTAATACAGGGTCATAAAAAATCGAAGAGTGTGGAAAATAGGATTCCAAATATCTTGGCAACTTATTATCCGATCGACTTCATATTTTATGCAAAATTTATGTTTTTTATTGTATTTTATATTCATTTCTTAAAATAACCAATTTCGAAAATTTTTATATACCTTTTATCAGAACGCATATTTCGAGAGTCCGAAAAAAATAGTTCCGGTTAATCGAGGTTATTGAAATGAAATAGGCTTCTTCCCATTATTACATACTAAGTACATACAAAATTGCAAGTCTCTATCTCAATTTTTTTCGGGAGATAGAGCGTTTACAGACACACAGACACACACACAGACACACAGACACACAGACGGACGGCATTTTTTTTTTCTAAAAATATGTTTTTCGGAATCTCCAGTGTCTGAAACGTGTAAATCCGTCAAAAATTTTTTTTCGATTTTCAAAACGATTACAAGACTTACCCTATACTACGTATGATGGGTAAGTAAACTAGTCGTTGGGGGCCACCGTAATACTTACCCATCAGGGATATGCATAATGTAAAATATTAAAATAAAAATGTGTAAACTACTTATAAAATGCATTGCAATTCAAATAAAATCGTGGCTTGATGACGTCACAAACTTTAAAGGCTCGATTACTGAATTGCTTGAAAGAGGTTTTTCCTTATAACTCCAAAAATAATAATCCTATTAACTAGCGGTTTATTGCATCTGATTAGGCGTCAAATTTCTAATTAAAATATATCTTTGAAGTGAAATTTGGATGAAATACAGGGTCATGAAAAATTGAAGAGTGTGGTAAACAGGATTCCAAATATCTCGGCAACTAATTATCCGATCGACTTCATGCTTTATTCAAAATTTATGTTTTTTTATTCATTTCTTAAAATATACATTTTCGAAAATTTTTATATACCTTTCATCAGAACGAATATTTCGAGAGTCCGAAAAAAAATGTTCCGGTTAATCGAGGTTATTGAAATGAAATAGGCTTCTTCCCATTATTACATACTAAGTACATACCAAATTGCAAGTCTCTATCTCATTTTTTTCGGGAGATAGAGCGTTTACAGACACACAGACACACAGACGGACGGCAAAATTTTTTTTCTAAAAATATGTTTTTCGGAATCTCCAGTGTCTGAAACGTGTAAATCCGTCAAAAAAATTTTTTCGATTTTCAAAACGATTACAAGACTTACCCTATACTACGTATGATGGGTAAGTAAAATCGAACCGTTTGATGATACCGAAACATAACTGAATTTAAAAATGCGTTTGAATAAAGAAAATCTTTTTCGTCATACCCTCGTTATATTACCTAACTGAAATAGCTTGGATAATTTGCTTAAGGTTCGTAGAGAAATATAGTCTGATTTGAACTTTGTAAATACATTTTTTTGGTAATGAGTTTGCACTCGATTGCATGCGATCTTAATCCCATTTAACTTCTTTTTCCCTGTTTTTATCTTGGATAGAAAACATTTTATGCAAAAATTAGTCTTTTACACGCGTTTTTAGACGGATAATCTTTCATCCATTTCGAAAGTAAAAAATCGATAACTTTTGAAGATACCGAAGCAAAAATGAATTTAAAAATGCGTTTACACACAAAAAAAAATCTCTTTAGTCATATGCAGTATGTTTCGTAATTGAAATATCTTGCATAATTTACTTAAGGTTCGTATAGAAGATTAGTTTCATTTTAACTTTGCAAATAAATTTTTCGGTAAAGAGTTTGCACTCAATGACATGTAATACTACTCGCATTTAACTCTTTTTTTCAGGTTTTTATCTTGGATAGAAAATATTTTATGTAAAAATTAGTTTTCTACACGCTTTTTAGGCGGATAATCTTTCATCCATTTCGGAAGTAAAAAATCGATAACTTTTGAAGATACCGAAACATAAATGAACTTAAAAATGCGTTTACACACACAAAAAAATATCTTTGGTCATATGCGGTATGTTTTGTAACTGAAATATCTTACATAATTTGAAGGTTCGTAGAGCAGATTTTTGGGATATGAACTTTGCAAATAATGTTTTTTTTTGGAAAGAGTTTGAACTCGATGACATCCGCTCCTACACGCATTTAACTTTTTTTTCATGTTTTTATTATGGATAGAAACATTTTATGCAAAAATTAATCTTCTACACGCTTTTTTAGACGCATAGCCTTTCGTCGCTTTAGAAAGAGTAAAAAACTGATACTGTTTGAGGATACCGAAACGTAATTGATCTTCAAAATGTGTTAAAATAAAAATTATACCTTTCGTCATCTGCGATATGTCATTTATCTGAAATGTTATATGCTCAAGCTTCGTAAATCAGATTCTTTAGTTGTTTACTTTGTATGGAACTTTATATTAATAAAAAGTTTGCACAGCGATTACATAGTGACCCTATGTACATTTAACTATATATTTTAGTCAAGGTTGTTTCTCGATAGAAAACAAATATGCAAATTTTAGTATGCTACATGTTCTTTTTTACTGATCACCTATTATATCTTTAATAATCAAATATTAATAATAATAATTATAATACAGTTTGATGATACAAAATCATAATTGAATTTAAAATTACGTTTACATTTATAAATTTCCATTCGCCTCATGCTAAGTGTTAAACATAAATATATGTTTACCTCAAAGTTCGTATAAGATAGTGTTTAATTTAATTTTTGCATTAATAAAGGAACTTTGTATTAATTAGGATTTTGCACGCGATCATATGCGTTCCTACGTACATTTAATTTTATTACGTTTTATTTTATTTATTTATTTTTTCGTCTGGAGAAATATTTGCATTTAAAAAATTAGTAGGGAAAAGTAGGGTAAATCCGGATACCTAACGGTTTTCCTTTGTTGACAAAAGCGTAGAAGGACAGAAAAATCGGAGCATCTCACATAGGCATAGTTACCAACCTCCCGATTTTTCCATACCAATATTTTCCATACCAATTTATGTCAAAATATTTGTTTTATTTAATCGTACAGTTTATTCAATTTAATAAAGCGAAGAATTTTGTAAGATTTTACTGGTATTAAAAAAATCGGGAGGTTGGCAACTATGCACATAGGTATTTGCGGACATCAGGACTATTGAAAAACAACACTTGTTGCCACAGGAAAATTCTTCTCTACTTGAGAAAAGGCGTTTTCTAGGACCATCTGAAAATCTCCGTATTTTCGTGATAGGATAAAACCTAGTGCTAATCAAAAATTAAGTTTTTATTCTTCCATTATTCTTAACACCTTTATTCTAATAAATTTTGAAGCAAACTTTAGAACATATATGCTTTTTTTTTAAGATCAGTAACTTTTTGCAGGTTTTCATGTGATTTTTAATGTTGTCATGTAATGGTTTTCTCAGTTTTCATTACTCATATCCGCTGCACTCCTCATGAGCTCATTCTTGTGCCACCTGTTGAGGGAAGAAACAATTTATTGCAGAATTCCATCCAAAATCATGGTTTTGCGCCAATAGATGACCAAATATTAACACGGATGATCTCCTAGATAGCTGGACGTACACACTTCAACTTGGCACCAAAATATCGTGTGGAAGCTATAGAAAACGGTGGTTTACTAATCTGAATCGGTCCATCAGGCTGGATGTATTTGAAGAGCAGAAAATATGTCGAAAAATAATTTTTTTTTGTAGTGAATTCCTTTCCAATTGCACAGCACGGATGCAGAGATTATCGCACTTCAAAAGCCGATTCTCATCCGAGAATTTTGTTAATTGTACCTTTAAAAACTGAACTTACTTTTGGATATCTTTAAACTATTTTTTTTCCCTTTAAAATTTTTTGATTCTATAACAATTGAGGGGGTCGGGACAAGAGAGTGCTAAGCCACATTTTGGAACTTCTGAGATGTTTCAATTTGAAATTTTTATGAAATACTCAAACCGATATATATAACATAAAGTTTTTTCGCCAATGTCTTTGTAACATTTGAGATATTATGAGTAACAATATGGCATTACTTTAATGATATTACTATTACGTTATTTGTAAATTGGCTATCTCCATTGGGTACATAAACGTCTGGGGCAAAAACGAAACCTGGGACATATGCTGCCACCAACTGACATTAAAAACAATTTATATGTAGGATATTATAATTTACAATATTAAGCAAGATATTACAGTGTTAGATTTATCTCACAAAAAAATGTGGCTTGGCATTTTCTTGCCCCGACCGCTTCAATTGTTATGATAGAATCCGCACTCCAATACGAAAGCATATGAATTTTTGTATGAGTTTTTGAAATGTGAATGGACTTGGGGGACACTATGTATTCCTATGTTAGCTAACCCCAGAAATGAGCACAAGGATATCAAATGCTTCATATATAGTTATTCTTTGTTTCTAAATGCAATATTATTTTTTTCCGAATGAATGAGCAGCCAACTTTAATATTCAGCCACCAAGAAAGTGCCATGTTTGTTTTTATTAAACATATTTTCGGACATTTGAAGGGGTGTGGATGACAAAGGACTTAGTCAATATTTAGAAATTTCAGAAATGAAGGGTTTTGTGAAACTTGTATTGCCGTTGCATTAAGTGGTGGAACTTGTTTTGCCCTCTAGCGACTACCTAAGGGAAATATGACTTATTTGACTATCGCATTGAACAGAAATTAGTATACGTTCAGTGAAAATATGGTTATCTAGATTTTTCAAATTTTTGACTTACTCCACTGTCATTCTAACCTCCTCATTTATGCTGCGTTGTCGCGGTGTGTTGGCGATTTTGTAACGGCCAATTATCTGCACGATAGATATAGGCTGAGGGGGTAAGGGGATGCACCCCGTTGGGGTCTTAATAAGAGAACCTACCCTGTGTTTACGCAAGCGAAGCATAATTTAAAAAAGAACTACGTAAAACTCAAAATGGTTAGGCTGACGATCGAGCCTGTGTTGAAACAAGCAAAATTACTGAAATTAACTGACTGATTTTCATAAGGAATCGAAGGAGATAGCTCATTTTTTTGTACATATGTCCATATTCTTATTTAAAAACCGTCGCTCAGAATATGTATTTTTGGATACTAGCAAAAGCGTGCATAGTTGTATAGACTAATGCATAAGTAGAAAAAATTACTTTTTCCGAATTTCTAAAATTAAAAAATTTAAAGGCTTTTTTAAATTTTCCAAAAGAGCAGAATGGAGCTACTTCCTTTTTGCAGCGGGTTTGCTGCAAAACGAAATAGAAACAATCCTCGATTATTTCTGCCAAAAAAGTTGTTATTGAAAATTTTACTTATTTAATCAAACCATTTCTGTGATTAAATAAAGAAAAAGTGCCTATTTTCAAAAATCAGATTAAATTATTAAAAATTCTCGAAAAGATGCCGGTCGCGAAAAGATTAATGGAATAATGTCTAAATTAAATGACCTATTATCGAAACAAAACTTTTGTTCTTACAAAAATATAAATTAATGTTAGTAAATAAATAGAATTTCTTAAAAGTCAAAATTTTCGAAACGTTGAAAACATAAGCAAACATAGTTTAGCAATATTAACTGAAGAATATAAATTTCAGGACGTTTCAAGTTTATTAATCTGTTGATTTTGATAATATTTCCTTGGAAATTGTTCAGTGAATTTCATGAAATTGTGTGCAAAGATTCCAAAATAAAAATTTTGAATAAAACGTCTTTCAAAATTGTCATTTATGATAGAGGATAAGGAGTTCTGCTCAAATATTTGTATTATAAATTTTGTTTTACCTTAACTTGTCTTACCAGTGGTACTCGCTGTTTTTTGCGAAAAGTAGTATCACATCGTTATATGCAAAAAGTAGTATTCGCCATATTTGATGACAGAAAATCAGAAATTAAATAAAGTGAAGATAATTTTACGTGGTAGCTCCGCATATTAAGTACTCCTGATTAGTGCTCGCAAATATACGTTTATATACGCAGAGGTGCCAAGCTCTCCTTAATCTTCCGTAATATGTGGGTTAATTTGACCCAGGTTTAACACGTTTCGCACCAGAAATTTTGTTAAGATATGAAATTAAATAAATTCCATGTAGAAACCTGAAATTAAGTAAATAAACATTTATCCAATAATTTTTCTGGTTTCAAGCGTTGTTAAACTGGGTCAGATTAAACCACATATTACGGAAGATTAGTGGCAACTTGGCACCTCTGTATACGTTTAAACGTATACGCAGTTAAGCCTTTTTTTCATATTATACCCATCCAATATGTTACATGTTACAATACAATTTAAACGTATTAAGCGTATATTCGCGAGCACTACTTCTGATCCAAGGTGACCAAAATCTTAACCCTCTAAGCGTGTGGAACGTAATATTTCGTTCACTAAGCTCCAGGTTTCACTGCAATATATGCAATGTTTAATATAATATAATTCTATAGATTTAATGAATTTTCAAAACATTGAAGAATGATTAATACTCTCAAGGGTTACATTCATATTTGTAATTAAGTTTTATTTATAATGCTGAAAGAATCATATTTTTTTAGCATTTAAAACAAAATTCAGAGAAAACAACATTACAATTTTACCCTTTTTCAAAACGCTCAGAGGGTTAAGTGTTTCAACTTCAAAGCTTTGAAAATTTGTTACTTTTTAACTTTACCCTTTCAAACGTTATAAATCTTTTAAAACTAAATAAATCTTTTAAAACTGAATAAATTTATAAATCAAGTATCTGAATCATGTCCGCGGAATTAGGAGACGTGTGGTCATCTTCATTTTACTGCAAAAATTTTATTGCGATTTTGTTTAAAATATTACACATTCACAAAAGTTTAATATGAAAAAATAAAATCGATTAATCAATTTTTTATCCTGCTGTTTTTATGCTACATGTCCTCTTGATGTAATAATTCAAAAATCTTGTAACATTTCCCATACTTTTTAAGCTGTCCATAAACCTTTTCCTTCTTTAAAATGCATTAAAATTTAAAATAACTATGTGGAAAAAATAATACTTTCGTCTTTTTTAAAAGACGAAAAAGCATGATCAGTAAAAATAATCTTCAAATGGAAAGGGGAATCAATATTTTTTCTTTCATCTGCGTTTTTAATCATTTTTTACGCCATTTTTCCATGAAAACCAGTTAATTACATGCAAAATTTATAAACACGAGACTCCCTTGAAATCTTTACAGTTCAAAGCCACGGTAGAAATAATTTTATGTAAAAATTAATATGCATAAGGTTTATTTTTTTTCTTGTGGATCACCTTTCATCTATTTACAAAGTAAAAAATCGGTATCGCTTGATGAAACGGAAACGTAATTGAATTTGAAAATACGTTTACACGAGAAAGAAAATTCTTTCGTCATATGCGATATGTTACTTAACTAAATTTTTTTGATTTTTTTAAAAGCATCGTGGAGAAGATGCGATTGATTTTAAATTTCAAAGGAACTTGTACTGTTTTAGAGTTTACACAAGACACGTGCGGTGCATTGTCAATTTAATATGTTCTTTTAATCAAAGTATCATTCACAATTTTTGAAAAGTAAGCATTCGGACAGGTCTTCCAAATGGTCCATTTTTTAATACAACTTTATACATACAATGGTGGCCAACAGTTTGGATATTTTTTGAAAGTTTCATGTTTTTCATCTTTGTGTGCTTGTAGAATATATTAATTTTCACTTAAATACAAACATTTATATATCAAATTGAAGGTAATTCAATGTAGAATTTAATAAGAAAAACAGTATTACAATATCTGTATTACAAAAAAAGTTATGCTCATTTTAGTAGAACAAACAAACACAAATCGTTTTGAATAAGGACGTTTTTTGTAATAAAAGCGTACTAGCCAACCACAAACACTGTTCTGAGGACCAATCAAATGTCTGTAACTATAGTTTAGGTTATTTGGATGGTAAAAGAGTTGTTGTGGAAATATTTTGCGGAAAGATGCATACTAGTACAATTAAATAGAGTATTGCAGTTTTTGAATATTTAAAGTCCTTTTTTTAAAATTAAACTAATTTTAAACAATGTCATCAACAAGAAGAACTAATTGGACATCTACAAAAAGAAGCCGAATTGTCATATTGAGAGAAAATGGCCTCCCTTATGCTGAAATTTAATACAAGCTGTTGAAGACAAGTTGGTGGTTCAGTGATTAGTTCTGGTGTACGAAAGTTCTGTTTCCGTTATAAAAAAAACGAAATCAGTGGAAAATAAGTCCAAATCAGGCCGGATAAAAAAATGCACAAGTGCTACTGCCGATAGAAAAATTAAACGGCTATGCCTTCAAGATAGAAAAATTTCATCAGATGCCACTATATGTGAAATGAATGCAGCGGGAATTGCAGTAAGTTCAAGAACAATAAGAAGAAGTTCAAAAAATAGTTAATTGTAGTTAAAAAGAAGAAGGTTATCAGGATTTGGACTACAAGCTAGAATTCCAAGGAAAAAAACATATTTAAATAAAAAGCAACGCGAAAAACAAGTTAAGTGGGCAACAGAACACATTAAGTGGTCAGAACATCAATGGAAGCAAGTAATCTGGAGCAATGAGAGTAAAATATCGCTCTTTGGTAGTGATGGTAGAAAATACGTGAGACGTAGAGTAGGAGAAGCACTTCATCCTGATTGCATTGAAGCAACTACAAAAAACCCAACAAATGTCATGATTTGGGCATGTATGTCTGCAGATGGTGTGGACCGAATTCAAGTGATTGATGGCATCCTGAATGCCAAAAAATACATCGAAACTGTCCTGGAACCAAAATTGATACCTTCCATCCGGGATCTCTTCCCCAAGAGCGCACCATTTATTATTCAGCAGGATTCAGCTCCGTGACACACAGCAAAAGTATGCAAAGTATGGTTTCAAAATAAAGGCATAGATGTATTACCATGGCCAGGAAACAGCCCAGATCTCAATCCAATTGAAAATTTGTGGCGACGTTTGAAAATTCTTGTACAAAAAAAAGGTCCATCCAATAAAAGACAACTTATTGAAGCTATAATTGATTCTTGGCACCATGTGAGTACGAAAGATGAACTCCAAACACTCGTTCACTCGATGAAAAGACGCTGTGAAGCTGTCTTACAAAATAAGGGTTATCCTACTAAGTATTGGTTGTGTAAGTATCACTTTAAAAAAATGCAAATCTAAGATAGATCTTACTATTAGTTGCATAACTTTTTTTGTAATACAGATATTGTAATACTGTTTTTATTATTAAATTCTACATTGAATTTCCTTAAATTTGATATACAAGCGTTTGTATTTAAGTGAAAAATAATATATTCTACAAGCACACAAAGTTGAAAAACATTAAACTTTCAAAAAATGTCCACACTTTTGGCCACCACTGTATATATAAATGTATTTTTTTATACATTTCCTTGGAAAATTTGTAGATAACTACCTCAAATGTTAATTCTATCGCAAATTTTGACTACCATGAAACACTACTATGAAACTACCATGAAAATGGTTCTTAGGAAATACTGCTATTTAAAAACCGGACCATTTGGGAGCTCTGTTTAGTTTACATAATAGCAGGTATACTGTGATTTAATATATAGATTACTATACGAAAATTCTGTTATATAGTTTGAATTTAAAAAAAAAACGCTTTAAATTGACGACTGTGATCATCCGTGGTATTAAATTTTTATTTTATTTGAGTTTTTTTTCCTTACTTGGGAGAAAAAAATTAGGTCAAATGTCTCAGAATTATTAATTGTGTAAAAAAACTTGAATTAATTTTATATATATATATATATATATATATATATATATATATATAAAAAAAAAAAAAAAGCGCATGTCGAAACCGAAATCCTCCTTGTAGAAATGATTGTAGATCATTATAGAATATATAATTTTTAGGTGGATTTCTTAAGAAATAAAACCTATTACATTCTCCCCTAAGTTGGAATTTCTGGAAAATTTTTACAGATCTACGCCGATCATGACTCCCAAAACCCAAAACCCAAAACCACCCCCAGTTTAAAACTTTATATATCTATCTATCAATCTATATAACTTTTTTATGGACACGATAACTTGAATAATACTGCACCAATCACTTCCAAACTCATACATAAATGAAGAGGCATAAAATGTGGATCAAGTTCGTTAATGGGCAAAATCGAACCAAGGGTGGCTTTTTGTAAAAAAGAAAAAAACCCATAATACCTAATTATGATACGTATCGAATCCGTTTGAAGTTATTATTACTTCTTGGAAAAGGGCGAAAAATATTTGTATAACAGATTTTCGATATCATTAAAACTATGGCCTCAAGGAGGAGGGGTAATAGGGTTTTAAATAGAAAAAAAAACATAACTTTGTCCATTCACAAGATATGAAATCCGATTAAATTTATTATAAAACCTCTTAATATTATCTACAACTTTTATACTGACGAGTTTTTTATAAAAACAACCTTTACGGTAAAAAAAAAATAAATAAATAAATAAATAAATAAATAATAACAATAACAATAATAATAATAATAATAATAAATCCCTGCTGGTTCTGTCTACAGCAACAGGTAGATTTTGAAGTAGGCGGTCCCAACTGCCGCATCAAAGCAAAAAGGTAATTTCTTCTGCAATTTCCAATAAGCAGGCGCCCCACGATATGCGTATTCGAAATCTACCAGTGCATGTAGGCCGAGCCATCAGGGATTTTTTTTAGGTGGGTGGCTTTTGTTTGAAATTAATGTAATTTATGTCTTACTAAAACGTAAAAGGAAATTGCGTAAATAAAATATGTATGTGTAAATAACATGATATGCAAATAACATATAAGTAAATGTATATGAACATTAGAGAAGATGAGATGGCAAAAGAATTAAAATATGGTAGTGAATATGTCAGGACACGAAAAACGGGGAGACACTAGAAGGACAATACACGAGATAAATATCAATAAAATACATTAACATGGTATGGTTAATTGATTTGTTATCTAAGGCAGTGAAAGTACCATTTTCATGCTTTTATTTTTATCTAGTATTTTATATTAATATACCTATCTTTCATTATTTGTTATTATTAGAAATTTTTCTCGGAAAAATAGCGATGTGTTGGAACAATTTTGATTTAGAAATGTCAGATATGAATAGATCAAGCATTTAATTCACAGGGAGACACAATTTTGATGTTTTTGCCGAACAGTGTATTCAAGCTACACGTTTTTATAGTAATAATAATAATTATTATTTTATAGATTACTTTTTAGCTCATAGGCTATTAAAGCCTGAGAGCTAATGTGCCCTCAGGTCTGTATGTACGTATGTATGTAAGTATGTATGTACCTAACGCGATAACTCTTGATAGAAATATCTATTTTGCTTCAAATTGTGTATGTAGATTCATTCTGATAAGGTGCTTCCCTGATTAGCTTTGGAAGTTCATTGCTTAAGTAAAAATGAGAGGGGGGGGGGGCTAATCCACTCTTAGTTTAGATAAATGTGTTTTTCATGCAGAATTATCCGATTTACTTCAAATTTTGCACATAGGTTCATTCTGCTAAGGTGCTTCTCTGATTAGTTTTGGGGGTTCATTGGTTAAGTATAAAGAGGAGAAACGGGGGTGGCTAATCCTCCCCCTTAATTTAGCTAAATGGGTATTTCATGAAGAATTATCCAATTTGCTCCAAATTCGGCAAACAGGTTTATTCTGATAAAGCACTCCCTTGGTTAGATTTTGAGGTTGATTGGTGAAAAGCTAATCCACCCCCCCCCCCAATAATTTGGCTAAATGGGCATTTCATGCAGAATTATCCGATTTGCTTCAAATTGTATATACATATTTATTGTCAATTTCTTTATTTTTCGAGGGGCATTATTCTTTGATATAAGAGTATAATATACAATGAGTGTGAATAGCCGGTGAGCCCAATGCCACCAATTTCACTGTGCACTTTTCTTTTTATTATTTCTTTAAAAAGTAAGAATCTATACTGTTTGTTAAGGCTGAAATGTAATAGAATTTGAAAATACGTTTTCATACAAAAATCCCTTTCGTAATATGAATGTGTTATGTATTTGCTTTAGAAAAGGTTCGTAGAGTAGACAAATTTGTTTTAAAGTTTGTAAGTAAATTTTTATTGATGATACCGAAAAATAAATCGATTTTAAAATGCGTCTGTATTTACAAAATAAAATATTTTTCGTCATAAGCTAGTTATATGTTACTTAACTGAAATATATATCATGTGCTTTCCTTAGTGATCGTAAAGCAGATTCATTTGATTTGATTTTTCTATGGAATTTTGTATGTATAAAGTGTTTGCTCACGATAGCATGTTATGCTACGTGCGTTTATATTTATTCTATTTAATTCAACTTTCTCGATAGAAATAATTTTATGTAAAAATAAATTTCTTGCGTATTCAGATTAACTGGTTGCCATTCATATCTTTAGAAAGTAAAAAAATCGATACCGATTGATGACATAAATAAATTTGAAAATGCGTATTCATAAAAAGAAAATCTCTTTACTTATTTGAGAAATGTTACTTAACACGTTCACTGTAGGGTTAAAATTACCGGAATTTTATTTTGTTTAGAAAGTTAGAATTCATACCAGAAAATACTGATAGCAATATTTACTTTATTTAACTACAGACATTTCGTGATTACACAAAATAAAAATTCTTCTTTCGTAATTTCCGGTATGAATTCGTAATTTTAGATTGAATAACCACGAGTATACTCGTGGTTGGTAGCGAATGGGTTAACTGATATATATTGTACCAGGAGACCCATACGAGGATTTCGGACTGCAGTCTAATATTTTTTTTAGCAATATCTAAAGTTTTATAAATGCAGGTTTCAACTTTTAAAGGAAAATTAAGGACAAAAGTATATGTAAACAACATTTGTCAATCCAGAATATCATCTCATTTATTCCATCAAAGTTATAGTAGAAACGGATCAAAGATAGCAAAAGGCAAGCGCGAGGGAAAAAAATATCAATCGTATCTTAACTACATTAGAGAATGACGTCATCCGCTTCGAGAAAAACATGGGACAAAGAAAAATAAATTGAATCCTGATAATATAAATTTTAATTCAATATAACAAATCATACATTTTATGCTATATGTAATGCTTCGATCGATCGATTGTGTCTTTTTCTGCTAAACATTTGAATTTGAATTTTAATCATAAATATAAAATAAACCCATGCAGAGACGTCACAATTTATCTTATTTGTACTATTTACTTTTTATAATATTGTTGAGCACGATATAATAAGGTATTTTATTTTGTGGCAACATTGATTTAAGAAAACCTTTCATTTCATTTATGAAAACAATGCTACTCGTATTTAACTAATTTTTTCGTGGACAGAAAATATTTCAAAATAAAGTACGCACAAAAACATGTGATTCCATTACATAAAAGATAGCGGGTGTTTACACTGCGCTAAAGGTATTGATTAACTGGTCTGTATTACGAAAATATGTAATGCATTGATGTAAATAATGAAAAGAGTTTATAAATTACTAAAATGTTTATATACATATTTACATTACATTAGGTTAAATCCGAAATGTTGACACCATAGTCAGTTTCGAACACTATCATAATGAATGAGCGGACAATACTGTGCTGTAGAGTTTAACTATTTCGTAAGTATTCGTCAGTACAACGGTTAGTAGTTGACATGGATGAGAAGTTCTTGTTGTAGATACAAATAAACAGTTAATCCAGGAGGAATGACTGAGCAGAGTTAGACGACAGAAGAATTTATTTCGTAAAAACAAAGCATCATAAGACACAGGAGCAAGATAGTCGAAGAAGCAAGGGGAGGTACCCTAGTAATCGGCAGCCTACGGTAACAGCTTGTTTGGTCAAGTCAAAAGGCCGAAGTGAAGATCTTCTAAAAGTTACATGTACGGGTGTTGGCGCGGAAAGCATGATAAAATCGCCAGTACTTGGCGAGGGAGTTTTTGGAGACAACGGTCGGACGCGTATGGGAAAAAACGATAACTGCTAGATTCTGTCTATGATAATGCATTCATTTGAGGATGGGGGGAAGGGTTGTAAAGATTCTTTCATGGAGACAGAAAAGGAAAAAGAAAAGAAAGTAATTTTGGGATTGGCGTTTGATTTTGCTAAAAGACAGCTGCAATTAACGGTTACATATAACTCGAATCTAATAACAGGGTGTGAAGGATATGAGCTTGCATATTATAGTTTACATGTGGGCGCGAGATATTTTAATTAATTCTTTTGAGAGCGGATGAGAAGTGCAAATGCTTGCATAAAGAATATCGGTTATACGTTACATTATTTTAATAAGTAGAGCACAGCTGCATATATATTTTGTCTAACTTTTAAGACAGATGCACTTTTGATTTCATGAGAAGGAAACGGTTGAATTCGAAATATGTGAACATTAGTAACTTATTTTTAGCATAACCGCAAATTAAGGACAGAGAGGTTTCTGATATATGAGAGTGACTTGTATTTTAGAATGAAGAAAGTAGATTCGTTATCTAAATTAAATCAGAAATAGATTTTAGTTAACATATTGAATTTTGGGGGGGGATTACAGACATTTAAAAATTGTAAACTATAATTGTTTATTTTAATTATTTATTTATTTGGGGGGAATGAATAAATCTTTATGAATTTTTTTTTTTTTTTAAATCTCTATTTTGGGGGGGGGGGGGGAGGAGAAGCATGCAATCAATACATGTATGCCAGATGTTGGAAGAGGAATGGAAAAGCTTATGTTAACTTGTTACAATTTTGAGGGGGGGGGGGGGTTTGAACTGAAAGTAAGATATATGACAAACGTCTTTGTCATATATATCACCCCATTGACCAGAAAAGCTGTACTGTTTACAGTACAGTTTAAAAAAAATATATACAATACAATTATACTCTCCCCAAGCTTAAAATAATACATACATAATATAAAACAAAATACTTGTAAAATTATATGAGTTGCAACAGTATAAAGGATTTTGTTACCTCAATAGTTCGTAACATCAGGCCATAAAATATAAAACATAGTGCACTACCTTCGAAGGTTTTTTTTTTTTTTATATCTTCGTCCTTTTATTTTCTGTTTTGTTCTTTTTCTTTTTGTCATTCTGTCTGGTACCAGTTTTAAAAAGTTACTATTTAACTAGACATGTCTAATGATAACTGAACACAAAACAGTACTCATTTTCTCAATTTGTTGCACTTAAATACCATAATTACTACTTAAGTATAATATGAAACACAAATGAAAACAATTAAAAAATAAACACAAATAACACATAACATAAACATATATCCTTAAAAATTAACTTGACTTATATGAAAAAGTGAAAATGGATTAACTCAAGTGTAGTGTACTGAAAAGTTGTTTGAAAAAAAAGTTTTTAAAATTCGTGCAAGCACAGGACGGTAAAAAAAACAGGTGCATGTGGCACGCCCATAAAAAGGGACCGCCCTTAATCTTGTCAATGCATGACAAGTGTGATGTCTCAGGCTTAGGGCCTTACGACCTAGGTGAGGAGGGCAGTGATGAGAGTCCACATCATTACAACATGAACTCCCTGCTCCCCAATGAAGATCGCACTGATCTCCAAACAGGAGCACGATTCGGGAACACATATACTTTTGGGAAAAGGGAATATTGTGAATTAGTAAACTAAATCACAATTGTCTCTCTAAACACAATCTGGTGAGGGGTGGTAACCTAAGGGCAAAAATTTAGAACGGTACCACTAGCCTGAAGGGGAAGAATTAGTAAAAATAAAAAAACAGATACAAGTGTATCTTATGCAAATCCTAATGTATTGACAGTCCTAGAGTGTTGAGAGACCTAAAATATGTCATAATCGGGTGTGATGAAGTGAAACTGTACAAGTCATGTAAGCAAATGCTTTAAGTTTGTTTACGAGAACTTTTTTTTATTTATTTGAAAGATCTTATTTATTTAAAATATTTGCAATGTTGTATTCAGTATGAATGAAAGTTTAAAGTGTGAGAGAAAAAGAATGTGACAAGATTATATTTATCTACTGTTTATAAAATTGAATGAAAAATTAAAAGAATGGTGTGACCCGATACAAAATATTGTGTAAAAGTGGTCTTCACAAGAAGACATGGACCAGCCGTGAAGTCAGGTGAAGACAAGTTATGCACAGTATACGTAGAATCCTGGCCAGGGATAAAACACTTAGTATCAGATCATATTAAAAATTTAAAAGTTTTTTTTTTTTTTTTAAAGTTTATTATTATTATTATTATTTTTAAAATTTGTTACAAATTATCTTTTTCTTAAATTGTAGCGAGGGGCGAGAATGGTGTTAGAAGAATTATTATTTGTAACATGACTTGCAGGATCACATAAATGTCCATATCGAGGTGGTGCTAGAAGAAGTCTATCAATATGTACCCTAAATGCAGTATCATCATGAGCATATAATCTTTTAATTGAAAATGAAACAGGAGAGTGTTTAAATGTTACAATATATGGACCGGTATATTTAGGTTTAAATTTGTCGACTGATTTTAAATAAACAATATCTTTTAAACATATATTTCTTAATTTAGCTTTTCGACTGTGAATTTTGTAACGTCTATCTTGAGCAGTTTTAATGTTGTTATATGCTTTGTCATATATTTTGTTTAAGTCATCTAGTAATTTATAAACTTCAACATGTTTATCTAGAAATGCTTGGTTGGTACTATGATCATATGTGTCAAAAATTAATGAAAGTTCACGACCAAAATGAAGTAAGTTAGGTGAAAATAGTGTAGAAGAGTGTGTCGAACCATTATAAAGTGACTTATGAATAAACAGAGCATTTTCAAAAGAGTGTCCTTCTTGTAGTAATGTGGTAACAGAATATTTAATAGACTTGTTAATTCGCTCGGCAATACTATTAGATTGTGGGTGCGAGACCGAACTGTGATGTATTTTTATGCCAAGAGCATCATTAAATGCATTATAGATATGAGAAGTATATTGTGGGCCTAAGTCTGACAAAATACAGACGGGTCTCCCATAGGTAGTTATGTAACTAAATAAGCATTTTACAACTTTGGGTGCAGAAGTATCAGTGAGAGGATAGAGTTCAATGTGTCTTGAGAAGTGATCGGTTACAGTTAAAACATGTTTATTGTTTGAGAAAGGACCAAGTAAATCAGTACTGACTGTATGACCAGGATATCTTGGTGTGTATGTAGGTTGAAGAGGTGCGGGAGGAGTGTTATGGTGTTTGGCCTGTAAACATTTGACACATGAAGCTACAAAGTTGAGTGTATCTACATAGATGCCTTTCCAAAAATATTTGGATGTAAGAAATTCATAAGTTTTGGCCATACCAAAGTGTGACAGATGGGATATAGTTAAAACTTTACTTTTAAGTGAATCAGGGACAACAATGTGATATGAGAAAGTATTATTTATGACATCTTCCTTTTTGAACATTAATATTTTAGAATCAGGATGTATGAAGTAATTCGGGAATTTTGAAGAAGGTCCATTTTGTAATATATGATCATAAATACTAGCTAAGGTAGGGTCTTTTTGTTGTTCAGTGCAAAAAGTTTGATTTGATATCTCCAATAATGGGTCTCGTTTTGTTCGTTCACCTGAGATGAGAAAATTTACTTGACAATTGTTGTTATTAACAGATTTACAAATATCAGGTGTTTCATGATCGACTATTGGAAGTGGTTGAGGATCATGGATAAGGTTAGGATTGGTTAATAAATTTTCTTGGTTGTTGTCAAAATTACAGCGAGAGAAATAATCTGCTAAAACATTTGAAGATCCAGGAATGTGTTCAAAATCATATGAATATTCTGAAAGGTCAATTAGCCAACGGGTGGTTATGTCTGCTGGGTTTGTAGTTTTTTTGTATTTTTTTAGAGGTTTGCTATCTGACAAGATTAGGAATTTTCTGTTGTATAAGTAATATTTGAATGCAATAACAGATTTGTAAATTGCCATGAGTTCTAGTTTTAAAGCAGGATATTTTTTTTCAGAGGAATTTAAGGATTTAGAAAAGTATGCTACTGGTAGAAGATTTCCATTATGTTCTTGCATTAAAACGCCAGAGATGGCAATGTTAGATGCATCTGTATTCAAATAAAAATTCTTATTCCAATCTGGTAACCTAACCATGGGTGAACCGAAGAAAATTTTCTGTATTGTTTTAAGTATGTCCTGATGTTTTTCTGTCCAGATGAATTTAGTTTTAGGAGTAGTTAAATCAATAAGTGGTTGCACTAGTTTGTTAAATGTTGGAATTAATGATTTATAGAAAGTTATCAAACCAATAAGCCTTTTTAGTTGTCTTTTTGTAGTTGGTGTAGGAAATGAAGTTATTTTTACAATGTTAGAATGGATTGGTGAAATACAATGATTTTCTATTTGAAAACCTAAGTAGTTGACTTTTGTTTGATGAAAGTTGCATTTATTAGGTGAAAGAGTGAGATTGTACTTGGAAAGGAGGTTAAAAATTTTGTCGAGTTTAGAGCACATTTCATCAAAAGAATTCGCACCTATAATAAAGTCATCTTGATACGTATACACACCTTGTAGGTGTAGTTCGTCAATTAAAGAGTCCATTAGAGCTTGAAAGATTGAGGCACTTGTCTTTAAACCAAAGACAAGTCTGCGGTAAGAAAAAGATCCAAACATGGTGGTAAAAGTTAGTTGATTATGAAATTTTTCTGGTAAGTTAATTTGGTGGTATGCTTGATGAAAGTCAAGTGTTGTAAAGAATGTGTAAGAAGAGAGATTAGCGATGATGTTTTGAATTTTTGGTAGTGGGTAAGATGATCCTTGTATTACAGTGTTTAACATTCGAAGGTCAAGTGCGAGGCGAAATTTTTGTTTACCAGTACCATCTGGTTTTTTTCTAACAAGTAACATAGGACAAGACCATTCGGAGCAATGTCTTTGTATAATTCCAGCTTCAAGTAATTGATTAATTTGATCTAATGCATCTTTTTGTAATGCCTGAGGTATTGGAAAAGGAAGTGTTTTTATAGGATAGTCATTAATGAATTTCAAATCTGGAATAATTTTATCTGTATGCCCAAGTGTATTTAGAGATTTTGAAAATACAGGGTAATATTTGAGTAACATTTCTTTTAGAATTTCAGCCTCATTGGATGGTAAGTGTTCAAGATTGAAATCAGTTGCAGATAAGTCTTCTTTTCTTTTTTTGAGAATGTCTTTAGAAGCTTGAATGAGATTTAAAAATTGTTGATCTGAGTTATCTTGACTAATTTTATCTGGGGAGTACTCAATTATTTCCTCGACCTCAAAAAGTTGACCTATTTTAGCTTTTTTTTGAATGTGAATGGGATTATCAGAATTGTTTTTAACCGAAATCAGGAAAAATGTATATTGTTGTGGAATTTTTCTTTTTCGCTTTGGATTTTTTGATTTTATTATAGCATCAAATCCTATTAAATTGTCAACGTGTGAATTGTATTGAAATAAATAATCTTTGTCTGTGCTAATAGAATCTGTGAAAACTGAAATCCATTTTTGTTCCTGAGGGTTTAAGGAAATTCTACGAGTCAAAGCTACAGTTTGATTTTTGAAGGAGTTGGGTTGTGTACTACATTGGTTTATTTCAGAAGATGAAGTAGTTTGTTTGTTTACCAAAGGAATCGATAAAGTGTTGTCAATATGGATAATGTTTTTGACGGTGTTTACAACAATATTGAATCGTTTGATGAAATCATAGCCGATAATACCTTGAAAACTAGATGAATCTGGTATGTCTACGATATAAAAGTGGTGATTAAAGTTTTTGTGTTGTAATTTAATGGAGGTTCTAATACATGCGGAAAAATCTACATCAGAATTGACTGTTTTGATGACAACACCAGTTGATAATCTCTTATATTTTAAAATTGTTTTTAATTCATCAAATAAAGACTGTGATAGTAACGAAATAGTACTTCCTGTATCGCAAAGTAGAGTAATATCTTTTTTTGCAATTGAGGCCTTTACAAGGGGAAGTGATGTTGAGTCTTTAATGACATTGTAAATAATTTTTGTAGTGGTGTCATCGTATTGTTCTGTGTTTGTTTGTGTTGTTTCATGCTTAGAAATTTTTACACTATCACATGTTTGTGTGCTTACAGAGTTTACTAGTCTATTAAGTGAAATTTTTGGTAAGGACGGATCTGGGAAAAAACTGGCTGATGTGTAATCAGTAGGGGGGTGAGGTGCAAAGCCATCAGCAAAATTACACCTCTGACTTAGTTTTCCTGTTGTCGATTGTTGTTGTTGTGAAATTGTCCTCGTCTTTGTGTATTTAAGCGTTTCCACTTAAAACAGGCTTGCGCTTCGTGACCACTTTTGAAACATAGCTGGCAAGTAGTTCTGTGAAATCTGTACGACTTATGTGGAGAGGGGCGTTTGTTATAATTGCGACTTTGAAATTTCCGTTTGTTGTGCATGCCAGCAAATTTAGTTTTGTAAGTTGCCGCGTCATCTTTAATTTCTGGTTGTGTTTGGGTATTTACAGAAAGGGCGTTTATTTTCTCGGTTAGCTGTTTCAGCTGGTCGGCAAATATTGAATCAGTTGGGGAAGGGGTGGGGTAAGCATGCAAAATTTTTTCTCCGTACAAAATATCTTGTAGCGCCTGGGCTCTTAAAACTGCGGGTTGGTACTCTGTAATCCCTTCCTCTTGGATTTTAATTCGTAGATTGGATGGAATGGTTTCCAGGAATTTCATGTATTTAATTTTGTCACGCGCATTGGCATCTTGAATGTCCGAATAAACTGTTGCAGCCAGAACATTAAGCCTATGGGCAAAGTTTTTAATGGTTTCTGCGGGTAAGAGCGTTAAGTTTGCAAGTTCGACTGCTACCTGTGATTTGCTAGGAGGGGAAAAAAAATTGGAAAATTCTTTTTCGATTACATTTATGTCATTTGAGATTAGTAAATCAGGGTTCTGTGTTAAATATTTTAATGCAGGACCAGATAATTTACTTTTTAGTAGAGCAATTGTTGCTTGCGGGCTGTATTTATTTATTTGACTAACAGACCGTACTTGGTCGAAAAAGAATTTGAGTGATTCATGATCACCGTCAAAAGTAGGCAAGTTAATTGGTATTTGCCGAGAAGCCATGGTGGCCAAAAATACTATTAACTAATCTATGAAATTCAAGGAAACACTGCATGCACAATAAAATAACTAAAAAAAAATATCAATATACACTAGCAGGTAATAAATATAACATGAAAGAAAAATGTAAACCGGATTTATATCATAATAAATAATAATGACTGATCACTGTTTCTTTTTAGCGTATAGATCCCTAACGCTCATTTTTTAAATTCATCTTTAAAAAGAAACAGCGATGAATGAGAGAAAAATAGAGGAGGAAAAAAAAAATATATCCTTTTTTTTTTATAACTTTAAAATCAATTTGCATAGCATGAAATACAAGCAAAGATCTTACCTGGGATCAATCAATACAAGTATAAAAAGTAAAGAATTCATGCAAACTATTTAAATTGTTAAGAATGGAACATAGCATTTCTTTTCTTCATTTAAAAAAAATGAAACCAATATTGCAAGACAATTTAAGTTATTTTTTTTTTATTTTTTTTTATTTTTTTTTTTTAAAACTGGTTTACTGAAAATTAAAAACTCAAATTAATATTTGTATCCAAAACACCTTAAAAAAAAACAATCTTGCCTTAAATATTCATAAAAATATCATATTTTACAACAACTAAAAAAAATGTAAGAAAAATAATCATATTTATACCATTTAATGTGAAAGTTCAAACATTAAATTAAATTAAATTTCATTCTGCATATTTAATTAAGAAGGTTTTGGTAAAAGGCAACCACAAAAATTAACTAAAACTTTGTTATTGAATAAATTCTTTTAAGAATAGGAATGCAATATTTTTAACCAAATAAAACATTTTACTATTGACTGATTTATAAAATATATATATATAACACTGACACTAATGCTATATGAGAGAAAGGAAAAAAAATATATATATTGTGATACTGAAATATTAAATGTATTCATGTAACTGTTTTTTTTTATAAGAGAAGTATGAAGGTTGAAATATACATTTTAATCAAAGTAAAAGAAACAAATTTTTTATTTACTGCGATTGAGTAAAATTTAAAATATGAAAACATTCTATTCATCCTTCATACTTATTAATTTAAAATAAAATAAAATCTTATTTTTTTGTAAAAAAAAAATTCGTTCACCAACGTTTTGAATCATCACAAATTTGTATCACCACATTCTTGTACAAATCTTCTTATTTCGTTTCATTTAGATCAATATATTTTTTTTTTTTTTTTACCTACTTACTTTATTTACCTGGTTTGTGTGAGAAAATTATAGTTAAAAAAATTGTCTAGTGATCATTATGTAAATATACTCTTGAATGAGACAATATCGAAACACAAGATACTTCAGAAGCACAAACACGTTCACAAACGTTACGGTAAGCACGATTAGCAATGTTGGGTTTTGTTTAAATACTTTTCACATATTTCACGGACCTAAGTTGCTAAAATACACTGGTAGATCACGGTTCTTGATTTTCGTACGCACACAAAAAAGGCAAAAAAACAGCACATCTCACGACGTAGATAGAATCTCAGCTGGCGGGAGGGATGCACAGGCAACGAAGAAACACCGTAGCACACGCGTACATATGTGAACACGTTTTCAACGAAACACTTTGTTTTTTTTTAAAACACTAATTTTGAACGTCCACTATTTGAAGGCGCACACAACACACGGAATATCATCAGAGGGGGGAATGCACTTGAAAACGATGCTGATACACAAGTCACGCTTTGAGTCAGACGAGATGAGGGGGTGACGAGGGATTCCACAGAAGAGATGGGGAGGGGGGGGTGCGCTTCAGATAGAGGTTGTCAACAACAGATGAGAAGACTCTAGCATGTTCGCTCTGGAAAGGAAGGAGGGGGGGCTTCCACAGACGACGGTGCGGTGGCGTGCAGGAAAAATTTTGAATGTCAATGTTCAAAATGAAAGTATAGGAGTTCAGCGAAGCAGAATTTAAAAGTTCCACATAGTCCAGCGACCGTTGGAGATTAAAAAGTATTGTTGAATTCCAGTACTTCGGTACCTCCCCTTGTGAAAAGAAAGTCTCTAGATAGAGGCGCCGGCGGATACGCACCAATTTTTTTGTGCTGTAGAGTTTAACTATTTCGTAAGTATTCGTCAGTACAACGGTTAGTAGTTGACATGGATGAGAAGTTCTTGTTGTAGATACAAATAAACAGTTAATCCAGGAGGAATGACTGAGCAGAGTTAGACGACAGAAGAATTTATTTCGTAAAAACAAAGCATCATAAGACACAGGAGCAAGATAGTCGAAGAAGCAAGGGGAGGTACCCTAGTAATCGGCAGCCTACGGTAACAGCTTGTTTGGTCAAGTCAAAAGGCCGAAGTGAAGATCTTCTAAAAGTTACATGTACGGGTGTTGGCGCGGAAAGCATGATAAAATCGCCAGTACTTGGCGAGGGAGTTTTTGGAGACAACGGTCGGACGCGTATGGGAAAAAACGATAACTGCTAGATTCTGTCTATGATAATGCATTCATTTGAGGATGGGGGGAAGGGTTGTAAAGATTCTTTCATGGAGACAGAAAAGGAAAAAGAAAAGAAAGTAATTTTGGGATTGGCGTTTGATTTTGCTAAAAGACAGCTGCAATTAACGGTTACATATAACTCGAATCTAATAACAGGGTGTGAAGGATATGAGCTTGCATATTATAGTTTACATGTGGGCGCGAGATATTTTAATTAATTCTTTTGAGAGCGGATGAGAAGTGCAAATGCTTGCATAAAGAATATCGGTTATACGTTACATTATTTTAATAAGTAGAGCACAGCTGCATATATATTTTGTCTAACTTTTAAGACAGATGCACTTTTGATTTCATGAGAAGGAAACGGTTGAATTCGAAATATGTGAACATTAGTAACTTATTTTTAGCATAACCGCAAATTAAGGACAGAGAGGTTTCTGATATATGAGAGTGACTTGTATTTTAGAATGAAGAAAGTAGATTCGTTATCTAAATTAAATCAGAAATAGATTTTAGTTAACATATTGAATTTTGGGGGGGGATTACAGACATTTAAAAATTGTAAACTATAATTGTTTATTTTAATTATTTATTTATTTGGGGGGAATGAATAAATCTTTATGAATTTTTTTTTTTTTTTTTTAAATCTCTATTTTGGGGGGGGGGGGGGAGGAGAAGCATGCAATCAATACATGTATGCCAGATGTTGGAAGAGGAATGGAAAAGCTTATGTTAACTTGTTACAATTTTGAGGGGGGGGGGGGTTTGAACTGAAAGTAAGATATATGACAAACGTCTTTGTCATAAATACCACTTGAAGAACAAAATAACTATATTATTCTTACTATGATGAAAAAATGACTTCTTATTACTTACTATCTTTAATGACTGCATAGTCATTTTAGATAATAAAATAGCTCCATTATGCGGTTTATTCTGTATTGAATTATTCGTGCGAATATCACAACAAACGCGGGAGAGACTAACTGTTGCCATGCGGCAAAAACAAAATCATGAAAGAATGCGCTAAAGTCGTCTGTAAGACCCAGGTAAGCCGTAACATACCTGCCCCCGTTGACATGTGCCAACATTTAAAAAAATAATATTACCTATTTTACAACTTAAGCATCATAAGAATTACTTTTTAAAACAATGTGCATTACTATTAGAAACATTACAAATATGCAATCTTCAAACACTTTGCATACAATGCTTTCACAATATAAGAAATTTATCCATGATAATACAACAACAATTAAACTTGAATGTACCACTAAAAGCAAGTATCAAAATACACTCAAAAAATGCTAACATATATCGTAACTTTAGCTGAGTCCATAATATTTAATGTAAGAAAATACTAGACTAATAAAAGAAATGGTGTGGACTAGGGTTGACACTTTGTAAGGGCAAATTTCCCATAATTTGACTTGCCCCTATTGGTTTGTTTCGAAAACAGGTGACACATTTATGAACTATCTTTCGGGCTAGTTATCTACTACTAGCCGCCACTGGCGACCAGTTTGGTCGCCCTTAAATGTATGTTAAGCATTGTAACAAATTATTTTTATTCATAATTTATTTTTTCCTTAATCCCTCGCATAACTGGAAAAATCTAATAGATAAATCAAGAACTTTTGCGATCGCGGTAGCATTTCGCATATTTTTTGTTGTTATGTATTTCATCTTTCTTGACAAAAACCGCTTAACCCACTTAAGAATTTATGCTTCATGTCCGTTTCCTTATCACTTGCAATATGTTCGCTAATGCGGAGATTCTTAAACATATTTGGCGCAAAACAAAAATCGCGCCAGCCCCGGTGCGTCCGTGACAGCTGTTTCAATTTAAAATACATGACGTTCACATTTTTCATTTAAAATAGAAAATAGAAAAATAATAATTATCATAAATCAAAACATTTGATTTCAAATTAAAGTATCGTTTCTAATTTGCACGCGCAAAAAATAAAAGCTGACAATTATTTTCGAAATTTGATCCATTAAATATTATTACATGAGTTCAACTTACGTCAAAAAAGATCCGGAAGTTGAGTTGTATGGAACAGAATTAAGGTAAACTTTGACTGTCTCACTGGTGCGGATTATTTTTTTTACGCCAGGCAGCGATCCAAAAATTCATGGTTTAATATTTTAAACATTCACAACGAATGAATCTTTTTTCTTTGTTTACTTTCATATATAGAGAATTTTAACTGCGAACCTAATTTAAACTGAAGTTATTGCAGAATGTATACATAATTGAACGTAAGTCATCTCTCAAATATTAATTTATTTGAACGATCTTTCTAAAAATGTAATTTTTATGCAGTTTTATTTGCAAAAATAATTTTGAATAAAAATGGCCGCCTGGCATATGAAAAAGTGAAACGGACATCCCGGAACTGTTGATGACAGTCACATGACTTACGGTTTTATTATATAGATGGATGACCCAATAATTTTGCCCAATAATTTTATTTTCCATAAAAAGCAGGTTTTTTATAAAATAAAAACGTGCCGGTAGATTTTTTTCGATTTTTAGAAAACCTTAATCAGCATATCATTTTGGACCTGCATTTCAATTTTGAAATCTGTATGTTATATACATATAAAGATGCGTATGTACCTTAAAATCGCTGAGATAAAATTGCTGAATTTAAAAACTGGCCGCCTGTGTTTCTGGAAACCCTCGACTCTCTGCATCATTGAATGACAGCTGTGCTTTTGACTTCGAAAAGATTTATTTTCATTAAAGAAAAATTAATTAATAATTCGGTTCTATTATCTGTTTATTATGAAAATTAGATTTCTGTGTTCGGCGTAATGTTCTGTGCACAGATGTGTAATTTTCAAACCGGGAACTGCAATAGTTTTAATAATTGTATAGAGACGAAAAAGTACCCAGTCCGTCATTTTACATTTTGAAACAGATAATATTTCGTAGTCTAGAATTATCATAACGCGTGCAACCACGGCCTTTTTTTCCAGTGCATCTGTCTCTTGAAATAGAAATAAAATCATTTTCTATTTTCATTAATAAGTTTTCAATTAATATTTCGAAAAGTTACTCATCGACTTTTACAAATTTTTATTTTTTGAAATCGAGACTTTTTTTTATGCCTATACGCCTAATATCAAATCGATAAACGTAGTAGTTTTATTTATTTGAATAGGTTCACAAAACTGTGAATTGATATTCAATTTGGCAGGCCTAATTTACAGTAATCCTCTTTTTTGTCTTGGACCAATTCTCAAGACTGGTCAGTTTTTGGCCGAAATAAAGAAAAGCTACAGTCTGGTTTTCACAAAATTTTCATTTTTGGAATCAGAAAGATAAATTACGTATATATTGTGAGTTTCGAATCGATACCTCTAATCAGGTTTGTAATTTCAAGGATACGTGAAAATGAGAATATTTCGTTGTCTGGACGTATCAAAACGGCAATTTCTTTTGCGGTTACGATGATAGAAATAGCCCATTTCGAAGAGCATTTTAATGAGTTTTTTTTATGCGATGCGTAATGGTTTTTTAATTAATACCTTAGCTAATTTTCAAAATATTAAAATTCTGAGTCGCAGGTGCATCAGGAAAGGACTTGGAATACACACGACAAATTTTTCAGACTTCTAGGTGCACCATAATTTGCTATCCATGGCACAAACACAGACAGACACACACACACAGAGCGAAAATTTCTTTTATTGGTATATATATCAGTTATCATTAAAGAAAGTACTGAGAAAAAAATAAATCAGTCAAAGGCGTTACCTGAAATAATTTCCCTTTTTTAAGGTTTATGGAGTTAATTTAAATTTACAAGGAACTTTTATAAAAGTTTGCTCAAGATAGCAAGCGATCTTACGTACATTTAACATTTTCATTTTATATTCAAGCTCTTTTTTTACTTTTATATTATCACAATTAGATGTCGTGAATTAAATTGCTTGGTTGTGACATATGACATTTAAAAATATAAGAATTTTTAAAAATATAGAAAATAATTAATGAAACAGGGACGCACAATATTTAACAAAATTAATCTTGAAAGATGCTTTAAAATTTATACGTCATCTCTCCTTTTTTTCTTGCATAATGAGTAGTAAAAATCTTAACTATGTAGAATAAATTACTTTGAAATCCGCAAATGATAAGTTATCCGCAAATGATAAGTTAAAATAACCTTCAAATGCCGGAAAAAATCAATATATTTCTTTCATCTGTTACTTTTTAGACAGTTTTACTTAATTAGCTTATAAGCATAAAAAAATTAATGCACGTGGCTCCCAGGATATCTTTGCTGTTCAAACTTTTAGTAGAAATAATTTTATGCAGTTTCACATAATTTGTTTTGCCATAGAAATAAATTTATGCAGAAATTAGTGCGCCTTTTTATTCTAGGGCTTCCGACCTGCGGTCCGCAACCACCAAGTTACAAGCATTATAGAACTGAAAAAAATGGCAGACACTTTGCTATTAAATAAGGCGATAATTAACTTTCGGAGTTTGTGATGGTAAACTTATTTTAGACAAAAAGGTTAAAGGCTAGATGGATCACCTTTCATCTCTTTATAAAGTAAAAAATCGGCACCGTTTGATCATGCTGAAACGTAAGTAACTTTTATAAATGCGTTTACATAAAAAAATACACTTTCACCATATGCAATATGTTACTTAACTTTACCTAAGATTACTTACGTAGTTACTTAATTGTGCTTAACAATATTATATACTTTGTTCAAGGATCATAGACCAGATACCTTTGATTATAACTTAGTAAGAAACTTTGCATTAATAATGCGTTCGCACATGATGACATGCATATACCGTTTAATTTTATTCACGTTTTTGTTTACCAAACAAAAAATAATTTTATGCAAAAATTATTATGCTACCAGTTCTATTAATAGGGATCACTCTCATCTTTTTATAAAGTAAAAAGTCGATACCGCTTGCTGAAACATAAGCGTAATTAAATTTAAAAATGCATTTATAAAAAAAAGGCTTTCTTCCTATCCGATACACATTATTCAACTGAAATTACTTCGCTTTCTCAAGGTTTATATAGCAGATCCGATTGATTTTAACTTTTATAAGAAAATTTCACGATAAAATAAAAACCTATCCTACGTGGATTCAACATTTTGTTTTATTCAACTTTTTATATATTTTTGTATTACGTGCGTTCATAATTATATAAATACGCAGCAGCTATAGTCATCGTCTCGTCCGTCCATCTGTCTGTCTGTCCGCATATAACAACGGAAAAACTGCCCATCCGAATAGTTTGAAATTTAATATATATAATCGTTGCAGAATTTTGTCGATTTACTTCAAATTTCATGACAGTCGAATAAAAACTTTAAAAGATATTAATAAAAGATTTCTTCATTCTATTAAATCTTATCATTCGTAATTAATTCAATGATACCCCATGATAGGTAATGATTGTAGGGTGCCATGCTTATTACGTCATATTTACGATGGAGTCGTATTATTTCCGTATTACTGAATTGGAAAACCGAATTTGTATACTAAAGTTGCTTAATTAGCATTCCTATAAACTACAGACAGATTTTTGGATAGATGTTTCCAGGGAAAACAATATTAAATGGAAAAAGAGTCTAAATACATATTTCAAGTTCTGAAATTTTAAAAGCTAAGCTTAAGTTTCCCATAGGAATTTTCAGTAATTGTCAGCAAAATATAAAATGTTGCCAACTTAAAATGTACTTATTTTATTACGGAAATGCATCATATCATAATAGCAGACGATATAATTCATTTCACAGAAATGATAACGATGATTTTTTTTTACATTGTCTTGTATTGGATATTTGCGCATAGTATAATTTTAATGAAACAGAATTCTAAGTAATTGTTTGTAAAAGTGTATAGAAACTTAATTTCTTAAAATAAAAATAATATTTATAATATGAAAATCTGCACATAAAATAAATTTTGTATTAATGCATTTTTGAATAAGAATACAACGTCTATTGCACCAACATCTGAATATTTATAAAACTAGTTATAGTAAGAACGCATTTCATCTGTCACGTTTGACGTACAATTTCCAACATGTTTAAGTTAATTTGGGTTTTGTAAGTAAAGATGAAATAGTGTAATCACATTTTAAGTAACTTCCTCATATGCTGAATTTGTAAAAATATGATGACAGTACAACATTTTACTATTTTAATATTTTTAAAATTTAATAATAAATTAATAAATTAATTTTAAGGCTCGTTTCCATTAGGTGCGCAGGTTAAAAATCACTGATTAATCTTATTGTTAGAAATGTTTACGCGTTGCATAGGTGCGCAGATAATAAATCACCGATTAATATTTAGGTTACAAATGTTTACGTGTTGCAAAAACAATCGAGTTAATTTTTTGCGAAAATAAGAGAATTGACCATGCAACTGTATGATATGTCGACTACTCTGATTATAAGAGTAGGCGAAGTTTTGATTGCGAACGTACTTTTTGTCCAATTATAGTCAATGTGCGTAAAAGTTATCAAGGCTATCGATGAATGAGTGTGAAAATCTCGGATCTTGTGATTTTTCTCTTCGTATCGATATTTATGCAAATTTCTGCCCAATCTGTTCAATCGATATAGCAGTATTTAAGCACTGACATGCCAGGGATAAGTAGAACTTTGGATCGAGTTCTCCCCCCCCCCCCAGTGTGGTTCTCTTAGATCTGATTAGTTGAATCAACTATCCACAGCTGAGAAGCAATATTATCTGTTGGTAAAGAGTAAAATTACGTTATTTTGTACTAATTGAATAAAAGCGTTTGGTGCTCACGGAGGGCCACTTTCCGTATTATTGGAGTCGGACATCTTGAAGTCGGAGTTGGACTAATTTGCATAGTGGGTACTCAATCTTGCTGAAAGTATCTTGTTTTGAAGCCTAGTCCAAGTTGTAGGTAACATTTTGGTATTTGATACTTTTATTGATAGTTGGAGCTTCATTTTTCTGAGTGAAGTTTTGTTTGGAAAATATTTCTTTCCGGGCCTGAGGAAAAATCGCAAAGCTTTTCTCAAAATCCTGCCTTTTTTAATATTTTAATAAAAGTTATTTTTGTTTTACACAACTTTTGCTTATTTCTGACTAATTAGCATTGATCACTGTCAATAACATTGACATGGCTGTTACAACTGTAATAACAAAATATTTTAAATACTAAAAAGTAGGTATTATATACAAAAATATAGATTGTAATGTACTTTAAAAAATTACTATTTCATCACTTAATGGTCTTCTATGAATTGAATTATAATTATACGTAGAGAAAACAGTTTAGAAATACTGAATAAATGGTTTAAATAAAGGCATGATGACTAATGATTATATGTAAGGTGTCCTCGGTTTAAATAATACTTTTCTTTCTTTCTTGTTGCTATATGTTAACAAAGAAACAGGGCAAAAATTTTACTTTTTAAAATAAGTTAACTAGTTCACTCTTTCAATAAAGCGTAAATCCAAACTGTGTATTTTCAATAATCGCGACCGACTCCTAAAGTAATGTATTATTACGTGTTGTATGTATTATGTATTGTAATATATATTTTTTGAATTGAAATAAATTTCACTCAATTACCTAATTTCACTGAAATTAGGCGTGATTTTTCATGAATGCTCACAAAATATTGCATTTTCAACTATTAGGTAGCTTTCAATACAAAAAAGTATAAAGCTACCTATTGCAGCCGTTCGGAGAAAAGCAGTTCCGGAAAATTTCGATATATTTTCACCGATCATGACCCTCAGACCCCAAAACCACCCTCCGTTCAAATGTTGATTTATATATATAGATATATCCATATATATATATATATATATATATATATATATATATATATATATATATCTGAGCTATGTCATACGATAACGCTCGTATTTATAAATCAATTTTGATGAAACTAATTGTGTATGTTAAGCTCACCAATGTCTCGACCGAGTTCGTTTGCCAGCTTGGTCCGCCATTTTGTTTCAATTTTTGTTCCACTTAAAAATTTAAAACTAAAATAAATATACAAAAAAGTTAAAATTTCAAATTTATTTTTTAATTAAGTGTTAGGCCTTCATACGAGAATTCCAGAGCATTTTTTGGTTTACTTCTATCTTAAAAAATGGATGAGATAGAGCAGTTTGAAATTCTAGGGTGGCTGACATTTTGAAACAACACAGCACATTACAAAAATTTTCATTGTTGTAATAATTTTCCCAATCATACGCATAAAACTATATATTCATATCCGTTAGCGCCAAATTGTCGCCAAAATTGGTGACATTTGGCGAAATATCACCAAATTTGGCGACCAAAATAAGTCTTCATAAATGAAGCCAATTTGGCTATTGCTCAATAATTTGGCGAATTTCTTATTCAAATTCAGTATTAACGAATCTTTTGTAACCGTTTCTTTGCATTTTAACTTGCTGTTTTCGTGTAACATTAGCTAAAATTTTAAAACGAAGATATAGGAAAGCTACCTTTTCCTCCCGGTACAGGCCGGAAGGACTTTTTTTACTTTTATACTTATTTAATTTTTATATGATCGTAAGAATTCTAGTTTGCAAAATAAATTATTTAAGTGTCCTAAATGACATTTAATCCTATAAAATGTCAAAAATATTGAAACATTTGATGAAAGCCGAAAGGAAATTTTCATAGTATCCATGGCTCGCACCGGTCCTATAATTCCCTAAAATTGTCAGCATCATTTTGTGGTAGATTTCTGCTTCATAGATAAATATTGTTGTGAAATAATGGTAGCAAAATTAGTAAAATTTGGGAATTCTGCGAGGCCTGAGTATCTTTATAAGTGACTTTACCTTATAAGTGAAACTATTTGCAACATGAATCCTAAAACTATGACAAGAATTATTCTAACTTGAAGAGATACAGATGCGGGAAAATAAAATTTAAACATTTGAAACCCTACTTTAAATATACTGAACATGGTATTTTCCATTTACTTTAAAATGTGATTTAAAAAATTAAATTACAATCGAAAATTGTTCGATCCTCAGCTGCTCAAACATTAACCATTCGACTGCAAGTTAATGAATCTTGTTTTAATGTACAGGGTGTTTTTTTTTAAACTGACACTGTTCAGAGCCGTCTGTAGCTCGTTCTAATAACTGGATTGACACAAAATCTTGTGAATGGACTACGAAAACCATGGGAAATAAGATTCCAACAAAAAAATTAGTTCCAATCACCACCGATAGGGGGAAATGTGGCGCTGTGGTCATTTATGCAACTGGGAATTAGCATAAAATACGGGCAAAAAATGAAAATGCAAATTTTTACTTACGCAAGCGACAGTAGCGCCAATAGTTTAAGTTATAAATGCATGCGAAAAACACCGAGAAACAATTTCAGCTCAGGTTGAAAAGGAATCTCACGTTACCGCAGCGCGCGTTACTTGTGAAGTTCTTATATTGTAACCAGTACAATGCACCAGCCGCTCTTCGTTTACTTAGAACACGCCATAAACTGCGCAAAGGACCTTTATCCGTTAATGTATTGAAAGCAATGATTCTGAAATTCGAAGAAACAGGCTCGCTAGCAGTTCGGTCAGGCAGAGGACGTAAATCAGTGGCAGAAAAAGTGATAATGGATGTTTCAACTGCGATCAACGAAAGGGAAAGTGTAAATGATGAATAAAACGTGGCATTTTATCCAAATTATTAATTTTGTCTGTTTCTGATGGTTTTTTTTCAATGTACAGCGCCACATTTCCCCCTATCGGCGGTGATTGGAACTAATTTTTTTTGGAATCTTTTTTCCCATGGTTTTCTTAGTCCATTCACAAAATTTTGTGTCAATCCAGCTATTAGAACGAGCTACAGACGGCTCTGAATAGTGTCAGTTTAAAAAAAAAAAACCTGTATATATTACATTCAAATCTGACTCTGAATTTTCACAACTACTTTTCCAAGAACGCTGAATTATGAAGTAATTATTCGTAATCCTCCAAGGATTTCATAATAATATTTGGAATTTTTTTAAATAAAAATCTATTCTATCTTCCAAATATTAACCTTTTCTAATTTTTAATGAATATTAAGCGATTGATTTACTTCATTTCTGTGGAAAAAAAGAAGAAAGAAGAAACTCAGGGAATATCGTCTGCTATTCGACATGATGAACAAATATTTGTTTTGTTTGTATAAAATAATTTAATGATAATTAGTTTACATTATCCTAATTAAAAATGTGATGTAAAGAATATTCACATGACTTAGTTTCCACATTTACTAAAATTTTTACGAAAAGCTAAAAGATTACAGCATTATATCGATAGCATGAAAAACCATTTTCCGAAGTTGTTTAAAGTGTAGACGAATGGACTCTGACAGAACATGTAATTCGGAACCTAGCTTCTGAAATTATACATAGGCAGATTGGATGTTTTTGTCCATACCATGGCAACCCACACCACTGAATTTTGCGATACTCGTCTATACAGGTTTGCTTCAAGGAATTAGAAAATATAATAAATATTATCTTAGTGATAATGATAAGCTCACCAAGTTTCTGTCCAGAATGCTCTCGACCAACCAAACATTATGGCTCGACATTCTTTTATAAAGCATTCTTGTATTATTGCATAAAAACAACGTAATCTGCTAGGTGTAATTAAATGTTTAATTATGATTACCTGTTTATAAAAAGAGATTTAACAAAATTAATATGATATTTTTTCTTTATTAACCATTGGGAAAATGGTTGCTGTTTTCGGTTGAGAATGAACCTCTTGACGTCGTCTTTTTTTTTTTTTTTTTTTTTTTTTTTTTTTTTTTTTGACGTCGTCATTTTATTGACGTCGTCACTTTATTTTAAAGCGTTTTTAACGAAATTCTGTAACTTTTTAAGAATTTTTAACGAAATTCTTTAACTTTAGAAAAATTTTTAACGAAATTCTGTAACTTTAGAAGAATTTTTAACGAAATTATGTAACTTTAGAAGAATTTTTAACGAAATTCAACAACTTTATAAGAATTTTTCTTTGAATAGGTAATATAAATGCATAAAATCGTTACAATATGTTAAAGTTACAAAAAGGATAGATGCAAACTATCAGATATGAAAAAAAGCCGAATTCAAAAATTGACGTCCGATGAGAAATCGTCTTATAATTTTTTTGTTTCTCGGTTCATTAAAATATTGTAAATTTGGTACTTTAGTGTTACAGCGGCGCCCAAGGATGAATCACCAAGCGACCAAGATTTATCGCCAAATTATAAAGCATGTATGGCATTATAATAACATATGATATATATATAACACTTTTGTTTCTGTTTTCATTAATATATTGTAAATTTGGTAATTTTGTGTTATAGCGGCCCCCAAGGACGAATGGCCAAGCGACCTATATATAAGTTTTGCGAGGATCTTGGAGAAATCATGACTGCAATCTTTGCATAATTATAATTGTGGGGGCCGCTATAACACAAAAATACGTTTTTTTACGCTTTTGGTAGATTTTTCCAATGGTTATTGTAATTTCTTAATCTATATATATTTTTTTAGTTTTTTTTTTGCTTTTTCGTAGCAATTAGGAATTTTAAAAATGAAAGACATATGCAATGTTTAAACCTTTTTTACCAAAATTATGGCTAACTAATATTTCTCTGATGGGAATATTTTTAACAAGACAATCACATAAAAGTAATTTGATTAAAAAAAATTACATCTGCAAAAGAAAAAAGAATGAAGAAAGAATATCGATTTTTACATTTTATCAGCGAAGCAACTCAGACGATCTCAAGTAAAATGGCAGCCAATATTAAAAATCGATTATCTGAAATCTCGGTTTTAGGTGTCTTTAATAAAAGCTCCATTCCTTTGAATTTTTTTCTTCCTTTAAGGAGTATTATGTATGGAAAATATAGTTTCATAGTGAATAAAATACGTTTTACATCAATAATGCACATGAAAAATTGATAGGATGCATTAGTTTAATTTTTTTTCAAAAAGAATTATGAATATATAATATCAGCGCCAAAATCTTAATATTTAAACGGCAAAACTGTATAAGCGTACAAATTAGTGTTATACCAGCATTTTTTCAAATACAATATTTATACAGGGGTGGGGGAATTAAAGTCCTAGTACACTCAAGTATACTTATTGAAGGGATAATACTAGAATTGCCGAAAGAGTATTAGCCTACAGTAAAACATCTATGCAATGTAATTAGATTATCACCGTCTATGCTACCGTTGTCATATGAGAGTGACTGCAGCGCTCCTAGTGGCGGAAATTAGAAGCTACCAAGCCTATCTTGAAATCGATATGGAACAACAAAAAAAGAAAAGGTCACATACGAAAGCCTTCAGCTTCTTCGATTTTCCATAAAATGACATCTTACGTCTACGCTAGACGTCAGTAAAACGTCGTCTACGCTACGCTAGACGTAAGTAATCTGAAGTTTACGCTAGTCATCCAAAGAAACACTCAAGCTATCGATCCCTAACGTTTTTAGTTTTTAATGTTTCGATTTTGGTTCTAGTGTTTTTATATAAGGGTACTTTCACTTTCAGAACCGGTTCCAACCGGTTCTGAACTTGAAAATGTCCTCTTATAAAAAATGTAGCTAAAATCAAAAAAGTAAAAGCTAACAACGTTGGAGATCGGATTCAGCTGTCATATGCAACAAAAACCATTTAAAATTGTTAAAATGCGAGTGAGAAATCTGCCAAGAACCTTCCCATAGACTTAACATTAGCTTGAGTGTTTCTTCCCGTGACTAGTGTAGGCTCTTAACACTTTACGACCTGGTAACCTATTAACAGCTGACGGTGGAAATTTGTATTGTTCCCACCAGAATCCCCAATAATAATCTTTCGTGATAAAAAGTCTGCACGAGCAAATAAAGGGTTAAGATTAATGCACCTATAGTGGTTCAAAAGCCAGTAGTAAACCACAAATTTTTAAAGTTGAAAAGAAGACCCCAGCATATTTTGGAAAAACAACTCAAGGAAATCTGATTAGGTAGTAAACTTTATATCTCTTGAAGGGATTAATGGATTCTCTAGAATTGTGGAACGAGGATTTAGCTACAGTAAAACAACTGTGCAATGTCTCTATATTATCACTGTCTATGCTACCGTTGTCATATGAGAGTGACTGCAGCGCTCCTAGTGGCGGAATTTAGAAACTACTAACCCTACCTTGAAACAGGTGTGGGATAATAACAAGAACAAAAAAGGGTCAGTTGCGAAACTTTAAGCTTCTTCGATTTTCCACAAAGGATATCTTAATACTTTATGACCAGGTATCCTATTAACAGCGCTCGAAACAAAATTGTATTGTTCCAACCAGAATTCCCAAACAGTAATCTTCGTGATAAAAAGCCTGCACGAGCAAATAAAGGGTTAAGGTTAATGCTCCTATAATGGTTCAAAAGCAAGTAGTAAACCACAAATTTTTAAAGTTCGAAACGAGACCCCAGCATATTTCTGAAAAACAACTGAAGGAAATCTTATTTCAAAATGTTTTTGAAAATGACTCGGAGTGAGTTAAAACATGTCAAACAACCTAATAAGAGTTATATCTGTATTATGTTGTTAATTTACACCTTTTTAGCATTTAAAAGAAATACAATATGCAGTTGTTGCATCTGTGTTTTTTTAGGTTAATTTAAAACTTACAACACATGAGTCAATCAAACAAACAGAACTTCTGTTTTCAAAATCCACATGATTTCTTTGGGGGGGGGGAGAGGTATTATGAGAGGAAAGAGCCAAATATTAAAAAATATGTAGAAGATACAAAGAAGCTACTGCGGAAAACGAGCATGGCGCTTTTACGATAACATATCTAAAACGGACAGGGTGCATCGGCAGGTTTAAAGGAAAAGGGCAGGGTGCAGCACCCTTTGAAAAACATCAAATGAGAACACTATGTAAAAATGATCTTTTATTTAAAAATTAATTGAAAATCAAATTTTTCGTTCACATTCACATACAATTACTTTTTCTTAAAAAAAAACACTGTTCAAGCTTCCTAAATTTTATATATTTCTTCTGACAACTACTTCTCCCCCTCCCCCCTTTCCTCTAGCGACTCTGAATATAAATTGGCTGAGCAAAATTCGCAAAACATAAACAAAATTCACAAAACAAAAAAAAATCTAATTAAAATTTTGGATTTTTTTATGGTCCGTTCTATTATACAACTTTATTAAAAATTTCTCAGCTCTGCACCCAACAGTCTCTGAGCCTTTGAGGTTAATATAGATACATAGTTACACAGATGCATTTTTAATAGTATAGATAGTAAATTTCAAGTTTGAGATGTGGGAAATTGTTTATATGAACAACATTTTCCAGTTTGTCCATATATTACACACGAAAATAAGTGAATTTTAACTATTATTTTTTCCTGTAGAAAAACAAACTACTTAATAAAATCTAATATTGAATTCTTATATTTATGTAATGTCTGTAAAGTAGTTCAGTTTGCATATTTCTGCATGATTTATTTTTATTTTTTATACAGGAAACAAACGGGATACAGCTTGAAATTGATGTGATAAAAGAAAATCCTCCAAAGATACACCTCCTTAATGTGAGTGTCTGAATTTATTTTGTTTAAATCTAAAAGCAAGAAAATTTCCCCATTTTTCTTTCATAATTATTTGGGTGAAAGAATTTTAATGTTGAATTGAACTGTACAAGTTGACGGTAGTCATATTCTTCAACTCAACTATGAAAATGCTATATATTTATTACAGAAAATTTCAAATATATTTATTTTATAACATATTACAAGTCCGGAACATTTACTGGATACATTACATTACCGGAACAGAGTACCATTAGTTTATTATTTATGTTGTGATTCCAAATAAACGCAGCAGCTGTACTGCAATGGTCAGTTTTTTGTGTGTGCTGTGGTTTCTTTCACTTTTTCCCAACAGCAGCTAGATTTTAGCGGTCGTCTATCAAAGCTCTCTGCAGTCAGAAAAATGATTGCATCCAGTTGCAACAATCAAAATTTTCAATGACTGCATTGGAAGTGAAATGATGAGAAAAAGCTGATTGCACTTGTGTAAATAAACAAACATAAGTAAAGTTGATTTTTTAATACCTTTTTCTAAGTTCAAATACATTAGTTAAAACATTTTCAACCAATAACTAGAATTTAGTGCAGCTCTTTTCAAGTAAGTGTAATAATTTTCACTTATTGGGTTTTCACAATATTGGACATGTTTCTTACTGTATGCAGTGTTATTTTTAATTATAAAATTTACATATTTAAATTTAAGCTTATTTTCTTTTTCCGCATGTTGGTGAACTTGTACCATGTCTGATAAAATTATTGTTCATAATCCTGTTTATAATTATGCATCTTTCCAAAAGTGGGTTTATTACCACGGTGATAACTGTAAATCTCATAGTAAGCTGAATCTTGATTTAAATATATGCTTAAAATGTTCGGTATGCAAAAAATCTACTTAAAAAAATGCACAAAATCTGAGGTGCCAAATACGCTCAGATTTTGTGCACTTTTTATTTTACACATTTTTTGCATGCCAAAAAATTCCTAAATTGTGAATTTTTTATGCATAATCAGAGGCTCTGATTATGCTTAAAAAAGGCACAATTTAGGAATTATTTGGTATGCAAAAAATGTGTAAAATAAAAAGTGCACAAAATCTGAGCGTATTTGGCACCTCTGATTGTGCATAAAAACTGCAAAATTTAGGGATTATTTCGTATGCAGAAAAAGTGCACAAAATCCGAGCGTATTTGGTACCTCTGATTATGCACTTTTTGTGCACAATTCAGTTTGCACTTTTTTTGCACAATTCAGTTTGCACTTTTTTTGCACAATTCAGTTTGCACTTTTTATACACAAGTAGAGGTGCCAAATACGCTCAGATTTTGTGTACTTTTTTTGCAAACTTTTTCTAACTGGGATGTCTCTCTACTATCGCTATCCATGCTACCGTTGTCATATGAGAGTGACTGCAGCGCTCCTAGTGGCGGAAATTAGAAGCTACCAACCCTTTCTTGAAGCAGATGTGGGATAATAACAAGAACAAATAAGGCTTAGTTGCGAAACCTAAAGCTTCTTCGATTTTCCATAAAGGACATCTTAACACTTTATGACCAGGTAACCTATTAACAGCGCTCGAAAGAAAATTGTATTGTTCCCACCAGAATCCTCAAACAATAATCTTCGTGATAAATAGCCTGCATGAGAAAATAAAGGAGAAAAAAAACGTTTTAGCCTGCCTATTAGCTTTTAATGTTATTATTTTGTAAATTTTAAATTAAATGTATGGTCTCTGAAAAGAGTCTTTTTTTGAGATGGGTTTGACCCTCGGTAGGTTTTGTCTGTCCTTTTTTTAATCTAATGAAAATTTTTCTTACTTTTTTTTACTTACTTTTTTACTTACTTTTTTTACTATTTTTGTTATACATCTATTTAATTATTATATTTGAAACTATTTTTTATTTAATTTTTAACTTTTTAAATTTCGTACGGCTCTCTTTTGTCTCGCAAGTCACTTACCTTTAACTTGGAAGTTCAGTTGGTACGCAACTAGGTATTCCATGCTGCTAACTACATTGCTCCAATAAAGGGTTAAAGTTAATGCACCTATAGTGGTTCAAAAACAAGTAGTGAACCACAATTTTTTAAAGTTGAAAACAAGACTCCAGCACATTTTTGAAAACCAACTGAAGGAAATCTGATTAGGTAGTAAACTTTAACTGTTGACTGTCCTTTAATTTGTTTTGAATAATTTGTTTGTTATATTGCTTGAGAAGTGTTTTTCGTGTTTGCCTTAAAAAAAGAAATTATTAGCACTTTCTAATAGTAATTGTAAATTTTTAATCGAAATACTGTTTCGTTATATATTTTACTAAACTCAAAACAATTTGTTAAATAAACGTAAAACCTAAAAAAATGAGTATTTTATTAATTTTGAGCGGTTGCCCACAAACATTATTTGAGAAATTAAACTAAAAGGCCCGCTACAGGAGTATATGTTAATTTTAACATTACCTTTCATTTATTTTAATTAATTAATTTTTGCAATTCTAATTGTTTGTATAGAATTTATTTTGTTTTTTGTTCATTAGAACATAAAGACTAAATAAAATATTACAAAAACGCTTAATATATACTCACATACTCAAAATACTAAATAAATCTGTGTGTAAGTGTAACTCAATCAATGAATTGAAACATTTTATTTTTCAACATTGGTCAAATTGTTACTTGTTGCGTTGTTTACTCTTTTATACAGTTTAAATGAAAACATTTTTTACAACATTAACATATTTTTTTTTCATTAAAATTAATTTGGTTTCCCTGTGTTCAAATCATAAACAAAAAATGGTAAAACATTAAGTAGTTATTAACTTTCTACTATCTGAAAAATAAACTTTTAATCAAATTCAATAACAATTGATTTTACTACTGGTATAGGAAGATTTTTGTCAGACCACAAATACAAAACATTCAATTGTCCCCATTGTGTGTGTCCTTAAATAGCATTGTTTTGTGAGACATCTTATACTTTATTAAAAGATTATGAATCCTGTTAATCATTTCAACAGTTATTAAAAAGATATATATTGATTAAGGGGAGTCAGTACCCTTTAATTTGCAAAAGGTGACTAAAAAATCAATTTTCCAATTTTTGCTTAAAATGTATTAAGACATCCCTAGTATATTCTGGCGAAGTCGCGTGAAAATTCGATTATCACAAATATCTGAAAAAGACTTTTTACTGCATCTATTTCATTTTAAATGTACCAGAGTTCCAATGCTACCCCAGTTCGAGTATTTTAACCGTTTTTTTTAATTAAAATGCTTAAACTTCAACAGATATGTAACAAATGACATGTATACACACACACACACACACACACACACACATATATATATATACACATATATATATATATATATATATATATAAGTGAATAAACTTAAAATAAATAGTATATATATTTTTAAAATATACTCGTGACATATATATTTTTTGTAGTGAAAATCATTTCGTTTAACGATTTTATTTTATGATATGTAAAAAGGTACAAAATAAAAAACTTAAGAAATACCAGATCAACTCAAGGTATATTGAGTAGAAGTAGGGATGAATTTTGCAAAAGCATACATATAATTTTTTATGGAAATATGGAGAAATTCGTGTTTTATCAAACAATTTTAGCATAGATAAGAACATCTGTTTTGTTTCATAAATGATTAGGTATATAGAAAAAATCAATCTCTAAAGCTATGAAGGGTATCCCTGTGAATTTACAAATATAATTGTGTGAAAATATTAAAAATTTAAAAACTTTAAATCTTTATTATATTTCCTTAATTTAAAATAAATAGTATATATATTTTTAAAATATACTCGTGACATATATATTTTTGTAGTGAAAATCATTTCGTTTAACGATTTTGTTTTATAATATGTAAAAAGGTACAAAATAAAAAACTTAAGAAAAAAAAGGGGGTGGGTACCGAGCCCCCGTAACATCCGTAAGGAACCAGTGGCATAAAAGTACTTTGCTTTCTGCAACAAAAGTTCTTCCTGCATATATGATACCCAAAGACACATAAAATAGGAGGAACTTTTTACTTACCCTTCCCTCTCCAAACACACACCTGTATTCAGATGATCGACCACTAAGTTATAATTACTGCGAAGTAACAAATAGGTAAAAAAAATCGTTTAAATTTTAAAGTTCTTTGTGTTTTGGGGTCTGTTCCGTCGCGGAAGTACGGTTTTGGCTCCATCTAGTGAGCGTTGTATCACAGCTCCACCTAAGAGCATTTTGTAAAACAACTTTTTAATCTGTGGGTCAATGAAGCACTCGCACGTATTGTTAACACCGCCCCGTTCACGCGGCGATATTAATTATAAAAATGCAGTTCAATTTAATAATTTGTGTTTGTAAATGTCATCTGTCCTGTTACATATTAATAAAAACATAAAAAGGCAATGTCATCTAATACAGTCCATTCTATAATCACACACTGTGATCTGCAGAGTCGCTGTGCTACTATGGATAAACTGAATCGTTCGAAAGGCACCGTCAAGGCCGCAATAACTAAACTAGAACAATTTATTCAAGATAATGTAGATCCTAAGGCCACTAATGTGAGCCAACTCCAAGTAAATAAAAAAAAATATGTATAAATTGCTTGAGATTACATCATAGCGAATGCAATTCTAAATTCACATGTAAAAAAATGTTTCTCTCGACATAATAGCCTACTTTGCGAAAATGTGAATGAGTTTTCAGAAGCGCAAATGAATAAACCCTCAGAATCGATAAAAGAAAAACAATCAATTATGTCAGATTCCGAAAGTAAGGATAAGGTCTCTTCTTTATTAGGCAGTAATCTTTTAACTAATGACTCAAAGAATTGTACGTTATTGAATACTGCAATTATTTTACTAAAGGATTCGCGTGGAAATAAAATTAAATTACGAAGTGTAATCGATAGTGGATCGACTGTAAACGTCTTATCGGATAGTGCTTGCAGGAAATTAAATTTAAAACCAAAACCCTTTAAAGGTAGCGTTTCCGGTATTAACGGTTCATATCAACAAGTGAAACGAATCGTAAATACGGATATATCTAATCAAAATGAAACATTTTCAAGAAATATAGACCTGGTTGTGTTGCAAAAAATAACAAATCATATTCCGATCACGGAATTAGACATTTGAAATTTATGCATCCCTAAGTACATAGAATTTGCTGACAGCAATTTTAATGTTCTAGATCAAGTTGATGTTCTAATTGGTAGCGAATTATTTTTTGATATTTTAAAGGGGGATAAAATTCGGCTCTCAGATGGAAAGTGTATTTTACAAAATACAGAATTCGAATATTTAGTAACAGGCACACTTCCACCCGTTAGTAATCAATCCTTTTGTTGTCTCTTAACTGAAGATAGTTTGGACAATACACTTAAGAAATTCTTTGAAATTGAATCTTTACCTGGAGACAATGACGAATTTGTGAAGGGTGAAGAAGAAACATTTTGTAAGGAGCATTTTAGAAGCACATATAAACGCGATCATACCGGTAAATTCATAGTGCAGCTACCAATGAAAGAAAATGCTGAATCAGTTTTAGGGTCATCTAAAGAAATTGCAGTTAGAAGATTAAATAATTTATGGGCTAAATTAGATAAGAATAAAACAATGGCTAATTTATATAGAGATTTCATGGATGAATATGAAATTTTGGGGCATATGACTGAAATTAAATGTGAAAACACCAATGGGGTATCATACTTCATTCCACACCATGCTGTCTATAAACCAGAAAAAACCTTCACCCCCTACGCGTGGTTTTTAATGCTAGCTCAAATACATCTAGCGGGTATTCACTTAACTCTATTTTATTAAATGGTAGAACAGCCCAGCAAGATATGTTTTCCATCATAACTAGATTCCGCACACACAAATATGCATTTTGTGCAGACATTAAGAAAATGTACAGACAAATACTGATCGACCCATTGCAGAGAAATTTGCAAAAAATTGCTTGGAAGTCTAATAAGGATGCACCGATTAAAATATTTCAATTAAATACGGTAACATACGGCACAGTTAGTGCCCCGTTATTAGCTACGCGTACATTAAAGGCGCTTACTGACGAAGAAAGAAAGTATTTTCCCAAAGCTGCAAAGGTGATATATAATGATATGTATGTTGACGACTGCTTTTCAGGTGCGGGTTCCTTGCAAGATGCACAAGAGTTACAATCTCAATTGATTCTCATTTTAGAAAAGGGTGGTATGGAACTACACAAATGGGTATCTAATCACCCTGCGTTGTTACAAGACACCGCTATTTCAGAATACGCATTTGAAGATCCCTAGCAGCAGATTTCTGTAAAAACATTAGGAATGTTATGGAAGCCCCAATCGGATCACTTTTCCTTTAAAATTACTGTCACCCATAACGATAATTACTCCAAGAGAGAAGTATTGGCCGAAATCGCCAAAATTTATGATCCACTAGGCCTGGTTGGCACGATTGTCACCAAAGCAAAGATTTTTATGTAACAGCTATGGGAACAAAAGCTTGATTGGAATCAACATCTGCCTCCCAACTCTCTTCGAGAATGAAACAATTTTTTGATTAAATTACAAGACATAAATAATCTTGTCATTTCTCGATATGTTCTGTCGGACAATATCGCTAGATTATAACTTCATGGTTTCTGTGACGCATCAGGGAAAGCCTATGGAGCTGCTGTTTATTTACGATGCATCTCCACGACTGGACAGTTCAGTTCGAATCTTCTATGCAGCAGTCTCGGGTGGCTCCCCTAAAGCCAATGACTATACCAAGATTAGAGCTCTCAGCAGCTCTACTATTGACGAAACTATTTAAAAAATTAGTTCCGACCTTACAGTTGTGCTTTGAAAAGGTGTGGCTTTGGACTGATTCTTCCATTTTACTTTTTTGGCTCAATATTCCACCACACAAATTAAAAACTTTCGTAGCCAACAGAGTGACTATGATTCAGACTCTTTCTGAAAATTATCTATGGAATCACGTATCCTCCAAGTCTAATACGGCTGACGTGATATCCAGAGGTGCATATGCCAAGGATCTAATAAATAATGACTTATGGTGGTTTGGTTCAGAATTTCTTGAAAGAGAAATCACAGTTCCTAGACAGTGTCCCAATCCCACAGACATTGACTGTGTAAAAGAACTGAAAACAGATATGAAATTTGTTGATGAAAATGACATTTTTCTAATGAAAATGACACTTTTTGTGATCTTCTGTATAAATGTTCTCATATTTTTTTTAAACTAATTAGAATATGTAGTTTCATTTTCAGGTTTCTTGGCAATGCTCGCAAATTAGAAAGGATTTCTAATGACCTGACGCCGAACGAGCTACAACAAAGTACTCATTTTTTGGTTAAAAAGGTCCAAGAGGATAAGTTTGCAGCGGAAAGCTGCGTTGAGGAAAGGACACACTGTTCCTTCGTCCAGTAGCTTAAAATCATTAAATCCCTTTTTGGACGAAAGTGGCTTACTTCATGTAGGTGGCAGATTAATCAACTCCAATTTGCCCTTTGAAGCCAAACATTTTACCAAATGATCACGTAATCACTAAATTAATCTTTGAATTCTTTCATAAAAGGTACTTGCATATAGGTGCACAGGGATTAGTCCATCAAGTACGCATGCAATATTGGCCCATAAAGGCTAAAAGCATAGCAAGAAAAATTGTGCATTCCTGTGTCACGTGCTTCAAGCACAATCCCAAGACACTAGATCAATTAATTGGAGACCTCCCACAACAACGTGTAACACCAAATTCAAGTTTTTTAAATTGAGGCGTTGATTTTTGTGGTTCATTCCACATCAAATATAAGAATCAAAGAAAAGGAGTTTATTCAAAAATTTATGTGGCCATATTTATATGCATATCTACTAAGGCAATACACTTAGAAATAGTAAGCGATTTATCTGCTGCTGCATTTATCGCCGTGCTTAGAAGATTCTGCGCTAGGAGAGGCAAGATAAGTACACTAACCTCAGATAATGCCACTAACTTTAAAGGTGCGTCAACAGAATTAGATAAGTTTAAGAAATCGCTGAAAACTCCCAGCGAGGAATTATCGAATTTTTTAGCCCAGGTTTTCATAACATAGAAATTTATTCCCCCGCGTTTTCCTAACTTTGGCGGACTCTGGGAAGCAGGCGTTAAGTCCTTCAAACATCACTTGCTCAAGGTCGTAGGTAATAATAAAATTACTCTTGAGGACTTCGAAACTCATATCATACAAATCAAAGCATTCTAAATTCCCGGCCTTTATTTCCACTTTCACATGACATAAATGAGTTTGAAGTGCTGACCCTAGGACATTTTTTAATTGGCCGACCCATCACCAGTATTTCCGAGCCTACTGTTATGAATATCTCCGATAATAGATTAAATCATTGGCAACGCATTACTAAATATGTTCAATGCATTTGGAAACGTTGGTCTATTGATTACCTAAATCATTTGCAGCAGCGCGGTAAATGGCAGTTCACAAAAAATAACGTTAAAGTAAGATCCCTAGTGTTATTAATGGCAGAAAATCTGCCACCATGTAAATGGCACTTGCCCGGATTGTAGAAATAGTCCCCGGCAAAGACAATAAGGTGAGTGCAGTTAAAGTGAAAACTGCCACGAGGGAATTTTTACGGGGCATTTCAAAAATATGTCTTTTGCCAATTGGTGAAAATTTAATGTAAATAGCATTTATGTAGTGTTGTATTTGAATATTATTCTTAATCAATTATATAACTAATTCACTGTATGTTGTTCATTTTGTATTGTAATATTATCTGTAATGTATATTAATTATATTCTAAGTTTAAATTAATTGCTGAAATATTTCATATTTCATACCCGGGCTGCATGTTCCGTCGCGGAAGAACGGTTTTAGCTCCATCTATTGAGCGTTGTATCACAGCTCCACCTAGGAGCGTTTTGTAAAACAACTTTTTAAGCTGTGGGTCAATGAAGCACTCGCACGTATTGTTAACACCGCGCAGTTCACGCGGCGATATTAATTATAAAAATGCAGTTCAATTTAATAATTTGTGTTTGTAAATGTCATCTGTCCTGTTACGTGTTAATAAAAACATAAAAAGGCAATCGCATCTAATACAGTCCATTCTATAATCATACAGGGTCAAAAAAGAGTAAGCAAAGCAGGAGAGGAAATAGTAATTGATTTACAATGGTAAACAACATTTTTACTATTGGAGAAAATATAGGTGGTCTAGACTAATTGAGTGTACTTATTCTAAATCTGATCTCCAAATTTCTCTATCACGTCAGGTTCTCGATTTATGGAAACTACCAATGTTTAAGTTTACCGCACACCTTTGAAACGTAATTTTCGATGAAAATATCAATTTTTCATGTTTGCAATAGTATTAAAATCCAATCTTTTATCTATCGAATTCTGATTTTATTGCGTCTGTATCTGAATTAGAACCCGAATTACGGCCGTTTAAAGTTCCATCTATCAAATTTGGCTGAAGAATTTTACAACCGGAAATATCGTTCTGCAAACCGGAAGTAAGCTGAAATGTATGTTTACATTCTTTTTTTTTACATTTAGCATTTAAATTGGATTATATGTTCAAGAAAATACATGCGGTATATAATTAAACATTTTAATAGTAATTATTATTTTTATCGCAAGAACCACCTTTAAAAGTTATTTTTAGCTTTTTCTCATAATGAAATTTTTCAGATTTTTACTATACGTTAAACATCCTATAGCAAAAAATTATGCATGAGATGCTTTGAATTGTTTTTTACTTATTTTACAAATCTTTATTGAGGTAATAGACTACAATCATGTTAATATATTATTATATTTACACTGGTGTAAGTAAAAAAGTTGCAAGAAATTTTAGGAATTTTTCATTACATTAGTACTTCAAGTGCCATAGCTATTTAATGCTATTATAATGCGGCTAGTTTATACCCTAGAAAAAGTTATTTTCTGTATTATGCAATTTACAAAATGTGAATGCATTGATTTGATTTTGAGTTATCACGTTTTGCATAAATGTGAATTTTTCACATAATTTTGACTATTTTTTATTTGAAAAAAATTATTTCTGTGTAATTTCTAAAATGTTTATGTATTTTTCAAAGTTTTAACTTAAATGACATTAGAAAAAATTGTTATAAAGAGAAAATTTCAAAAATCACCTCCGAAGGTGTGCGGATACCTTACATTTGACATTATGAGACTGTTTTACACCACTGAAATTTGAGCAATGCTACTTGTTTCAGAGTATTTTCACAATCTAGATATGTTATTTTACATTTATTTTTCTTTGAAAATCCGGATATCTTTGTTATATAATAGTAACAATCTGAGAGTTTATGTTTTGGTTCACGCCATATCATGGGCACAAAAAAGACATTATCTGTCTTTTACCTTTAACCATTGTGTTAGCCCTCTATTGCACACAGTACAGTATATATGTGATGCTCACCATTTGTCATCGCCAACTTCCACACAAAAGTAATGATGACAAGCAGTTTTCACCTTTGAAACAGCTGGATGGCAATAACTTTACATCCAGACGTGATAGATGGAATCAGCACACTAAAAATTGGTCTAGAACAACTATACTTTTCAAAGTAGCTGACAGCAATTATTTTTTTATGACCAATGTTATTTGTTTTGTGATAAAGCAAAATGACAAATGAGGCAAAAATTAACATATTTAAGGAAATTTAAAGATTTTATATTTTGTGTGCTAGAGAGGGCAAAAGCGTAGCGTAAATAAAGCGCCTAGAATGCATAGTGTGGAAAACGGCTACAAAATAGTACTAAAATTTTAAATCCGATAAACGTCGAACGATGCTGAAAAGATAACGGGTCTATCGCATCTTCTAGCAATGGCGTAGGCAGGGTGGAGGTCCAGATGGTTTGGATGCCACTAATTTTATAAAAAATATTTTTGCCTTATCTAATTGGAGAATTTTCTGCGATATTGATGGCGAAGAAAACTTTATAATATTACTGGTTTCCAGAGCATTTGAACCCCCCCCTCTCTGGCTACGCCTCAGTCTGCTAGCTATTTTCAACGCAAACATTGTATAAGAATCGAACTGAGAAAAAGTTTCAGGTGGTGGTAAATATTTTAAATAATTACATTATAACCTGTTTCATTTGACTTGCATAGTGATTTTCATAAGTTTTTAAATATGAATGATATTGATCATGTCCAAAAAACGTGATACGCATTCTGCCTGGTTGCAGTACTCGATACAGGACAGCAAACTAGAAACTATCCCTATTTAGCATACCAAAGCATGAATCTCTGTTAGAAGAGTAGAAAAGATTAATGCCCTGATAAGATAAAAAACTAACTTCAAAATCAGTTACATCTGAAATATACACTTACCAGAAGATTTTATTAACATAAATTATGGACATGTTGTCAATAGTGAAACGGCTACATATGCTAGAAGTAAACCTATCTATAAAGCAGATGTCGCTGCGATCGCCCTATTATTGTTATCGCATCGTTGCATGTTTATCGACTACAATTTTTTAGCACTTTTTAAGACATTACCAGTTTGGCTTTTATTAAATTCCGAAATTTCGCATTCATACCAGAAATTCCCTATAATGTTCTTTTCCTTACTTAATGGCAAATCTTTCGTGACTTCTTAAACTAAAAATTCTTGTTTCAGAATTTCCGGTTTGAATTCAAAAATTTTGAATTAAAAAACGGTAAAACCGTTTTCTATACTATGTATTCTAGGCGCTGTAGCGTAAATTTTGACAATTACAGAGCGGTGAGAATTTACCTGCATTTTTTCTACAGCAGAAATTTTCTAAAACAAGGAATTTCTGAAAGAGCAAAAAATAAGCACTCTGAGAAAAAAATAAGCCTCCGATGGCTATAACACGTTTTTGAAATATCTTCAAATTTAACATTTGAACAAGTGTGTGCTGGCACAATTGTCAATGTATTCAAAGCCCGCGGATAGTTACATAGAATCCAAAGGCGGTAATCATAAAGCAAAATAAATATAGCAATAGAGCATTAATACTGGAGAAATAAAAATTAACTTTCTTTGAAGTACTCGAAAAAAATTTGGAAATGTAAAATTAAGGAAATTTTATAAAAACTTATGACAGAGAAAAAGCTTGATAAAACAAACTGGTGTATAATATTTGAGGTAGGAAACTAAAGAAAAGCATACTATGGAACCATACTTTCAGGTGAATTAATTTCTATTAATGTACACAATTTTTATTTCTTAATTTTTTAAAATATTTTAAAGTCTCATTTGCTTCAAAATGAGATAATCCAATTAAGAAGAAAATATTTGTATGTTTGTTGAATCTGTAGAAAAGAACATATTATTTAACACATTTTGTCTAAAATCCTAAGTAAATTAAGAAGGTTTCTGGTATTTTAAATCTATATAAGTTTGGAATAATATGTTAACATTCGTCGCTACCATGTCAAACTATTGAATATGAAAAAATGAATTTTTCATTACTTTTAAAAATTGGCAGATAATCACCACTAAATTTTAATAGTATTCTTCACCAAAGCTGCCAATTTGGATTCTTCTTTCATCCAGAAATTCTGAATTCATACCAGAAATTTCAAACAGAAATCTTAATGAGAAACATTTTGCGATTGATAAAGTAGAAACTTTTCACTTAAATTTTCCGGTGTGAGTTCGAGATTTCTCAATACATAAGACGGTTAAACTTATAACATAGAAATTCAAGTGTGTGAACAAGTGTGTGCTGGTACAATTGTCAATGTATTCAAAGCCCGCGGATAGTTACATAGAATCCAAAGGCGGTAATCATAAAGCAAAATAAATATAGCAATAGAGCATTAATACTGGAGAAATAAAAATTAACTTTCTTTGAAGTACTCGAAAAAAATTTGGAAATGTAAAATTAAGGAAATTTTATAAAAACTTATGACAGAGAAAAAGCTTGATAAAACAAACTGGTGTATAATATTTGAGGTAGGAAACTAAAGAAAAGCATACTATGGAACCATACTTCCAGGTGAAATAATTCATAGAAATTTTATCAGTACTCTTACAAGGCGAAGAATTCTAATAAAATTTAGTGGTGACAATCGGCCTATTTTTAAAAGTAATGAAAAATGCATTTTTTCACATTCGATAGTTTGACATGGTAGCGAAGATATCTCAACACCTCCTCATTTTTTGAGTACCATTATATCTTATTAGAAATATTTTCATTTTTCAATGACAGAAATTCTGTGATAAAAAAAAAATTACTATTCAGAAAAACTGGTCACAACAAACGGGAGAAGTTGGCTGCTATGTATTATCTATTGTAAGACATTGTTGAAAAAATAATGAAATTTAGAAATAAAATGAATTATTTTGTTAAAAATCTTACTTAAAAAGTCTATCAGTATCTTTTATCTGTGTTTTTCTTACATTTGATATTTTAATTTTTATATTAAAGACTAGCCTTCAGCTTTTTTTTCAAAGCTTCTTGAATCACTATCTAATCCTTACTGCAATATGCTCATTCTGGTACAATGACAGGCGGTATTGAAAATCAATCAAACTCGAATTATCAATATCTATATTAACCACATTTTTCATTTTATTTTTCTTTAACATTCATACAGATAAATAACTTATTTCTTCAAATTTTTGTATCAAATATTTAGGGTTACAGACTATAGGCGAAATCCGTTTAAGGTAATATAGATTAAAGTAACTTCCACTTATTTATGGGATACGCTGTCTTAATCTATTACATCGGAGTAGTGATGTGAAAAGAAAGTTTCTAAGAACTTTAGATACGTATTAAATAGAAAAGTTTACTACTTAGAAAACTTCACTACCTTAAATGAGTGGGACACGTTAACAGTAGAGTCCTACATGGATCGAGTAAAACACAACACGAAACCAAAATTTTAGCTTATTCTCAATCCAAACCCGACAAGCTATATATTATTTATAGGCAGCTATATAATATTTGTACTAAAATATTGTTGTTGTAAAAACAAGCTAATTTTTTAAACAAGTTGAATTATTTTCCTAAAAATCTTACTTGAAAACTGTATCGTTGTCCCTTTCCTACATTTTTCTTAGCTTTTGATATTTTATTCTCTATATCACAGAGTACACTTCAGATTTTTTGTTTCTTGAACACATTTCAAAGTATCTGAATCAAAGCTTCTCGAATCCCTATCTAATCCTTACTGCAATTTGAAATCCCTCATTCTCATACAATGACAGGCGGTATTGAAAATCAATAGAATCAAAGTCGAATTTTCAATTTCTATACTAACCACTTTTTTCATTTTATTTTTATTTAACATTCTTATAGATAAATAACTTATTTTTTCGAATTTTACATCAAATATGTACGGTTACTGTCTATAGGCGAAATCCGTTTAAATTAATATAGATTAAAGTAACTTCCACTTACTTATGTGATACGCTACATTAATCTATTAGATCTGAGTAGTGAAGTCAAAAGAAAGTTTCGAAGAGCTTCAGAGACGTATTAAATTGAAAAGGATTGGGTGGGAGACTAATCCACCTATATAAACTATTTTTCACAGTAGAGTCCTTAAGGATCGAGTAAAACCCGGCACGAATGTAAAATTTCAGTTTAAAGTCAATCCAAACCGGAGCAGCTATATATTATTTATAGACAGCTATACATTCTTTGTACAAATTTTTTTTTTTGTAAAAATAAGTGAAATTTAGAAACGAAATTTTTTAAAAATCTTATTTAAAAAGTTATCGTTGTCCCTTTCCTACGTTTTCTATAGTGTTTGATATTTATTCTTTATATCAAAGACTATACTTCAGCTTTTTTTTTCTTGAACACATTTCATACTGTATGAATCAAAGCTTCTCCAATTTCTATCTAATCCTCACTGCAATTTAAAATCCTTCATTCTCGTACATTGACAGGCGGTATTGAAAATCAATAGATTCAATCTCGAATTTTCAATATCTATACTAACCACTTTTTTCATTTTATTTTTTTTAACATTCTTATAGATAAGTAATTTATTTCTTCACATTTTATATCAAATATATATCGATACTGACTAAAAGAGAAATCAGTTTAAAATAACGTAGCTTAAATAACCTCCATTTAATTATGAAATACTCTGTCTTATTATATTAAACCTGATTTATGACGTCAAAAGAAAATTTCAAAGGATTCTAGAGACGCAGTAAATAGGAAAGTTACTAATTAGAAATCTTCAATGCCTGAAATGGGTGGAACTTGTTAATTATCATTCACAGTACGGGCCTGCGTGGGTTGAGTAAAACTCGACACTTATCCAAAATGTTTCAGAAAATCAATCCAAAATCCGACCGGAACCCACCAAAAAGTTTCATCAACCCGAAATCTAACACTAATGTGAAATGAAAGAAAATTAATCCACATTTGAATACAATTATGGAAAAATAGTGTACGAATTATATCTGTAATAACAATTTTATCTTGTTCGAAGTATGTGAATACGTATGCACTCATTAATACTTCAAATATATAGTTTTTATAATTGAAAAATATTCAGGTCTTTCTTTTGAAAAATCGTGACAACCTGAACCGACGAAAAATAGTCAAAACACAACCCAAAACCGACCCGAATAATTATTATTTCAGTCAATCCAACCCGCAATGAAAGCAATTGCAATATAGCAGATTCGGGTCAGATTCGGTTAACTTCGGGTCACTGAATTTAATATAGGACTCTAACTCAGTGTACAGAAATGATGAAATCATCGCTGCTTTACCTGTATGCAGTGTTGGGCAGAATCTGATTACAAAGTAATCAAATTACAGATTAAATTATATTATAATCTCCTCACTATGCAATCGATTATCATGTAATCATTACAAAGTAATTTGAATATAATCTGATTATCGCATAATCTGATTACCGTGTAATCGATTACAAGACAATTCTAATTTTCTGTTTTAAAATATAATTAGATTAATCTGTAATTAGATTAATTTGTAATTAGATTACAAGACACTTCCGATTACGTTTTCAATTGTATAATCCAATTAACCTGTAATGGATTACAAGATGATTCCGATTACGTTTTTAGTTGTATAATCCAATTAACCTGTAATGGATTATAGGTGAATTTCGATTACGTTTTTAATTATATAATCTAATTAACCTGTAATGCATTATAGGAAAATTCCGATTACGTTTTTAATTGTATAATCCAATTAATCTGTAATGGATTATATGTGTATTCTAATTACATTTTTAAGAATATAATTTAGATTAAATTGCAATCTGTTACAAGTTAATGTCAGTTATGCTTGTTCAGAATACAATTTGGTTAACGTGTAATGTAATGCAACTAAATCTTAATTAAATTCTATAAAATGTATTTAAATTAAACTGCAATCTATTACGAGCTAATTCTAATTGCTTTTTTAACACTTTCCAACAAAGTTGAAAAGTGTTTATGAATTTAGTTTGTCTGTCTATCAGTACTCTAATGCGCGTAAATATACTCGGATTTCCATGCAATTGATATATGTTATTGAGGTTTACTGTGGTATGATTGGTATAGAAAATGAAGTATGTAGCATGTAATTTACAGAGACACTCAAAAGAATTCTTTTACATTACAGCATATTAGGAAAAATCGCTTGCGGTGTATTTTAATGATGTTACTGTATTTCAAACATATTGAATTTAATTTATATCGCTGAGGTGCATTACAAGATGTTTACTAAAAATTATGGAGTACATAATAGCATTCACCGTTCATCTACAGAGACACCACAAAAATTTCGGTTACAGTACTGACTATGAACAATAATTGCTAAAAATACGTTTTTTTTCAGTTGTTGCACGCGTTTTTGAATGTAACTATTTTTTTATATTGCTTGGTTTGTATAAATTCTATAAATCATATACAGAACTGCACAAAAGTTCTCTAGTACACTGACTTTTATAGACGGAAACTCCGAATGGGAATTTTCAACCGTGTTAATAACCGAATTAAATTTTAGCATACTGCTATGTAGTATATATACAAATCTATTAATATGCAGAGCTTCAGAAAAAAAATCGGATATTTTTTCGATTATTAATGGTATTTACTGCAATTGGGTTCTCAAATATGCTATGCATTTTCCAACTTCTGTACTGAGTCAGATATACCGATTTCAGCCTGTTCGTTATTATGAATACTCCATAATTTTACAAAGAGATAGGTTTTTTTTTATAGGGATTTTACCCCCCAAAAAGTAAATACATGAGTTTTAAACTATTATGAAATGTTAAAAACTACTTACCGCTCTCAAAAGAACGATTTTACAGTATTCTTAAACTATAGATCTTAAATATCTGTGGTTTAATTAATTAATATAATGTATTTAATTTTTTATAGATAATCTAACGATTGGGAATGCAATGTTAAAAATGAAAGAATATTAAATTAATCCATCCCGTGGACATACAACATTTCGGTTCCGACACTTTGGTCTTGTGTTTAAGTCGCAGCACTTCGATCCTGACATCTGGGTCCCAGTGCCATTTCAGTCCCACAAAGTGACATAATTTTACAGAAAACATTGTCTTTTTTTTTTTTTTTTTTTTTTTTTTTTTTTTTATCCAAAACCACGTGAATTTTACTACAGTGCGAATATAAGTACCCCATAATCACAAACACATATAACTCGAAACCTGTATCGACACCAACACAAATATCGTATGATAAACGTAACCGTTTTAGAAAAGGGGGGGGGGTGCTCTATAGATTTTTTTATAGAAGCCCTCGCATATTTTGGTGTACCAAAATATAAGGTGCTGGCAAATTAAAACAATTATAACTTAAGCTGTAATTATCGTAGAACACTGATATTTTGTATGGTAAACGTAATCTTTAAAACGGGGAGGGGGACGTTGTTGGTGTTTTTAACAGAAGCCCCTAACTATTAGTATAGCGTAAATATAAGGGCCCGATAACTATACACACTTACATCTAGGATCCAAATTGTCGCAGAACATACAAATTTCATATGATAAAAGGAATCGTTTAAAAGGAGGAGGAAGGGCTTTTTTTTTGGTCCTGTTTGCAATTAGTAATATTTTCTTGAAATTAATCTAGTGTTTATAGTTTAAAAAAATTTTATATTTAATATCGAAATTCATGGAATTTCTGTTTACGTTTTCGTGCATTCTTTTGATGGAAAAATAATTTTTCACTTGTTTGGGTAATATTGGAATATATATGTTCATTTATTTATTATTCTCTAATTGATTAAAATAGTTTAAAGTCATCCATCGGGTTCGTTATCAGATTTCCACCCAGCCCACGAAGACATATTTTATCAGCGCATTTTTTATTTTAAACTTCTTGCAATTACGAATATATTCAAGGTGATTCAGCATTTATGGTTGAAAAAAATAAAGTTTTATATTTAAAATTCAAATTCTTCGAATTTCTGCATGTATTTTTATGCATTATTTTGACGAAAAATTAATTTTTGTATTTTTGAGTAATATTTTAATATTTTAGTTCTAATTAATCATTATTTTGTAATTACTTAAAAATACCGTAAAGCGTAGTTTTGCATTGGGTCGGGTAATCCGATTTCTACAGCGGAATTGAAGTGGGCTGGGGGAAAGCCACACATTCAAGGGATCGGCGAAACTGCAATTTTCCGTTTGTTGCTCACAGGCTATCAAAGCCTGAGAGTAAATGTGCCCGCAGGTTCTGTATGTACGTATGTATGTACGTATGTATGTACGCATGCATGTATGTATGTACCGTATGTACGTAAATGCAGGCAGGTAACGCAATAAATCTTGATAGAAATATCCGATTTGCTTCAAATTTTGTATATAATTGATAAGGCGCTGAAAGGCGATTTTGTATATAATTGATAAGATTCTGATAATGCGCTTCCCTGATTAGTTTTGGGGGTTCATTGGTTAAGTATAAAGGGGGGAGACACGGGGGAGTAATCACCCCTTAATTTAGATAAATTGGTTTTTCATGCAGAATTATCGGATTTGTTTCAAATTTTGAAAGTAGGTTCATTCTGACAAGACACTTCCCTGATTAGTTTTGGGGGTTCATTGTTTAAGTATAAAGGGGGAAAACGGGGGGCTAACCCCCTTTTAATTTAGATAAATGGGATTTTTGTGCAGATTTATCCGATTTAACTTCAAATGTTGTACATACGTTCATTCTGATAAGACGCTTCATTAAATAGTTTTGGGGGTTCATTGTTTAAGTATAAAGAGGGGAACGGGAGGCTAAATCGCCCCCTTAATTTAGATAAATTGGTTTTTCATGCAGAATTATTCGACTTGCTTCAAATTTTGTATGTACGTTCATTGTGATAAGGCGCTTTCCTGATTAGTTTTGGGGATTCATTAGTTAAGTATAAAGGGGGGGGGGCGGGGGCTAATCCTCCCTTAATTTAGATAAATGTGTTTTTCATGCAGAATTATCCAATTTGCTTCAAATTCTGTATATAGATTCATTGTTATAAGGCTCCTCTCTGTTTAGTTTTTGGGATTCATTGGTTAAGTATAAAGGGGGGGAGGGGAGCTAATTCCCCCCTTAATTTAGATAAATGGGTTTTTCATGAAGTTTTATCCAACTTGCTTAAAATTTTTATATAGTTTCATTCTGAGAAGGCGCTTCCCTGATTAGTTTTGGTCGTTCATTGATTAAATATAAAAGGAGGAACCCCCCCTTAATTTAATAAATGGGTTTTTTCATGAAGAATTATCCAATTTGCTTCAAATTTTTATATAGTTTCATTGTGATAAGGCACTTCCCTGTTTAGTTTTGTGGGTTGATTTGTTAAGTATGAAGGGGGGAGGGGTGAACTGAGGCTAATCCTCCCCATAATTTATTGTCAATTTCTATATTTTTTGAGGGCATTATTCTTTGAAATAAGAGTGTAATATACATTTAATGTGAACAGCCTGTGAGATCAATGTCATTAACTGGGCACTTTTCCTTTTTTTAGCTAACATAGGCTATCAAAACCTGAGAGCTAATGTGCCCGCAGGTTCTGCATGTATGTGTGTACGTATGTATGTACTTAACGCGATAACTCTTGGTAGAAATATCCGATTTGCTTCAAATTTTGTATATAGGCTCATTGTGACAAGGCTCTTCCTAATTAATTTTGGGGGTTCAGTTATTAAGTATAAAGGGGGAATGGGGTTAATCCACCGTCTCTTAATTTAGATAAATGGGTTTTTCATGTAGAATTATCTGATTTGCTTCAAATTTTGCATATAGGTTCATTGTAAAAAGATGCTTCTTTAGTTAGTTTTGGGGTTCATTGGTTAAGTATAAAGAGCGGGGAACGGGGGCTAATCCCCCATTAATTTAGATAAATGTGTTTTTCATGCAGAATTATCCGTTTTGCTTCAAATTTTGTACATAGTAGTTTTATTGTGATAAGGCGCTTCCCTGCTTAGTTTTGGGGGTTCATTGGTTAAGTATAAAGGGGGTAACGGTGGCTAATCCCCCCCTTAATTTGATAAATGAGTTTTCCATGCAGAATTATCCAATTTATTTCAAATTTTGTATATAGTTCCATTGTGATAAGGCGCTTCCCTGATTAGTTTTGGGGGTTCATTGGTTAAGTATAAAGGGAGGAACGTAGGGGGGCTAATCCCCCTCAATTTATTCTCGATTTCTTTATTTTGCGAGAGGTATTATTCTTTGAAATAAGAATATAAAATACAATTAGTGTGAAGAGCTTGTGAGCTCAATGCCATGAGTTTAACTGCGCACTTTTCCTTTTATTTTGTCATTTTCCGATTATTTAAATTTTGCTATATTTTATTACTAATTCTACAGGGTGCCAACCAGAAGTGCAAAATGTAGGTGCCAATGGACCGATTGCCGTCACTAAATTTTTAGTATTATTCGCCTAATAAAAAGAGAAAATTTAGGCGAAGTATACTAATAAAATTTAGGCGAAGAATACTAAGAAATTTAGTGGTGGTAATTGGCCCATTGGCACCCAGTTTTTACACCCCTGGTGTCAACGGTCACAAAAAGTTTATGAATTTTAAAAATAGGTTGCTTCGAAGCTCATACATTTAACCCTTCTCCACTATATGAATGTCAGCATTTATGTTAAACAAGATTTATTCTAATCTAAAACCTGAAAAGAAAAAAAACTGTGCCATATAGTTCATCCATCTTTTTTAGGGTTTCGTTCATCTCACGAAACCCTATTACTCCCGCTCCGTTGTCTGTCCGTCACAGAGCCTTTCTCAGAAGCTATATAACTTACAGGCATGACAATTTGTGTACTTATAGCTAAATGTCTACTATGAAGCTCAAAATAATAAAATCTGAAAAAATCGTATTACTTTAACCCTTAACCGGAAACGTACCGTCTGTGAGACGGTTGCGTCTACATATCTACCCTTTATGCAAAAATGAACGTCTCCTCAACCTTATCACGCCATCTAATCGTTACACTATTGGTCCTCTCCACCCCGACCCATTTGCAACACCTGCGCTTTTTTAGTTGTTGAAAGAAAAAATATTTTCTTTTGAACGCAGTCTGTCAGACGGCATGTTTCCGTTTATGTAATTTTTTTCTTTGGGATATCAAGATGGCGGGGCCGTCAATGCTAGTACGCTATGGTGATAAAGACTTTGAAGAGACTATTTTGCGATGGTTTGATGAAGTAGGAATTGACATAAGCGATGTTGAAAGTATTTCAGATGATGAATATATAAATTCTGAACACCAAAGTGATTCAACATCGTCAGAAAATTCTAATGAAAGCAAAAATGAAGAAATAAGAAATGATGAAACAGTAGCAGATGCAGATACGAAATATATATATGAAAAAATTCGGTACTGATGGTCTGTTTAAAAAGTTCGCTCCGCGTCAAGAACAAGAAAACACAATATTATAAAAGTGCCAGTTTTAAGAGGGAAAGCTAGTGATCTCGGAGAAAAGGCAGATCTATTCTCTCTCTGGCAGTTGTTATTTACAAATGATATGTTACTGCATATAGTGAAATGGACAAACCATAAAATAATTCAAATTCGAATGAAATATAATATTCTGGACAGTAATATGAAAGAAAGTAATATGGAGAGACGACTAGAAAATCCCCAGCTACCCCGGGAATTGCGCCTTATAATAGCTCGCATTCTGCAAAAACCTGTTGAAAATGTGCCCCAGGTAGATGATGACTTAATATTTTTCAAACGCAAAACATGTTTTTTGTGTCATAGAACCAACCATAGAATGACAAAATATCTGTGTGTACAGTGCCGGAAGCTTGTATGCATGCAATGCTCCAAACCTAAATGCAATGATTGCATAAAAAACGCTGAGATTTAGAACATGCTTCAATATTTACTATTAAATGTTTTGTCAATTTTACTGCATAATATTTTTTTTAATTCATATTCTACTAATATATATCAAAATATTTGCATTTATTTCATTATTTTGTCGCAAATGTAAATATTTGAATAATAGTGTGTAATTTTGAAATATTTCCTGTCTCCGAGATTCAAAACTTATTTCTATGCTGTTATATTAAAAATTTGTTCCTGTTATTTCATTACTACTAAAGAATAAACGTTTAAGTTCACTATTTGGTAAATTATTAAGAGTTGTTTCCTTTTTTTAAAATTTTATAGCAATTTTTAAAATTTAGCTGTCTCACAGACGGTTTCTGTTTGTGTTCTGAATTTTCACGTTTCCGGTTAAGGGTTAATATAGAGAGATAAAAAAAAAATTAACAGCCTTTTTTTATTAAATTTAATCAGTTTTCGTTATAGCAGTTGTCAACAGTTAAAAATCCACACTAAAATTCTTTCTACTGTAATTAATTTTCTACTGAAAGATTTCCACGTGTAAATGAAAATGAAATAAAAAGTTTCACTAATTGTAAAAAATATCAATATGACGTCATATTGGTAATAAAATGGAAATTTTCAAAGATTTCTCAATAATACAAGGAGTATGAGTATGTGTATGTACAGAGAGCAGATTAATATCACGTCATTACAGAATTAAAAAGAAAATTAATCTGACGTCCTATTGGAAGTTTAACGGATTTTTCAAATGTTTGAGAATAATACAAAGCGAGTATCAATATGAGTAATATAAAATAGTAAATATATGAGTTTGACGAACGTATTGAATCATGATAAAAACCAGATTATGGAAATATTCGCATATTTTATCATTTTGAATGTGTACAACATGTTTAATTTTGAAATTATTATTATTTTTAAATGTCGCATTTAGTCCACAGGACAGATATTATTATGACAGAGTATAATAGCGGGCTTTGCCCGCTATCGGGCCTGTTCAGATATTTGAAAAAACGGAGTTTGTTATAAAGGGAGTTACATATGTTTTAATTATCGAGGGTGAAACATTTTTCTTAATTAATGCATTTATTTTTCTTTTAATGTTACGTGAACGACGTCACGGGTAACAGCTAGTAAAATATAAAATAACTAATCTTCCGTAATCTGTGGGCAAGGTTAGCTCCAAACATGGACGTTTGCTAGCAACAATATAATTTAAAATCAATGTAGATACTTTTAAAGAACTGTCATGAAAAGTCTCACTTTCTAAAATACGCAATTTGGCAGTAGGACCTGGATTACAGAGGATTACGCAATAGGTTTAAATATCTATTTTATATAATTGTTTTTATATATATATCACATTTAGTCCACATGACAGATATTATTATGACAGAGTGTAATAGCGGGCTTCGCCCGCTATCGGGCCGGTTTAGATATTCGAAAAAACGAGAAAAATAGACCAGTAAATTTTTACTTTATAAAAAACATGACTTTTTTTGTTGTTGTTGCTAAATAAAATTTATTTGCATTTATTAAAGAAAGGATAAAGTGTTTTGAAAGGAATATTAAACGAAACTCTTTGTGCGATCTTCGATCACACTTACCCACGTGTTTAGGGTTTCGTTCATCTCACGAAACCCTATTCTTCTCGGTTCTCTGTCTGTCCGTCAGAGTGTCCGTTATCAGAAACCGTATAAGTTAGAGACTTCAAATTGCCTGTACCTACAGCTGAATACTTACTGTCACACTGATAATCATAAAACTTTGAAAATATCTTCATTAACACAATATATTAATTAAAACCCTAAAAACCCCCTCATTAATGAAAAAAATCAACTAAAGCGTTGAATTTAATCAAACCGCAATCTGAAACTCCAGAAGAGGGGAAAGGGTTGCCATGGTCATTGCACTTCAATGGCGATAACAGATTGAACGTTTTCAAAAACACCTCTATCTCACATAAACTATTCCACCTGGGAACGTGAAATTTCTGACACACACACACACAAAATTAGCTTTCAGAATTTCTAAAAATATTTTAATTACGCCCATTAGAAGTGTAAATAACAATTCAAAATCGATTTGAATAAATTCGCTTAATTTCCTTCCATTGGAAAACCACAGACGAACAATCCGACACCTGTTCACGCAGATCAAAGATGGCGGACTATGCATTTTTCAGGCTCTATAGATTTTTTTTTATTATTGCATTTATCGAATTGAAATTAATACATCTATACATATTTTTTTTTTTACTGCGAAGACAGAAATCTATTATTTATAAAGTTGGCGTGATTAGAACGGAAATTACGAATTAATTTTTTGTTAATGAATTTAATTTTTATCAGAATCAAAAGAAAATTTGCAGCTGGTTGTGAAGTTGGAAGACTTATGCCATTTATGAGCGAGACATCCCGGCCCTTCACTTTTCGTCTCAACTGTTGAAGGGAGGGAAAAAAAAAACGCTGATTTTTTTAATATTGCATTTACCAATTTGAAAATATTGTATATATATGCATATATTTTTTCGGTGAATCCCGAAATCTAATTTTTATAAAGATTACAGTATTAGAACCGAAATTATATTTTATCATAAAATGCTGATTTTTTTTTTTATAAAACAAAGAAATATAATGCTAATAGACAATGCTGTAAATAATAATGCGAAAATGTATTTTTATGTATACTTTTCAAAAAATATATCGCATTTAGTCCAAATGACAGATATCATTCGCCCGCTGTCGGACCTGTTCATATATTCAAAAAAACGAAAAAATAGACTGGTAAATTTTTACTTTATAATAAAAGATGACTTTTTTTGGAAAAAGAAATTTATTTGAATTTATTAATTAAATGATAAAGTATTTTGAAAGGAATATTAAGCGAAACACTTTGTGCGATCTTCGATCACATTTATCCACTTGTTTTTCTATCTTTTTTTTTTTTTTTTTTTTTTCGTTTGTTTCACACAACTTCTTTTTTCATCTTCGCAAATGACTGGTTAAATTCAACATTCAATTCATTGAATCTGCTTCTGTTTTACCTGAATAGCTTTTCATACTGTGTCAGTAAAAACAGTTTGTATGTTGTTAGCACTGGGGTGTAATTTAAGAGGGCTGGTGGAGAGCACCCCGTAATTAACTTAGATTGTAGCAGCCTTCAGAAATCAGACAACATGAGATAGTTTTCTTGTATATCATTTTTTAAAGAATGAATTTATGAAATTGATTAATTTCGTTCATTAAGTTTAAAATGCAAACAACGAAGTGTGTTTGGGCAATCCAATTTTTTTAATGCGCAAAATATATACGTTTTCAAAATTACTTGGAAAATTAAAAAAATAGTAAACTATATAAAGCAGGGAAAGGGTTGATTTAAGACCTAATTTCGTCACTATAAATTAAAAAATAGGTTCCATATCCATAAGGTAACATCAGTGTTAAATCGATTCATCACTAGATCGCGATGTTAGATTGATGATAAATTTTGACATCGTTCTATCCTAATTATAAATATAATATGCTGACAACTTAAAACACTTATAACTTGAATTGTAATTATAGTAGAACACAAATATTTTGCAGAGTAAACGTAATCTTTATAAAGAAGAACATTGTCGGTTCTTTTGACTAAAATCTGCTAAATTTTAGCATAGCACAAATATAAGGACTGCGTAACCTCAAGCACTGATAAACTGTCGTAGACAACACTAATTTTTTTAGGTAAACTCAATCGTTTACCTTATTAAAATCAGGATTTGTGTGCCATAATTGTTTGGCCCTTTTTAGGTGCGTTCGTAATTATATAAATATGTAGTACCTATATAATCGTCGTCTGGTCGAGTGATGAGCGATTCTGAAATAATCGAGAATCGATAAACATCGATGTCGTATAAAGCAACATCGATAAAAAAATAATCTTTTCTCAAATTCTAGTATCGATGTTCTAGAATCGATTCTCATACAGATACTGCAAAAAGAGTAAAATTGATCAATCAATTGGCAGAAAATTTGATCGAGAATCTTTATAACTGGGGATTTGACAGTAGATCGATATTTCTGGCGCTCATTTCATTTTTCTAACAGTATCTAGTCTTATCTTAAAATGAGTCTATGAAATTTTAGGCTATTTAGAAAAGGACTAGCTGTTTGTCCAAATATAGTGTTGTACCCGACCAGAACCTGAAAAATCCAAATGGAATCAACCCGACAGAAAAATTCTATCAAACTATAATCCGATCCAAAAAGGAGAAAATAATTTTAGTCGACACGGCAGCCGTATCGGAGATCCGAACCTGAAAATTGAAGTTAACCCGAAACCCGAACCAAACCCAACAAAGAATTCCATTGAACCGTAATCCGATCCGAAGATGACAAAAAAATTTCCGTAGAAATGCAACCCGACACCAAACTTGAAATTTCAGTTAAAACGAAACCCAACCCGAATCAGACAAAATAAAATCTATCGGTCCGTAACACGATCCAAACCCGACAAAATAAATTCTGTCACCACGCAACCCGATCCGAACCTGAAAGCCAAAGAAAAAATTTCATCGAACCGTAAACTAAACCGCACCCGAATAAATAAATTCCTTCATCTCGCAACCCGAAGAATAAGTTATCTAAGTTATATACACTATATTCGCAATGATGACCGGTCACTTGCGATTTTAGACGTTTTATTAAATATCTGGAAAGATACATGAGGAATTATCCTGAAACTTCAGGTGTGTAAACAACGTGATAGACGTCATATATTTCCGCGAAGATTTTTTCCCGAAACCCCATAAAGGGGCATCAACAAATTGAAGAAAAACGAATATCTTTTGGCTAACCCTGTAAAAACTAAAATTGCAAAAGCATTCAAACTTTAGATTATGATTAAGTGGCTTATTGTAATAATTTGGGTTCATTTTTATAAAGATAGCATGTATACTCGAAGAGAAATTAAGGTTTTTATAAAAACAGTCCCAAATTTTACCAAGTTTTTTGCTTATAATTTGCAGAGTTTTTAATATAAAAACAAGTTATTTTCAGAAAATATAGACAAACAAAATTGTACACAACACCCTGCAATCAGAATTAAAAAATAATAAAAATTATATGAAAAATGAGCAGGTTTACTAAATATTGTTTCACTGCGCATGCGCGAAATTCAATCAAAATATACTGTACATAATATATTAGCTAAATATATAGACTAACTTTTATGAAAGTCTCAAAAACATAGCTTGAAAATTCTGTTAGTAATCGTCGATAGAATAAGCTCGAAATTCGCTGTTCCCAAAAGGAAGCAAAAAGATGAGGGGTTGTATCAAATATAGAATGCGAGACACTTCATTCTTATTATGTCAACTTTTATAAGCTAGTATATTTGGATACAACCCCTCATCTTTTTGCTTCCTTTTGAGAACAGCGAAATTCGAGCTTATTCTATCGACGATTACTATGAGAATTTTCAAGCTATGTTTTTGAGACTTTCACAAAAGTTGGTCTATACATTTAGCTAATATATTATGCACAGTATATTTTGATTGAATTCGCGCATCCGCAGAGAAACAATATTTAGTAAACCTTCTCATTTTTCATATAATTTTTATTATTTTTTAATTCTGATTGCAGGGTATTGTGTACAATTTCTTTTGTCATATTTTCTGAAAATAACTTGTTTTTATATTAAAAACTCTGCAAATTATAAGCAAAAAACTTGGTAAAATTTGGGACTGTTTTTATAAAAACCTGAATTTCTCTTGGAGTATACATGCTATCTTCATAAAAGTGAACCCAAATTATTACAATAAGCCACTTAATCATAATCTACAGTTTGAATGCTTTTGCAATATTAGTTTTTACAGGGTTATCCAAAATATATTCGTTTTTCTTCAATTTGTTGACGACCCCTTATGGGGTTTCGGGAAAAAACATTCGCGGAAATATATGACGTTTATCATGTTGTTTACACTCCTGAAGTTAGAGGATAATTCCTCATGCATCTTTCCAGATATTTAACAAAACGTCTAAAATCGCAAGTGACCGGTCATCATTGCAAATATAGTGTATTATCTATATTTTATGTAAGTTACTTTGAAAATTAAAAACTACTTATACTATACAATACAAGTGGAGGGGGTGATTTAAGATGTATATATATATATAACAAACAAACAAAAAAAAAAAAAAAAAAAAAAGGTTTTCATATTTTAAAGGTAACATCGGATTTCAATCACCTTATCTCTAAATCGCGATATTACATAAATAATAAACCGATTTAAGAAATTTCTATCGAGTGCAAACCTAAATAAAGTGCTGAAAACTTCAATCATTTATAATTCGAGCTGTGTTCGTCCTGGAACACTCATATTTTATATGGTAAACGTAATATTTATAAAAGGCGGGGCAATGTCCGTTTTTTAATAGGAACCCCTAAATTTTAATGTAGCGCGAATATGATGCCATGATAACCACAATCACTTAGATCTTGCTACAAATTTCGTATGGTAAACGTAAACATTTTAAAGGAGTTGGTTCTGCGGATATTTTTATAGATAAAATACCGCTGCAACATATACAGCCCAAATTATAACTGATTAATGTTCATGGCACCTTGTACTTATGATATATTAAAATTTGAGGGGTTTGATAAGAAATCGATAAATCCTCTCTAAATGATTGCGTTTAACGTAAGAAATTTTTGTGGGCAGCTTTAATTTGTATCCGAGTTAAATGTGTTTGTGATTATCGGGCTCTTACATTCATGATATACTACAATTTAGGAGGCTCCGATTAAAAAAAAAGAGAATGTCTAATATAAAGTTATGTCACGTTGCTCAAACACACACATTTTTTGCGCGGTGTGACAATTTAATCATGAGTTATAATTTAATTTTTTCAGCCTCTTATATTCAGCTTTTTATAAAAATTGGGTGATGATAAAAAAAACGGTAATGGATCCTGATAATGTATACTCATGATATTGAACCGTACAACGTTTGGTGGGCTTATGGTGATTACAGTCTGAGTTACAGGGACAAACCGAAATGGCATGACCCCTCATGAGCAAGCCCTTTATAAATTTTACGTGCTACGGCAATTAAAACAAGAGTTATATGTATTTTAAGTTGTAAAGATTCTTTGGTATACACAAAAATATGGGAAGCTTAAAAAAAATCGACAGATCCCCCCTACCCCACCACCTGTAAAACAATTACTGTTACCATACGAAATTTGTGATTGAACCTTGCGACAATTTAGACTCCAGTTATAAGTTCTTTTTGTTATCGAGCCCTTATTTTTGTTAGACTATCTTTAGTATAGCACGAGTATAGTACAAAATAATTCAGGCATGTGTTCATCTATTGTTAGAAATTGCTGAATGTGAATTTTCAACCTATTATGCATTTTCTCACTAAACTAAATTTTAGCGTACAATGTAGGATACATGCAAATCTACATTATACATACCAAATACAGTGTTACACAACATAATTGGAGTATTTTTCCCGGGTATGGTTGGATAATTCCTGAAATCTGGTTTTACATGTGTAATTAGAGTTGCAAAATTTCGGTTTATTCACAGGTTTATTTCCAATAGACCCGGTTTATTCCCAGGTTTATTCCCAAAAGGCTTGGTTTATTCCCCAAAAAACAAGTTTATTCCTGAAAAACTCGGTTTATTCCCAGGTTTAAACCGGGTTTTTTTCTAGCCTTTGCAACTCTATGTGTAATGCGTTTGCTAAGATGTTTACTTTGGTGTTTTATTTACCTTATTAAACAGCGAAGTTTTGTTAAAATATTCTAGTGCTGGAAAGTGTTTAGCAGCATGATTGACGCAAAGAAGAAAGTATTCGATTCGTAAAAAAACTCCAATTCCGTTTTTGAAGGATTTATGCGTTTTAGAATGTCACGATTTGACTGCTTTTACAAAATGTCTGTCTGTGTGTCTGTATTTGACAAAAATGCTCTGGGAATTCTATCTTAAGAACTAAAGCACGAAACTTACTAAAATTTGAGATTCTGTTAGACCTTGATATAAGTTAACGCTGATTAGTTGTTGGTGTAAATCGTCCAACAGGTGGCACTGTTATACCTTATATTTTATGATTTCCGAGATAGCTATATATCTCAAGAACTATTGCACGGATTTTCATCATACTTCAGGTTCAGTTATACCTTGATATAAATTGGTGCTGATCAGTTTTAGCCTAAATTGCGTGACAGGTGGCACTGTTATGCTTAAATTTTCATGTTTTCCGCGACAGCTATATCTCAAGAACTAGTTCACGGATTTTCAACATACTCCAGATTCAGTTAGACCTCTATAAATTGGTGTTCATTAATTTTTGTATTAATCGCTCAACAGGTGGCGCTGTTATGCCCTATTTTGCATGATTTCCGCAATAGCTCTATCTCAAGAACTAATACACGGATTTTCATCAAACATCAGATTCAGTTATACGTAGACGTTGACATAAGTTGCTGCTGATTAAGGTTTGGTGTAAATCGCCCAACAGGTGGCGCTTCTATATAGCGCACTTTTCAAATTTTCTGCCATAGATATATCTTAAAGAATTAATTCACGGAATTTCGAAAATTTCATATTCTGTTACCCAGCTAGAAAATATTTGCACTTTTTATGCAAAAAAGTATCAATAGTACACAATTTGTGCAAAAAAAGTGAAAATTTTTGAATATTTCAAAAGTGTACACTTTGTGTGCAAATTATATGCACTTTTTATACATACAAAAAAATGCATCTTTTTTGTTTTCAGAAAGTGTGCACATTTTTTGCATAAAATAACTGCATACTCCGTGTTCGCAAAAAGTGTGCATTTTTTATGCACAAAAGTCTTTATTTTTTATGGATGTAAAACTTTGTATATTCCAAGTTTTGATTATTCTATGCATGTGTTACCAATTCAAAATCTGTAATTTTTTTCAAATGTGCACGTTTTTCCTATTACAACACAATATTCCCTAAAAAGTGCATTTCTACGTCACAGATTGTGCCCTCTTCCACCAATATTTTCGCCTCACCCTTTGAGGGATGTGAAGGAGAGGGGGGAGAGTGTAAAAAATATTTCACACTTTCTGTTGCTCTATGACCTGAAATTTGACTGTAATAATATAAGATTACATTTTTTCTCAACATTTTTTAATAATAATTACTAACCAAATGTACAGGTTCTTAAAATTTGCAAATAAATGTTTAAAATGCAAAACAAAATGCAAGATAAATGTTTAATATTCATAGTTCACGTCAAACATCATCGGCGCAACCAGGGGGAGGGAGGTTGTAACCCTCCCCCCCCCGGGACGTATGTTGAGTTTGGAAGAATTGGACGTATATACATATGTTCATATTTTATAGATATTATGAAGAAAAATATAGCTTTAAGACACATATTTTACTGTAAATTATTTTTAAAAAAATTGATAATTTTTTTTTTTTTTTTTTTTTGAAAATTACAAACTTAACGGTGGAGTACCTCAAAATTTTCATCTCCGTAAATATTCAAAAATTAAAAAAAAAAAAAAAAAAATATTTAATTTGAAATTTTACAATTTTACCCCTGTCGAATGAACAAGTAAGATATTCTATATCTCCCAGAGACAGTCAAAATGATCTAATTATAAAAAGCATATATATTTATTATAATTTTGAAATGCGATAATTAGTCGCCTTTGAAGACGATTAACCACTGCTAATTTTTTGAACGGTCGGTGACTGCCTTGATGACAGGCACGATGATAAATAGAGGTGCCGAGGATATATTTAGTCTGCGTCTGCGCGGTATGGCGCGATGCCTGTCCTTTCCCTCTGTTGTCGTTTGTATAATTAAGTTGATGGCCGCGTAAACAATTTTTTTTATAAATAAGAAGTTATGAAGACTTATCTTTTTCACCGACTGATGATTTTTGTTTAGCAGAAAATAGGCAAGTTATTCAATTTTATGTTGTAAGTTTCTATAATAAATATCGTACGTATTGTAAATGAATATTGATTTGTATAAAACCACCCTAATTGTAGTTATAACGATAGGCTTACTCGGCTATTGAGAAAAAAAAAACAAGTAGTTTGTTTCCTCTTGCCATTTCAATTCAGCTAATTTTTATGTATAAAAAATACTTTTATAAAAAAGATAATCGTTACTTTTAAATATTTTTAGCCGTCAGTTACATAAATATGTAGCGTACTAAAAAAATACTTAAATTTAACGTCCTTAGCTGCTTATATATAGCGGTCTCGCAGACCACTTCTTTTTTCAATTTTCACAGTAACTTTTTATTTTCAGTTTTAACTATAGCAGGGTTCATAAAGACTATTTAGACTACTTAGAAACTCCTTAGAAATTAAAAAGTTTGCAAGGAGTAGGGGAGACTGGTACACACTGGACCTATTGGCACAGTAGACCACCCCCTAATATTTTATTATTTTTATTTTTTTTTCAGCTTCTCTTCTATCCTAATAGACAACAGCACTGCACTGATTATTTATAGCCTTTAGAAAATATGTTTAGCTCAGATGGAACTATTTTATCCTGATTGGTTGTTTTGAGCTTCTAAAAGTAAAATTTTTCATCATCATATTTTCATATTTTTAGCAATTAAAGGTTGTAGATAAATAAGATAAAACACATTTTTTGCTAAGCTGTTTAACTTTAAATTTGATATGTTTAAAAGAAAGCTATAAACAATATTAATATGATTATTTATTGAACTTCAACATGGGGCACAGTGGACCATCCACTCATGGGGCACAGTGGTCCACAATCCACTCTGCTCCAGTAATGCAGAATGTTCAAAATATTTAATAATTGCTTATTTTCTATAAAGAATTATTGTTTTAAAGTAGTTATTTAACTGTAAAATAAAGTAAACAAGATAAATAACAATTTATTTAACATAATAAGAAATATTTTGTTTTGTATTTACTGCCTTTGATAAATATATATAACTAAGTCTAATTGGTGATGATTCTGTTAAAGTAAGATTCATGAGACACAAATTGAATAGATATCAGTTTATTTTTCCCGAAACTGTAGATGAATCGTTGTTGATGTCAATGATTTCATAATGTTGCTCTCAGACCCAAAAGTATTTCAGGAAAATTCCTGGATCAATCTTACTCATAAGTATTTTGAAATTTCATTTGCAAATTTTAATATGCGCTGATTTTTTTGTACTTAAGTAATGCCTTCAACTAAATTGCAATTGTTCCTGTATTAATCTGTTATTATTTTCAAAATATAATTACTTTTTTGTTTCAAAATGTTACTTGTAAATTTATTTTACTATGTTATTTTGCGGGTAAAGGGGAAATAAAGAAGAATTAGATTAATGAAAAATAGATTTATATTGCATTTCAGATAATACCTAATAGCTGTCCACTGTGCCCCAGTGGGTGGACCAGTGTTCCCCATTTATGGGGCACACTGTCCACTTTTTGGATGCCCATAAATTTTATTTGTTTTTAAATGTATTGGAAACTATGTTCTGAGAAAATTATGATGAATGCATAAAGGTTTAAGGAATATTCAAAAATATTTTCATGCAGATCGGCTTGTCCGTTAAAGAGAAAAAAAAAATTAACTGAAAAAGTGGTCCACTGTGTACCAGTCTCCCCTACTTAGAACTCCTTAAATAAACAAAACAAAATACTTCTTAAATTATAACAAAATATAATTTAGTGTTGAATAATGATTAAAGGAAGTAAAATAAAAGTCTTCTCATGTTTATAAAAGTAAAGTTCAAGTAATTACTGCCATTCTAAAAAATTAAATTGTATATTTTTTTTTGTTTGGTTTGGTTTGGTTTGTACATACTGCATGTTTTTTCCATTCAAAATTTACTTTTAAAACCTAGGTGCATGTGATATATGATGAGAATTTGAGATTTACTGTCCTGTATATATATATATGTATGGCCATTGGTCACTTCATAAAATAGTTCCCTGGCACTTTTGTATTCAAATTTACGAAACCAATAAGCAATGCATTATGAATACTTTGTAAAATTTTAGCACTAGTTATTAGATTTCCTTTGAATAAAATACATTTTCTCCCTAAATGAGATATTAAAAATTAGGGTGGGTGTGCAAGTTGTACGACGCATGGCATGCATGAAAAAATATGCTAAGTTCTTTAAAATTCTTGTTCTCCTTAGAATTTTCCTTGACTTCTTCGATTCTTTTCTCCAGTCTGTATGAACCCTGCTATAGTTACTCGTAAAATTTTGTTTTGTTTGAAGCCTTAGTATTATTGCTAAAGACTTCTGAATAGGTAAATTTTAATTATAATAGTCATGTACATAAAGTTTGTAACAGATGCAGTATCCTATGCGTTAATCAAACCTTTTATTCATCTTTCAATCAAGCGGTCTCTGAAACCACTCACAGTATAGTATGCGACTCTTTTTGTAACAGGAGTTAAGGGTTAAACTGCATAAAGTAATACATATATAATAACAAAAACAAGTTAAAACGAATATTTGTACGTATATCCTTTTATATTAAAATGCAATTTCCTTTCTTTAAAAGTAAAATTCAATAAATGTTCTTTTATTTTTAAAAGAATTGAATTTGAAAATTGAATTTTCTAGTTTGTAGCCAGAAATTGGTAGACTTTTTTTTTTAACTTAGTGGCCATTTTTCGCAATCGTAATTCTTGTTATGTTAAATTAAAATACATTATTTAGATTATAATTAACAGAGCATTCTCTGAACTATTTCAAAAGTGCAATCAATTTACAAAAACTCATTTTTTATTTCATTAACATACAAAAACAATTCAAAATAAATGAAAAAAATTATTTAAAAAATACAAAAATATGCTTTGGTTTTGTTTGTCAAAATTGGGGGGGGGGGGGGGGGAACTCTGCTGAATGAACGCTCGTTCGAGGCCAAAACTAACTTCACAGGAAGTAAACATGGTTTTTGATGCCCCTTCCCCTCCTTCTTCCCAAAATAAATTTAAGTTTCTAATAGCCACCTTATTTTAAAATTAAAAATACATAATCATAAAATACATAATATTGAACTATGTAATCAGCTTTGTCAAATATTTATTCGATGAAACCTCTGAAACTGGAATCTAAAGGAATAGGAAAAAATACCGCTCTATATGGATTTCCTTCGTAGGATGTATAATTGTTGAAACATATGTTGTAGGATATGTTTGTAATCTGTAATTCTTAAAATGTAATCTGGAAAATTTTAAAAGCTTATAAAATAAATTTATATTACTATTAACATGTTAAGTTAAAGCATTACACACAATGTAATCAAGTCAAGTTAGTTTAATTTTTTTTTTAAATGTTAGCATCAGAAGCTTGAAATTTTAGCCCCCTCTGAAACAATTTTAAAGGCCCTAAGTGAAATCAATTATAAGCCAATTTTTAATGGATTGTTATTGATTTTTTTGAATTACATCTCTTCCAGAGTGTGAAAATTGCGGATTTATAGCTGATAGATGAGAAAAAAGAAAGCCGAACTAAAAATGTGGTTGAATACAGTCAGTCCATCACATGTAAGTATGATTTTATAATTTAATAAAGCTTTACATTATAAATATTTTATTAAGGGTGCACATACCCTTTAAACAGATGAAAAATTTGATTTCGGAGACAAATATTTAAAGTGGGCCCCATGAACTCATTTTTACACTAAATACCTCAGTTTTTTTTTAATACTGTAATACTTTCTCCATGCAATATAATATATAATTTGCATTAAACACTGTATAATTAATTAATAATAATTATTCCTTAATGTCTGTTTTTTTTAATTAATGAAAAAGTATATAGCTTGCGCGCATGATTTTAAAAGATCTATACACTCTAGAGCTTTGAAACTTTTAATATAAGTTTAAAAACATTACAAAAATAAAATGAACTAAAATCTAATAAATAAACAAAAAATTTCTATTTTTTTTTTTTTTTTTTTTTTTTTTTTTTTTAAGAAATTTTTTATCATTTTTGTCACTCGAATGCCCATACATTCAATAATTTTTGTTAAATTTCTTAGATTTTAGTTCAATTTGAAGAAAATGATCTAGTAAAGATATATATAAAGTTTCGAATCATTACCTTTGATACATTTCGAGTTATCATGCGCGCAAGTAAAAAAATATCGATTTTGAGGAAAATCAATTTAAACATAAATGTTGCATTAAAAATTCTTAAATAACACGTACAATGCAGCTATTGTTATTTAAAATTTCTATATTGTTGTAGGATAAACATGTGCAGGAATTAAGATGATTACATATGCATAAAATTTATTATGAGCTCCAAAACGTGAAATTATTAGTCGGTATATAACATGAGAAAATTCAAATTAAATATTAATGTTACATTAAAAACATTTTTAAGGTATAAAAAACTGAAATATTGTTTTTTAAAGTTGATATATTTCTATAAAATACATATTTGTAAGAATTAGATTTATTACCTATGTTTAAAATTTAATATCACCTTCAAATGTTGAAAAATTTTCACGAAACTCGAGAACGGCACGACATTTGAGATTGCTACTTAAATTTTACTTTTGTATTTAAAAACATTTTCAAGGTATAAACAACTCAAATACTGTTATTTAATGTTGATATATTCCTATAAAATACATATTTGTAACAATTAGATTTATTACCAAGGTTTAAAATTTAATATCACGTTCAAATGTTAAAAACATTTCACAAAACTCGAGAACGGCACAACATTTGAGATTGCGATTTAAATCTTACTTTTGTACTTAAAGTACTGCAAGATATATATTATTTTAAAACAAATTATAATTTCTGTTCATATTAAAATTAATATAGCAAAATAATAAAGTACAACCTTTTACTTCAAAATTAACTGCTCCAAATATGAAGATATTTTTCAATTAATGCAAAAGTATACAACTTGCGCGCATGATTTAAAAATATCTATACACTCTAGAACTTTGAAACTGTTAATATAAGTTTAAAAACATTACAAAAATAAAATGAACTATAATCTAATAAATAAACAAAAAATTTCTAAAGTTTTTTGATTAAAAAAAAAATGAAAATTTTGATCATTTTTGTCACTTGAATGCCCATACATTCAATAATTTTTGTTATATTTCTTAGATTTTAGTTCAATTTGAAGAAAATGATCTAGTAAAGATATATATAAAGTTTCGAATCATTACCTTTGATACATTTGGAGTTATGCGCGTAAGTAGAAAAATAACGATTTTGAGGAAAATTAATTTAAACATAAATTCTGTATTAAAATTTCTGTATATCACCACTGTGTATATACAGCTATTGCTATTTAAAATTTCTATATTGTTGTAGGATAAACATATGAAATAATTAAGATCATTACACATGTATAAAATTTATTATAAGCTCCAAAACGTGAAATTATTAGTCGGTATATAACATGAGAAAATTCAAATTAAATATTAATGTTATATTAAAAACTCATTTACAATTTAAATTAGTATAAATAATCTTGAAAAGTCTAATATTAGGGGAAAAAAAGGTGAAAATATTTTGGTACTTTTCGGTTAGCCAGGCGCCAGTGATATATGTACATATATAAATATGTATGTATGTACATACATATATGTGTATATACATAGATGTATGTATACATATCATATATGTGTATATATAAATGTGTGTGTATCATATATGTGTATATATATACATGTATATGTATCACTGGCGCCCGGCTAACTGAAAAGTGCCAATATTTTTAATGTAATCGTTAAAGTTATCGTTTTTCTTTTTTGTCGTTTTTTTTTTTTTTTTTTTTTTTTTTTTTGTAAATGAACTATTCATATTGGTAATATAATCTTATACAAGTATTAAAATTACTATAGGATATAAATGATCACTGGTAACTTATTTAAAATTAAAATTATCTTGGAAAGTTGAATATCTTACAATTTGTTGTTTACCTTACTTACTTAATTTTTAAAATCTACCTGCAGAATACATTTCACCTTCAATATTTTTTAGCGATTCGACTTTTGCTGTTTTAGAACGTTATCTAAATTTCCTTTGCTCTTTTGTTTGCATACTTGCTTTTCTCTCTGAAGAAGCTATACGTTTATTATCTATGCTTTCAAATCCATGAATCGAAAAATTGCTACGAAGTAATTGCAATGAATCCATTATGTCATGCCGTCCTTGAAAATCTTCATTAAACAATATTGTAGCTTCGTTTGTTGCAATATGTACAATTGTTTTCCCCGATCCTGTAGTTTTGGGGCAAAATTTCCAAATCATGGCATTCAAGCTTTCATTTGGGTTTTGTGTTCGCCCTCCCAAACAACGTTTTAAAAGTGACGGCTGTGACAGATCATTAAACACTGGTTTGGTTGCTTCCATTACCACAGAAGGGATAGGTGATTTATGATTGTATGAAATGCCTTCTAAACGTGATTTATTGTACTTACACCAGGTGTAGACATTTTTTGGGAAAAAATAATGAATTAGATTATCATTTGATGATATTTTGTGATAAAATATCGCCCAAATTGCTTTACGCATTTCAATCAAAGAATCTTTATGTTCTCTGATGGCATTGCCATAGTAGCTTGTTATTTCATCAATAAGGTTATCAGTTAATCGCCCTTTACCACCCAGTGTTTTTCCATCACTCAATTTTTTTCTTTTCTTGCTTCAGCTTTCTTAGACGGGTCCCCATACGCTTCTGAACGTGTCCAACACATTCGACTTTTTTCGATAGTTACATTCCCATAAGGTTTTGCATTACACACTGAAGGAAATGTTTTTGTGTCACCGTCCCCGATGTGTTTCAAATATTTTACACCACGTGTTTCTTCGGATCTTAAAAATATTCTGACCATACCGTCAACTTCCATCTTTCCTGCAGAACCAAAATGGTTTCGATTACATTCGTGTTCTTCAGAATATTCACACTCTTTACAATACGAGGACATCACCTCAGTGTCAAATACTTTCCCACTTTAGGCTCCAATTATCGTACACACAACTGTAAGTGATGTATGACCACGAGTCTTCCATGTACCATCACCACTTACAGTAACGGACAAAGAAGAATTTGACAATATAGCTTCAGTCTGGGCTGCTTTCTTCATCGACATTTCTGCAGTTTCTGATGTCACTTTCAATATTTTATTTACAATGACAAAGTATGATTTTTGAGCAATAGGTGGTAGGAGATCCATGTCACAGTAAAAAGTCTCCATTCCTGCTCTGCCTTGTCCAATCATTCTCATAGAATATGTAAACCTTCTATTGATTTCAGGAATATTTTTGTTACTGCCTAACATTGTGCAATTTCTGAAAGTTTTTACAGAACACTTACATGTCATTTCAAATTTAGATGACAGTCCAAACAGTGACGACTCACTTAGCATAATATTACCCTTACAGAATTTACAAGATAAGTTTTGTTGTATAAAATTAATCAATAAATTTATATCAAACAATCTGTATCCTTCAAAATTAGGTGTTCTAAAAACACTTTGTTGTGCAGGAGGTAAAACATCCAACTTTAATTTTTTGCTTGATGCACTAATGTGTTGATGAGTTTTCACATTAGTAAAATGATTGCCAGAAAACTTTCGTTTTTTAGGACGAGTCCCAGACTCTCGCTTCACATTCTCGGACACAATAATGAACGAAAATAAACTAGTAAAATAAATTAATAATATAAAACTAGTAAAATACACTCTGAACAAAAAGCTTACTCTCAAATGAAACGGAATCGAATTATAACGCTGAAAAGCACATGTAAAAAAACTTTAAACTGCAGATATTACGAAAGCCGGGAGTAGAGATGTTTCCGTCCTTCTGTTTCTCCAAAAGAATTAATAATTCATGGAGTTTGCGATAAGAGGAGAAGCAAAATCTGCAGCTTTTAAAACGTAAACAAACACACCGCCATGATGACAGAATCAGCTGACTCAAGTGGATCTTTAATTCGCGTGAAACGGACCAAAGCTGATTTACATTTTTTACTATAACGAGAGTAATTTTACGAATATTTTAATGCGGTTTGTGGCAAATTGTTCAGAAGAAAATTAGCTATCAAATGAATTAAAAAACAAAAAATCGATTTTTTCAAAATTTTAAAGGATATGTGTCCCCTTAAAGCGTCCAATTTAATTATGCTGTTTAGAAATTTGGGTACTTTCTTGTTACATCGACCCTAACAATTACAATTATACCAAGGTTGCAGTTATGATTTTGCGAAGATCATCGCAAATCTTATGTATGCATCAGATACAGTATGCTCTCTTATATGCTCAGATACAGTATGCATTTTTAATAGTATAGATACTAAATTTCAAGTTTGAGATTTGGGAAATTGTTTATAAGAACAACATTTGCCAGTTTGGCCGTATATTACGCATGAAAATAAGTGAATCAATTTTAACTATTATTTTTTCCTGTAGAAAAACAAACTACTTAATAAAATCTAATATTGAATTTTTATATTTATGTAATGTCTGTAAAGTAGTTCAGTTTGCATATTTCTGCATGATTTAATTTTTTTTCCTTTTTTTTACACAGGAAACAAACGGGATACAGCTTGAAATTGATTTGGTAAAAGAAAATCATCCAAAGATACAGAAGCGCAATCTAAGTAAAATATCTATTTGAACATTGTAAAACTGACTGTAACTCAACAATGAAAATGCTGTATATTTATTACAGAAAATACAAGAAAATTTCAAGTATATTTATTTTATAACATATAACAAGTATCATTACAAGTCCCGAACATTTACTGGTGGATAAAAATACATTACCGGAACAAGTACCATTAGTTTATTATTTATGTTGTGATTTCAAATAAACGCAGCGGCTGTACCGCAATGGTCATTTTTTTTGTGTGTGTGCCGTGTTTTCTTTCGCTTTTTCCCAACAGCAGCTAGATTTCAGCGGTCGTCCATCAAAGTCCTCTGCGGTCAGAAGAATTATTGTATCCGGTTGCAACGGTTAAAATTTGCAATGACTGCATTGGAAGTGAAATGATGAGAAAAAGCTGATTGCACTTGTGTTGTAAATAAAAAAAAATAAGTAACGTTGATTTTTTAATACCTTTTTCTAAGTGCAAATAGGGCCTACCGTAGCTGAGTGGTCAAGGCATCGCACCACTAATCGCTTGCGAGTGTCGGTCTGAGCGGGTTCGAATCCGGGTTCGAATCCCGGGGGCTCCGTTGCACACTCTTTGTGGAGCTTCCGGGTGTATTTCTGTGTGTTGTAAATTTCCTTCTGTGTGCTATCTCGTCCCTGTATACATTGACCATGATTTATAAGCGGGCGCTTGATGCCAAGCACACAGGTCAGATGTATGTTAATCAAATGTCAAATGTTTAGTACAGATACATTAGTTAAAACATTTTCAACCAACAACTAGAATTTAGTGCAGCTCTTTTCAAGTAAGTGTAATAATTTTCTCTTATTGGGTTTTAACAATATTGAACATTTTTTTTTTTTTTTTTTTACTGTATGCAATGTTATTTCTAATTATAAAATTTACATATTTAAATTTAAGCTTATTTTCTTTTTCCCCATGTTGGCGAACTTGTACCATGTCTGATAAAGTTATTATTTATAATCCTATTTATAATTATGCATCTTTCCAAAAGTGGGTTTATTACTATGGTGATAACTGTAAATTTCACAGTAAGCTGAATCTTGATATAAATATATGCTTAAAATGTTCGATATGCAAAAAGCTATTTTAAAAAATGCACAAAATCTGAAGTGCCAAATACGCTCAGATTTTGTGCACTTTTTATTTTACACATTTTTTTCATACCAAAAAATCCCTAAATTGTGCATTTTTATGCGTAATCAGAGGCTCTGATTATGCATAAAAAATGCACAATTTAGGGATTATTTGGTATGCAAAAAATGTGTAAAATAAAAAGTGCACAAAATCTGAGCGTATTTGGCACTTCACATTGTATATAAAAAGTGCACAATTTAGGGATTATTTGGTATGCAGAAAAAGTGCACAAAATCTAAGCGCATTTGGCACCTCTGATTGTGTATAAAAGTGCAACATTTAGGGATTATTTGGTATGCAGAAAAAGTGCACAAAATCTGAGCGTATTTGGCACCTCTGATTATATACATTTTGTGCACAATTCTGTTGGCACTTTATATGCACAATTAATTTTGCACTTTTTATACATACGCCGAGGTGCCAAATACGCTCGGATTTTGTGCACTTTTTTTTGCACTTTTTTTGCAAACTTTTTCGAGCTGGGTAGACCTTGACATAAATAGATCCTTATTAGTTTGTTTATATACCGTGCAACAGGTGTCGCTGCTAGGTTCTGTTTTTCACAGTTTCCGTAGTAGCTATATCTTAAGAACGAACAGTTTGCATTTAACTTTGATTTCAGACGATTTGATTTATATAAAGAAAATGTAAGGCCACAGCATACTAGTTCTTTCTTGTTAAGTTATTAGTTTTAGTGAAGTCGTGAAAAATTAACTTTACGCAACCAAAAATAAAAAAATAATCTTATTTTAGAGATGCAAAACAGTATCTACCACAGACGACTTTTAATTTGATGGAATATAAATATGGTCCATTACTAAAGTTTATTAAATAATAAAAAATTCAACATAAAATAAAGTAGAAAATATAAATTTCATTAAAATTGTTATATTATAGGGGAAATTATTTTTACACGGTAGATTAAATGAAAATCACAAAATTAACATTCGAAAAGTAAGTGTCTTTTCATGCAATTATAGAAAAAATGCTGAAGATTTTAGCCACTGAAAATGCATTATTTTAACGACGATATATTTCAAAAGTCATGCTATTTGTCAATTGTATTTTCCTGTTATAACTAACCTATAGATCGGTTCTGTTATTTTCTCGCAACATTAGAATCCCCGAGTTTCTACCATTACAGAAAATAAAGTAGAAATAAAAAAAGCAAGAGAAATCTTGCGTCAAGCATAGATTACGCAATACTTTCCAACACTTCCAGAATACTATAACGAAACTTTAGCATTTAATAAAGTGAGAGAAGATATTTAAGTAAGTAATTTAGTAAAAAGCATTTCATAAAAATAATTATTACATAGCAATTACCGTCCATAGCCCAAAAATAGACGAATGGATCTGTGAAGCTTTGTAAATGATCTATAGATTGGTATATGTAAACTAGATAGTATGCGAAAATTTAGTTTAGTTACAAAAAGCATAACACAGTTGGCACTGTCTACATTTAGCAATTTTTGACAATAAACGGAAGTGTACTAGAATTATTTTGTACAGCCCTGTATATTATTTACAGATTTTTATACATGTCACATAATATAGTAAAATTTAATTCAAGCAAAGAAACGCATTACACTATTAAAAACACACTTCTAGAAATTACTATCCATAGCCAGCAATGTATCCAATTCCTTGCGTAGCACTGTATATTATGAATTTATTTATACTCTACAAACATCTCTTAGAGTACTAAATATAATTCAACTCAAAATTACATAACTCAATTAAAAACTATCTTTAAACAATTCACGCCCTTTCAAAGTAATGCTTACGAATTCTTTTGTGTTGACTTTCTTTTGTGTTGAATTCTTTTGTGTACATGTCATGCACAGTGTAAGAGAATGGCACAGAATATGAAAAATGTATTTTTTCACATTCGATAGTGTGACATGTTAGCGATGAATAGTGTATTTTAATGACAGTTTGTTTGTTTGACCATTTGCTCTATATAACGGCACACTTTGTCAGTCTAATAGGGAGACTGCAATCAACTGATGATCTTCTAATCCGCCAATCGCAACTGCGCGTCCGACCTCCAGTAACACCCATGATCGTCACGGCACCAATCGCAACTGCCCTCCAACATTGTACCTCCAATGGTTTATTTGTGACGTCATTTGCAACTATTTCTTATCTCCCTTTTCTTATATCATTCCTTTGAAATAATTAAAATAAATATTATCAACAAAAAATCATGTAATTGATTTAATTAATTCTATCAGCAAAAAATGTGTGAAATGGAACAAAATAAAAACACCAAATTTTATCTACCGAAATCAAGTAAAAAAGATGCATCAGATTTAGAAAAACACCGTTCAAATTGTCAACTTATGCAAATAAAGCGCTGTTTTCAAAATCACGTGACTCACATGCAATTTACTGCTGTCAAGTTATAAACATTATTTCTGTCGAGTGGTAGTTACGTGAACCTTTTCATGAGCCACGTTATAATATAATGTCTTTATAATTTTGATCCATGTGAATGAACTTTATTAAATTATGTTATAAAATTTGTAAAAATCGAATGAGAGCTTAGTGCTTCGTAATAAATTATGGAAGAAATTAGTTCATTTCAATCAGACAGTAGTGATTTACAAACTGTTCACCATGCTGGTACTTCCGGCACTACATGTAAAAAGAAACCGACTATTTTAGATGGACGTTTTTTCGAGAAAATTGAAAATAAATCTTCGTGTGATAGAATTATAGCGAAATGCACTAAGTGTAATATTGAGGTAAAAGCCTCAAATAATTGCACTTCCAATTTTGTTACCCACCTTAAAAGGAAGCATGGAAACACTTATTTTGAAGAATATCGTGCTTATTTACAGGAAACAAAAAAACAACGAAAATCAAGTATTTCTGGACAATCAAGTCAAAACATAGTATATTTGCAACACAATTTTGACAAAGATATTGTAAACTATTTCATTGATTCTATGATTTCGCTAAGAAACATTGATAATATATATTTCCAAAATCTACTGAAAAACCTCAATTCTAATTCAAAATCTTTGAACATAATGAGTCGGGGGGCACTTGGGAGAAAAATTGGAATATATTACAATGAACAAGTAGCAAATATTAAACGTGACTTGGAAGATATATATTTCGTTTGCATAACCACAGACATATGGTCAGGGCGACGAAGAAGTTTTCTAGGAGTGACAGCACATTGGATTCATCCAGTTACATTAAAAAGAATGTCTAGAGCCATGGCTTGTGAAAGATTCAAAAGCATTCATAGTTATGACAAAATTTTTGAAAATCTTATGAACATCCAAAAAAAAATTCGGATTGAATTCCAATAAAGTAATAGCTGCTATTACTGATAATGCAAGGAATTTTGTGAAAGCATTTAAAATATTTGGAATTGAAGAAAAATGTATTTTAGAAGATGATGATGATTTAGATACAAAATATAATTCATCTAGTAGTGATTATGATTCTGACACTGCGTCTAGCATAAATGATGATGTAGAAGATGTAATTAATTCGAGTGATTGTTTACCATTACACTTTAGGTGTGCATCTCACACACTCAATTTGTGTGTAACTGCTGACTCTAGCAAAATTCTGGAAGGCCATGACACAGAAATTTCAAAAATACACGAACAAGTGATAAAAAAATGTAATAGTTTGTGGAAAGCAGCATTTCGGCCTAAATCTTCAGAAATTATCATTTCCATTTTGGGACATACTCTTAGTCGACCAAATGAAACACGATGGAATAGTTTATTTGATGCAATGAAACAGTTTCTCTCCATCAAAGAAAAATCGGCTATTTTGAGCAAGGAACTGAATTTGATAACTTCATTGAAAGACCAGGACTTTACATATATAGAAGAATATGTGAAATGTAGTAAAGACATTGCCGGGGCTTTAGATATTCTTCAAAGTGAAAAAGAAACTTATTTTGGTATTTTATTACCAACTTTGTTGTCATTACGACATAAATTACGAAAATCATTGAATGAAGACTTTATATATTGTCGACCTTTGGCCGAAGTTTATTTAGAAAGTATAGAAAATAGATTTAGTGAGTTCTTTAATATTTCATCACCTCAAGCAGAAAAAGCTGCAATAGCAGCTTTATGTCATCCGAGTTTTGTAAAATTTAAATGGCAGTCTTGCATTAGTGAACCAGCTTATACAAAAATTAAAACGCTATTTATTAGCAAATTGACAAAAGAAATCAGAACAAACGAAAATCTGGATGTGCTGAGTTCTGTTGATAGTGAAGAAAAAGATGACTTTTTTACCATTGATTCTGCTCATGAAGAAGCAAAACAAGACCCTAAAAGAAAAGCCACATTATTGTATGCGCATTTCTGTCTGGAGGAAAAGAAAAATCTAAGTATATTGAACTCTTATAAAGAGATTAAAAACATCTTCATAAAATACAATACACCGCTGCCCTCGTCGGCATCTGTAGAAAGATTACTTTCTTATGCAACTATTACGAATTATTGTAAAGCTAATAGGCTTTCGGACGAAATGTTTGAAAAACGAGTAGTTTTAAAAGCCAATCTTAAATATTACGAAGAATGTCCATAAACACCTAGAAACTATTTTATATCTAAGAAGCAAAATGTTTGCTTCAACATTAAAACAAAGTATGTTACTGCTTCATTTTTTAAATTTTGTAAATTGGTTTAATTTTTTTTATGTGGTTTAATTAAGTCTATTTTCCAGAAAGAAATTTAGAAATGTTATTGATTAAATGTAACTGTAAATAAAATATCAATGTCTCTGAAATTTCAATTTGCATGGTTTTATTAAGGTAACTATAAGTTTAGCATAATCCTAAATGTGCTCCTAACCTGACTTGAAAAGAGGGAGGAGGAGGGCGAAAGTCTGATTGTACTAAATGTACTAGCTATATTTCTTTATATTTAATCTTTTCATAATAATAATTATTTCGATTAAATTTTAAAATGTAAATTTTTTTCAGAATGGAAAAACTCCTTAATCATATATATTATTTCTCCTGTCAACATCCCTTTTTCTCAGAAAATACAAAACGCAGAACGACGAATGAGATAGCATATGAAAGGATTTTGAACAGGCTTCTGACATAGCACACTTAACATTTCGTTAAAACATGTTTTTGATTAAAATTTGCTGATAATTAAACATTAAATCGGCATTGTTTTCATAAAAGAAATGAAAGGTTTTCCTCAAAATATTGTTGCCAAAAAAAAATAAAATACCACATTATATGACGCTCAGCAATTATTATAAAAAACACCGCACGGGTTTATTCTATAATTATGATTAAAAAGCGAAATTGAAATTGAAATGTTTAGATTTATATTTCTATTTCCCATGTTTTTTTCCTGAAGCGGATGACGTCATCCTATAATGCAGTTAAAATACGATTGTTATTTTTTTTTTCTCGCGCGTGCATTTTGCAATCTTGGATCAGTTTTTACTATAACTTTGATGGAATAAATTAGATGATATTCTGGCTTGACTAAAAACTAAATGTTTGCAGATATTTTTATCCTTACTTTTTCTTTAGAAGTTTAAACCTGCATCTAAGAAAAATTACATCTTGATAAAAAATGGTTCTTCTCTATTATCCCGTCGACCACTTTTCATAACAAAAAACTATCGCCAAATAAACGGGAGAACGTTGCCATTGGAATATCAAAATGAATAAATAAATAAAATATAAGAATTTAAGGACACAATTGTTATTTTAATTAATGAAATAACTAATAAATCAGTGAAACATAATGAAAAATACACGCAAATGTCGAGTTAGAAACCACTTGATGACGTAACAAACACGTATAATGCTTCTGATATCAAGTAAATGGGACTGTATTTTTGGTGTTTAGTCTTACAGTTTGGTGATAGTTTTTTGTTATGAAAAGTGGTCGACGGGATAATAGAGCAGTACCTAAAAAATATTAGATTTCAGTGCGAAATCCTCGCACGGGCCCTCTGGTTTATTTTAATTGCATTTTAAAACGAAGAATGTTTACTTTGTTTAATTAACATGTGCGATTCCAGTGCTGCCTGAACGAGTCTGTTTTGTGGGTTATGGTTTTTAGTTATTCCTAAGTGAAGAAATTTCTATGCAAATAAGCTTCAATATAAAACTCTTACGAAACTTATTTATTTATTATAGAAAAAGAGAAAATATCACATTATCAAATTAGTAACTATAATAAATATTTTTATTATTATTATTTAATTGTTTGCTCAGGTTTAGTTAATGATAAATTCCTGGTGAAGTTAAAGTTAGAGTAAAGTGATTTAATTAAAAAAGGATCACACTTTACTTTATTTGATTTCATTGAAACTAACCTTATTTCTTGAAGATCCTTGATGGCTTGTTCATCCCTTTTCTCGATTTTTTGGCATGGTATATTTTTTTTATTGAATTATGAATATACAGACGTGAAAAGATGATTGTAGTCTGACATTTTACCCTTTAACTACTGTTAATGGTCTCAGAGACAGCTGCTTTTTAACACTTTCCAACATAGTTGAAAAGTGTTTATAAATTCGGTTGGTCTGCCGTCTGTCCATCGCGTAAATATGCTCGGATTGCCTTGTAATTGATATATGTATATATAAGTTCATTATTGGTGTTTACTATTTCATCTTTGGTATTGAAAATTAAGTATGTAGAATTTATGTTTTTTTTTTTTTTTTTTTTTTTTTTTTACAGGGACACTCAAAAGAATTCCTTTACACTACGGTCTATGGGGAAAATCGTTTACGGCGTCTTATTTTAATTATGTTACACTATTTTAATCAGATTCAAATTGACACATATTACTGATGTGCACTACAAGGCGCTTACTGTAAAATATCGTGTGCATAGAATGTATCGTTCCTTTACAGGGACACTCAAGAAAATTCTGCTACATTAAGGTCTATGGGGACAAATCGTTTGCGGCGTATTTTAATGCTGTTACACTGTTTTAAACATTTTCAAATTGCTACCTATCAATGAAGTGTCCTATAAGGTTCTTACTGTTGAATATGGTGTCCATAGAATACATAGATCATATACAGGGCTGCAGAAAATAATTTGAATATTTTCTTTGACTATAGGTAGTAATTCCAGAAATTGGGTTTTTAAATGTGTTATGCATTTTATAAGTTTACTTAGTAAACTCTGAAGTTTTGTTGTGTTGGAACGTGTTGGAAAGTGTTTTATAATATATACTTGATGACACATGATTATTCGTACTTGTTTAGATTTTCATAGAGACTATCACTTTAACTAGATACTAGGGATATTTCTTTTTGCATTGGATTGATAGTACTATATGCAATGACTTCGGAAAAGGTGAATTTTGATTAGAATAGTCCTTTACAGATGGTGCAGAAAAAGTATGCTATCCATTTAAAGGTTTAAAGATTCTTTTATTCATATTTAGATCAATCAGTCACAGAGATTGCTCACATTAGGAATGCTACAGTTTTTTTATAGTTAGTTAATTGTTAATCTGTGTTAAACATAATATTGATTACACTCTAAAAAATATATATGTAAATTTACACATAAAAACAGGTGTATAGATAATACAAAAACGATTTGTCTATGAGTGTAAAATGTTGTGTAAATTGCCAAAATACACGCCTAATGTGTAAAAAAACACATTTTAGTATGTAATTTGATGATAACACTAAGCGAATAAAAGTGATCTGATAACTCTTGAAATATACACTTTAATGTGTAAATTGCACAAAAATACACATATTTCTGTGTAATATTCTTACACATGCAAATGTGTAATATTCAGTGATTACACATATTTTTGTGTATTATGCAAATTGCACATATTTTGTGTAACTTGTAAAATACACAGTTTCTTGTGTAACATGCAAATACACAGATTTCTGTGTAATAATCTGTTCTTACACACATTTCTGCGTAATATACAAAACACAGATTTTTGTGTAATATTCAAAATTGACAGATTTTTGAGTACATAGCTTTACCTTTAAAATTTGTATGTATAAATTCTCAACTAAATGTTTTTATGATTGCAAAACAAAATTTCATGGAGAAAAAAAGAATTCATGGGCATGGTGTGTTTATTCTTTCTATCAGGTTACACATATAGAAAAATCGTTTTTGTATCATCGATATACCTGTTTTTACTTAAAAAAGGATCAAAAGCATGGCCTTCCGGCCTGTACCTGGAGGAAAAAGTATCTTTCCTATATCTTCGTTTTAAAATTTTAGCTAATGTTACACGAAAACAGCAAGTTAAAATGCAAATAAAACGTTTACAAAAGATTCGTTAATACTGAATTTGAATAAGAAATTCACCAAATTATTGAGCAATAGCCAAATTGGCTTCATTTATCAAGACTTATTTTGGTCGCCAAATTTGGCGATATTTTGCCAAATGTCGCCAAGTTTGGCGAGAATATGGCGCTAACGGATATGAATATATAGTTTTATGCGTATGATTGGGAAAATTATTACAACAATGAAAGAAAATAATTTGCGAGTAATCGCGTTTATGTGCTGTTTTGTTTCAAAATGTCAGCCACCTTAGAATTTCAAACTGCTCTATCTCAGCCATTTTTTAAGATAGAGGTAAACCAAAAAATGCTCTGGAATCCTTGTATGAAGACCTAACACTTAATTAAAAAATAAATTTGAATTTTTAACTTTTGAGTATATTTATTTTAGTTTTAAATTTTTAAGTGGCCGCCATCTTGAAATAAAATGGCGGACCAAGCTGGCCAACGAACTCGGTTGAGACATTGGTGAGCTTAATACACACAATTAGTTTCATCAAAATAGATTTATAAATACGAGAGTTATCGTTTGACATAGGTCAGATATATATATATAATATAAATCAACATTTGAACGGAGGGTGGTTTTGGGGTCTGGGGGTCATGATCGGTGAAAATATACCGAAATTTTCTGGAACTGCTTTCCTCCGAACGGCTGCAATAGCTTTATACATTTTTGTATTGAAAGCTACCTAATAAGAATAGCCAGCTTTATCTAAAATTCTCAAAATATTAAATAACAGCATTATCACCACTCAGTGGGGATTATTAACATTCAGTGTTTCAAGTTAAAAAATGAAAGTATTGCATTATTTTCAATCCCCAACTATTTTTTTTTTATTTGGTGTACATGAGTTTAACAGTAAAAATGAAATTAAAAAAAAAGTCCTTCCGGCCTGTACCGGGAGGAAAAGGTAGCTTTCCTATGTCTTCGTTTTAAAATTTTAGCTAATGTTACACGAAAACAGCAAGCTAAAATGCAAAGAACCCAATTACAGAACATTCGTTAATACTGCATTTGAATAAGAAATTTGCCAAATTAGTCAACTATAGCCAAGTTGGCTTCATTTATAAAGACTAATTTCGGTCGCCAAATTTGGAGGTATTTCGTCAAATGTCGCCAAGTTTGGCGAGAATTTGGCGCTAACGGATATGAACATATAGTTTTATGCGTATGATTGGGAAAATAATTAAAACAATGAAAGATAATAATTTGCGAGAAGTCGCGTTCACTAAAACTCATAAATTAATCGTTGGATTTTTGTAATGTGCTATCTTGTCTCAAAATGTCTGCCACCCTAGAATTTCAAACTGCTGTATCTCAGCCGTTTTTTAAGATAGAGGTAAAACACTCCGGAATCCTTGTATCAAGGCCTAACACTCAAGGAAAAATTTTGATTTTTTAACTTTTTTGTATATTTATTTTAGTTTTAAATCATTAAATGGGCGCCATCTTAAAACAAAATGGCGGACAAAGGTGGCCAACGAACTCGGTCGAGACATTGGTGAGCTTAATACACACAATTAGTTTCATCCAAATTGATTTATAAATACGAGTGTTATCGTATGACATAGGTCAGATATATATATATATACATATATATATAAATCAACATTTGAACGGCGGGTGGTTTTAGGGTCTGGGGGTCATGATCGGTGAAAATTCATCGATATTTTCCGGAATTGCTTTCTTCCGAACGGCTGCAATAGGTAGCTTTATACTTTTTTGTATTGAAAGCTACCTAAAAGTATAAAGCTACCTATTGCAGCCGTTCGGAGGAAAGCAGTTCCGGAAAATTTCGATATATTTTCACCGATCATGACCCCCAGACCCCAAAACCACCCTCCGTTCAAATGTTGATTTATATATATAGATATATCCATATATATATATATATATATATATATATATATATATATATATATATATATATATATATATATATATATCTGACCTATGTCATACGATAACTCTCGTATTTATAAATCAATTTTGATGAAACTAATTGTGTGTATTAAGCTCACCAATGTCTCGACCGAGTTCGTTGGCCAGCTTGGTCCGCCATTTTGTTTCAAGATGGCGGCCACTTAAAAATTTAAAACTAAAATAAATATACAAAAAAGTTAAAAATTCAAATTTATTTTTTAATTAAGTGTTGGGCCTTGATACGAGGATTCCAGAGCATTTTTTGGTTTACCTCTATCTTAAAAAATGGCTGAGATAGAGTAGTTTGAAATTCTAGGGTGGCTGACATTTTGAAACACAACAGCACATTAATGCGATTACTCGCAAATTATTTTCTTTCATTGTTGTAATAATTTCCCCAATCATACGCATAAAACTATATATTCATATCCGTTAGCGCCATATTCTCGCCTAACTTGGCGACATTTGGCGAAATATCGCCAAATTTGGCGACCAAAATAAGTTTTCATAAATGAAGCCAATTTGGCTATAGCTCAATAATTTGGCGAATTTCTTATTCAAATTCAGTATTAACGAATCTTTTGTGAACGGTTTCTTTGCATTTTAGCTTGCTTTTTTCGAGTAACATTAGCTAAAATTTTAAAACGAAGATTTGGAAAGCTACCTTTTCCTCCCGGTATAGACCGGAAGGACTTTTTAATTTTTTACAAGCCTAAGGAATTAAGATTAGAAACAATTATATAATGCTTTTTTTGTTTATTTATAAAGGTAAAATACCCACAGAAATTTTCCAAATTATGTCCAACTTAGATTTTATTACTTTTTATGCAATTTTAAACATGTACAAAATTTAGGATTTTAATCAATGATTTTTATTAAAAAAAAAGTCAATTGATTTAAGTCATGATTTAATCACTGATTTCAATCATCTGATTAAAATCGTTGACACCCTACTCGCTACATAATTTTTTTCAAAAAATAGCATGCTACACTACAAATTTTGAGGTGGAAATTTGCAACCAGTGTGGTTTTGCCACTTGTAGCACACTACTTTTGACCACTGGACAAGACATATCATTTAAAAATAACACAAAATCAAGCGTAATGCAGATTCATCGAATACTGAAAAACATTCTGAGAAGTGTGTTTTGGTAGTCGACATTTTCATATACGTTACATATTACACATATTCAGGCTTAAAAAGCGATATCCGAAGAACTAAATGTCCCCTATGGCAACTTCTAAATGTTTATGTTATTACTATTTTTTACGACTGACAAAAAACAAATTTTAACTAAACTTGCTTAACTTTAACGCCTTGTAGAGGACGTTTTCAATTGACTGACAAGGATTGCTTGAATATTTCTCTCATACCGCATAATTTTTACCAAACAAATATACTGAACTATTAATTGTTATGCATAATGTATAAGCATGGTCGTCAAAACATGAAAACGTTCTAGAATATTATTATTTGCTTCGAATTCTTGAACTGCCATCACTGATACTTAATGAGAAACAATTTCCAAGACATTCAGAATACTGTAACAAAACTTCACTGTATAAAACTAAGGTAAAGAAAAATGTTTAAGTAAACAATGTGGAAAACGCATATCGCATTTGAAAACCCATTTTCAGCAAGTCGGAAAAATATGCGAACCCTTTTACGCAGCCTTGCATATACAGTTGACCTAGCTATGCTCGGTCAAAATTAGCTTTGAGGCTCCAAGCATGTGTTTTGGCATTGAAAAACTTAAAAGTCAATTTCCCCTATCATATGTAAATTGATTGGTTGAATTCTGTTTTCGAGAACGTTCTGTGGACTCTGATTGGTTCGATCATGTATCTCGGCTACTATTGGGAATTTCTAGAAAACTCGTTCAGATTCTGAAAGCCAGCTTTTTCGCCTAATATCGCCAAAATATCGCCAAGTTTGGCGACATTCTTTCATTTAGTGCCAAGCATGTGTTTAGAAAGTTCTATGTACACTGATTGGTTTAATTCTGTTTTCGAGAACGTTCTATGGACTCCGATTGGTTGAATCATGAATCTCGTCTCCTATTGGGAATTTCTAGAAAATTCCTTCAAATTCTGAAAGTTATTTTTTTTGCCAAATGTCGCCAAAATTGCCAAATTTGGCGATTTTTTTCCATTTGGCGCCAAGCAAGTGTTTTGGCATTGGTAATCTTAAAAGTAAATTTTCCCGCCAAATCTCGCCAATGTCGCCAACACTTTTTAAGATAAAAATATCTTGACCCATAATGATCAATCACCAATATGATCAACAACATGATCAACCAACATGACCAACAATCGAAATTTCTCGAACATGTGACCTAGCCCAATAGTCTTCTCGTTCTCGAAACCCGTAGGATATAAAATTTAGTCAAAATAGTCTGAGACGCTTTTTAGATAAAAATAGCTTGAACCATAGTGACACAAAAATGACCCACTAATCGGATTTTCTCGAGCATGTGACTTAGTCCAATGATTTTCTCGTGCCCAAAATCTGTAGGATACAAAATTTAGTTCAAATCGTCTGAACCGCTCTTAAGAGAAAAATAGCATTCTGAAATAATATTCTGTTCATGTTGGAAAGTGTTTCATAGTCTATGCCAGATGCATGATTTTTCATTATTTCTGTATCAAATTAATACTGTGTGTGATAGAAACTGTCTTTTATGGTACATATAGAGGGTTGCAGTTATTAATAAAAAATAAAAAATTCTTAATAATACTAGAGGGGCCCGGCCCCCCTGCTCGCTACGCTCACCAACCCCCCGCGTAATCGTGCCCTAGCCAAACCCAGACGTAATCGTTTGGCGTTTCCATTCTTCCATTCTGGATCGCTTCACGATCCTGTATTTTCTATGCATTCAATTTTTAGATTCCACTACGTAATTGTTGTTGTAATTTAAATGAAACCTAAATTTATTATAAGAAGAACGAAAAATCATGCGTCAATCATAGATTATGAACACTTTTCAACGATTCCAAAATAATTTTACAAATCATTACCGTTTAATAAGCTGAAAGATAACATCTAAGTAAACAATTTGGAAAACGCATAACATATTTAAAAACGTAATTTTAGGAATTTCCAGCATATACAATATTCGGAAAAATATCCGAATACTTTTATTCAGCCCTGTATATGATCCATAGATTTGTATATATACTGCATAGGATGCTAAATTTTAGTTTAGTTAGGAAACGCGTAGCACAGTTTAAAATTCTCCTTCTGGAGTTTCTGTCAATAAACGGAAATGTGTTCGCGAACTTTTGTGCTGCCCTGTATATGATCTACAGAATTTATAAACACCAAATAATAGACAAAAAGTGAGTTAAATTCAAAATCGCGTTCAGCAACTTAAAACGCACTTCCAGGAATTATTGTTAACAGACAGTAGAGAATTCTTTTGTGTGTCCCTGTAAATGAACGATGACTGCTATACACACACTATTCTGTAGTAAGCCTCTTGTAATGCACCTTAGTGATAGATATAAATTTTAATGCGTTTAAAATAGTGAAACATTATTTAATTAAACCGCTGACGATTTTTCTCCATAGACGTAATGTAACGGATTTCTTTTGACTGTCCCTGTATTGTAACTATAAGTGTTATGCACACCATATTCCATATTAAGCTTCTTGTAATGCACCTTAGTGATATATATCAATTACACTGTGTTTGGAATTGTGGAACATCATTAAAATAAACCGCAAATGATTTTTCCCCATAGACCGTAATGTAGCAGAATTCTTTTGAGTGTCCCTGTAAAAAAACTATAAGTGCTACACACTTCAGATGAAATACGGAACATGCTGTATATAACGACAATAACATATAAAAATTGCAGGTCAATCCGAGCATATTTACGGGAGTTAGAGCACGGACAGACGGCAGACGTGTAGACGGCCAGACACACCGAAGTCATAAACACTTTTCAACTAGGTTGGAAAGTGTTAAAAATCAGCTTCATCCTTCACCAAACAAATCCAGCCTATCACCTCAATTATTTATGAAAGAAAAAGATAAAAAAATTGAAATAAAACAAATTTATTTACAAAATAAGTTTCAAATACTTTTCTTTATGATTAGATTTCAATATCTTGAATAGTCCTAGATTTGTACAATACTTACAATACAAGTGCTGAGTTTGTTTTAATAGATCAAAATGACCTTTCCCGAATTCGAAACCTAGCTAGATGGATTTCTCGTGCTCGAATTAGTATAGGCAACACGTTTCGTGTAAATCGTTTGAGTATTTTTCCATTTATAACAAAAAACATTTTCAGCGCTGAGTTTGTTTTACCCTGTAAAAACGAATTTTCTTGTATTCGGAACCTAGCTAGATCTTTTTCTCGTGCTCGATTTAGTATAGGGGACAAGTCTCGTGAAAATCTTCCCAGTTGATTACGATATCATTCATATTCGGGAAAATCCCTTGCTCGTTTAATATATATGAATAATCGGGAAAGTCCATTGCTCGTTTAATATATATGAATTTGGCGACAGTAATTTGGTCGACAGGATAACTAACAAGTACCAATTGTATATATAGTGTTACAAATATTGTAAATAGTTAGTGTTTGTGCTTAAAAATAATATAAATAGTTCAATTAAGCTCTATTCATAAGCTAATATTAATTTTTGTTGCATTGCAGTATCTCAATTTGTTGATTTTTTGCAAGCAAGTAAAAGCTATTGGATTTCAATGGGAGTCTATGAAAATTTGGCAAAATACTGAAAATAGCGCCAAGTTGGCAGCTAATTTTGGCCGACAAATTTGGCGTTATATCGCCAAGTTGGCGCCAAACTTGGCGACAGACCCGGGTCCCTATCCCTTGGTAACCCCCCCCCCCTCAATAGTGCCCATCCTATCTAAATTCTCTACTTTCATGTTAATTCCCCCTAAGAAAAGTCATAAAGCGCTGACCAATCAGATACGTTTTGCGGTATCTACGCAGATTTTCATTGTTCCATTTCAAAAACATTACTTTTTTTTATATATAGAAGGATACTGTTCTTGGTAGAAAATGTTTCATAATATATGTCGGATGCATGATTTTTCGATCTTGTTGTATCATATTTCTACTGTGCGTGATAAAAATTGTCTTCTGTGGTACATATTTAGTGTTGCGGGTATTAATAACAATTTAAAATTTCTGATTTATATTCTGTTTATGTGGGAAAGTGTTTCATAATCTATGCCAGCTGCGTAATTTTTCGTTCTTATTGTGTGATAAAAACTGTCTTTCATCGTACATATTTAGGGTTGCGGGTATTAATTAATAAAATTTGAAATTTCTGAATAATATTCTGTTCATGCTAGAAAGTGTTTTATAATCGATGTCGGATGCATGATTTTTCGTTCTTGTTGTATCAAATTTCTACTGTGTCTGATAAAAATTGTCTTTTATGGTACATATTGTAAATGTGCCATTGAAATTACACGTAATTGTAACTATAAGTTCTCAATTATAATTATAATTACACCATAATCATAATCATAGCATTATAGTTATGATTACAATCCTAATTAAATTTCAAATCCAGATTATGATTACATGTAATTGAAATTATAATCTGTTACATGCAATTATATTGTAATCAGATTACAGATTAATCAGATTTTTCTCAACTCTGTGTAATCATAATCATAGCATTATAATTACAATTACAATCCTAATTGAATTTCAAATTCAGATTATGATTACATGTAATTGAAAATATAATCTGTTACATGCAATTATATTGTAATCAGATTACAGATTAATCAGATTTTTCTCAACTCTGTGTAATCATAATCATAGCATTATAATTACAATTACAATCCTAATTGAATTTCAAATTCAGATTATGATTACATGTAATTGAAATTATAATCTGTTACATGCAATTATATTGTAATCAGATTACAGATTAATCAGATTGCAAATTTGCCCAACTCTGCCTGTATGTCATTCTTTAAATCCGAGTACAATGCGGGATCTTGCGACTACTAATTTGAGGAAATTTGTAATTTTCTTATAAGAGAGTTTTTTTTCTAAAAGGCGGTGATACCCGGAAATACATAAGAAAAAGGTAGTTCAGAAAGAGCCGTTGAATATAAAATACGTAACTTACGTTGCTTTAAAAGTGTAATTCTCCCATTCTGAAAGTTTCTCCAGCCGCACTGGTCTTAAAGGGATATGAGATTAAGAGCAAACATACAAAGGTCAATTTATTTTATGTATTTTAAATGTAACACGAAATACTGTAATAACCGGCGCAACTTTTACAGTTAGTCCCTAATATATGGAAAATTTCTTTATAATGCAAATTGAGAGGCTTAATAATAATTAATAATGACCAGAGGGCCCGTGCGAAGATTTCGCACTGAAATCTAATATTTTTGCGGTACTTCTCTATTAACCCGTCCACCGCTTTTCATAACAAAAAACTACCGCCAAACTGTTAGATTAAACGCCAAAAATGCAGTCCCATTTACTTGATGTCAGAATCATTATGCGTGTTTGTTACGTCATCTAGTGGTATTACATTCGACATTTGCGTGTATTTTTAATTATGTTTTACTGATTTAGTAGTTATTTTATTAATTAAAATAACAATTGTGTCCTTAAATTCTTATATTTTATTTATTTTTTGATATTCCAATTGCAACGTTCTCCCGTTTATTTGGCGATAGTTTTTTGTTATGATAAGTGGTCGGCGGGATAATAGAGAAGTATCATTTTTTATCAATATGTAATATTTATTAGATGCAGGTTTAAACTTCTAAAAAAAAAAGCAAGAATAAAAATATCTGCAAACAACATTTAGTTGTTAGTCAAGACAGAATATCATCTAATTTATTCCATCAAAGTTAGACTAAAAACTGATCCAAGATTGCTAAAGGCACGCGCGAGAAAGAAAATTAACAATCGTACTTTGACTGCATTAGAGGATGACGTCATCCGCTTCGGGAAAACCATGGGACTTAGAAATATAAATCTAAACATTTCAGTTTCAATTTCGCTTTTTAATCATAAGTATAAAATAAACCCGTGCGGTGTTTTTTATAATAATTGCTATGAGCATCCTATAATGTGGTATTTTATTTTTTTGGCAACAATAATTTCAGGAAAACCTTTCATTTCTTTCATGAAAACAATGCCGATTTAATTTTTTAATTTCAGCAAATTTTAATCAAAAACATGTTTTAACGAATTGTTAAGTGGGCTATGTCAGAAGCCTGTTCTAAAACCTTTCATATGGTATCTCATTCGTTGTTCTGCGTTTCATATTTTCTGAGTAAAAGGGATGTTGACAGGAGAAATAATATATAAGGATCGATGTATATATTTAAACTGCAATTTCTCGAAATTTGTGTTTTTTTGTGCTCGTACTTACACCGCGCAACATATCATGTCAACATTTTCTAAACTTATACACATACTCCACTGAACTAAGAATAGTGTCATCAAGAAACGAAAATATCCAGGGAAGAGTCCATTACAACAACGGCCTTCTTCATCACATAATCAGAAAGAAGACTACCAAACTAATGAGTGTCAAGTAAAAATATGACAAAATGAGTAGGAATTAATAAGGGTGGATTTGAAGTGTGACCAAGCAGCAATGCATATACATATACAGTAACCTCTACCCTGTTTGTTGCCTGTCAGGCGTTAATGACAAAGTGCTCCTAATCAGACTCACATTAATTGCTTCAGACATCAACTCCATTAATACCAACATCATTAAACATCCAGTTTCATACAATAATTTAGGTGGTCGAATCACTTTATAACGTTTAACAGTTCAATCTGCTATACTGCGTATGTGAATATATAGCGAACCTTATCACTCCGTTCGCGCTCAGTCTAAAGTAATTTTTGTTAGACTAGGTCTAATAGGAATTTACTTTTTTTTACCTGATATGGTCTTTGTGATTTTCTTCCTACGCATGAAATTTTGACAGCAGTATTACCGAGTAATATTTTGGAAAAATATTTCACATAATGGTAACAACAGTTCAGTGACGACGAAGTCCTATTTCAATACGGTTTGAAATCCATACGGAGACATTTCATAAGGTACCATTACAGGGTGGCAAGTGGTCAGGAAAAAATACAGTAAAAAAATTGTAATTACCCGTATATTCTTATAGAAAAATTCAAATTGATTATTTGATAGAATAATCAACATAAATTTTGCTATAAGAATATACTGGTGTTTATCACTTTTTTGACTATATTTTTCCCTGACCACTAGCCACCCTGCATTAACAACGTACTCCGCACTTACCTTTATATCATTGCATTTAACGCAAAACTAAATTAGCCGATTGAATGTTTTGATAAAATATCTTCATTATTGGTAAGTTAATGAAAGAAAATTTCGGATTCAGTTCGGAGTGAGATACCCTGTATATGGGGGGTAAAGAAAAGGATTTGGATCTTAGTTTTCAATATAAAGTTTGTTCGTTATGCAGTTCTCGACTTTATATATTTATAACTGCATGTAAAAATATTGTAACAATGAGATTTTGGATAATCATATGATGAAAAAATGTGAAAAAAATGCTTAAGCAAAATGACAAATTCAGTAAGTGTAATCGCTTATAGTATAATGCATTCTCATATCAGCGTAAAACGTATATTTTATGTATGAATATGAATTCACAAAATCGATAACAGTTTTCTGTAAGCATTGATGAAATAATAAATTTATCTATGAATATGAAATGAGCGCTTAGGAGATGATAAACTGCAAGATGCTTATTTTAAGATTTTTCCAGCTTCAGTAAAATTTTCTCACAAATTCTGAATATCTCGTCACATGATGAAAACTATCGTCTTTTCAAAAATAAAGATATGTTTTAATATGTCACTTATGAATATTGGTTGCATTTTTCATTTATATTTTTCTAGAGATATTTATTTCCAGTACTTCTTTTGCTGATATTTATTTAAAATTTGTAAATACATAATTATTTTAAATTTGAACTTACTCATCGCTTTTTTAAAGACTGTACTTACATATATATATATATATATATATATATATATATATATATATATATATATATATATATATATATATATATATATATATATATATATATATATAAATCTTTTCTGGCAACATAGTAAATCATTTTCTAATTCTAAATTTGGCAACATGTAATGATTTTTTGCAATTGATTCCCTAGTTTTGGTTGTGTTCATGTGTGGTTCATGTGGTGCACAGGTATATTTTTTAATCAAAATGGATTATATACTTTCTGATTGTATTTCATGTTTTCTCTGTATATTATAGGTATGGCTTTTTTCCTTTTTAATATTGTATTTATTTTTTACTTTTTCATAGGTTTGATTCAATGTTTATGGGCAGGTAGTCCCAAAATCATATTCTCTAGCAATGTTATGGCTAATATGATGATGAAACCTCTCATTTCATTTTATTTGTGGTATTTAGGCATTTGGGACTTGAAAATTCTGTCTAAATTCCACAAAAATGCATTTCATTTCATTCCTTTAATTCCATTTATTCAATATTTAATTTAATTTCTTATTCTTTTAAATAAGTTTTTGCATCCATATTCAGTGTGTTGGGGAATACTTTCATTGACAACTAATTATTACATACTTAATCATTATTTCATAGTTTAAGTTGGTGTTATGGTAATGTTTCATTTATGGTTATATATATATATATATATATATATATATAAATTAGCTTCTGTTTGAAATACATAGTTAATATAGCTGCATTGCGCATTTAATTGTGTATTTATTATATTTATTATTTTTATATACAATAATACTATTGTATATTGGTATCATTTTATTCATATTGGTATCATTTATAGCATGTAATTTCAAGTTTTTTTGTTTTTTTACCAAAATTAATTTTCTTCTGACTTTTTATGCTTAGGGTTAATTGTTAATTTTTATTAACGTTTTTGGTATTCTGTCTACACTTTAGGATTAACTGTCTTAATTGGAGATTAGGTTTGTATTGTTGCAAGAACTTGTTAATGTATTTTGAAATTCAAGGGTATTACAATTACATATATATGTATATATATCCCATAAAAAGATTTGCGGCCATATCTCACTATTTCGAAACAGCTATTCTATACTTCGGAAACTTGTAATGTACTTCTCTAGCTAAAATTGAAAGCACCGATGTTTTTTCTTGATGTAATTCTGCTTGTCCATTTAGCTACTAGCCTATCAACTTGTCTAATGATTTACACGCAGGATGCTGGTCGAGAAGAGCCGATTCAAATCCAGGTGCATGCTTGAATTATTGCAATATGCCGCACAACATTTTAAATATCTTTTTAATATAGTTCAGGACTGTTTAGCCTTTCATGTTTAAAAGATGATATTAGCTCCCTAGGCCAAATCAACTAACCATTGGAGTGTTTAGACTGTGAACTCAGCTTTTGTTTTTAGCATGGATGTTTAGGCATTGCTATTATAACAGAAAGAAATCATGGTGCTGAAAGTACGAGGGAATGTCATTAAGTATGTCACAAAAGATGATTAAATAATAACTTACAATGATAATCACTTCAAAACTAATTTTATTTCTCAACATATTCTCCACCATTATTTATGCACTTATATCATCGTTTTATCAGTACCCCAACACCAGCTACATAACATTCTTTAGGTTGCTGTCTCAGCCACATTAGTACTTGACACAGGGGACAATTCAAAAGTTTGGTTGGCAACTTCTTCAACATCCACCATACAGCTTCGACTTAACCCCAAGTGATTTTCATCTGTTTAGTCCACTAAAAAACCATCTTGGAAGCAAGATGATGTTCACAGATGATGAAAAGGTTCAACTTGAAGTCCTAATTTTGCTGAGACAGCAGCTACAAGAATCTTTCGCAGCTAGTGTTGGGGAATTGATAAAACGGTGATATAAGTGCATAAATGTTGTTGGAGAATATGTTGAGAAATAAAAGTAGTTTTGAAGTGAATATCCTTGTAAGTTATTATTTAATTATCTTTTGTGACTTACTTAATGACTTTCCCTCGTACTTTCAGCACCCTGATTTCTTTTTGTAGTGCCGCTCTATTATTTCTATTTATCTCTCTATTCTACCTCCGTTCGTTTAAAGATTTTAAAGTTCTGACACCCAGTATGCAGAAATTTTGGTTCAGTTGGGAATCGTAACGCGAATCACTTTTCTCAAGACAATTATTCAATCTTGTCCACTAAATTACAGAGAAACTGTATCGCTAGTTTTCTTATGCATGTTATGACAATACCTGAACGCATTTAATCTATACTAATAAAAGAAAGTTTCGCTCTGTGTGTGTGTCTGTGTGTCTGTTGGCAATGGATAGGAAAATCCAGCCCACCTAGAAGGCTGCAAATTTAGATATAGGTAGTCCAAACCCTCTCCTGGTGCACCATTACGTCAGAATTTTAATATTTTGAAAATTAAAGTAGTTATTAATTAAAAACTGATCAAAGATCACAAATAAAAACGTCATTATTCAAAAGCTAGCTGGCGCATGTGCAGAAACCAATATCCGTATCTTCCGGAACAGAAGAAAGAAAGCACAACACATCCCGTTTTTGTTTTAAGTTTTTCTAAATTCGCCATGGGCAAACGGTTAGAAATACGGAAAAACCGTCTACATATTCTGAAAGAAAATACTTTTACGTCTCAAACGATCTGGTTGGTTTGAAAAAAAATTACATTTAACCCTTTAAAAAAATAATCAAAAAGCATCGAATTCATGTTTTTTATTTTCTCCCGTTTTTCGAGCCTTGCATCCACCGAAATACAAAAAATACGGAAAAACGATTGTCCCCAAATTAAAGAACTGACTTTCCCCTTTCCAAAGCCTCCTTTGGTTTTAAAAAATACAAAAATTAACCCTTCTAAAAAGTATATTTTCTGTATGCCGTTTTGTGATTTTTGCGATTTTGAAAATTTTTAAAAATTTGCTTCGGCGATTCAGAGAGAGATACGAAAAACTAAAAATACCAGACAATATGTACATTTATTTCTTTTTCGACATCTGTATTTGTTTTTGAAAAATACAAATATTAACCCTTCAAAACAAATTCGTGCGCAGGACTCTCTTTTGCGAATTCCGATTTTCTATGATATATAAAACCTGGCATCGGCTTTCTAAAATAACCAAACAAAAATCAAACACATCTAAAGACATCTACATTCTATCGGATTTAGGCAAAAACCTTTAGTTTAAAAATAAAATCACGTTAACCCTTTCGAAAACGTTTTTTACCGTAAGTCAATTTCGCATTTTTAACTATTTCCCCTATCTTTAAAAATCCGACTTGGCGTTTATAAACAAGATACGGAAACTAAAAATACCTCAACTAATCTACATCCCTTTGTTTTTTAAAATCTGGTATCCGTTTTGAAAGTTTTTAATTTTAACCCTCCAAAAAAAATCCTTTCCAAAACTCACTCACGCGATTTTCGTTTTCCGGTCCAGATTTAAAAATCAGCATCGACTCAGGAAATGTGAGTACGGACAAACGGTAGACTCCAGATCATAGACGCGTTCATTTTCTTCAAAACGCACGATTGGGTTTTAAAAAATATCTAAATTAACCTTTTAGAAACCGATCGATTACGTAACCAACTTTCGCGATTTCCGCTATTTTGGCAATGTTTACCCGTGGTTAAATTTCAATTCTACTAGGAAATTTGGTTGGGTCGAGTGTTCTGAAAAGGCCTCTTCCAGAACAGGCTGCGCCCCCTGGCGATGGAAGGTGGAACTATGAACCCGATTACGACGGGGTTTGGTTTAAGTTTCGTATAGAACAGATTATTAATATTTTTGGCCCGTGCAACGCCGGGCGGGTTACTTAGTATCAAATATAATGAGGTTTTAACTGCTCTTGGGTGGATTAGATAAGAGCCAAGCATTGGGTCCGCTAACCCAATTTTACCTGAGCCCAATCAAACCAAAGTTTCGGGTCATGTCCGGTTGACTTTTGTTCTTTACATCGTGTATGATTACGGTCAGGTTAACATTTATTGCTTTGGGCTGAAATTTAGGTCTTGCGGATCGAGTTCGGGTTTACCCTTTTTTTGTAAAGAATATCCAGAATATTGTTTCCGATAACAAACTATACATTTTAATATGAATCAGTATATATATATATATATATATATATATATATATATATATATATATATATATATATATATATATATATAAATTTTAATGCATAAAAGAAAAAAAATCATATTTGAAATATAACTGTAGACTCTTTTATTGCCTGAGTGCAACGAAGACTCATACACAGCGCAGTATTACTTTGCCCAATATATAGCTAAGATGGATATTAAAACCTTTCGTCAAGCATAACTGAAAAAATATTTAACGGATTTCGTTCAAATTTTTACAGCAGGTACCTATAAAGGTGACAACGACGTCTATTTATTACCAAGAATAAATGTCAAACCGTTTGGAAATGATATTAAAAAAATAGATAAAAAAGCACAATTAAAGTACATACGTCACGAAAATTTTGTGCGTACGTCATTTTCACCGGTGGGAGATTTTCGTAGACAATCGGAATTGAAAAGTTCATGGAGTACATGGAGCAAAAAAATATGCACGCACTAATATTCAACACATTATAATATATTTCAATTTAGTAGAAATCGAAAATTAATCTGGATTTTTTTCTGTTTGAAAGAAAAACCCCGCAATAACTTAGTAGACTTGGTATTAGAGATTTGGCGAAAATCTCAGCAATAGCAGCTTTTCTTATTTCGCGTGTGTAAATAAAAAAAAAAAATTCTTTGGTGTTTAAATAAAAGGTTTCGATTTATGGCATTATTTCTTTTTGTTTTCTCTTTTTAGCATTTTAAATGGGATTAATGAAAGGCGTTTATTTTAAATTAAATGAGTGAAAGGTTTATATTTAAATGAAATGAATTCAATATGAAAATGTTATAGGAACAATATTTGGCGATTTATCAACTGCGCCAGGATAACATAAAAGTACCAATATATCAAACGGTATGTAGTATGTGAAATGAAACAATTATATTATAATCACCGATCGTACAAGAAAAAAAAACTAATATTCTGCATTCAGAGGGAAAAAATCTATCTCCTGTGCCGTAAGATTTGGAGAGTTCTTTTTGGTGATCAGTTTTTTGATGTGATTGTTGGGATCTGCTGGATTTGGCTTACTTTTTCTAAATCTTATTTTTTTGCAGATGTAGTATTATGTAAATATATTTTTTTGCAGATATTTTTCTATTTTGTATATTTGGCATTCTATTTTGTATATTTTCTATTTGGCATTTGGAAAAGAGATTTTTACCTTTTTATCTGTGCCTTCGGAAATATTAAAAAATAAAAAAAAAATTACATATATCAAGCCATAAATAAAAAGGACCACTTCTCCATTTTTAGATATTAAATGCTATTTATTATTTACTAGCCGTTTATTAATTGTTTACAATTTACCCCCCTGACAATAACAATTATTTATCACAAAAATGCCCCTTAGGTTTGTTAAATAAGTTTGTTTATGTATTTTCATTACTTATTAAAATATCAACTATGGCAATAAAATTTTATTTTAGCATTGTGCTTAAATTTTTAAGATGGTGCAAAAACATGTTTTAATAAACGTATGTTTGTAAATATTTGAAAAACATGTTTTACCGCGCTCTTGAAAAATTTTGTAAGATGCTAAAACTACCTTTAGACACCATTTAAATTTTTTTTCGCCAACCGACATAGGATACGAAACTTTTCCCCATTCAGATACACAGGCAAGGCTGGTCTCAAACAAGAGTAAAGCTAGCAACAATATTGTTTTAACTCTATAAGAGTTACAATAATGATATTAAATACTCCGATTGGCTTTGGGCCCAATTACGAAAGTTTCTCCTAAAAAAAAACTGTAGAAGAAGTCTTTTACATTTGTTTCAAATGAAGCTCGGTCTACAAGGTATTAGTTAATAATACAAACAACACTAATGGCATGGAGGCAAAAGTTTTAATTTAAATGTATATATTTGAAACCCTTCCCCCCCCTACCCCCCCCCCCAAAAAAAAAAAAGAAAAGAAAAGAAAGGAAAGTTAAAGTAATGAATTTAAAATGGCGTTAAGCCACGCTTTTTGACATAAGCAATTGGCTGCAAACGCGATAACGAAACTTTTACTTAACTTAATAACATGTAGCTAATATAGCCCTCCGGGTACTTTGCAGAGTTGAGAATTACTGTCAAATGATATAAACAACTATGAACACAAAACTGGTGAATTATTGTTCAGGTTTATGTATGTATTAAAAAAAAATTGCATCTGATTACACTTATTAGATAAATTACTTCTGTTTGCATTTAATAACTGATAAACGGCTTCTGTATATTAAATGAATTGTTTAAATATTGGTAAGAGGTGGCAAGAGGTAGAAAGACGAGTAACAAACGGGTAGGCAGACGGGTAGTGAGATGGGTAGAGAGACGAGTAGCGACATAGCTAGGCTGACGGGTAGCGAAACGAATAGACAGACGGCTAGAGAGAAAGGTAAAAAGAGGATTGACAGAGGGGTAGCGAGATGGATCACGAGACGGGTAGCGACACCGGTAGACAGGAATATAGCGAGAAAGGTTGCGAAACGCGAAGCGTGGTAGATAAAGAGACGAGTAGAAAGATGAGTACAGAGACGAGTTGACTGACGGGTAATGAGATTGATAGCGAGACGGGTAAAGAGTCGGGTACAAAAACAGACGGATAGTGAGACGGGTATACAGACGAGTAGATGGGTACGGAGATGGGTAAGAAGATGGGTAGAGAGACGTATAGCCAGACGGGTAGAGAGACAGATAGACAAGTTGTGAGACAGATAGACAAATGGGTAGAGAAGTGGATAGAGACACAGCTAGACATATAAGTAGTTAGACGGATAGACAGACGGTTAGAGAATTAGATTGGCGGGTAGTGAGACCGGTAGAGAAATATAAAGACAGGTAGCGAGATGTGTAGAGAGATAGACAATCGGTTAGAGAGACGGACAGAAGAACGGATAGGGAAACAGACAGATTGTGGAAAGACAGACAGACAGGCAAAAGAAAAGTCTGCGGATTGGCGCATTAAAGGCGCAGGGGGCAGAGCCTCCTAGAGAATAATCAAGAAGTATCTGTTAAGCTTAACTTTGTAATATATATAATTTTTCAATTTTGCCGATATGGAGATTTAATGTAAAAGTTATTTTACAGAAGTCATCGAAAGATTTTTTGTATACTTTAATAGTAATTTAGACCATAGTTTTGCAATCTGGTTTGTAGCAAAGCATGCTATCAATGTGGTTTGAAGTTTGAAGTGTAAGAGTTTCTATAAACAGTTAAACAAATAATAGATATATAATCAAGGAAGTAAAATTTTAAATTCACACACAAAAAAAAGGTGTAACAATGAAATTAAATTTGCGTTAAGCCACGCTTGATAGAATAATCTATTGGCTGCTAATCCAATTACGTAACTTTAAAAAGCTTGGCGTTTTAAAAGATCCGGCGTTTTTTAATTTTGCGCAATACGCACTTAAGAAAATGAGATTCTTTGCCACATGTTAAAAAAAATTATGACAACACATCTGATTAACGGTACTTCTTTTCTATTTTTTTTAACAGTGTATATGAATTTATATATGATATTTTGTAATATCATTTAATTTGCTCTTTTTCTTTATATTGTAATTGTTAACACTATGTTCTCAGCAATATCACTCAGACTAATCCCTTTGAGGGAAGTCCTAGTCATAATTCTATTAACAATTCTATTATTTTTTTAATGTCTGGTTTCGGGTTTGATTCGGGTTGAAGTAACTCAGTTTCAGTCAGTTTTTAGATGAAGAGTGTTTTGTTTGGTCGGGTTGAAGGTTGACGAAAATTATTTTCTTGGGTTGCTGCTCAACAAATTTATAATTCGGGCTTGGATCGAATTTCGGGTTCACCTTTAACAGAAACATAATTTTCGGGTTAATGTTGGGTATAAGCAGAACCGCATTGTACATTAGACTCGGTAATTGATCTCTTAGTAAGAGAAATATATTTTTTTTTTCACATTCAAACTGACAAATATGACCTTTTAAAACTGCATGTTGGGCTACGAATAACCAATCCCGTTGAAATAAATCGTTTAAACTATGTTTTAAACTAACTCTTAGCTTCCTAATTCTACAAGTTTCTAAGACCACTATTTCCGAATTATAACATTCCCTTTAATTAATCACAAATATATTCTATCTTTTACGATTTTTCTTTTCAATTTCTACTATTAGTTCACACTCTCTATATATTTATATATCTTGTTTAAATTTTCAATCGTTAATAAAATACTTTTTATTCATCCACTCAAGTTCAAATACATTTTCTTACTTGTAGTGGTAGACACTTGATATTAATAAAGTTTTTTTCAAATATTAGTTCATTAATTAAATTTAATTAATTCATTTTAGTTTTATATTTATATAAAAATCGGTGTTTTCTTGTTATAGGAGCTTCCGTGGTTTAAATGTCCAGCGACCGAGATACTTATTTTATGACAGAAATTAATCTGCAAACGATATAATTCATTTCACGAAATTAAAAATCATCAAGATCTGAATATTTATATAACTAGCTAGAGTACGAACGCATATCATTTGTCACGTTTGACCTGCTATTTGAAACTTATGTTTTTAATTAAATTTAATTCATAATTTAAATTAAATTAATCAATTTCAGTTTCATATTTTCAAATTTTTAATCGTTAATAAAATACTTTTTATTCATCCACTCAAGTTCAAATACATTTTTTTAAACTTGTAGTGGATGACACTTGATGTTAATACAGTTTTTTTCAAATATCAATTCATTAATTAAATTTAATTTCTATTTTGCCACTTAATATTGTGATTCTGTCATATGTATACACATATTTACATTAATTGTAATTATTTAATAAAAATTACCTAAAATAAAATTTTTCTTTGTTGACCTAAGTAGGAATTGACTTTAATTTTTTTTTTATATTACTTGTTATTCCATTATTTCTTATCAGTAATCTTTGGCCTATTCCATTTCAGAAATCTAAGATTAAATAAAGCTAAGATTACTATTGAAAATACTGTTAGTAACAAAATCGACGACTTTGCAACTATGATGTTACATATGTTATAATGACTTGCTTCAATGGAAACTGTTTTCATGACCACTGTGTACTAATACCATTTCACATCTGTTAAATACTTCTGTAAATATGTTATCGCTCTTTAAACGGGTACTAATTTAGCTCAAATCTAGCACATTACAGAATTGTCGCGACTGTGTGGTAATGAGACACCGGGGATAACGAAACATGCGAATTTCCTCGTAAAATAAATCAGTTAAATGTTCATGCTTTTGTCAGTAGATTTGCAGTATCTGCATTACATAAGCACATGTATTGAACAGTTTCATTCCATTAGCTTGTTGCAAAGGAAAAAGGGAAACTTTCTTAAGCCTGATTGTGAAGGTTTTTTTTTAATGTTTAAAAAATATTTGTTCTGATAAAATATTAAACTTTTTTTAAAACAATATTACGTATGATTAAGAAGGTTTTAGTCAATTATATTCATTTGCAATATTTATTTTGTGTTAGTGTCAAATAATTAATTTAAAATAAACCTAAATGCAGTTCAAACTGGAACTAATCGGACATGTCATTTTAGAGGACCCCGAAGTTGAGATATAATGAGGCTTAATTTAATTTCATAAATAAAACATATTTTTATTTCCTTAATTAAGCTATTATATTAACATACCTTTTTGTATTAATAGGAAAGTGTTTACAGTAATTGTCAGCGAAAAAGAAATCTGAGAATTTTATAAATTACGCTTACTATAGTATGAAAAGTAAAAATGTTCCATTAGACTCCAGTCTTAACTATGTCCTCTGTATGTATGGAAAGCTTTACTACTTTGGCACCTTAACTTCTACACATGTTTAATTAATTTTGGTACAACGTCAAACAACGCAAATGAATTACAACTAGCATTTTAAATCTTTCTCAGCAATCCTAAAATTAATTTGATTAGCCATCCTTCCACAATAATTGCATAATTCTAATAGCGCTGACAAATATACGTTTATATACGTTTAAACGCATGCGTAGTTAAGCTTTTTTTCCATAGTATACCTATCCAAAATTGTTACCGGTTACAATACGTTTTAAACGTAATATGCGTATATTCGCGAGCACTAAACTCTAACTAAAATGCTTCACACGGAGGCACCTCGGGGGAAATTAGAGTATCATCAGAAAAGAGACATCCAATTGTAACATTTTCTTAGGTAAGATAACATGAGTTTCCATTGCATAAAAAAAGGAATCGTGTCACGAAACATTTTTATGGTGTCTTATTTGTTCTTCGAATATTGTGAAATATATTCAATTAAAAAGAAATCGAAAAATTTTAAAGTTACACTTTCTAAAGTATTAAATATAAAATATGTTCTGTATTAGCCCCCAGATTCCCCTAAATACACTGGAAGTCTACAAAACTTTGCTGTCTTGATACCTGAATTTTTAAGCATGTTTAATTACTGTTCGTACCACCTCAAACGATGCAAGGGAAATGCAACGCGCATTTTCAAACTTTTGCAGCAATCCTAAAAATAAATTTGATTAGCCACGCGTCCTCAATAATTGCATAATTCTAACTAAAATATTTCACACAAAGGAACTCGAGGGAAATTAGCATGTCACAAGAAAAGAGACATTCATTTGTAACATTTGATTAGCTCAGATAAGATGAGTTTCCCTTGCATTAGAAAAGGAATCGTGTCACGAAACATCTTTATGATGTTTTATTTTTTTCTCTCAATATTGTGAAATGTATTCCAATTATAAAGAAATAAGAAAATTTAAAAGTTACGCTTACTACAATATAATAAACATAACACATGTTCTGTGTTAGCCTCCAGTTTCCCCTAAATACACTGGAAGTATATAAAGCTTTGCTGACTTGATACCTGAATTTTTAAGCATCTTTAATTACTGTTCATACCACCGCAAACGACGACAAGGGAAATGCAACGAGCATTTTCAAACTTTCGCAGCATTCCTAAAAATACGTTTGATGAGCTACGCTTCCACAATAATTGCATAATTCTAACTAAAATGCTTCACATGGAGGCACCTCGAGGGAAATTAGAGTATCACAAGAAAAGAAACATTCATTTGAAACATATGATTAGATCAGATAAGATGGGTTTCCCTTGCATTAGAAAAGGAATCGTGTTACAAAACATCTTTATGATGTTTTATTTTTTTCTCTCAATATTGTGAAATGTATTCCAATTATACAGAAATAAGAAAATTTAAAAGTTACGCTTACTACAATATACTAAACATAACACGTGTTCTGTGTTAGCCTCCATTTTCCCCTAAATACACTGGAACTATATAAAGCTTTGCTGACTTGATATCTGAATTTTTAAGCATCTTTAATTACTGTTCATACCACCGCAAACGACGACAAGGGAAATGCAACGAGCATTTTCAAACTTTCGCAGCATTCCTAAAAATACGTTTGATGAACTACGCTTCCACAATAATTGCATAATTCTAACTAAAATGCTTCACATGGAGGCACCTCGAGGGAAATTAGAGTATCACAAGAAAAGAAACATTCATTTGTAACATATGATTAGATCAGATAAGATAAGTTTCCCTTGCATTAGAAAAGGAATCGTGTCACGAAACATCTTTATGATGTCTTATTTTCTCTAACAATATTGTAAAATGTAATCTTATAAAATTCTAGAAAATTTAAAAGTTACAATTTCTACAGTATGAAATATTAAACATGTTCTGTGTATTAGTCCCCAGTTTTCTCTAAATACACTGGAAGTATTGCTGTCTTCCTACCTAAATTTCTACGCTTGTTTAATTACTGTTCGTACCACCTCAGACGACGCAAGGGAAATGCAACGAGCATTTTCAAACTTTCACAGCAATCCTAAAAATAAATTTTATTAGCCACGCTTTCTCAATAATTGCATAATGCTAACTAAAATGCTTTTCATGGAGGCACCTCGAGGGAAATTAGAGTATCACTTGAAAAGAAACATCTATTTGTAATATTTGATTATCACAGCTAAGACGAATTTCTCTTGCACTAGAAAAAGAATCCTGTCACAAATATCTTTATGATAATCTAATTTTAAAAAATCTGGAAAATATAACAGTTACAATTTTTACAGTATGAAATATAAAACATGTTCTGTATTAGCCCCCAGTTTGCCCTAAATACCACCTCAAACGACGCAAGTGATTTCCAACGAGTATTTTCAAACTTTTTGCAGAATTCGTAAAAATAATTTTGATCATCCACGCTTCCACAATAATTGCACAATTTCAAATAAAATGCATCGCACGAAGGGGCCTTGTCGGAAATTAGAGTATCACCAAAATAAATATATCCAGTTGTAACATTTGCTTAGATAAGATAATATGAGTTTCCCTTGCATTAGATAAGTGAATCGTGTCAAGTTACATCTGTTTGATGTCTTATTTTTTCTACCAATATTTCAAAATGTTATCTATGCATAATGTCGAAATAGATTAAAAATTTTACCGATATATGCATTTTTTTTTGTATTTTTAGTTGTTATAGGTCATACGCTGATATTTTTTCAGACATTACATAATTTGGTCATATCACTATTTCATCCCCATAGAAATTCTAAGTAGTTAAACTCTATAACGTTTTTCAGAATTTTGTCAATTAAATATATATTTCTTTTAATTTCTAGCACCTCAAACGTTGATTTATTTTGCTGATTTAGAGTGGTTACAAACTTTTTTTTCTAGTAATCTTTAAAATTGCACGAGATTTAATCTTTTATATTTCACCACAATTTCAAAGATGTCATTCTTACATAAAGATTATCAATATTGGAAATCGATAAACTCAAATCTCTGTAACAATAGCTCTACATTTTTTTTCCTTTTTATATTTCTGTCAAATTATATGAGATAAAATTTACTTTTATATTATTTCATGATATATTTTTGTTGTTTTTGAATTTTATTGTACAGGCTATTTCCGAGCAAATGAAGAAAAATTATTAAATTAACCTTTTAAATTCAACCTTTTATTTTAAGAAGAAAATCCCATCAGTGAAGTGAAATTCCCATCAAAACAATGAAACAACAGCGCAAAATCATGCGTCAAGCATAGATAATGAAAAACTTTCCAACACTTACAGATTACTTTATAACAAAATTTTACTGATTAATAAGGGGAACGTTTATGACTAAGTAAACAACTTGGAAAACGCATAAAAAATTAAAAAAACTAAATTTCAAAAATTATCATCAATAGTCAGAAAAATAAAAGAATTATTTTGTGCATATGATCTATAGATTTAGATACACTCATGTACAAAATTAAGGTCATAAACATAAAATCTGGGAAAACTGATGAACTATTCACTGTGTTGTCACGAAATTTGGCACAGATGTATATTACAATGGGAGAAAGAATGTAGCAACATAACAATATGAAAAAGATTTTAAATGTGAATTAAGATACACGGCATATCGAAAAGTGTTAAATCATAAATCAGAGATAAAGCATTTATCTAAGGAAAAGTTTATCTAATATGGAGTGTGACCACCCTGCACTGCTATACAAGCCTCACAACAAGTTCTCACACTGTTTATGAGTGTATAAATAAATGTTTGTGGCAACAATGCCCATTCTTTCAAAAGCGCGGCTTTTAACTCCTGGCAGGTCCTGGGAGTGGGGTTACGCTGTGCAATGGCTCTTTCTAGACCATCCCAAACATGTTCAATAGAATTGAGGTCCAGAGACCTCGAGACCCCATTCATACGGCGAATATCCTCTTCAAGAAAATCATCAATAATATGAGATCTGTGTGGCCTCGCATTATCGTCCATATAAAGGAAGTCTGGGCATACAGCACTCCGGAACAACCTAACATAGGCTTCAAGGATCTCATCCCTATAGCGATGTGAGTTGACAGTACCCGCATCGAGGACGTGCAGTGGGGTACGGCAGCCCAACATTATGCCGCCCCAGACAAGGATTCCTTTGCCATCAAATCCGTCGGTTTCTTTTACGTAGGAAGGATGATAGCGAGCTCCACGTTCTCTCCAGATGAAGATTCGACGAGAATCACTTTTCATGGTGAATCGCGACTCATCACTGAAAAGAACACGCCCCTATTCTTGTTGTGTCCAAGACTGATGTCTGCGGCTTCTTAGCAACCGCGTTCTCCTGTTCGATGTAGTGAAAGGAACACACACGACTGGACGCCGGGCGTAAAGGGCCCTCTCTACTAGACGTCTATATACTGTTTGCCTGGAAATTCTTATTCCAAACGCAGCAGTAAGGTCACGAGCAAGCTGAGGAATCGTTGCCAACCTATGTCGTTGATTGGTGGTAACTAAATGTTAACGTTATCACGTAATCCAATGGGATTAACCCTCACTAAAGAGATATATGCAAATTGTTGAGCCAGTTCTTTCGACACGAGTGAAAAGGAGTGACTTGAAATCTAATTTCAGGGATTGTACGTGTTATAATAGAGTTTCCATTATATATGCTTGTCTTAATAGTTAACTCTCTCTTCACATTCAATACTTAAAAAAAACTGTGAAAAAGAATGTAATTGTTATTTATTTTGTGTTTTATTAATAAATAAAAGCATGTAATAAAATATTTAATGGTTTACAATAGTCTTAAAGTCATATACTTGACAATAATTAATGCAAAATTAACTACGTAATCGTGCTCGATATGCTTTTGAAAAAGCTGTCATATGTAAATAGTTAAATAATGTAATTTCTTATGATTCATTCTGGATAATAAAAAATATATAAAATTTATTATTTTAGTCAATTTTCTTTTAATAAATGCTTAAGAAACTTTCCGTCATTCCTTCACAGTCATTTCGTCACGTCAAATGATAGTTAATAACTACAACCCCAGGACAAGTTGGTTGTTCTAAATTATAATTTTATATTGCTTATATATCATATTTAAGATATGTATTAGTTTAAAAACTGAATGGTTTCTTAATTCACAAAAGTTTCTAGTTTTAAATACCAGGTTAGAGTCATGGTAGCAAAAATATCATTCCGTCACAGTACAAGAAATTTCTAAAAAATGAAAGAATAAAATAGCTTGAAAAAAAATTGTTTTGATATATATATTTTTAATCTTTTAATCAATAACAGTCATGTGCAAACTGAAAATTCAATTTTCATTTGAAAATAGCTTCAAGGTAATTGCTTTAACTTAATTCTATAACTCAAAATGTCATTCCGTCACATATGGAATTGCCCTAATGAATATAAATATTCTTTAATCTAATGATTATGTTTCTATATCTTTTTAATAAATTACCCATTTTTCATTTTTTTTATATTTATACCCACTCTGCATCCTCATAAACCACTATCACACCAACCTAAAACATATCTTCTTTCTAAGGATGCAAATTTCAAAATCGATATCAGTTAATGCTATTCATTCATGTAAGAATGAATTGATCTATGTCTTTTAATGTCTACTAGACAATGATAAATCATGATAAAATCTTATCCATAAATATAAAACGTTAAATGATTATTTTGAGAGCTGAATTTCCAGACAACATGGATAAATTTACATAATAAAAGTATAAACAAACGCAATATTAAATTTGTAGAATACTGAATATTTTATCAGTTTCTCATTCACGATTTTTATCTTAAAAATCCAATAAATATTGTTTTTAGATTATTTCATTTTTATAACTTGAATGAATAAATTTTAAGTTCTTTACAGTGTTTATGCATGCCTTTTCAGTTGTAAATAAGCCATTAATTTCTTATTTTATGCTTGATAACTTTAAAAGATTTCTTAAAAGCATAATTAAAAAGATACTTTGTCATATTTTAATTACATTTTTATGAAAATATAAAAAAGTACATTTTTTCTTCCATATGATTTCTAAAGCCATTACATGTATGTCATTATCAGATTCTGCTAGCTAGAAATGGAATTCCAAATATATACAGGGAGTCTGAAATGTCTCTGATTACAAAATTGATTTATATCCTCTATATTCAACATAGACTTGCGAAACTGGCGCCAAAATGTTAGAAAACTAACCTTTTTAGGTGCGTTCGTAATTATATAAATACGTATCACCTATAGTCGTCGTCTGGTCCGTCCGTCTACCCGCATATAACAGCGCAAAAACTACCCAACCGAATGGTTTGAAATTTAATATATGTTATTGTTGTAAAATTTTGCAGAGTCATTTCAAATTTTATAAAAGTCGAATCAAAACTCAAAAAGATATTAATAAAAGTTTTCTTTATTCTATTAAATCTTGTCGTACGTAATCTGTATAATAAATTTCAAGTCATATGACTGAGGAAAACAAATACTTGCAAACCACTTCTTTTTTCATATGGCAAGCAGCCATTTTTATTCAAAATTATTTTTTCGAATAAAATTGCTTAAAGGTTACGTTTTTAGAAATATCATTGACAAAATTTTTTTGTTTGAAAGATGAGTTACATTAAAAAATGTATAGATTTTGAAATAACTTTAGTGTAAATTACGTTAACAGCCGAATATCTCAATCCATTAGAGTAAATAAACACAGAAGAATCGTTCATAATGAGTCATAAAAATATTAAAACATGGACGTAATCATTCGCAAAGCAAAATCTCTATAGTGAATTTTACAGTGCTGTCTAGTGTAGAAAAAAAATCGCATTTGTAAACGTGGCATACGTAGTAAGAAGAAAAAGGCATATTCACTTCTCTCATAGCAGAAGATATAATTCATTTCACTGAAATAATAAGGGTGATTTTTCTACATTGTGAAACTTTTTATAAAACAAATGCACCTCCTGACACGTTTAACATACAATTTCCAACTTGTTTTGCATGTTAGCGTATTTTGGTAGTAGTGTACCAGTGCGAGTATCTAGGAATCCAGAAATATTCCCAAATGAGGAAAAATCTCCGTGTGTTCTCTGGTATCAAGAGACTCTTTTGGCATCTGTAATTCATATGCACTGATTTCTAAGTACTTCTCACAAAAGATTTTCTTACTTCTTCCATTCTTTTAGTTGGAGTTAATGGTCGGCCAGTTCTCGGTACTTGGTCGAATATCCTGGACACTGACACAGGTACACTAGAGCCATTTTAAGAAATCCTTTCAAAAAACTTAGTAAATGTTCCACCAGTTTCACACGTGTATCTTAAATATAGTGGTTATGAATAACCTATTTTTAATCAGGGAAAGAATTTTCGTATACCCTGTATATATATATATATATATATATGTTATATAAAAAAATTATTTCCTTCACATTTATTTCGCATTAGTCCTTTAAATTAATCTAACTTCTGACATAGTCAGTATTTCCTTAATTCTTAATAATATTTATTCCTATTTAATGGCCTTTTAAAAGTAAATACCCGCATATTAATAATTATCTTATTCCAAATCTTAATCTAAAATTTTAAGTTCAATCGTAGCTTTTATCAGCTCCCCAATCTATAAAATTCCGAGACGCTTTCTCATTTCGAATGTTTTTTAAAAAGCCATTTTCTTTTTATTATTATTATTCCATGCTCTTTTCGCGCGCTGGGTAATTTTCACTTCAAAATTGATACGCGGCCAGGAAGGAACTCTTTCCCGTTTTTGCTTGTCTCTCTCGTCTCATTCGCTAGGCTGGGGGTCGCTTCTCACTCTTTGGTTTGTGCGCACGTGACGTCGTTTTTCTGTATGTCTACGCTCAGTGAACAAAACTCGCTGGCATCCTTCTGGAAAGAGGATTTTTGACGTGTTTGGAAGTATAATCAAATATGTATCTGGTGTCGTCGTCTCGTAGAATTTTCACACTGTTCTTTAGCATCATTAAAACAATCCATCGTAGCATCATTAAAACAGTCCATGTTGTGATCCATCGTGGAGCCTGAGGGCGATAAGTTTCTACCTGTGGGAATTGTTACGGCATCGATCTTATTCTAAATAAAAGATTTGTCTGGAAATTGGCTGGTTTTTATGGAAGAAACTCATGTAGACTCTTTTCATTGCCTCACCTCTTCGCCGTGATTGTTGATGTCAACTGCAACTTTGTATATCTTTAACCAACTACCATTTTCTCGTGGACTATTGCATTTCATGGTGTCTCATCTTAGTCAAAACGCCACATATATATGGGGGATCCGGGATCCTATTCGGGATTTTTACCACTCTATCCATGTACTCTGACCTCTATCCTTTTTTGTCAGTTTTAGAGAATAGAGATTGAATACGCTATGTTACATCAACATCTCTGCCGAAACATCTACAATAACTAAATAAATAATGGTACAGTAAATCGTTAACAATCATTCATTTGCATAATTTAATTTCAAAATAAATTCACATTTTTTACTTACTGAAGTTGAGTCTACGCCAAATTAATCGATTTCCATGAGAATCTTTTAGGTATCGTTGTGGTGATCTTTATGTTATGTAATGTACACACACACACTCATATTGAAATGTGCATTCAATATTAAGACCAAATTTGATTAACGTATTTAGATTGCCTCTGGCCTCACTGAAGTCGCCATTGCTTAATAATTTCGAACGAACTTGTTGTTGTTACCTTAAACTAGAATATTGACTGCCTTATTACGTGACGTGGCGGATGCATTCGTTCAAAATGATGCAACGGTTTGAGTTTTTTTGCGCATCCTGTAATCTCCCTGAAAAATGATAAACTAGGAATGATTACCTTAATAATTCAACATGCCATGGACATCCGATGATTCAAATATGGTTTCACTTATGAAATGAATTTTTATGGATGATAACCATCCAATTAGTACTTTTCAATCTTTTAAATCATGGTTTGAAAAATCATGACAAGGAAGCTGGAAATCTCTCTTAGACCTCCCAGTTAGATTTATAAAGGGTGGAAAAAACTCTGTTTAAATCTGGAAATATACCGATTTTTTTGGGTAATAAACTGGAATTTTTGGGAATAAATAAGATTTCTGGGGAATAATTTTTAAAATACTTTGTAACCAGTCCCAGTGCCCAATATCGTTTAGTCATTTTTGTTAGATTTTGATAATAGAGTTTGAAGCGGCTACACTGCAAATCCGCAGCACACATTGGGAACACATTTGGAACAGTTTGATTCAAAAAAAGTGTTCCAGTCACGTTAATTTGTACTGAATGTGTTCTTAACGTGTTCTGAATATGCTCAGCTATAAATAAAGTGTTCTGAAAGTGTACCGAAAGTGTTCTGTTTAGGATATATGTTAAATCTAAATTTGACAACACATTTAAAAATGTATTGGGAGCACATTTGGGCACCCTTGTGAAATCATCGCTTTCAAAAAGTGCGTTAGAAAGTGTGCTGAACAAAAGAAGTGCTCTCAGAAGTACTCTAAAAACTGTCCCGAAACGTGCGCTTCAAAGTGTTCTAAAAGAGGTGTCACAATATGATTGTTCTAAAAAGTGTTCTCAAAAGTGTATAAAGATTTGCGGTATATGTTCCACCAACATCTCTGCCAGAATATCTACAATATCTTTATAAATAATGGTAAAATAAATCGTGAATCGTACATCGTGTAATTAAATTTCTAGAGAAATTCAGATTTTTTACATACTGAAGTTGAATCTACGCCACATTAATCAATTTGAATCAGAATATTTTAGGCCGATAATGCTCTTTATGGTTTGCGTAAGTACACATAGCTGTGTGAAAGATTAAAATAATATTCTACAGAAATCGGATCGGACGTTTTTGAATGTACTATTGTGAAAAAAATAGTTTTATTCCATTTAGCTAGTTTTAATTCTGTTTGAGTTCCTTTGACATTTTCCTTTGTCATTAATCAAATGGCGTAAATTTATTAATAAAGAATTCATATATTTTTTAATGTTACTATTAATTTATTTATCACCTGTAACGCCTTAAGAAAATATAAGAAAATCAAAATCCTAAGCATCCTAAAATATAAGAATATGTTCAAATTTTTGTTACACCCATATAACATAATATATAATTTTTATATATTTTATTAATCGTGCATATTATTTAAAACAATTTTCCTGAATGAATCATTTTTATTTCACGGATTAAAAAAAATCTTATATAATCTAAATAACAGTGATCCCTTTTCTTATGTTCCCTTGATTATTAATACAATCTCCTGTTTCCGCATTTTGAACATTTATAAATGTGGCGAAATTTATTTATTTCAGTTTTTTGAACCATTTTCTTTTACAGCTAACTAAAGTATATGTTTAAAAACTGCTTTGTAACACTTTCCAACATAGTTGAATAGTGTTTATTATTTCGGTTTGTATTTCTGCCTCTCTGTTCATCTGTCTGTCCTTCTGTCCGTACTCTAACTCTCATAAACATACTCAGATTACCATGTAATTTTTATACGTTAATGATATTTACTATACACTCTAAAAACAACATTTTCAAAACTGAGCAAAAAATACTCAAATCTGAGTATGTCGCATAGACAAAATGGCTCCGAAGATTAAAAAATATCAAACTCAATCAAAATATTAGTCACCCTTTTACATATGTACTGTTCATAAATAAAACAATTTATTTTTCCCTGTATTTTGAGACTTTATCAATAAAATTAAATTTATAAATTTCAATTCTTTTAAACTACAATAAATTCTTTTATAAAGAAATGAAATATTTAAGAAATACGTACGTCTTAATGTACAGTCTACGATTACTTAATATACTCAAAATATATTTCAAATATAAAATAGATGTTTATTGATTGAAAACAACATTGTATTGAGAAAAAAATATATATTAATATATTGTTTACGTATTCAAGTATATACTCAAAGTAATAGAATGTATTTTGCTCTTCGCAGATCAAAAACTATCAAATTCGATCAAATTGTGAGTTTCCATTTTTAATATGTTCCATTGATAATTTATACAATTGTATGTTTCTTTATTTTAAGAATTTATCAATAAAATTAAATTTATGTGCTTCAATTCCTATAAACTACAATAAATTATTTTATAAATGAATGAAATATTTACGAAATAAGTACGTCTTAATGTACAGTCTACGATTACTTAATATACTCTAAATAATATTTCAAATATAAAATATATGTTTATTGATTAAAAACAACATGGTATGGAGAAAAAAAAACACAAGCTAAAATACATCAGTTTAGGAACACTCAACGCGAATATTATGATAATAGATTTTCAATATATTCAGAAAAAAGATTGTATAAGAAAAAAAATACCGTATTATAGTCAATATCATAAAGAGCGAAAAAAGAAAGAATGTGGAGTTGATTATTTCTAACACTTTCCAACCTAGTTGAAAAGTGTTTATGACTTCGGTTTGTCTGGCCGTCTGACCGTGCTCTAACTGGCGTAAATATACTCGGATCGCCCTGAAATGTTTGTATGTTATTGTCGTTTACTATAGCATGTTCCCTATTTCAAGTGAAGTGTGTAGCACTTATAGTTTTTTTACAGGGACAGTCAAAAATATTCCGATACATTACAGTCAATGGGAAATAATCGTTTCAAGTTCATTTTGATGATGCTACGTCATTTCAAACATGATGAAATTGATATATAATTATGAAGAGCATTAAAACGTACTTTTTGTAGAATATGGGGTGCAAAGTATTATTCATTAACAGGTTTAATTCTTTTATACATTGTTCTATGAGGAAAAATCGTCTGCAGTGTAATTTAGTGATATTTCACTATTTCAAACATAGTGAAAATTATATGCATTACTGAGGTGCACTATAAATTGCTCTCTTTAAAATGTGGTGTGCGTTGCATTTATTTACAGGGACACACAAAAGATATCGGTTACAGTACGTCTGCGATATTTACTGTCTATGTGTGTTAGGTGCGTTTTCAATTTTGGTTTGCGTTTTTAAGTTTTTTAACTAAATTTTTTCATAGTACGTATGTGTTTATAAACTCGATTGATCATATACAGGGTACACAACTGAATTCGTAAGTATTGCAGACTGCATGAGTGAATTGCTTAAGAGCCTACGCTAATCACGCGAAAAAACGCTCAAGCTAATGTTAAGTCTATGGGAAGGTTCTTGCGCGATTTCTCGCTCGCATTTTAATATTTTTAAATTATTATTTTTTTTGCATAGGATAGCTGAGGTTGATCTCTAACGTTGTTAGTTTTTATTTTTTTGATTTTGCCTACAGTTTTTTATAGGCTGACATTTTAAATTTTGGAACCGGTTTGAACCGGTTCTGAAAGTGAAAGTATTCTTATACAAAAAAAAACTGGAACCAAATTCAAAAAAGTTAAAACTAACAACGTTAGAGATCGACCTCAGCTATCCTATGCAAAACAAATCATTTAAAAATATTAAAATGCGAGCGAGAAATCGCGCAAGAACCTTCCCATAGACTTAACATTAGCTTGATCGTTTTTTCGCATGTAGGCTGTTAAGGGTAGTTTTTAATTGTGTTACGCATTTTCCTGCTGAACTATATTTAGTAGACTAATAGAAGTTTGTGGAATATAAATAAATTCATATCCAGGGCTACGCAAAGAAAAAGATAAATTGTCTTTTATTGTTGGTAATTGCTGCAAGAGAGTTTTAAGTTGCCTTTTAGCTTAATGTGTTCTGTGTACAACACTCTTCAGATAATATACATGGCTGTACAAAAGATTTCAAGTGCGTTTGCATCGATGGCCTAAAATTGCTGAATGTGAATATTCTAACTGCACTAAATTTAATCATGCTATATATCCACATCTATTGATCATATACAGTGCTGTACAAAATAATTCGACTAATTTTTTGACACTGGAAGGTAATTTTGAAAAGTGCATTTTTCAATGTGTTATATGTTTTTTAATCTGTTTACTTATATATCTTCTTTCACCTTATTTAACGGTTAAATTTTGTTACAGTTTTTTTGGCTGTGTTGGAAAGTGTTTTACAATCTATGCTTGGCGCATAATTTTCCATTCTTGTTTAATATATTAGCGGTTTATAGGCATATTTATTGCATAAATAGTTAGAAATTAATATACTTTTACATGATAAGTAATGTTACGTAAGATAATTTAATAATTTTCAGTTACGGAAATTTCCAATTCTTTAAATTTTTCTCTGAACTAAAATTGAGATAAAATGAAGTTATCTTAATTAATAATTTAACAAATCATATTAAACTCTTAAGTTACAATACGTGAGTTTTAAATGTGTTACTGTGAATCCGTTTATACCTATATTTATATCTCTATTTTCCAATAATGTTCTTCATAGATTTGTTCCTCATATTTCTACGTTAAGATTTATTTTTAATACTATATTTTATTTAATAAATTGTTTTTAAATATTATATTACACCATGAAAAATCTATATTTACATAAACAAAAATTGCCTAATAAGCAGATTGCATAAAAAACATAATGTTTATTCATATATAGTTTTGTACAAAATAGATTTACATATGATTGAATTAAAACGTTCTAAGCATTTTTGTAAATATTTGCTTTTCTATGAAATTGTTTACAATAAATTCATATACTCAGATATATTATTATTTTGTTCTTTTAAGAATTTCCATTAAAAGGTGTTTTGTGCCCAAATATAATTATGAATGCTTTGAGTGTAATATATCATTTGTAAATTTGCACATTTTATTTGAAAATAAGCAACATAAAAACAAAGTTGTAAGATTTCATTTCAATTCGCAACATTTTACTCTAATATATACATTTAATGCATGCCAATGGTAAAAATAATTTATTTTGCAATAATATTTTTTATTTTATATCAAGTGTGTTAAAATGATATAATGGATATTCTTTTATATTTGAATTTTATATTTTCTTTTCGTATTTTTTTTTATAAGTTATGCGTCACAGATTATATCATAATAGAATTTGTGCATAATTAAAGTAATATGTTTTGTGCATAATTAAAGTAATATGTTTTGTGCATAATTAAAGTAATATGTTTTGTGCATAAATTATGCTAGGACTGCCGTGTGCATATTAAAAGTAAACTAGCTTTTATTTTAAAATGGTAATATCCATTTGGATTGTTTATTTAAGTTCATTTTTTTTTCCAAATTCTACCATAAAAGTAGCTTTGCATTTCTCTTAAATAATCATAAATTTATAAAAATTAAAAGCGGTTGTTCCATAAATAAAAAATAAAAAAAGAATAAAATTCAGATTTTACAGGGAAAATAACTACAGTTCTTCAAATAATTACGGAAAAAAATGTATAAAAATCTAAATACAATATAAACTATCGTTACTTAATAAAATATTTATGTGGTCGCAAGAGGACTTTATCTGAACTTCGGACTGCAAGACACAGCAAATTTTTAATTGAGGCTAGTGATCAGAAATCAAAGTTCTAAGCTTCCCGTACAATAGAAATTTCATGAGATATACATTTTCACCGCAGATGAGCGAGGGCCTTTGTCTCGGTCAGGCGTACCGAGAGAGTGTTTCTTTTTGTAATTTTTACGCCGTTCGGTGGATCGCGCTATTAATTAATTCTTAAATTCGACAGACGGCCGGATAATGCCTATACAGTTAAAATTATTATTATAAATATTTATATTGTTGTATTCTAATCAAGATATTAAAATGCTACGTAATTAACTTTGGAAACCGTGTGGACTATCACTCATTATCCCTAGACACCATCCAAAATACCACATTTATACAAATTTTCTTGTTAATATATATGTATTGTTAATGTATATATATATATATATATATATATATATATAAAGCTTAAGCCCACTTCAGCATACTGCACATCAAGCAGAGTAAATATTTTAATTGTAAATATATAAATTAAAATTAGCAAGTGGATTAAATAGTAACATAGATATATTTGTCCCTTCTAACTGTATGAAGATTTGAGAAGAAAATGCAAAAACTGTGTACTTACTCCAACTGTCTTGATCCAGATTACTCAAATAAAGTGTCAAATGTAGTTCATAATATTAAAAAATACCTAGTACAATTTGCACAATTTTAAACATTATATTTATGTTTCTGAGTGTAAAAATACCTAGTATAAGTCTGAGGCCATTTAATGCATTTCATGAACAAAAAAATATCTTAATCGGGTGATTTTTTGGAAATATATTACTTAAAATTTAACATGTGGATAAAATGTTCACATCCACGTTAATGTCCCTTCTAACGCTATAAAAAATTGAGAACAAAAATACATAAACTGTGTACTTATTCTGGCTGTTTTGAACCAAACTACTGAAATAAAGTGTAAAATGTGCTTTTACCATTCTAAAAAGTCTGTACATATTGTGTAATTTAAGAGATTAAAAGTTTCTGAGTTTAAAAATGAGTAGTTTATGTCTGAGTCCATTTAATGCATCTCATAAAAAATAAATATTTTTATCGTTTTTTTTTTTTGGAAAAATATAACTTAAATTTTATTAAGTGGATTAAACATTCGAATCCTCAATATCTTTCCCTTCTAACTCTGTGAAGATTTGAGGAAAAATGCAGATACATTGTACTTACTCTGGCTGTTTTGTTCCGAGGTATTCAAATACACAGTCTGTCCCAAAGCTTGCCGGACTGGTTAAATTACCGAACAATAGATGGTGTTGCGTGTCATCAGATGATGTCGAAAGCACGACAATAAATCGTCTGGTAAAGCGATACAGTTTCACTTTGCTATCTGTGATGCGATGCTGAGTATATCCGGTTGGTCCAAACAGTGTCAGGTGATCATGTCGGAGCTCGCGAAGGTCGAACAACGAACGGACATAAAATTGAATGTACTGCTGTTACTGGACGTGGCTATTTGGAAACCTTAAAATGTTTCAAGGTCGAGTACGTAGAGTTCGTCCTCTTTACAGACAGCAAGGCAGTTGGCCATTCTTGCAAGATGACGCAACAGAGCACACTTCGATCTTTGTGCGGGAATTTATGGCTTCTAAGCGGGACGTCGAGATCAACCATCCTCCTTGCTCACCAGATTTATCTTCCTCTGACTATTTACTGTTCCCTAAGTTGAAATTGTACCTAACGGGGTCCACCTCAAGCAACTGCGACCAACTATTTGACTCCCATTGTAAAGGCGGACTTTGAGGAGTTTTTTATGACTATTCGTTGTAAATGTGTGTTGAGTACAGAGGGGATTATTTAGAATATACATAGGTCGAAGTTTCATTTTAGTTCTTAATTTTTTTGTTTATAGGATTAGTTCGGGAACTTTTGGGACACACTGTGTAAAGTATAAAATGTTGTTTTTACCCATAAAAAGCAGTTTTTCCAACTTTAAATATGTATGTGGCCCCGAAAACATTACTTATGAATATCATGCATGCATTTATACCTATATCTTTTATACGATTAATCACAGCAGAATTTCAGCCTTATGCGGTTTTTTCGGTATTGTACAGTGAAATTAATGAAATACCAGAGAGATATAGCCTATGAAAGTTTTGAGTCTTAATTTGTAGATCACAAACACACATATCATTTATAATGAAATGTTTTACATACATAATATTCTGAATTTGAATTGAACAACAAAGCCTAAATTATTTAAACTTCTTAGTGATTGCAGCTGGATTATCAATCATAAATTAGAACATAATTATTAAAGAAATTTTATAATAAGTTAGGAAACATACTGAAATAATCATTTAATACTACCGAAAGTAAATTGGAGTGACACTTGATAACACGAAATAGTTGAAGTAATAAAAGATACAATATTATATTGTTTTATATTGTTTTATATGGTACGAAATACGGATTTAAAAATTTAAAATTTAATAATTGTACTTACTTATACGGTAAAATACAAGTACTTCATTATTTTCAAAATAAAGTACACTGCAAAATGAGACGATTATTTCTTCTGTAAAAATATAATATAAACACGAAAGGAAATATATAATAACCTCTTCCGAGTTACCTATGATTTATAAAAAGCTGTCTTTTTATTTAGAAACCTCAGATATCAATACATTTTTGAGATTTAAAGAAACCTTGAAGGTTCAGATTAAGAAAACGAATTAATAAACTTTAAAATCTACTCTACAATGTTTCTTTTTTAGTCACAGATCTTCGGAAAACTTTACGCATATTTTTTTAGTGCATTAATCAGTTTTTTTTAAACTCTTTAAATACCAAACTTTAAAAAACTGAATGACCTTAGAATCCCAACCAAATAGCTCCAAATGCTATTTTTTTCGCCCCCCCCCTTTCACTAATTAAGTAGTGGAAATGCCCCTACTACATTCTCCCTTTATTAAAATTTCAACAGGTGTTACACTCCTCTGTTTAGCAATGATTCCAATTACTGAAAAAAAATCATGTTTTTATTTTTTTTACTGTCCAGAAAAGCCAATACATCACCCCATCCATAACTGAGATAGACCACCCCCTTGACAGCACCGCCACCCATTGAAGGGGAAGGAAAATATTTTCAGATATTCTGGGCTATTAAAGGGTTTCACAGCATTGGGCTGATTTAGGCTATTGCGGGATTCAAAAGGTTAACAGGAATATCGGTGTTTAGGATACTATCAGTTCACAATTAATCATTAAATCTCGATAATTAAATTTATACATGCAATAATGACAAAATAATATTAATTTTAATGTTAAAGTTAATGCTGTTAATTTATCGTATTTATCTGTAAAACGTGTTTGTTGAAATAAAAATATTTACCTTGTAATGCATAGCATCCAAACAGCTATCTACCAGATGAAGAAATCTAATTAATACAGTATAAAATTTACTTGGAAACTTTTCTGAATATCATTGGCAGAAAAAGAATATTTTATTTTAAATGCTTCTTTAAATATCGAAACAATATTTGCTTCAGAGGTTTCCAAAGGTAAAGAACGTTAAAAGTTATATTCAACTAAGTGTTAGATTATTTCCAAATATCTTACTATTACATTTCAAACTTTTTCTCAGCTGCTGTAATATGTATTTCTCCTTTTTTAAGTGTTAATAATAAAAAGTTATACAAAAACCGTCCATATATTCTTAAGTATGCCTAAGAAAAAAAATAAAATCACAACCCTAAAAAATGCAAGCTACGGTTGGTTTATCCAGCACCACCGTCCAAATATTTGTAGTACTGAATGAAATATTTCAATACATTTTTTCCCATATGCTTGTTTTAATATTTATTTCTTCAATATGTAAAGATTTTGAAAATCATTTGTAATTGCTGCAATTTGTACAATTTGCAGTTTTGATAATCGTAAATGTTTTCTTTAAATCAAAAATCACTTGTTAAAACTAACTTAACTCTTTTCATTTTTTCCCCAAAAATAATTCTCATAATATTAAACAAGAACAACATTCATATTCAAAGAAAAATTATAAATTTTGACACATATATATCTAAACAAAACATTCTATAAACGCCATTGATTTTAAGGTATAGAATTACTAATTATTATACTATTTATTATATTCCTATAAAAAAAGTTTCTAGAAATATACTTTTGAAAGAAATAACAAAGGTCTCATAAACTGAAATCATAAACTAAAATCATAGAATAATAAATACAAACAAGAAATCATTGTAATTAATTTTGTTCCATTTAAAAATGTATCAATAAATAATCAAATATAGTTTTTAACATCTGTCAATAAAAGGTTTTGTATACCTAATAATTTTTTTAAGTTTTTTTCTAGTTATTTTATTGGCGTTAACTACTGTCAAGAGAACTTCATAAAAATCTGAAATACCTTTAAACTCTTGGAGTTAAAATCAATATTAGATTTCCTTATTTAGTGACAAGGCCGACAGTTTACCAATATACATATGTATTTTATTTATTTACAAATAAATCGCGAACAACATTCTGCTCTCTTTTTTTACAAATAAATCCAAAACAGGTTTGAAAACAGAATTATGATATTCAAATTATATTCCGAATTTCGTGAATACTAAATATTTACTGTATATCTCATTTAACAGGAATTTAAAGAATAACACAGATTACTTGTTTATGTTTAATTTTTTTTTAAGTCGCATCATATTTTGTATTTAAATTATTGGTTATTTTATGTTGGCTGAGTTATGTTAGCCGGACATTAATTTTTTTTCATATATCTCATTATTTTCAACAAGAACAATATTCATATTCAAGGGTCATTATAAATTTTTACAAATATAAATCTAAAAATAATTGTATAAACGCCATTGTTTTTTGTGTATAGAGTTCAAACCTTAATTATTACATCCTGATAAAAATAGTTTCAATAAATACAACTTTCGAAAAAAAAAAATACTAAAAGTATCATAAACTAAAATCGTAAATTAATACATACGACAAAACGTCATAGTAATTAAATCACTTTTTGTTCCTTTAAACATTCATTAATAAATAATCATTTACAGGTTTTTTTATATATTCCCTAAAAGAGCTTCTGATACGTAATAAATCTTTATTAAAGTATTTTTTCAGTTATTTTATAGCCACTTACTATTATAAAAAAATTTAATACATATTCATAAAAATCTAAAATACCTTTAAACTGTATTCGAATGTTGAAGTTAAAATCAATATTAGATTTCCTTATTTAGTGACAAGGCAGGCAGTTTATCAATATACGTGCATATTTCATTTATTTACAAATAAATCGTGAACAGCACTCTATCCTCTCTCTTTCTCTCTCTTTTTTTTCTTACAAATAAATCTAATAAATGTGCATCACTTTAGGCATTGAGTTTTAGGTGTCGATAAAAGCAAAGCAGGTTTGAAAAGATAATAATGATATTCAAATTATATTCTCCATTTCAAGAATACTAAATATTTTACTGTAAATCGCATTTTCTAGAAATTTAAACAGCAACACACATTTCGTGTTTTTGTTTAAATATTTTTTTAATCGCATCACATTTTGTATTTAAATTATTGGGTCTTTTATGTTAGCCGCTACATATTATATTGGCCGGACATTCATTTTTTTCATATTTCTCATAGTTTTAAAGAAGAACAATATTCATGTTCAAGGAAAATTATAAATGTTGACATTTATAAATTTAAAAATAATTCTATAAACGCCATTGTTAATGGTGCTTAGAGTTCAAACCCTAATTATTTTATCCTTATAAAAATAGTTTCCAGAAATACACGTTTCGAAAACAAATTACTAAAAGTATCATAAAATAATACATAAACAAAAAGTCATTTCATTTAAAAATTCTTTAATAAATAATCATGTATAATTTTTTTTAATATCTTACCTAAAAAAGTTTTATATATGAAATAAATCTTTATTAAAGTCTTTTTCCTTTTATTTTATAGCCGGTACCTATTATAAATAAAGTGAATTCAGATTCATAAAAATCTAAAATACCTTTAAACTGTTTTCGAATGTTGAAGTTAAAAATCAATATTAGATTTCCTTATTTAGTGACAAGGCAGACAGTTTATCAATATACGTGTGAATTTTATTTATTTACAAATAAATCGCAAAGAACATTCTGCTGTCTTTTTTTTTTTCAAATAAATCTAATAAATGTGCATCACTTTAGGCATTGAGTTTTAGGTGTTGAAAAATGCATAGCAGGTTTGAAAACAGAATAATGATATTCAAATTATATTCTCATATTCGAGAATATTAGCTATTTTACTGTTTATCTCATTTTCCAGAAATTTAAAGAAAATTATTACACATTGCGTGTTTATGTCTTTTTTTTTTTTTTTTTTTTTTTTTTTTTTTTTTTTTTTTTTTTTTTTTTGTAAAGTTGCATTACATTTTATATTTAAATTATTTGTTATTTTACGTTAGCCGATATGTATTATGTTAGCCAGGCATTCATTTTTTTTCATATCTCTCATAGTTTTAAAGAAAAACAATATTAATATTTAAAGACCACTGTAAATCTTATTAGAAAAATAAATCAAAAAATAATTGTATGAATGCCAATGTTATTGGTGCACAGAGTTAAGACACCAATTATTATATCCTTATAAAATAGTTTCGAGAAATACACGTTCCGAAAACAAAATACCAAAAGTATCATAAACTAAAATCGTAAATTAATACATACAGCAAAAAGTCATTTTAAAAGAATATTTTTTCCCCTTTAAAAATTCATTATTAAATAATAATCTGTAGTTTTTTATAGCTATCTTACCAAAAATAGTTTTTGATACGTAATACATCTTTATTAAAGTCTTTTTCCAGTTATTTTATAGCCACTAACTATTATTAATAAAGTGTGAATACATCTTCATACAAATCTAAAATACCTTTAAACTGTTTTCGAATGTTGAATCTAAAATCAATTTTAAATTTCCTTATTTAGTAACAAGGCAGACAGTTTATTAATATACGTGTGAATTTTATTTATTTACAAATAAATCGCAAACAACATTCTGCTGTCTTTTTTTTTTTTTTTTTTTTTTTTTTTTTTTTTTTTTTTTTTAATAACTCTAATAAAAGTGCATCACTTTAGGCATTGGATTTTAGGTGTTGATAAATGCAAAGCAGGTTTGAAAAGAGAATAAGGATATTCAAATTCTATTCTCATATTCGAGAATACTAGCTATTTTACTGTTATCCCATTTTCCAGAAATTTAAAGAAAATTATTACACATTGCGTGTTTATGTCTTTTTTTTTTTTTTTTTTTTTTTTTTTTTTGTAAAGTCGCATCACATTTTGTATTTCAATTATTTGCTATTTTATGTTAGCCAGTTATGTTAGCCATTCATTTTTTTTCATATCTCTCATAGTTTTAAACAAAAACATTATTCATATTCAAGGAACATTATAAATCTTGACAAAAATAAATCAAAAAATAATACTATAAACGCCATTGTTATTGGCGCATAGAGTTCAGACACTAATTATTATATCCTTATAAAATAGTTTTTAGAAATACACGTTTCGAAAACAAAATTCCAAAAGTATCATAAACTGAAATCGTAAAATAATACATACAACAAAAAGTCATTTTAAAAGAATATTTTTCCCCTTTAAAAATTCATTATTAAATAATAATTTATAGTTTTTTATAGCTATCTTACCAAAAACAGTTTTTGATACGTAATAAATCTTTATTAAAGTCTTTTTCCAGTTATTTTATAGCCGCTAACTATTATCAATAAAGTGAATGCAGATTCATAAAAATCTAAAATACCTTTAAACTGTTTTCGAATGTTGAAGTTAAAAATCAATATTAGATTTCCTTATTTAGTGACAAGGCAGACAGTTTATCAATATACGTGTGAATTTTATTTATTTACAAATAAATCGCAAAGAACATTCTGCTGTCTTTTTTTTTTTTTTTTTTACAAATAAATCTAATAAATGTGCATCACTTTAGGCATTGAGTTTTAGGTGTTGAAAAATGCATAGCAGGTTTGAAAACAGAATAATGATATTCAAATTATATTCTCATATTCGAGAATATTAGCTATTTTACTGTTTATCTCATTTTCCAGAAATTTAAAGAAAATTATTACACATTGCGTGTTTATGTCTTTTTTTTTTTTTTTTTTTTTTTTTTTGTAAAGTTGCATTACATTTTGTATTTAAATTATTTGTTATTTTACGTTAGCCAATATGTATTATGTTAGCCAGGCATTCATTTTTTTCATATCTCTCATAGTTTTAAACAAAAATAATATTAATATTTAAAGACCACTGTAAATCTTATTAGAAAAATAAATCAAAAATTAATTGTATGAATGCCAATGTTATTGGTGCACAGAGTTGAGACACCAATTATTATATCCTTATAAAATAGTTTCGAGAAATACACGTTTCGAAAACAAAATACCAAAAGTATCACAAACTAAAATCGTAAATTAATACATACAGCAAAAAGTCATTTTAAAAGAATATTTTTTCCCTTTAAAAATTCATTATTAAATAATAATCTGTAGTTTTTTATAGCTATCTTACCAAAAACAGTTTTTGATACGTAATACATCTTTATTAAAGTCTTTTTCCAGTTATTTTATAGCCACTAACTATTATTAATAAAGTGTGAATACATCTTCATACAAATCTAAAATACCTTTAAACTGTTTTCGAATGTTGAATCTAAAATCAATTTTAGATTTCCTTATTTAGTAACAAGGCAGACAGTTTATCAATATACGTGTGAATTTTATTTATTTACAAATAAATCGCAAAGAACATTCTGCTGTCTTTTTTTTTTTTTTTTTTTTTACAAATAAATCTAATAAATGTGCATCACTTTAGGCATTGAGTTTTAGGTGTTGAAAAATGCATAGCAGGTTTGAAAACAGAATAATGATATTCAAATTATATTCTCATATTCGAGAATATTAGCTATTTTACTGTTTATCTCATTTTCCAGAAATTTAAAGAAAATTATTACACATTGCGTGTTTATGTCTTTTTTTTTTTTTTTTTTTTTGTAAAGTTGCATTACATTTTGTATTTAAATTATTTGTTATTTTACGTTAGCCGATATGTATTATGTTAGCCAGGCATTCATTTTTTTCATATCTCTCATAGTTTTAAACAAAAATAATATTAATATTTAAAGACCACTGTAAATCTTATTAGAAAAATAAATCAAAAATTAATTGTATGAATGCCAATGTTATTGGTGCACAGAGTTGAGACACCAATTATTACATCCTTATAAAATAGTTTCGAGAAATACACGTTTCGAAAACAAAATACCAAAAGTATCACAAACTAAAATCGTAAATTAATACATACAGCAAAAAGTCATTTTAAAAGAATATTTTTTCCCTTTAAAAATTCATTATTAAATAATAATCTGTAGTTTTTTATAGCTATCTTACCAAAAACAGTTTTTGATACGTAATACATCTTTATTAAAGTCTTTTTCCAATTATTTTATAGCCACTAACTATTATTAATAAAGTGTGAATACATCTTCATACAAATCTAAAATACCTTTAAACTGTTTTCGAATGTTGAATCTAAAATCAATTTTAGATTTCCTTATTTAGTAACAAGGCAGACAGTTTATCAATATACGTGTGCATTTTATTTATTTACAAATAAATCGCAAACAACATTCTGCTGTCTTTTTTTTTTTTTTTTTTTTTTTAATAACTCTAATAAGAGTGCATCACTTTAGGCATTGGATTTTAGGTGTTGATAAATGCAAAGCAGGTTTGAAAAAAGAATAAGGATATTCAAATTCTATTCTCATATTCGAGAATACTAGCTATTTTACTGTTATCTCATTTTCCAGAAATTTAAAGAAAATTATTACACATTGCGTGTTTATGTCTTTTTTTTTTTTTTTTTTTTTTTTTTGTAAAGTCGCATCACATTTTGTATTTCAATTATTTGTTATTTTATGTTAGCCAGTTATGTTAGCCATTCATTTTTTTTCATATCTCTCATAGTTTTAAACAAAAACATTATTCATATTCAAGGAACATTATAAATCTTGACAAAATTAAATCAAAAAATAATACTATAAACGCCATTGTTATTGGCGCATAGAGTTCAGACACTAATTATTATATCCTTATAAAATAGTTTTTAGAAATACACGTTTCGAAAACAAAATTCCAAAAGTATCATAAACTGAAATCGTAAAATAATACATACAACAAAAAGTCATTTTAAAAGAATATTTTTCCCCTTTAAAAATTCATTATTAAATAATAATTTATAGTTTTTTATAGCTATCTTACCCAAAACAGTTTTTGATACGTAATAAATCTTTATTAAAGTCTTTTTCCAGTTATTTTATAGCCGCTAACTATTATCAATAAAGTGAATGCAGATTCATAAAAATCTAAAATACCTTTAAACTGTTTTCGAATGTTGAAGTTAAAAATCAATATTAGATTTCCTTATTTAGTGACAAGGCAGACAGTTTATCAATATACGTGTGAATTTTATTTATTTACAAATAAATCGCAAAGAACATTCTGCTGTCTTTTTTTTTTTTTTTTTTTACAAATAAATCTAATAAATGTGCATCACTTTAGGCATTGAGTTTTAGGTGTTGAAAAATGCATAGCAGGTTTGAAAACAGAATAATGATATTCAAATTATATTCTCATATTCGAGAATATTAGCTATTTTACTGTTTATTTCATTTTCCAGAAATTTAAAGAAAATTATTACACATTGCGTGTTTATGTCTTTTTTTTTTTTTTTTTTTTTTTTTTGTAAAGTTGCATTACATTTTGTATTTAAATTATTTGTTATTTTACGTTAGCCAATATGTATTATGTTAGCCAGGCATTCATTTTTTTCATATCTCTCATAGTTTTAAACAAAAATAATATTAATATTTAAAGACCACTGTAAATCTTATTAGAAAAATAAATCAAAAATTAATTGTATGAATGCCAATGTTATTGGTGCACAGAGTTGAGACACCAATTATTATATCCTTATAAAATAGTTTCGAGAAATACACGTTTCGAAAACAAAATACCAAAAGTATCACAAACTAAAATCGTAAATTAATACATACAGCAAAAAGTCATTTTAAAAGAATATTTTTTCCCTTTAAAAATTCATTATTAAATAATAATCTGTAGTTTTTTATAGCTATCTTACCAAAAACAGTTTTTGATACGTAATACATCTTTATTAAAGTCTTTTTCCAGTTATTTTATAGCCACTAACTATTATTAATAAAGTGTGAATACATCTTCATACAAATCTAAAATACCTTTAAACTGTTTTCGAATGTTGAATCTAAAATCAATTTTAGATTTCCTTATTTAGTAACAAGGCAGACAGTTTATCAATATACGTGTGAATTTTATTTATTTACAAATAAATCGCAAAGAACATTCTGCTGTCTTTTTTTTTTTTTTTTTTTTTACAAATAAATCTAATAAATGTGCATCACTTTAGGCATTGAGTTTTAGGTGTTGAAAAATGCATAGCAGGTTTGAAAACAGAATAATGATATTCAAATTATATTCTCATATTCGAGAATATTAGCTATTTTACTGTTTATCTCATTTTCCAGAAATTTAAAGAAAATTATTACACATTGCGTGTTTATGTCTTTTTTTTTTTTTTTTTTTTTGTAAAGTTGCATTACATTTTGTATTTAAATTATTTGTTATTTTACGTTAGCCGATATGTATTATGTTAGCCAGGCATTCATTTTTTTCATATCTCTCATAGTTTTAAACAAAAATAATATTAATATTTAAAGACCACTGTAAATCTTATTAGAAAAATAAATCAAAAATTAATTGTATGAATGCCAATGTTATTGGTGCACAGAGTTGAGACACCAATTATTACATCCTTATAAAATAGTTTCGAGAAATACACGTTTCGAAAACAAAATACCAAAAGTATCACAAACTAAAATCGTAAATTAATACATACAGCAAAAAGTCATTTTAAAAGAATATTTTTTCCCTTTAAAAATTCATTATTAAATAATAATCTGTAGTTTTTTATAGCTATCTTACCAAAAACAGTTTTTGATACGTAATACATCTTTATTAAAGTCTTTTTCCAATTATTTTATAGCCACTAACTATTATTAATAAAGTGTGAATACATCTTCATACAAATCTAAAATACCTTTAAACTGTTTTCGAATGTTGAATCTAAAATCAATTTTAGATTTCCTTATTTAGTAACAAGGCAGACAGTTTATCAATATACGTGTGCATTTTATTTATTTACAAATAAATCGCAAACAACATTCTGCTGTCTTTTTTTTTTTTTTTTTTTTTTTTAATAACTCTAATAAGAGTGCATCACTTTAGGCATTGGATTTTAGGTGTTGATAAATGCAAAGCAGGTTTGAAAAAAGAATAAGGATATTCAAATTCTATTCTCATATTCGAGAATACTAGCTATTTTACTGTTATCTCATTTTCCAGAAATTTAAAGAAAATTATTACACATTGCGTGTTTATGTCTTTTTTTTTTTTTTTTTTTTTTTTTTTTTTTTGTAAAGTCGCATCACATTTTGTATTTCAATTATTTGTTATTTTATGTTAGCCAGTTATGTTAGCCATTCATTTTTTTTCATATCTCTCATAGTTTTAAACAAAAACATTATTCATATTCAAGGAACATTATAAATCTTGACAAAATTAAATCAAAAAATAATACTATAAACGCCATTGTTATTGGCGCATAGAGTTCAGACACTAATTATTATATCCTTATAAAATAGTTTTTAGAAATACACGTTTCGAAAACAAAATTCCAAAAGTATCATAAACTGAAATCGTAAAATAATACATACAACAAAAAGTCATTTTAAAAGAATATTTTTCCCCTTTAAAAATTCATTATTAAATAATAATTTATAGTTTTTTATAGCTATCTTACCCAAAACAGTTTTTGATACGTAATAAATCTTTATTAAAGTCTTTTTCCAGTTATTTTATAGCCGCTAACTATTATCAATAAAGTGAATGCAGATTCATAAAAATCTAAAATACCTTTAAACTGTTTTCGAATGTTGAAGTTAAAAATCAATATTAGATTTCCTTATTTAGTGACAAGGCAGACAGTTTATCAATATACGTGTGAATTTTATTTATTTACAAATAAATCGCAAAGAACATTCTGCTGTCTTTTTTTTTTTTTTTTTTTTTTTTTTTACAAATAAATCTAATAAATGTGCATCACTTTAGGCATTGAGTTTTAGGTGTTGAAAAATGCATAGCAGGTTTGAAAACAGAATAATGATATTCAAATTATATTCTCATATTCGAGAATATTAGCTATTTTACTGTTTATCTCATTTTCCAGAAATTTAAAGAAAATTATTACACATTGCGTGTTTATGTCTTTTTTTTTTTTTTTTTTTTGTAAAGTTGCATTACATTTTGTATTTAAATTATTTGTTATTTTACGTTAGCCGATATGTATTATGTTAGCCAGGCATTAATTTTTGTTTCATATCTCTCATAGTTTTAAACAAAAACATTTTTTTTTTTTGTAAAGTTGCATTACATTTTGTATTTAAATTATTTGTTATTTTACGTTAGCCGATATGTATTATGTTAGCCAGGCATTAATTTTTGTTTCATATCTCTCATAGTTTTAAACAAAAACAATATTAATATTTAAAGACCACTGTAAATCTTATTAGAAAAATAAATCAAAAATTAATTGTATGAATGCCAATGTTATTGGCGCACAGAGTTGAGACACCAATTATTATATCCTTATAAAATAGTTTCGAGAAATACACGTTTCGAAAACAAAATACCAAAAGTATCACAAACTAAAATCGTAAATTAATACATACAGCAAAAAGTCATTTTAAAAGAATATTTTTTCCCCTTTAAAAATTCATTATTAAATAATAATCTGTAGTTTTTTATAGCTATCTTACCAAAAACAGTTTTTGATACGTAATACATCTTTATTAAAGTCTTTTTCCAGTTATTTTATAGCCACTAACTATTATTAATAAAGTGTGAATACATCTTCATACAAATCTAAAATACCTTTAAACTGTTTTCGAATGTTGAATCTAAAATCAATTTTAGATTTCCTTATTTAGTAACAAGGCAGACAGTTTATCAATATACGTGTGCATTTTATTTATTTACAAATAAATCGCAAACAACATTTTGCTGTCTTTTTTTTTTTTTTTTTTTTTTTTTTTAATAACTCTAATAAAAGTGCATCACTTTAGGCATTGGATTTTAGGTGTTGATAAATGCAAAGCAGGTTTGAAAAGAGAATAAGGATATTCAAATTCTATTCTCATATTCGAGAATACTAGCTATTTTACTGATATCTCATTTTCCAGAAATTTAAAGAAAATTATTACACATTGCGTGTTTATGTCTTTTTTTTTTTTTTTTTTTTTTTTTTTTTTTTTTGTAAAGTCGCATCACATTTTGTATTTCAATTATTTGTTATTTTATGTTAGCCAGTTATGTTAGCCATTCATTTTTTTCATATCTCTCATAGTTTTAAACAAAAACATTATTCATATTCAAGGAACATTATAAATCTTGACAAAAATAAATCAAAAAATAATACTATAAATGCCATTGTTATTGGCGCATAGAGTTCAGACACTAATTATTATATCCTTATAAAATAGTTTTTAGAAATACACGTTTCGAAAACAAAATTCCAAAAGTATCATAAACTGAAATCGTAAAATAATACATAGAACAAAAAGTCATTTTAAAAGAATATTTTTCCCCTTTAAAAATTCATTATTAAATAATAATTTATAGTTTTTTATAGCTATCTTACCCAAAACAGTTTTTGATACGTAATAAATCTTTATTAAAGTCTTTTTCCAGTTATTTTATAGCCGCTAACTATTATCAATAAAGTGAATACAGATTCATAAACATCTAAAATACCTTTAAACTGTTTTCGAATGTTGAAGTTAAAAATCAATATTAGATTTCCTTATTTAGTGACAAGGCAGACAGTTTATCAATATACGTGTGAATTTTATTTATTTACAAATAAATCGCAAAGAACATTCTGCTGTCTTTTTTTTTTTTTTTTTACAAATAAATCTAATAAATGTGCATCACTTTAGGCATTGAGTTTTAGGTGTTGAAAAATGCATAGCAGGTTTGAAAACAGAATAATTATATTCAAATTATATTCTCATATTCGAGAATATTAGCTATTTTACTGTTTATCTCATTTTCCAGAAATTTAAAGAAAATTATTACACATTGCGTGTTTATGTCTTTTTTTTTTTTTTTTTTGTAAAGTTGCATTACATTTTGTATTTAAATTATTTGTTATTTTACGTTAGCCGATATGTATTATGTTAGCCAGGCATTCATATTTTTTTCATATCTCTCATAGTTTTAAACAACAAACAATATTAATATTTAAGGACCACTGTAAATCTTATTAGAAAAATAAATCAAAAATTAATTGTATGAATGCCAATGTTATTGGTGCACAGAGTTGAGACACTAATTATTATATCCTTATAAAATAGTTTCGAGAAATACACGTTTCGAAAACAAAATACCAAAAGTATCACAAACTAAAATCGTAAATTAATACATACAGCAAAAAGTCATTTTAAAAGAATATTTTTTCCCCTTTAAAAATTCATTATTAAATAATAATCTGTAGTTTTTTATAGCTATCTTACCAAAAACAGTTTTTGATACGTAATACATCTTTATTAAAGTCTTTTTCCAGTTATTTTATAGCCACTAACTATTATTAATAAAGTGTGAATACATCTTCATACAAATCTAAAATACCTTTAAACTGTTTTCGAATGTTGAATCTAAGATCAATTTTAGATTTCCTTATTTAGTAACAAGGCAGACAGTTTATCAATATACGTGTGCATTTTATTTATTTACAAATAAATCGCAAACAACATTCTGCTGTCTTTTTTTTTTTTTTTTTTTTTTTTTTTTTTAATAACTCTAATAAAAGTGCATCACTTTAGGCATTGGATTTTAGGTGTTGATAAATGCAAAGCAGGTTTGAAAAGAGAATAAGGATATTCAAATTCTATTCTCATATTCGAGAATACTAGCTATTTTACTGTTATCTCATTTTCCAGAAATTTAAAGAAAATTATTACACATTGCGTGTTTATGTCTTTTTTTTTTTTTTTTTTTGTAAAGTTGCATTACATTTTGTATTTAAATTATTTGTTATTTTACGTTAGCCGATATGTATTATGTTAGCCAGGCATTAATTTTTGTTTCATATCTCTCATAGTTTTAAACAAAAACAATATTAATATTTAAAGACCACTGTAAATCTTATTAGAAAAATAAATCACAAATTAATTGTATGAATGCCAATGTTATTGGTGCACAGAGTTGAGACACAAATTATTATATCCTTATAAAATAGTTTCGAGAAATACACGTTTCGAAAACAAAATACCAAAAGTATCACAAACTAAAATCGTAAATTAATACATACAGCAAAAAGTCATTTTAAAAGAATATTTTTTCCCCTTTAAAAATTCATTATTAAATAATAATCTGTAGTTTTTTATAGCTATCTTACCAAAAACAGTTTTTGATACGTAATACATCTTTATTAAAGTCTTTTTCCAGTTATTTTATAGCCACTAACTATTATTAATAAAGTGTGAATACATCTTCATACAAATCTAAAATACCTTTAAACTGTTTTCGAATGTTGAATCTAAAATCAATTTTAGATTTCCTTATTTAGTAACAAGGCAGACAGTTTATCAATATACGTGTGCATTTTATTTATTTACAAATAAATCGCAAACAACATTCTGCTGTCTTTTTTTTTTTTTTTTTTTTTTAATAACTCTAATAAAAGTGCATCACTTTAGGCATTGGATTTTAGGTGTTGATAAATGCAAAGCAGGTTTGAAAAGAGAATAAGGATATTCAAATTCTATTCTCATATTCGAGAATACTAGCTATTTTACTGTTATCTCATTTTCCAGAAATTTAAAGAAAATTATTACACATTGCGTGTTTATGTCTTTTTTTTTTTTTTTTTTTTTTTTTTTTTTTGTAAAGTCGCATCACATTTTGTATTTCAATTATTTGTTATTTTATGTTAGCCAGTTATGTTAGCCATTCATTTTTTTTCATATCTCTCATAGTTTTAAACAAAAACATTATTCATATTCAAGGAACATTATAAATCTTGACAAAAATAAATCAAAAAATAATACTATAAACGCCATTGTTATTGGCGCATAGAGTTCAGACACTAATTATTATATCCTTATAAAATAGTTTTTAGAAATACACGTTTCGAAAACAAAATTCCAAAAGTATCATAAACTGAAATCGTAAAATAATACATACAACAAAAAGTCATTTTAAAAGAATATTTTTCCCCTTTAAAAATTCATTATTAAATAATAATTTATAGTTTTTTATAGCTATCTTACCCAAAACAGTTTTTGATACGTAATAAATCTTTATTAAAGTCTTTTTCCAGTTATTTTATAGCCGCTAACTATTATCAATAAAGTGAATACAGATTCATAAACATCTAAAATACCTTTAAACTGTTTTCGAATGTTGAAGTTAAAAATCAATATTAGATTTCCTTATTTAGTGACAAGGCAGACAGTTTATCAATATACGTGTGAATTTTATTTATTTACAAATAAATCGCAAAGAACATTCTGCTGTCTTTTTTTTTTTCAAATAAATCTAATAAATGTGCATCACTTTAGGCATTGAGTTTTAGGTGTTGAAAAATGCATAGCAGGTTTGAAAACAGAATAATGATATTCAAATTATATTCTCATATTCGAGAATATTAGCTATTTTACTGTTTATCTCATTTTCCAGAAATTTAAAGAAAATTATTACACATTGCGTGTTTATGTCTTTTTTTTTTTTTTTTTTTTTTTTTTTTTTTGTAAAGTTGCATTACATTTTGTATTTAAATTATTTGTTATTTTACGTTAGCCGATATGTATTATGTTAGCCAGGCATTAATTTTTGTTTCATATCTCTCATCGTTTTAAACAAAAACAATATTAATATTTAAAGACCACTGTAAATCTTATTAGAAAAATAAATCAAAAATTAATTGTATGAATGCCAATGTTATTGGCGCACAGAGTTGAGACACCAATTATTATATCCTTATAAAATAGTTTCGAGAAATACACGTTTCGAAAACAAAATACCAAAAGTATCACAAACTAAAATCGTAAATTAATACATACAGCAAAAAGTCATTTTAAAAGAATATTTTTTCCCCTTTAAAAATTCATTATTAAATAATAATCTGTAGTTTTTTATAGCTATCTTACCAAAAACAGTTTTTGATACGTAATACATCTTTATTAAAGTCTTTTTCCAGTTATTTTATAGCCACTAACTATTATTAATAAAGTGTGAATACATCTTCATACAAATCTAAAATACCTTTAAACTGTTTTCGAATGTTGAATCTAAAATCAATTTTAGATTTCCTTATTTAGTAACAAGGCAGACAGTTTATCAATATACGTGTGCATTTTATTTATTTACAAATAAATCGCAAACAACATTCTGCTGTCTTTTTTTTTTTTTTTTTTTTTTTTTTTTTTTTTAATAACTCTAATAAAAGTGCATCACTTTAGGCATTGGATTTTAGGTGTTGATAAATGCAAAGCAGGTTTGAAAAGAGAATAAGGATATTCAAATTCTATTCTCATATTCGAGAATACTAGCTATTTTACTGATATCTCATTTTCCAGAAATTTAAAGAAAATTATTACACATTGCGTGTTTATGTCTTTTTTTTTTTTTTTTTTTTTTTTTGTAAAGTCGCATCACATTTTGTATTTCAATTATTTGTTATTTTATGTTAGCCAGTTATGTTAGCCATTCATTTTTTCATATCTCTCATAGTTTTAAACAAAAACATTATTCATATTCAAGGAACATTATAAATCTTGACAAAAATAAATCAAAAAATAATACTATAAATGCCATTGTTATTGGCGCATAGAGTTCAGACACTGATTATTATATCCTTATAAAATAGTTTTTAGAAATATACGTTTCGAAAACAAAATTCCAAAAGTATCATAAACTGAAATCGTAAAATAATACATAGAACAAAAAGTCATTTTAAAAGAATATTTTTCCCCTTTAAAAATTCATTATTAAATAATAATTTATAGTTTTTTATAGCTATCTTACCCAAAACAGTTTTTGATACGTAATAAATCTTTATTAAAGTCTTTTTCCAGTTATTTTATAGCCGCTAACTATTATCAATAAAGTGAATACAGATTCATAAACATCTAAAATACCTTTAAACTGTTTTCGAATGTTGAAGTTAAAAATCAATATTAGATTTCCTTATTTAGTGACAAGGCAGACAGTTTATCAATATACGTGTGAATTTTATTTATTTACAAATAAATCGCAAAGAACATTCTGCTGTCTTTTTTTTTTTTTTTTTTACAAATAAATCTAATAAATGTGCATCACTTTAGGCATTGAGTTTTAGGTGTTGAAAAATGCATAGCAGGTTTGAAAACAGAATAATTATATTCAAATTATATTCTCATATTCGAGAATATTAGCTATTTTACTGTTTATCTCATTTTCCAGAAATTTAAAGAAAATTATTACACATTGCGTGTTTATGTCTTTTTTTTTTTTTTTTTTGTAAAGTTGCATTACATTTTGTATTTAAATTATTTGTTATTTTACGTTAGCCGATATGTATTATGTTAGCCAGGCATTCATTTTTTTTTCATATCTCTCATAGTTTTAAACAAAAAACAATATTAATATTTAAAGACCACTGTAAATCTTATTAGAAAAATAAATCAAAAATTAATTGTATGAATGCCAATGTTATTGGTGCACAGAGTTGAGACACTAATTATTATATCCTTATAAAATAGTTTCGAGAAATACACGTTTCGAAAACAAAATACCAAAAGTATCACAAACTAAAATCGTAAATTAATACATACAGCAAAAAGTCATTTTAAAAGAATATTTTTTCCCCTTTAAAAATTCATTATTAAATAATAATCTGTAGTTTTTTATAGCTATCTTACCAAAAACAGTTTTTGATACGTAATACATCTTTATTAAAGTCTTTTTCCAGTTATTTTATAGCCACTAACTATTATTAATAAAGTGTGAATACATCTTCATACAAATCTAAAATACCTTTAAACTGTTTTCGAATGTTGAATCTAAGATCAATTTTAGATTTCCTTATTTAGTAACAAGGCAGACAGTTTATCAATATACGTGTGCATTTTATTTATTTACAAATAAATCGCAAACAACATTCTGCTGTCTTTTTTTTTTTTTTTTTTTTTTTTTTAATAACTCTAATAAAAGTGCATCACTTTAGGCATTGGATTTTAGGTGTTGATAAATGCAAAGCAGGTTTGAAAAGAGAATAAGGATATTCAAATTCTATTCTCATATTCGAGAATACTAGCTATTTTACTGTTATCTCATTTTCCAGAAATTTAAAGAAAATTATTACACATTGCGTGTTTATGTCTTTTTTTTTTTTTTTTTTTTTTTTTTGTAAAGTTGCATTACATTTTGTATTTAAATTATTTGTTATTTTACGTTAGCCGATATGTATTATGTTAGCCAGGCATTAATTTTTGTTTCATATCTCTCATAGTTTTAAACAAAAACAATATTAATATTTAAAGACCACTGTAAATCTTATTAGAAAAATAAATCACAAATTAATTGTATGAATGCCAATGTTATTGGTGCACAGAGTTGAGACACAAATTATTATATCCTTATAAAATAGTTTCGAGAAATACACGTTTCGAAAACAAAATACCAAAAGTATCACAAACTAAAATCGTAAATTAATACATACAGCAAAAGTCATTTTAAAAGAATATTTTTTCCCCTTTAAAAATTCATTATTAAATAATAATCTGTAGTTTTTTATAGCTATCTTACCAAAAACAGTTTTTGATACGTAATACATCTTTATTAAAGTCTTTTTCCAGTTATTTTATAGCCACTAACTATTATTAATAAAGTGTGAATACATCTTCATACAAATCTAAAATACCTTTAAACTGTTTTCGAATGTTGAATCTAAAATCAATTTTAGATTTCCTTATTTAGTAACAAGGCAGACAGTTTATCAATATACGTGTGCATTTTATTTATTTACAAATAAATCGCAAACAACATTCTGCTGTCTTTTTTTTTTTTTTTTTTTTTTAATAACTCTAATAAAAGTGCATCACTTTAGGCATTGGATTTTAGGTGTTGATAAATGCAAAGCAGGTTTGAAAAGAGAATAAGGATATTCAAATTCTATTCTCATATTCGAGAATACTAGCTATTTTACTGTTATCTCATTTTCCAGAAATTTAAAGAAAATTATTACACATTGCGTGTTTATGTCTTTTTTTTTTTTTTTTTTTTGTAAAGTCGCATCACATTTTGTATTTCAATTATTTGTTATTTTATGTTAGCCAGTTATGTTAGCCATTCATTTTTTTTTCATATCTCTCATAGTTTTAAACAAAAACATTATTCATATTCAAGGAACATTATAAATCTTGACAAAAATAAATCAAAAAATAATACTATAAACGCCATTGTTATTGGCGCATAGAGTTCAGACACTAATTATTATATCCTTATAAAATAGTTTTTAGAAATGCACGTTTCGAAAACAAAATTCCAAAAGTATCATAAACTGAAATCGTAAAATAATACATACAACAAAAAGTCATTTTAAAAGAATATTTTTCCCCTTTAAAAATTCATTATTAAATAATAATTTATAGTTTTTTATAGCTATCTTACCCAAAACAGTTTTTGATACGTAATAAATCTTTATTAAAGTCTTTTTCCAGTTATTTTATAGCCGCTAACTATTATCAATAAAGTGAATACAGATTCATAAACATCTAAAATACCTTTAAACTGTTTTCGAATGTTGAAGTTAAAAATCAATATTAGATTTCCTTATTTAGTGACAAGGCAGACAGTTTATCAATATACGTGTGAATTTTATTTATTTACAAATAAATCGCAAAGAACATTCTGCTGTCTTTTTTTTTTTTTTTTTTTACAAATAAATCTAATAAATGTGCATCACTTTAGGCATTGAGTTTTAGGTGTTGAAAAATGCATAGCAGGTTTGAAAACAGAATAATGATATTCAAATTATATTCTCATATTCGAGAATATTAGCTATTTTACTGTTTATCTCATTTTCCAGAAATTTAAAGAAAATTATTACACATTGCGTGTTTATGTCTTTTTTTTTTTTTTTTTTTTTTGTAAAGTTGCATTACATTTTGTATTTAAATTATTTGTTGTTTTACGTTAGCCGATATGTATTATGTTAGCCAGGCATTCATTTTTTTTTTCATATCTCTCATAGTTTTAAACAAAAACAATATTAATATTTAAAGACCACTGTAAATCTTATTAGAAAAATAAATCAAAAAATAATTGTATGAATGCCAATGTTATTGGTGCACAGAGTTAAGACACCAATTATTATATCCTTATAAAATAGTTTCGAGAAATACACGTTTCGAAAACAAAATACCAAAAGTATCACAAACTAAAATCGTAAATTAATACATACAGCAAAAAGTCATTTTAAAAGAATATTTTTCCCCTTTAAAAATTCATTATTAAATAATAATCTGTAGTTTTTTATAGCTATCTTACCAAAAACAGTTTTTGATACGTAATACATCTTTATTAAAGTCTTTTTCCAGTTATTTTATAGCCACTAACTATTATTAATAAAGTGTGAATACATCTTCATACAAATCTAAAATACCTTTAAACTGTTTTCGAATGTTGAATCTAAAATCAATTTTAGATTTCCTTATTTAGTAACAAGGCAGACAGTTTATCAATATACGTGTGCATTTTATTTATTTACAAATAAATCGCAAACAACATTCTGCTGTCTTTTTTTTTTTTTTTTTTTTTTAATAACTCTAATAAAAGTGCATCACTTTAGGCATTGGATTTTAGGTGTTGATAAATGCAAAGCAGGTTTGAAAAGAGAATAAGGATATTCAAATTCTATTCTCATATTCGAGAATACTAGCTATTTTACTGTTATCTCATTTTCCAGAAATTTAAAGAAAATTATTACACATTGCGTGTTTATGTCTTTTTTTTTTTTTTTTTTGTAAAGTCGCATCACATTTTGTATTTCAATTATTTGTTATTTTATGTTAGCCATTCATTTTTTTTTCATATCTCTCATAGTTTTAAACAAAAACATTATTCATATTCAAGGAACATTATAAATCTTGACAAAAATAAATCAAAAAATAATACTATAAACGCCATTGTTATTGGCGCATAGAGTTCAGACACTAATTATTATATCCTTATAAAATAGTTTTTAGAAATGCACGTTTCGAAAACAAAATTCCAAAAGTATCATAAACTGAAATCGTAAAATAATACATACAACAAAAAGTCATTTTAAAAGAATATTTTTCCCCTTTAAAAATTCATTATTAAATAATAATTTATAGTTTTTTATAGCTATCTTACCCAAAACAGTTTTTGATACGTAATAAATCTTTATTAAAGTCTTTTTCCAGTTATTTTATAGCCGCTAACTATTATCAATAAAGTGAATACAGATTCATAAACATCTAAAATACCTTTAAACTGTTTTCGAATGTTGAAGTTAAAAATCAATATTAGATTTCCTTATTTAGTGACAAGGCAGACAGTTTATCAATATACGTGTGAATTTTATTTATTTACAAATAAATCGCAAAGAACATTCTGCTGTCTTTTTTTTTTTTTTTTTTTACAAATAAATCTAATAAATGTGCATCACTTTAGGCATTGAGTTTTAGGTGTTGAAAAATGCATAGCAGGTTTGAAAACAGAATAATGATATTCAAATTATATTCTCATATTCGAGAATATTAGCTATTTTACTGTTTATCTCATTTTCCAGAAATTTAAAGAAAATTATTACACATTGCGTGTTTATGTCTTTTTTTTTTTTTTTTTTTTTGTAAAGTTGCATTACATTTTGTATTTAAATTATTTGTTGTTTTACGTTAGCCGATATGTATTATGTTAGCCAGGCATTCATTTTTTTTTTTCATATCTCTCATAGTTTTAAACAAAAACAATATTAATATTTAAAGACCACTGTAAATCTTATTAGAAAAATAAATCAAAAAATAATTGTATGAATGCCAATGTTATTGGTGCACAGAGTTAAGACACCAATTATTATATCCTTATAAAATAGTTTCGAGAAATACACGTTTCGAAAACAAAATACCAAAAGTATCACAAACTAAAATCGTAAATTAATACATACAGCAAAAAGTCATTTTAAAAGAATATTTTTCCCCCCTTAAAAATTCATTATTAAATAATAATCTGTAGTTTTTTATAGCTATCTTACCAAAAACAGTTTTTGATACGTAATACATCTTTATTAAAGTCTTTTTCCAGTTATTTTATAGCCACTAACTATTATTAATAAAGTGTGAATACATCTTCATACAAATCTAAAATACCTTTAAACTGTTTTCGAATGTTGAATCTAAAATCAATTTTAGATTTCCTTATTTAGTAACAAGGCAGACAGTTTATCAATATACGTGTGAATTTTATTTATTTAAAAATAAATCGCAAACAACATTCTGCTGTCTTTTTTTTTTTTTTTTTTTTTTTTTTTATTTTAATAACTCTAATAAATGTGCATCACTTTAGGCATTGGATTTTAGGTGTTGATAAATGCAAAGCAGGTTTGAAAAGAGAATAAGGATATTCAAATTCTATTCTCATATTCGAGAATACTAGCTATTTTACTGATATCTCATTTTCCAGAAATTTAAAGAAAATTATTACACATTGCGTGTTTATGTCTTTTTTTTTTTTTTTTTTTTTTTGTAAAGTCGCATCACATTTTGTATTTCAATTATTTGTTATTTTATGTTAGCCAGTTATGTTAGCCATTCATTTTTTTCATATCTCTCATAGTTTTAAACAAAAACATTATTCATATTCAAGGAACATTATAAATCTTGACAAAAATAAATCAAAAAATAATACTATAAATGCCATTGTTATTGGCGCATAGAGTTCAGACACTAATTATTATATCCTTATAAAATAGTTTTTAGAAATACACGTTTCGAAAACAAAATTCCAAAAGTATCATAAACTGAAATCGTAAAATAATACATACAACAAAAAGTCATTTTAAAAGAATATTTTTCCCCTTTAAAAATTCATTATTAAATAATAATTTATAGTTTTTTATAGCTATCTTACCCAAAACAGTTTTTGATACGTAATAAATCTTTATTAAAGTCTTTTTCCAGTTATTTTATAGCCGCTAACTATTATCAATAAAGTGAATACATCTTCATAAAAATCTAAAATACCTTTAAACCGTATTCGAAAATTGAAGTTAAAATCAATATTAGATTTCCTTATTCAGTGACAAGGCAGACAGTTTATCAATACACGTGTATATTTTATTTATTTACAAATAAATCGCGAACAGCATTCGACTCTCGTTTTTTTTTTTTCTTTTCTTTTTTTTTTTTTTTTTTACAAATAAATCTTATAAACGTGCATCACTTTAGGCATTGAGTTTTAGGTATTTATAAATGCAAAGCATGTTTGAAAAGAGAATAATAATATTCAAATTATATTCTCAACTTTGAGAATATTAAGTATGTTACTGTATGTAGCATTTTCCTGAAATTTAATGAATAACACAGATAACGTGTTTATGTTTAATTTTTGTTTTTAGTCGCATTACATTTTGTATTTAAATTATTGGTTCTTTAATGTTGACCGAGATATGTTGGCCGCTGCATATTATGTTAGCCGGGCATTTATTTTTTTCATATATATCATAGTTTTAAACAAGAACAATATTCAAACGGAGAATTTTAAATTTTGACAAAAATAAATCTAAAAAAAACTTCTATGAAAACCGTTCTTTTTGGCACACAGTGTTCAAACCCTACATATTATGAGTAAAATGAAGTGCGAACCGTTTCCAATGAAATGTCTGGAAACAGTCGAATAACTCCAGAAATATGCAGCGGATTGAAAAATGGAAAAATACTTGTTCAAGATTTTACAAAAATAGCTACTTTTATATCCCTAAATAGATTTTTCTTTTTTAAATATTGAACACGTGTTTTTCCGTTTTTCAATACGATGTATATTTCTGGAGATATTCGACCGTTTCCATCCTTTTTCATGGAAACGATTCTCATTGGACTTTACTCGATTACAAAGCTATCTACGATTTTTCGAAGTTAATATAAAAGATGTAACATGTTAAATATAAAAGTTGCGTATTTTTTCCCGTTGAATCCGACTCTTCAATAAAAAGAGGGGGTTACTATTTCAGATTTCAAAGTTGCCCACCTTTACCCCCAGGGTGCAGAGTTGGGGGGGGGGAGTTCAAATTTGAAATCTCTAATTCCTTTTTCAAAATTTTAAGCATGCATTTTTCCGTTTTTCAATCCGATGTATATTTCTCGAGTTATTTGATCGATTCTAGACGTTTTAAAGGAAACGATTCTCCCTGCATATTACTCGATTACAGCGCCATCTAGGATTTTCCGAAGAAAATATTCAATAGAAAAGTTGCGTATTTTTCCTGTAGAATCCGAATCTGCAATGAAAAAAATGGGGGGGGGGCTACAATTTTTAGATTTTAAAGTTGCTCCCCTTGCCCCTCCCCCCAAGTGGTAAAGTTGGGGGGACAACTTTGATATCCCTAAATAAATTTTTCAAAAATACTGAACATGCATTTTTTCCGTTTTTCAATCCGATGTATATTTCTCGAATTATTCGACCGTTTCCAGACTTTTCGGACACCCTGTATATGCCTCATATATACCCATATATATATATATATATATATATATATATATATATACTTCTAATGCTCATATATGTGCAACGTACGTCATTATATACACATTATTTACGCCTTATATGCCATATATACATAATATACATCTTAAATACGTCATATATGTTCGTTATATATGACTATAATTGGGCGATATGCGTCAGGAAATGTTATATAACTCATATATCATTATAATGTCATACATGCTTTATAATTTGGCAATTCATCCTCGGGGGCCGCTATAACACGAATCATTTATATATATTGTTTTATTTTCCCTACATAAGTTTTTGATACCTAATAAATATTTAAAGTCTTTTTCCAATTATTTTCGCTAACTCATATCAATAAACTGAATACATCTTAATAACATCTAATATTTTTAACCTTTAAAAATGTTTTCAAATGTTGAAGTTAAAATCGATATTATGTTTCTCATTTAGTGACAAGACAGACAGTTTATCAATATACGAGTATACTTTATTTGTTTACAAATAAATCGCCAACAGCAATCTGCTCTACTTTTTTACCCGTAAATCTGATAAATTCCAATTACTTTAACTATTGAGTGTTTAGATGTGGATAAAGGCAAAGCAGGTTTGTCAAGAGAATAATGATATTCAAATCATATACTCGATTTCAGAAATACTAAATATTTTATTTGGTATCGCATTTCCAAGAAATTTAAAGAATAACATGTTATGTTATAAAATCATTTTGTTAAAAATCGCATCGTATTTTATATTTAAATCATTTTTTAAAACTAATTACTAAAGTATTTTTTAAATAAATAATTTTAAGTTTACCATAACACCTGAAACCTACAAATTACTATTTAACACACTAAAAAGTATAAAAAATAAAACATTTAAGCAATTTTAAGTATTAATAAACATTATACGCAATATATTCACAATCAGAATTGAACTATCTTCTTACATTTTATAGAAATAATAAAAACAAATTCGTTTTAAAATATTAAATAAACTTTGTTTATTCTTATCCCCAAGTTTCATTCAAAAATACGTGAAATATCTTTTTTTTAATAGAATGCATGTATTGTAGAAAATAACAATATTGTTTTGTTAAAAAATGTTTTACAATTTAAATGAATTCAGGTGTTGTAATCGCAGTAAGCAGATTTTTACATCGATTGCATATAATACAAGTCGAACTTATGAAACAAATATCACATGATAGACCTTTTTTGCTACTTTTAAATTTAGCACTAAAAATTATATTTAGGGGTCTCTTCACTCACTTGCAAATACCTGCGCACTAATGTTAATCCTGTGGGGCATTATGTTTCTAATATCTCGTTTGCATTTGGATATTTTTAAACGATTTTTTTAATTGGATAGCAGAGATCCATCTCTATTTCCGCCGCTGATTACTTTTTCGATTTTCTTTGTGGATTTTTTTTTACGAAGATACTTTCACTTTTCATACCGGTTCCGAAAGTAAAAGTATCTTCGTAAAAAAAAAAAAAAACCCGCAGAGAAAATTTAAAATGTAATCAACGGCAGAAACAGAGATTCAGCTCAGCTATTCATTGCAAAAAAAAAAAAAAAAAAAAAAAAAAAAAAAAATCATTTAAAAATATTAAAATGCAAACATGATATTAAAAAAATAATGCCCGCTAGGATTAAGATTAGCGAGTGGGTGTTTGTAAATGAGTGAAGAGTCCTCTTCGTTAACAACAGCGTCGTAGAAAGTTAATAACAGCTAAAATTATCAGAAAAGGTTTTCTTTGTAAACCTGTATAATCGATGATCAAATGCTATGATGGATATGTTTTAAAACATAATTGAGGGTGTCGGGGCAAGAAAGTGCTAAGCCACATATGTAAAATTCTGATATACATCATTTTCAAAGTTAGATCAAATACCCAAACCAAGATATATTACGTAAGTTTTTTGCCAATGTCTTAGTAACATTTAAGATATTCTAAATAATAATATGGCATTACTTTAATGATATTGCTATTACGTTATTTTCAAATTAGCTATCTTCATTGGGGCATAAACGTCTGGTGCAAAAGTCACACCTGGGACATAGGCTGCCACTAAGTGACATTAAAAACAAATATTATGTAGTATATTATAATTTACAATAATAAGTAGCAGATTACAGTGTTATATTTATTTCACTATAAATGTTCATTGGCACTTTGTCGCCACGACCCCCTCAACTTAAAAAAAAATATATTTTAGAAAAATGGCAACTTTGATATCCCTAACTAGATTTGTCAAAACTATTGAATATGCATTTTTCCGTTTTTCAATACGATGTATATTTGTCGAGTTATTCGAGCGTTTCCCGACATTGCAATGGTAACGATTCTCACAGCATTGCACTCGATTACAGCGCCAACTACAATGTTTCGAAGAAAATGTTCAATACAAAAGTTTTGTATTTTTACCCGTAGAATCCGAATCTGCAAAAAAAAAAAAAAAAATGGGGGCATCATTTAAGATTTCAAAGTTTCCCCCTTTCTTCCCGGAGGTGCAAAATTAGGGGGGGGGGCAACTTTCATATCCCTAAAGAGATTTTTTAATAATATTGAACATGCATTTTGCCGTTTTTCAATCATTATGTATATATATGTAATAATAAAAAAATTTCGCCCTATTTCTTTAGTTAAATTATTCCAAATTCTTCAATTCTTTTTTCCCTCTCTTTTTAAAATATCCCTTAAATCTATTTTGTATTTTATTCCATAACTTAATCAAAATATTCTGTTATTTATCATTCTAAAAATCTTAATCTCTTAAAAGCTACACGTATTTATTAAAACCTTATTCTCTTAAATTGCAACACTGCCTCTAAACGCACCTGCCTAATTTCTTCTTTTGAGACATTTAATTTTTATTCTTTGGAACTTTTATAATACCATTTTTATTTCTACTTAATTCATTCGGCAACCCATGATTCCAAGCGGTTTTCGCGCCCAAAGGCCTTTTTACCTTTTTAATTTGCCGCTTCTGTTAAAGAGTTTTAATCATACGTCAGAGACACGTCTTCGTGGCCTCATTTTTTCATCCATTAGCGAGAAAGCCCCGCCTTCTTTATCCCCCTAGCGCCCTCCGAACATGGATGCGAGTGGACCAGCTTGTTCGCGCGTTTTGTACCTTTGGGCCAAATTTTGAAGTATTTATACGGTTACACTGGCTTCGGAGACAGAATTTACACGAATTAGTGGTTGTCATTTAATTGCCGTTACTGGGGAGTCTACACTAATGCATCGGTAGTATGTTCTTCAAGCGCTGCTAATTCTTCAAGATCTTCAAATGTGTTCAGTTTTAATGAAGCGAAAGTTGATGGAGTTGCTTTCATCTCTGTGATCACAATAAAGCCACTGCTCATCTATTAAGTTATTAAGTCTTCTTTTTAATGTTTTTGGGAAATTTCTTCTGGATTTCACTGCCTCTGCTCAATTTTTACGACTGCTAATACCCTACGATTTCCGATGTGATATACTTCGAGATTTGTCTTCATGGTGAGCGACTCGAAGTGATGCCCTGTCCGGGTGTCATGACTACATTTCAACGATCTCGACTGCGGCTACCTCGATATGATTATCAGGTAATTTTAGTGGTTTCGGACTGAGATGTTCCGATTGTCTGGTGGAAAGAACGTTCAAGTCGACAGCAATAGCGATCGTCTATAATGTGCCAATTTTCGACAGGAATGTATCAAAAAAGCCGGTCAGGATAACTGATGACCTGTGTAATAAAAACATTTTGGAGACTTCCCAGTGATATTGGAGAACAACTACCGATTAGTTGTCAAATTATCACTCATAAGTGTTTATAAATTTATCCCAGAAGTGACGTCTGTAAGTTAAATTATTCTTTTATTTTTATTGATTTCTTATTTTATTGATTTGTTATTATTGGCTTATATAGAACAAAAATTGTTCTTAGAATACTTTAGAAGAATTTTGTTCCTTTTATCCTGAACATTTAGAACTTACGAAATTTAATATTTATTCTTATGTATTGTTAAAAAATTAATTTTATTTGGTTAAGCTCACAAATATTACTGAAAGTTTTGAACTGCTCTGATATTTATTCCTATATTACTTCATTTTACAAGAGTAACTTCATTTTATGTTCTTATTTTATCATTTAATTATAGTCCCTTTTCATTCGGTGATATTTATTCATAGGAAATAATTTCTATTTATTGAAAAAATATATGAGTAATCTCTTTTCAAGTAACATGTATTGGAACATATTCTATGCCATTCTAAAAATGCATAAAAATTTATTAGATTATCTGAATTTACAGCTTCACTGATTGCATAATAATCGCAAAAATAGCTTTTGAAGTTTATTAATGTAAAAAAAAAAAAAAAAATTGTGTTATCTCAAAAGAAAGTTGAGTAACATTGAAAGGGTAAAATTATTGTGCAGTTAATTTATTTGTTTATTTTATTACTTTTGTTTTTTGATGCTATATTCTGAGAGTACAATTCAAGAGCCAAAAAAATTGTTCTTACGAAATAAATGATACTTATTTTAAAAAAGTGTTTTATTTATTTCATTCTAAATTGTGATATTAATATATAGTGGATCTATTTATAGAAAGATTATAGTAGTAGTTTACATTTACTATTTAAGTGAAATGAATTTTAATATGAATTGGACTTTTTTACTGTTGAATATTATTTAGTTTGTTATTTAAATTATTAAGAGTTAGATATTTACAGTTGTTGTTAAGTTAAAGAATTCTTTATACATTGTTATTTTTTTTACATGTTATTAAAGTCAGGGTTCGTTAAAGTTATTGTTGAAAGTAAGGGTACTCAAACCAAAATGGCTGAAAAAGAGCTTAATGTTATTATTTTTGACCCAGAAAGTGGGATGAATGTTGTGTCTTGGCTTAGACACTTTGAAGGATCAGCCCCTCCAGATAAAAAAGAGTGGAAAATCAATAATATTTCCAAATATTTGAAGGGCGAAGCATTAAAGGTGTATGTTAATGAATGTCTAGATTGTAAAGAGCATGAAAATATTGCTGAGATCTTAACTGAAAAATTTCTGAAAGTAACAGTCCCCCGTTTTTCTGATTTCGCCTCGCTGAAATTGCATGACCTAAACAACTTAGAAAATTATTTCCGTCAGAAAATAGAGATAGGTCGACAACTTAAACTATGTGAAACTATTATTTTACAAGGATTGACAGATGGCTTAAAACCTGAATACCAGAACTATTTAATAGTAAATCCTCCTGAATCTACTACCGATTGGTATAGATTAGTTAAACAACTTGTTGTCATTCCATCTCATTCTAGCAGTAACAATAATAGTAATGTTAGAAATATGTCTCAAAATTCCAGACCTTTTTCTCAACCAATTAATTAACCTAGACATTGGATTCGCCCTCAACCTAATTACAGGAATCCAAATTTCCAAGCAGCAACTAATTTTAACCCTTCGACGTCCAGGTTCGTTAGTCCCAGATTGCCTGTCAATAATTATCAAAGAAGGCTTCCTAGTCGACCATGTCGAATGTGTTTAAATAGAGGTATCCAAAATGCTTATCACTGGGAGAGGGATTGTGTATTCAATGTTAGGCCTCTGCAATCTTCTGCACCCCCTCTTAGTCAACCACAACCATCTACTGATAATATATGACAGTTAATTGTATCAGGATATGTAAATAACAGGGAACTACCTTGTGTGATTGACTCTGGCTCAACCATAAGTATTTTGCCTTTTAAATTTGTTAAATTCTTAAATGCTAAAGTTATAAATATTCCACCTGTTATTATTGGCCAAGCCAAAGGAACTGTTGTAATAGATAAAGCTTGTAATTTATTGTTTAAATTAGGTAATGTGCAACAAAATATTAAATTTTTAATATGTAATACAAATTTAGATTATGCTATACTAGGTTTAAAAGAATGCTGTAAGTTTAATTTAATTATTGACTGTGCTACATGTAGAGTATTACAAGGAGACCTTGTTTTAAATGAATCTAAGAACATATCCAGTGATAAATTAAGGTTACTTCATTTTAATGTTAACTATGATTATCAGAGAATGCAACCCGATTATGGAAAGATCATATCTCCTCAATCCTTTGTTCCATCTAATGTTGATAATTCTAAATTAATTGGGGAAATAAATTCTATAGAAAATGAAACTTTAAGGGAAAGTATAAGGGATTATTTAGATATATTTTCTAAAAATAAATTTGATGTCGGGAGAATTAATATCGAACCGCAACGTATTTTTCTTAATTCTGACCTACCAATATCTCTGAGGCCATACAGAACTTCCCCTTTAGAAGAAAAAGAGATTTCGGATCAAATTCATTCACTATTAGATGCTGGTTTAATTAAAGAGAGCAATAGTCCCTATTCTGCCCCTGTTACATTAGTAATGAAAAGAGAAGAAGGTAAAAAAACTAGATTATGTGTTGACTATAGAAAATTAAATGCAATAATGAAAAATGACGCAGAACCCCTACCTCGTATCGATGGAATTTTAGATAAACTGAGTAGTGCGCAGTATTTTTCAACTTTAGATTTAGCCTCTGGCTACTGGCACATACCCATACATCCATCCGATACTGAAAAATTGGCTTTTGCTACCAACTTTGGGCTCTTTGAATGGTTAGTTCTGCCCTTCGGGATTAAATTAGTCCCCCCGATATTTAATAGAACCCTTAGAAGAATACTTACTAAATACAAAATAGACTTTGCTTGCCATTATTTTGATGATATCATTATTTTTTCTTCCTCATTAGAAGAACATATGCAGCATTTAAACCAAATATTTGAGTTATGTAGACGCGAAAACATTAAACTTAAACTCTCTAAATGCAATTTTGTCCAAAATAAAATTAACTTCTTAGGATATACCATCCAGAATGGCACATTAACTCCTGCTAATGCTAATATTGAAGTAATAAAAAAACTAAAACCCCCTTCAAATGTAAAGGAACTTCAGAGATTCTTAGGATCTATCAATGTTTATCACAAGTTTATAGATAAATATGCCGAAATTCGAGTCCCTCTTAACAGATTACTCAAAAAAAATACACTATGGGAATGGAATACAGATTGTCAAAATTCTTTTCAAAAATTAAAAGATGCCTTAATAGCCAAACCTATCTTAAAAATTTATGACCCTAAGTTACCCCTCCATATGTTTGTTGATGCCTCACAGGTGGCAGTAGGTGCAGTCTTAAAACAACCTGATAGTAATAATTTTTTACATCCAATTGCTTATTACTCTAGAGGATTGAGAAGTTATGAGAAGAATTATTTTATTACCGAGTTAGAGTGTCTTGCCATCATTGACACCTTAGACAAATTCTATCATTATTTTCATGGTGTAAAATTTACCATTCATACTGATCATGCATCTCTTGTATGGTTAAAAAATACTAAACATTTGAGAGGCAGGTTATTTAGATGGTCTTTGAAGTTGAGCATGTTTGAATATAATATAGTTTACGAAAAGGGATCCACAAATGTCGAAGCCGACATGTTGTCGAGAAACCCAATTTCACATTTTATTCAACCACTTACTTTTCTTCTGGACGTTAAAGAAATTATAGAGAGGCAGGAAAAAGATAATGTGTGTGGTAAAAATTATCTAAAGGAAAATGGCCTTATGATAGTAAAACAGAAAGGTTTTAGAAAAATAGTAGTCCCCATGTCTTTAAGGAGAAAAATACTAAATGTTGCTCATGAAAAATTTGGTCATCCTGGTATCCAAAAAATGTTAAATTTAATCTCCCCTAATTATTATTGGCTTGACATGACGCAAGATATAACCAATTTTGTAAAACATTGTGATATTTGTCAAAAGAATAAAAAACCCAGACAGAAAAAAATTGGCTTATTACAAGCTATGCCCACCACAGATCAACCTTTTGAATGTCTTTCTATTGATACTGTGGGAGGATTCAATTATTATAACTCTACCAAAAAATATCTACACATCATCATCGACCATGCTACTAGATATGTTTGGGCTTTCCCCTCAAAAAGTGTTACCACAGAAACTTATACTAATTGTCTAAACCAAGTTTTTAATATTCAAACACCACAACAATTATTCTGTTTTAATAAAATTCTTAATGTCCAGACCCATCAAAAAGTGTTAAGTGATAGAAATGCAGCCTTTACTTCATCTAGATTTAAAAAATTTCTGCGAAACCACAATATTAAGCAACGTTTAACCACATCACATCATCCTCAAACGAATGGCAAATGTGAGAGAGCGAACCAGACAATAGTTACTAGATTGAAGTGTAAAGTCAATTCTACCAACTCCAAAATTCCTTGGACAAAAATTTTGACAGAAGTAGTTAATGAGTATAACAATACCCCTCATTCTATCACTAAATTCCCTCCTGCTTACTTACTTTTTGGCCAATTACCCTATGATTCTCCTCTTAAACAAAATTATTACCCTCCTGTTCAAGAAGCCCTTAAACTTGCTAAAAAACGCACTGATGAATTCTATTGGAGAAGTAAAAAATATTATGATCGAAATTATCTAGAACCAAAATTTGAGATTGGAGATCTTGTAATTTATGAAGAGTTCCAATATCCTAATACCAGAAAACTTTCACAAGTCTTTAGTGGTCCTTATCAAATCCTTAATAAGTTATCTGATGTCAATTTTGAAATTGATAGACAAATTCAAAATAAACCTACTGAAATAGTACATGTATCAAAATTACGCCCTTATTATCCTCCTGATCAATTAAAATTATCCCATGAGAACCAACAACAAACTAATGTTAAATTTATAGTTTCGTCTTGATTTTAATATAATCCAAAAATAAACGAAATAAAATGAATTAATAATTAACTAATCAATTCTCTTCTGTATAACCGTGGTGTTCTTGATTGTGCACACGAGAGTGTCACTGTTGAAGTTTCCACTTGAGTCAACTTTTTATGCTGGCGTAATTTAGTTGATTTAAGTTAGGAGTTTCTGATACTGAATTGGATTAGATTAGAATAATAAATTAAACAGTATTAACTAAACTAATAAAATAAACTGGATTAAATTATATCTTAAACTAATCAAATATGATATCTTAATACTAATTGAGAATTGTCCAACCTTTCTTAATATGCTACAAGGTCCCATTTTTTCATTTCACAACTTATGTTTTCTTGTTTGACTGAAAGCAAGATAGTTACATAACCATCATCTACACAATAATGATTGTTTTCACGAATTTTTCTTATTTATTCCTTTTTTTTGTATTATGTATTTCATTGAGTATATTTCATACCTCATTCACTACTATGTGGATGAGATATTAATTATATACTTAAGAAAGTAATTAAAGAAAGAGTGTGATATTTTTGAATTATAATGCTTGTTATTGCTGAACTTATTGTTGAATATTATTATTATTAGTTATACTATTTATAATTTGATATTGAGATTAAATATTACTTGAATTTGAATATGTTGAGATATATAAATTTTTACTTCTAGAAGTAAACAAGTAATAAAGTAGTAAAGTTAATGGAAGTTATAAAGGTAATAATGGTAATAGTAATTTTGATGTTGAGTAAAAAACTCTTATACTGCTTACATTACCTATTTGCCTTTTTAAGTAATTACCATTTGTCAGACAAACTATACCATAACAAAATATTCATTTCTCTTAAGTTTTTCTTAGCATTCCATTCAGGACTGAGTTTTTCAGACAAACATAAGTTTAATATTTGAAAATTAACTTATGATTATTGTTATTGTTAAGTATTATTATTTTAAAATTTTTATTGTTGATATTCTTCTTCTTATTATTATTATTATTATTGTATTATTTGTGTTTTATTGTTGTTAATATTAATCTTAGTACTATTTTCGAGTTGTTGCTAGTAAATATAAAGCATTCAGATGAACTTTAATTCTGAAATAGACTTTCATAAGGAAGATCAGTAAGATCTAAAATTTGAAGGCTTTTTCTCTTTCAATTTGTAAACTGTTCAGTTTGTGAGGTATGCAAATAACTTTTTTGGATGGACTATCACTCAGACGAGAACTGAACAACAAATTAAGCAACAATTCTACAAGCAATTTGCAACAAATTTTGTAAGATGATACTCTGGAAGTATGTTATCTATTATTTTAAAATTGTTACAATTCTTTTCTTATTTTGTTTAATATTTTCTAAAGCTTTTTATGTCATTGTTAACAAGATTAATATCTTGTAATTGTATTTTTATTAACAACTCCACCAATTCGCGTTATAGTTATTAAATTTAATGTTATTGGGCATTAATGAATAAATTTTGGAAATGTACTTATTTTGACTTCCTCCAGTTGATAAATTGTAATCCAAGTCCGTGTAACATTTCCCTTCAATGAACTTGCAGGTCATATGACCTACAGGTTCATTCGTCTTTTTGGGTGGGGGGATATGTAATAATAAAAATTTTTCGCCCTATTTCTTTAGTTAAATTATTCCAAATTCTTCAATTCTTTTTTCCCTCTCTTTTTAAAATATCTCTTAAATCTATTTTGTATTTTATTCCATAACTTAATCAAAATATTCTGTTATTTATCATTCTAAAAATCTTAATCTCTTAAAAGCTACACGTATTTATTAAAACCTTATTCTCTTAAATTGCAACACTGCCTCTAAACGCACCTGCCTAATTTCTTCTTTTGAGACATTTAATTTTTATTCTTTGGAACTTTTATAATACCATTTTTATTTCTATTTAATTCATTCGGCATCCCATGATTCCAAGCGGTTTTCGCGCCCAAAGGCCTTTTTACCTTTTTAATTTGCCGTTTCTGTTAAAGAGTTTTAATCATACGTCAGAGACACGTCTTCGTGGCCTCATTTTTTCATCCATTAGCGAGAAAGCTCCGCCTTCTTTATCCCCCTAGCGCCCTCCGAACATGGATGCGAGTGGACCAGCTTGTTCGCGCGTTTTGTACCTTTGGGCCAAATTTTGAAGTATTTATACGGTTACACTGGCTTCGGAGACAGAATTTACACGAATTAGTGGTTGTCATCTAATTGCCGTCACTGGGGAGTCTACACTAATGCATCGGTAGTATGTTCTTCAAGCGCTGCTAATTCTTCAAGATCTTCAAATGTGTTCAGTTTTAATGAAGCGAAAGTTGGTGGAGTTGCTTTCATCTCTTTGATCACAATAAAGCCACTGCTCATCTATTAAGTTATTAAGTCTTCTTTTTAATGTTTTTGGGAAATTTCTTCTGGATTTCACTGCCTCTGCTCAATTTTTACGACTGCTAATACCCTACGATTTCCGATGTGATATACTTCGAGATTTGTCTTCATGGTGAGCGACTCGAAGTGATGCCCTGTCCGGGTGTCATGACTACATTTCAACGATATCGACTGCGGCTACCTCGATATGATTATCAGGTAATTTTAGTGGTTTCGGACTGAGATGTTCCGATTGTCTGGTTGAAAGAACGTTCAAGTCGACAGCAATAGCGATCGTCTATAATGTGCCAATTTTCGACAGGAATGTATCATATATATATATATATATATATATATATATATATATATATATATATATATCACAGAAATAATCATTCTGATTATATTTGTCGACATTTAGAGAATATAGCTGTATTAAAAGCCTTGAACATTTACTAATGTAAATACAGATTTATTAATAAAACTAAAATATGTAAACAAAGTACAACTTATTTTAATACGAAAATCCAGTTGCGCATTATTAATGTGTTAGCCATTGGGACACATGCAGAATGCATGAATGCAAATCTGCTGATGGTGGATGCCCTGAACATATTACGCTTGATTTTCTGAATAAAATAAACCATGTTCTGCTTATGTGTTAGTTTTCAGAGAAAGCGTGCATCTGCTTTATAATGTGGCATTTTTGAATGAAATTAGTAGTGTATTAAAACTGGTGATTGGATTAAAAAAAATAAACATTTAAGGTATTTTAATAAAGCCATTTTTACAATTTGAGATATCATTTTCTTGGATTCCAAGCTTTGGGAAACCCTGACTCATAAAACAATCTGATAATACAAATACTGAAATTCCTGCGGAACTCAGAAATCTTGTTTATTTGAGTAAAATGTTATCAAAGCTATATTCAGACTGAAAGGAAACAGGAAGTGATTCCTTTCAATTTGAATATATCTTCAATGTATCTTCAAAAATGTAACATGCAAAAATTCTTCTGTCGTTTTGTATTTAAGATAATTTACTCCAGATGATTATTTTAGAGATAAACCAAAACATCGAGAATATATATATAAATTTTTGTGTGATTTTAATTTTTACATCTCTGTCTAAAATCATTCAACAAAGTTAAATAGAAATCTTGAACCGGCAAAGTAAGAGAACTGCAGCAAGCCACTAGAGAGCACTGCAGCGATGCCAACAAGGCTACTGTCAAATGGATCACAGCCATGCTGTTATCAGGCGAATATTTCCCTGCGACCAGGTCAAACTAGGCACTAATGCCAGGCCGGTAGGGGCCTGGTTAGAGTTATGAAAAAAATAATAATGTGTACACTGGATTGTTTTTCTACATACGATGTTTTTTAAGTTTTTAAGTTTATTACGTTATTGAAAAACATTCCGCAAAATTAAAAGACATAGTATGTAGAAAAACAGATCCAATAGAACCTGATCAACTTTCCGGTGTTTATGAAATCCCATTCACCAAGGCAGATGGAACAGTACAATACTACATAGGAATGACAAACAGAAAATTTAAAACAAGAATAAAGGAGCATATGGCAGATATCAAATATGACAGAAGAACTACTTCTTTAGCCAGACAATATAGAAAGGAGCAGTTGCAGATTGATTTCAAGAATAGTAAAATAATTTTTCAATCAAGATTTCAATATTTTCATAAATATGCGAGAAAATTGCATTTATCATGTAGATCTGAAGATGTCGCCGATAGAGCGAACGAAACATATGTAATCTACATTAAAAAGGTATTTTTAAATATTCCGTGTTATGTTTTTTTATCACTTTAAGCATTATTAGACTTTAATGACTACAACTTTTAGGCCATAATTGTTTTAAGTGAACGGTTTTAAAGAAAAATTGAAATTTAAAAGGTGAAATGTGTGAAAAGCCTTTTAAAAATGTTCTAAATTATTGTATGTAATTTTCAAGCATATAAACTTGAACTTTGACATGGGTACTATGTTTAAGACGTAAAAACACGCACAGAGCAGTTTTTTAATAAATTCAAAATTCCAGTGTATTCACGTATCCAGCGTTTACTGGAGTTCCATTACCTGCGATCTTTTCTGTTGAGCTGATTAAAATATCAGACCAGATGCTTTGATCAATAAGGTTAACTGGATGAATTATGCCTTCCAGATTCGACCGGGATAGCTCAGTGGTAGAGCGTGGCGGCTTCAGCCAAGCGATCCCAGGTTCAGCGATCCCCGGACATTTTTCGTCCAGTTGGAAATTTACAACGTGTATGATTACTTTACCAATTTGAAATAATTGTGTTAAAAAAAAATATATTCCAGTGAGATAATATTACTTCACAAACATATTCACATCATTTCTACCATCTATATCAGTGGTTCCCAACGTGGAGCGTACGCCCCACAGGGGGGGCAACTTGAGTTTTGAGGTGGGCAATTTCAGATTTGTTATTATCCGAATCTCTCTCAGTTGTTTTAATTTTTTTAATTTTTTTTTATTTGTCTTTTTTGATAAAACTATTTTTGCAGGCTAAAATTATAAATAATACATGAAAATTTTATAAATAACTGAATAAAAATAAATTTTCAAAAAGTTTCCATTAAAATTTCAAAAAACAACTACTACCGGAATAATTATATGAATTTTTGTTAGATATTTAAACGCCTTTTTATATAATTAAATAATTATTAAATTTTTCTGGTTACAATATTATTTTAGTATTACACACTTTTTATCTTTACTATTTATTAAAAGAAACTTGTATTTCTATTGACCGAGCAATATCTCACATGAAGAAACTTTTACTTATGAAATTACTTAAGGGTATATCTGAAATTGACTATGTTCAATATATTCAACCTAAAAAATGTTTGAAGTATCTAAAGGAGGTACTACTTTTATAAAATTATTTAATCTTCAAATGAGCATCACAGAAAGAAATGAGTGAAATGTCTTCTTATAGCTCTTGTGCAGACAAAATACTCAGATTTAAAATTTTAAAATCGGCTTATATATGTTGTACAAACAATCATTACGGGAAAAAGAAAGCCTGATTTAATATGGATAAAGGTGCGAATCCGGAAATGCTACTTTTGTATTATTCTATACATACAAACTTGGTATTAAAATTTTTTTCACCTGTTCTAAATGAAGTACTAAAATCAATTATAAAATCTATCAATTCTACCAAATGTAATGCAAAATGTGGGATTCTCTTCAAGAAATTTCACGAAGATAAAAATGTAGACCATATCACATTTTTGTGTCTGAGGTTAGTTGCCAAAGAACAATAAACCTTTTCTAGGTATAAATGGGGAGATGCAGTCTCACTGCATTCATCGAATTATGTTAAAAACATACTTGTACTAAAAATTTTATTATTTTTATAAGTAAAATGATGTGAAACGGCTTATCATAGTTAATACTCTGTTAGTCTTAATTTGTGGGAATAAGAGTTCAATTTGTATATAATAACAATTATTATATGTTACAGAGGAAGGGGGGGGATCTTGATTTTAAAGGTGCTTAGGTGGGGCGCGGCCAAAAAAAGGTTGGGAACCACTGATCTATATACTCACAATCTGTTTAAGGAGAGAAAACTATATTGTCAAGTTGAAAAATTTTTAAATATTTGTTTTCTCTTAAATTACTTTTAATACACAAGAAAGTCATAATTTATTAATTAGTAAGGGCTATCGAATAGGAGTTAAAATAATAGTACAAATACTCATTCATTGCTTTTAAACAAACAAAATGACATCATAGATTACAAAAATATATATATATATTTTAAATCTATTGTTTAGGGGACTTGTAGTTTAGGTTCACAAATATGAACATAAAATTACTAGCACGCCCCCCCCCCAAAAAAAAAAAAAAAATCAAGTTAATTATCAGTAACCTAAAATTACACAATAAAAAAAAATAACAGCTTTAAATAAGTAAATAATCTGCAAATTCTTAAATTTTTTTATTATAAAGTTTTTAAATTAAAGAATTGTGAAAATTACCTACTTAAAAATTCAAAATTTAAATTGCAAATGTTTAACAAAATCTTACACTTTGTACACAGCCTAACAGTTTTCATTGGGTGAATTTTATTAGTGTTTCTATAAACTTGAAATATGAGACTTTGCCTCTGAAAAATAGAATCAGTTAGAGGTTTGAAAACATTTCTATACCTTCATTTTGTATATTGTCCTAGAAACGTATTTTACACTAAAGAAAACTTCATTCTCCAAAATAGGTCTTATCCGAAATGACAATATAAATTTATATGTGCAATTTAAATAAAATTTATGTAAATTCAGAATAAATGCATGAAGAATTCGGTGATATTTCCAGGAATTCCTTTTCATTCTATGAAACAAACTTATTTATAGTAGAAGAAATTCTAGAAGAGACAAAAGGAAAAATAATTATCTAACATTCCGAAATGTTCTTCGAAGCAAGACATTTATTCGTGATTTACAATTTGTTTTCAAATTGAAATGAATATAGACATAGATTCTGAGGACTTTAATCCACGTGATTTCTTATTCTTTACATTAAATATTTTTGGTTTATTTTCTTGTGAACTCAGAGAAGAAAAAAAAATATTACCAATAAGATATCTATTGTTTTACGGGGTTTACAATTTAGCTTCACAAATATGAACATAAAATTACTAGCCCCCCCCCCCAAAAAAAAAATCAGTTTAACTATCAATAACCTAAAATTACACGATAAAAAAAATAACAGCTTTAAATAAATGAATAATCTGCAAATTCTTATTTTTTTTTTATTATAAAGTTTTTAAGTTAAAGAATTGAGAAAATTACCTACTTTCTTGGATGCACTGTTTCGAAAGCATTTTGCAAACTCAGGTTAAAATAACATTTATTTTATAAGGAAATCGACATCGGTGTTGACATTTATTGGTTTCATTTTAAAGCAAAAGCATTCAACTTTATAGAAGTTAAGTTAAAATGTAAAAATATCAGTTATTTTAGTTTTTATGAGCAAAAGAATCTAGGTACCCATTTGGGTACCCAGAACTCAAGAGGATAGGAAAGGATAATTTTAGAGTTAGAAGTAGAGTGCACCATAGAGAGTAAACAATAACGGAAATTTGAATCGTGTTTATTTATTTTTTTTTTTTTTAAGAACAGTATTTTCAAAACCAATGACACTAGCTCCACCAATTTTTATTCAATCAACTTTATATTTTTGAGAATTAATCGTCACGCATGTCTCTAGTGAAAAACGATTCTAGTGAAATATGTTTCGAAATATCGATTATATCGTTTTCTGTGTACTTTTACGTAACGGCATTTTAAAAAAACTAAAATTAGATTTTAGTTTGAATTGATGCCATCTCAGTTATATGCATATTTTGTACAATATTTTGGATTAAAACACCATATTTTTCGTCTAGGTTAAGCATCTATGCTAGTAACACGAAAACACAGCTAATCTTTAAACAATCTCTGAGTTCTTTTTAAGTTTCTCATTCAGTATTTTAAAATTATTTTCTTGCATAGGATACCAAAAGTCCAAATTTAACTGGGTATATTCGTAATTTTCTGATTTTGGTTTCAGTTTTTTTCTTCCGAAGACACTTTCAGATTCGAAACCGTCTTGGAACGTCCTTGGATAAAACTGCATCCAAAATCGGAAAAGTACTAAAATACCCAGTTAAACATGGACTTAAGATATCCTGTGCAAGGAAATAATTTTATAATACTGAACTAGAAACTTGAAAAGAATGCTAACTTTGGTTTAATATTAGCTTGCGTATGTCTTTGCGTTACAAGTGTAGGCTCTTAAGTCTACGATCTGTTATGTGACCGTGGTGGTCATTTGACGGACACATTGACCCTCTTTTATAGATGCTCTACAGTCTTTCAAGCAACCATTTTTTCATACTTCAAGTAAAAATCGAGTTACAATAATTTTTGTATATGTATTGATGTAATAATAATTTTTTCCCCTTCTTTTCGCCATTTTCTTAGTCCTTATTCCAAATTAACGCCATTCTATTAAATTACTAAATATTATTTATTTGAGTATTTTAGTATTTCTCTGTCTTTTATTTATATCTTAAATCCCCTGTTTGATTTAATTCCATATCTTAATCAAAATATTCTTTAAATCCCTATTCTAAAAATTATTTTAAATTGCAAAGACTTCCTAAAAAGCATTTGATTAAATTCCTTTTATTGAAACATTGAAATTTATTCTTTCAGAATATTTTTTCTTTACATTCTTTTTATTTTATTATTTTCAGATATCGTTCGATTGTCCCATCATCCCCTGCTTTCGCGCGCTTACTTTTACCTTCAAAATTCATCCGAATCCTGTAATGAGTTCTTACATTTACGTCAGGCTAATACTCCCTTAACCTAATTTCCTAGCCATTGACGTTTAAGTTTTTCCAGTGCTCTCTTCATGGCCACACTCCTTTTTACAAACTATTGGATGGTAATATTCGCGTGTTCGTGTTCCTACACCAATTGTTTTAGTATAAACCATACTGCATCGGATCGGACCGTCAGAATTTTGCTCTAAATTGGTTGTTAAAATAATATGCGGCTCCAGTGACCCCCATCCTCAACTCAACATTGTCTTTCATTTTGTACATAGTGTGTCTATTAAGTGTATCGTATTCTCTTAAATATCTGTTATATCTTCGAATGTTAGCATCGTACTTCTGTGCTGATAACTTGTTACTGTGCATCATGTAACAGGTGATGTCTCTACTAATAAATACATTGATTCTCCTACAACAAGTCTTATTCTTGAACTACTGCTCTGGTGTATGTATCGAGTTAATCGGTGGAATTCCTTCCGTGCCTGATTTTCGGCGAATCAAATTCCATACTTTTAAGGATGTGACTACAGCGTAATTTCCATGTCATCAGTGGTGTCTACACCTTGATGATAATAAAGAAACCGATAGTCACTAATGACATTCATTATTACCTGCAATACATCGTAATATAGATGCCAACCTCCCAATTTTTTTAATTCCAGTAAAATCTTACAAAATTTTTCGCTTTATTTAATTGCAGAAATTGTACGATTAAATAAAACAAATATTATTACATAAAAATATTCTTATGAAAAAATTTGGGAGGTTGGGAACTCTGTTTATGCATACTTATATGTATAATAATTTTTATAAATAATTTTTTTTTATATACACTTCTCACTTTCTAAGTAAATATTTCCAAAAAATTGTTAAATCCCAGACTGCAAAAGTAGTTTTATCTCCTAAGCATACAATAAAAGTTGCGTTTAACATATAAATGTGCTTATACTAGTCTCTCTGTTTGCTGTTATTTATTATTATGAATAAAGGATGACATATTTATAATAAACTGACACTCGTTATGAAATGTGGAAATTCAAATCGATATGATATTTCATCAGTTATTCACAAAACAGTCAGTTTATCAATATAGTCGTACGTTTCACTCGTTTACAGATAAAATTAGACCGATATTTTCTTCTCACATTTTGTCAGTAAATTTGATAAATCTGCATCATTTTAGGTATTGATTTTGTCAATGTTGATAAAAGGAAAAGATATCTGAAAAGTGGTTATTGCTTTTCGAAACATTATACTCTGAATTTTTCACAAATAAGAAATAAAATTTATTGTGAGTTAAAAAATATGTAACATATTAATTGTTTACTCCAGGTAACTATCGTAATAGTTTCAATAATAAAAAAAATGTATATAAACAGTCAGTTTATTAATATAGTCGTACGTTTCACTCGTTTACAGATAAAATTGGAGCGATATTTTCTTCTCACATTTTGTCAGTAAATTTGATAAATCTACATCATTTTAGGTATTGATTTTGTCAATGTTCATAAAAGGAAAAGATATCTGAAAAGTGGTTATTGCTTTTCGTAACATTATACTCTGAACTTTGTACAAATAAGAAATAAATTATATTGTGTGTTAAAAGAGATATAATACATTAATTTTTTACTCCAGGTAATTATCGTAATAGTTTCAACAATTAAAAAATAATTAAAAAATAATATTACAAAATTAAGAGAAATTTTCAGATTTTGAAAAAGATTTTGCCATTCTGTAAAATAGTCTGCGAAGTGCCAAATTAAATAGATACTGCTGCATAGAACCTAAATTATAAGTAGATCCTGCATAGGGCATATTTCATGCAAATGATATTCGTTCCCACGGACTACGAGAACCCCTTAGCAACAAAATATGCTGATTCAAACTGCAGCATAAGGGGTGGTCTTGTTTGTGCAAATAAACAAGCAATACAAACCAAAAAGACGACAAGATTGACGTTATAGCAATTGTGTAGATTAAAAACAATTTATGACGGGCAATTTACAAGAGCCATAAAATCTCAAGGGAAACACCTGACCGTTAATTCTCGGAACCAAGGAGGGGGAGAATTACGAGTGAACCATTGAAGGGTTGGAGATTGGATAGCTCTAATCACGAACGTTACAGAAATCTGATTTACGTAACGACCAATACAGATACTCCAAAAGGCGTGGACATTAACCACAAGGGCATCATTGGATCCAGGATGAAAAAGAATGGAGGAGACAATTGTATCCCTCTGGTGAAAAAAAATTTTTAGAACTGAATCTCTTGAACTTGAGAAAAGCACTTCTATCTAATATTTAAAAGGAGAAACATCCTTTTTTTTATGTTGCTAATGCAACGCTTTCTTCAAGTTAACTTTTTTTAGGCTCCAGAATCTAAATAGCCTAACTTGCAATAATTAATTTAGTTTTAATTTATCTAAAATATGGATTATGTGTAACAGATGAATGTGTTCTAGACTTAAGGATACACCTGTTATGTGGTCTCTGCAGACAACCAACAGATGCTGTGCTCTTAGAACAGATCCAGGTATATTTCAATATTTACCCAAGTACAGTTAAATTGATTTAATGTTAAATGTTTAAATTTGAAGAGATAAACATTTCTCTTACCATCCCGGGATCAGGGACACTTATGGTTTTAAAATTAATCCTAAAGCTATTAAATTCCAAAGCTATTAAATGTGGTATAAAAATGTTATCTTAAATATGTAACAGTAATGCTGAAGTTGATGTGTATCAGATGAATGTACTTAACGTACTTAATTCTTAACTACTTAACTAATGACTTGCTAAGACAAGTCAATAAAGTTCATTATCATGTATAAATTTTGTACATATAATTCATATTTTCTTTTTTCAATTATTTTTCTCTATGTCTTTTGTAAATAAAATATCTTTATTTTAATCTTAATTTAGACTCTTTATTTATTATTATTTAGTGTGTGATGTTTATTTAAATTACTATTATGTTTATTTAAAATTACTACTACAATCAGAAATTTACAGCGGGCTTGATTGTCAACCATAAGGATGAGATATGCTTCAAAACCACACAACGCTGTACAACTTTTAATTTTAATATAAAAAAAATCTATCCCAGATTGTACGATCACTCATACCATCAAATTGCACTAGTATAATTGGTGTGTTTCTGTCTGGAGGAGGGAATAGTTATAGGTTCCAGTAACGCCCTATAATTTTTATAAGTTCAATTTTAAATCTCTTCAACAGATACGAATATTGAAACTTTATTAATAAGATATTTTGTTTTAAAATTAAAATATTTCTAAAATAGGGTTTGTTCCTTGTAATAAATTTACAATGTGGAGTAAATAGTTATGTAATAGTGGCAATTTCATTGCAAACATTTACAATATATGTACACAGTTAATGTATTCCACTGGGTTTGACACCCAACTTTTTATATAAAGCAAAAATTAGTAAAATACAGATTGTTTTAAATAAATGAGTACATGAAAAGGCAATTTCAATTGCTAAATAAATTATTTTGATCTAATTTCTTTTTTAGGTTTACACTTGTAATGAGAATAATTCAATATTTGTCATAACGAGAAAAATAATGATAGTTTACTAATTTTATTTCATGAAATATATTATTAGGCACACTTAGAATATTATGAGAAACAATCAAAGCAACAAACTAAAATCTTCTTTACATATACTCATTCAAATTATCACATTGATGATTGTTTATATATTTTCTGTACGTTAGCTTAAAAAAGTGGCTGTAAAATGCTCAGATATTTCAACCGATCGCACATTACACTCACTACATCAGAAAAATTATAAGCGAACACTTGTATTTAAATATAACCATAAATTTTGGAGATAGAATATTTTTCTTAAATGATTGTTCATGAATATTATGTATTTTTTAAAGGCATTTAAGATAACGATGCAAGTGGTGGATGCATTGTAAATAATGCATATACATTATTCGAAACACTTAGAATATAATGAGATACCTTCAAAGCAACAAACTAAAATATTCTATACATATACTCATTCAAAGTATCACATTGATGATGGTTTAGATACTTTGTGTACGTTAACTTATAAAAGTGGCTGTAAAATTCTCTGATATTTCAACCGATAGCACATTACACTCACTACATCACAAAAATTCTAGATAAACACTTGCATTTAAATATAACCATAAATTTTGGAGATAGAATATTTTTCTTAAATGATTGTTCATGAATATTATACAGAAAAAGTGGTGGACAAATTGCAAATTATGCATATTTTTAAACTTGAACTAAAACAATAGGATTTGAAAGGCTGTCAAATGATCTTGTCCTTCCTATGGCTGCTGATAAAGCATTCTAGAATAATCACAACTACAAACAGAGGATTGAAGCCATCAGTTCTGAAGCCAGGAACAATCACCTCAAACAATGCAGCAATGACATTTTCTTATTGTGATTTCTGGTAGTTTCAAATAAGATAAACCAATTTTAGTTTAGTTTTTTCTGTTCCTATGTTTAAGCGATTGCTTTGTACACTATGCTTGAATATGACTAAACATAGCATGCAAAATTTATTTATCTTGCGTCAACGCAATTCATTTTTATGGGGATCCTCTACTGATACCGCGATACAATAACATAATAAGTTGCACGAAGCCTTATCAAAAACTGTAATCAGTGTAACAAATGACAACGTTTCGAGCATAGTGCGACAACTTAATACGGAGCATTTTCAGGAGAACATATTTTGTGGATAACAACCAGGGAGCAAATGGTTTAATGCATTTTTGGGAGGGAAGCATGTAATTTAGTCTCGAGTAGCTGCACTTTTGGTCTCCAACAGTAGAATTTAACTGCAGCAAGAGATTCAATGAAGAAAAGTTATTGAAATGGTTCGAGAATGACCACAGCAAATAGTCAGAAGAGGGCCTTTTCTCGATACTTGAATATTCAAGCACAGTGTTTAACGCCAAAGAGACAGCAAATTTTTAAATCATGAAAAATGTAATAATCTTTGTTTATATGACGACAAAACCCTTTAATTAAGTTTACTATTTGCGAATAGCACTATTCATCTTATTTAAATGCAGAAAATTAGCCGAAGTTTACTATTCAGAAAAAGCAGTAGGCAAATTCAAGGGATCGCTCTAACGCCGAGAAAAAGTCCCCTACGACAACTGCCATATTTTGATTCCGCGCGTAAAATTGGTATTCAAGAGAATGTGAGTAGACTAGGCCTTTTAAAGAGTACTACATAATATTGTGATTAAAGCGATGTTATTGAAGTGCTCCATGGTACAAAATTTAATTTGTTAAACTTTTTTATTTTGATTCTTTTTGATGCAAGTTTGCTATTTATTTCATTCTTTGAACTAATTAATACAACAAAATAACTATTTGTTAGTAAAAAATATATTTAGAACTGTTTCGTCATATATTTGGCGTATTTTACACTAATCCAAGCGTGTCCACTGCGGAAACAGACAAGTGTTTTTACTTGATTTTGCAAGTCTACAGCTGGCTCATTTTAAGCTCTCTGAAGAAACATTTTTTTGCCGAAAAGTGCTTTAAGCAGCACGGTCATGCAAATAAACTTATTGATTATACATACATATTGATTTTAATTATTGAACATACTTACTGATTTTAAAAGTCTATTTCTCGATTTCCAATGTTACAGTTATTGTACGGAAATTGTTCACCGATTTACGAGATGTCGGGAAGTTATATTTACTGAAAATTTATCTGCTGAAACATCTTGTAAATCAATCATAAATTGCTGAATAACACGATTCGGCTTTCCTGTTATTATTATTACTGATCAAGGCCGAAATTTGAATCTATTTAACCAGAGAATTAGTGAATATTGTTGGTACAAATCATTTGCACAGCACTTCACATCACACTCAGTGTAACAGACAAATTGAACGGTTTCACAGACTGTTAAAATATACTCTAGTGCTCTGAACTATTCAAAGCGGATTAAACCTCTGTTAGTTGTCCTCGAATTTCGTCCTGCCGCGAAAAATGACATTAATGTAACATGTTCAGAATTTGTTTATGGCACTACGCTAAGATTACTCTCTTATATGCTAAATTCTCAAACATCTCCTACATCTGCTACTGAAGTTTACGCCTTCCAACTTCGAGCACTTGGAAATTCTTTGACAGCTGGTTCCATATATCAATATGTTAACCGAAGTATATATGTTCACCCCTCTCTCAATACTGGTTCACATGTATCTGCACGTAGTAACTTCGTTATTACCTCCCCGTAACACCACATAATAGAGATGTGCAATGCGACATTACGAAAAGTTATTTGCTGCTGCTGCTGTAGGACAGCTGCCAGGACCTTTAACATTGTTTTTCAATTTGTATGGCATACAGCTATGTAAACTTTTGAACGTTAATACGGTAAAAATCACATAATGTTCACAGCTCTATACAACCGATTTCATTGGCAGCTTGGAATCTGCATTTATATTGAGAGATTTTAGAGCTGCACCTGTCACTTGCCCCCTTTTTATAGTCAGATATAGTTTATGAATTACATGCCAAAATAAAACAAAGTGTTTCTATCCGTAATGGTAGTCGTTTACATTTTCATAAGACACTAAATAATGTAACATAAGTTTAGTTTTTACATTCTTCATCATTGCCAACATGTGTTGTATTATTGCATTTCTTGTATTCTTTTTATACTATTTTTTACTGTATTTGTATTTAATAATTCATTTGTATTTTGCATTGTAATTGTACTTATATTGAAAATTAATTTAATGTATCTTTTACCTGGTTTACTGCGGGCGAGTGATACTTTGTAGTGCAGTTATTATCTTGTGCACATTGGTCATAGCAGTAAGCCAAAGCAAGTTGCGTAATATTGTAACGTTCCATTTTTTGGTCTCTTCTATTGCTACAATTATCTTGCTGCGCGATAATGATATAACGAACGACAGTTATTGATATAATCCCCTCTTGATGTTTCAATAAAGTTTATTTTAGCAAATATACAGTCTTATTTTGCCAATCATGTTATGGCACTTAAATAATGCTAAAAGCAACACCAAAACCTTGAATTACATACATTGCGTGAAAAAAAGTGCTTCGATTTATTAAATTATGAATAAACCCTTAAGCACCACGACGTACCTGCATACGTCATGCACTCTTCTATTTGAAATACCAGCGACAGGGAGTATGTGCGTACGTCCTCATTTTACGTACAGACTGCAATGCTCTATGTATCTGGGTTTTTTATACCGCTAAATGCTATTGTGATTGATTTTGTACGGGCTTTATAGCAATGATTGTTTTCGAACCTAAACAGATGGTGTTACGTGTAAAAAAACTCATTAGGTTTCATTAGTACTCATTAGCTAAAACTCATCGCACTGCGATTAAGATTACAACTTCAAACTTTATTTCTGTTTGTATAATATAAATAAACATTTATTTAATCTCCTTACATTACATGTAATTAAATAATTCATGTGTAATTAAAAATAACAACGTAAACTACTTTTGCGAAATTTTATATATCTGATATTCAGCATACTATCACTAAGTTGAATATGGTGCTTAAGGGGGGGATTATGGGACATTTTTATTATCTCTTATTTTGGGACAACACGGTTGCTATGTAAATAATTTTCTTTACTCCAAGATTTCCACAATTTTGTGTAATCAAGGAAAAATTGGAATTTATTCAAAAATATCATTAATATAAAAGTTTGAAGTATAGGAATTAAACAATATTTGAGTGATTTAGTGGACACTGATTATATAAGTTTTACTGTCTTTGTTCAAAGATATTTATTTAGATCTAGTTATATCTTCTTTACATAACGAAATTGTTAGAGTAATATTTTAAAAGAAGTTGTTTATCAAAATATGTTTGAGAAAACACACAAAGGCAGAAAAATATCTTTTTTAAACAAAATGACTTTTAGATATAATAGGTTTGATCTACATGTTTATATGCAGATATGCTATAGATATACATGAATTTTTGGAACGAATAAATTTAAATAAATAAATTTTTCCTACCGCCTAAAACATCAAATTATCTAGGGAAATTATTATTTCAAAAATATCCTTTAAATCTAAAAAGTAATTACGAGAACTATGATAAATATTTTGAAAGGAAGTTTTGAGTTAGAAATTTAAGAACATGTTAGTGACTTAAGCAATGGTGCTAAAATATATTTTGAAACCAACGTTCAGCTATTAATATCTCGACTCATTTTCCTCGCTTTTATGTAAAACGATCGATTAAAGTAATATTTTATAAGATGCTGTTTTTTATCAAGATGTGTTTGATATATACTAGATACAAAGGAATATATTTATTAAACAAATTGTCTTTAAGCTAAAAAAGATTTCAATGCAGATAAGTAATATGCTGGGTGTCAGTTTTTATCATTTAACAGCGCTTGCCCTTCCAGGTGATCCTGACTCGGCCGTTTGAAGGCGTAATATTACCGGGAGTCTGGAATAGCGCACAGAAGAGTTAGCTCGACGGGGCCAGGAATGTGGACTAATCACAACAGCCTTGCCGTAGTCGGTGGAGAAATAGGAAGCCGATCAGCTAGGTGGTCGTGGTTTTTGGACCATTCCCCATGTGTTCGGTTCTTGCGATGACTCTGGACTTGCAGTCAAATGCGGGAGAAGGCCCCTAGTATGCCAACCTCTGTGCCCGGTTTTAGGCCGGGGTTGACTCAGGGAAAAGGCTAGCTAATGTGATGAAAGCAAGAGATGAGGGAGACTCCATCTCCTATTGTAGGAGATGGAAACAGACAGCGTGAGACTGCTTGCATCATCCCTGTATTCTGAGATAAAACGGTGGAGGGATAACAGTAGCGTCCAAAATGGCAAGCTTATCGTAATCGTCTGTCAGGCCATGCGCATGGGGACGAAACCTCCGGGTCGAGTCACTCTATTTAATGATCTCTGATGATCTGGGGTATCACAGCTCGTGTTAAGCCTTTGCCATCGGACGAGAACACGTTTGGTTAATTTCGGGTTGCATAACTCTGTTGCAAGAGGAGCAGCGGGAAGAGAGCGAGCTCCTATAGGCTAGCTGGTCCCCCAGTACTTTCTTGTAGCAAAAGCGGTCGAACGCGTTTTGAAGGGTTTGTACATGGCTAATTTTTCTGTAGAAGTGTCTGTAGAGGTGTACACACTGAGTGGCATGCTAATATAGATTGCTTCTCTCGGTGACAAGTCCTCCTTCTCGCGTCGACTGGCTAGAGAGGACGACCAATGTCCCACCCATGTGATGTGACAGCATATAAACTGATGTCAGACATCTTGGTTTGTAACCAATATAGTGTGTTTATGCGCAGCCGGGACTTTCTGTGTCTGGTGGTTTGATTACAGGTTGTAATGGAATTAACTTTCACGGCATTTACTCCCGAGCGGGGGTTTATCCGGTTTCGTGAGTGGTGAAGGATGGCCCATTCTTCTCCTGGGTACCGACCACATTGCACGGTTAAGAAAGCTCTGAAAATATCAGAATAGAAAAAAACTTCTGTAGATACCAAAATGTCTATCGATTTCTTCGACTATTAACCTCTAGCACGAGGAAAATACCAAATTACCGTTTTTGATAAATTTCAAAATTTTATTTCAATATATAATTGTCATAGTATTTCATATAAAAATGCTCTTTGATGTTCTTAGGGGCAATCTAAAAAAAAATATTAAATGTAAAAAATCTATTAGATTTCTCAATAATAATAAAAAAATGGTTTTCACTTATATGCTCTACCCCGGGAAGCCCGGGTTGGATGTCCTAGTTTCTTTATTAATATAATTTTATCACAAATCAATGGAAGTCAATGTAGGTTATAATTTAATAAATATAATTTTTCAAAACTACGTTAAATATAATACTAAACGTAATGATGAACAAAAATAACGATGAACGTGATTCCATGTTATCATGTGCAAATTCTTTACACATTTACCGTTTTATGTCAAACATTAAAGGCAACTATTTTAAGAACATCAAAAGCGAAATACTTTAACATAGTAACATCACATATGGTGAAAGAGAAGGAATTTTTCAGATAACTCGCCTTTAAATTTAATTACACTTGGCAAAGTATATGGATTTTTTACTTTGTAAAGAGTCGAAAGGTGATCCGTCAAAAAGCACTTCCTGTATATTAATGCATAAATTGAATTACTTTTACTGAATTCATCAATCTTAATGTATTCGCCTATATCGAATATTATATTCGTTTTGAGGTTAAATAATTTTCCAAAGTAAAGTGATATAGAATAAAATTGTAGCACAAATATAAAAATCACTTGTTGTGGAATAAATATATCTTTTACTCATGTTATCGCATCTCGTTGAAAATTGTACATTATTAATGTAAGTTTTACTTTTTATGTTAAACAAAATATTAATTAAAATGTACTTCTCCATTATCCCGTCGATCACTTTTCATAACAAAAAACTATCGCCAAACAATAGGATTTAATGCCAAAAATGCATGATCGTGGAATTGACGTCAGAAGCATCACACGTGTTTGTTATGTCATCGTCTTTTTTAATTCGACATTTACCTGTATTTTCATTATGTTTTACTGATTTATCTTCATTCTTTCATTAATTAAAATAACAATAGTATCCTTAAAAGGTGGTGCTATGATATTAAAAGAGAAACAACATTGAAAAAATGTTGCGATGCATAGTTATGTACAATAGATCAGTTTCAACTGATGTCACAAACATTTATTTATCACCGAGAGGGATATTTCAGAAATATAATGTAAATAAATAAATATCCAAGTTTTTTTGTTCTGTTTTCATTAATATATCATAAATTTTATTGTTTAAGCTAAGTTGACTTATTGGTGAATGGGGCATTTCCAAATTCCTTGTATTTATTATAATATATTATATTATATTATATTATATTATATTATATTATATTATATTATATTATATTTTCCTCCTATGTATCATAGTTCTCTTTTTCTAGTAAATTTGCAATTATTTCGTCGTCAAGAGAGAGAGAGTGACTCTAACAGTGTTATCTATATACTCTTAAGCCCATATTTCCTCTTCACTTACACAAATCTTCTCCAAACACGTAGCTAAATTCAAACACGGAAAACTGACATGTTCAAAAACTAAGAAGCCCATTATATTTTCTTATTTCATAAACCTAAAGTTTGTACTAAAATTTAGACCTTCAAATGTACCATTTTTGTAATATTACTGGTTAACTGGATGCAAGACACGGGGGATTTTATTGTGTTTTATAAAATAAGTTGCCCCTTTTGCCCAGAAAAGGGAAACTGTAAAATTTTGATCGCGATCTGATGACCTTTTTGGTATAGACTTTTGAAGGCATATGAAGACGAAATTCGCGAAACAAAATTTTACAGTCGTAGAAAAAAAGGGATAATTCCCCATCTACTAACTCCGCCGCAAATCACCAGTTAAAAATGTAACTGGTATCGATTGAACATTGCTTGTGAATTAGATGAACGTTGCTTGAGAAAATATCTTGTGAAAATCTACAATGCTTCGTCAATTTCTGTCCACTTCGAAACTTTATTCTGTATGTTGTTTTTTCTCTCACCCTTTTCCTCCTACTTATCATAGTTCTTTTTTCCGAGTACCTGCCCAATTATTTCGTCGTCATCAAAACAGAGCGTGGCGGTAACAGAGTTTCCCACGTACTGGTGGCACCATTTGGGAACCACCTATAAGTGGTGCTCAAATGAAACGTGCATACAGAGTGCAGAAGTAAGTATTTTATTACAACTCTAAAAATAATCACCGTATTTGTTGAGGCATTTGTCCCATCGTGTCACCAGTAGGTCGATACTCCTGGTGTAAAACTCTTGATGTTAATCTCGGAAGAATATTTGTATCCTATCCTTCACTTCATTTTCCTAAGTAAACTGTTGTCCTCGGAGTGCCTTCTTAAATGGTCCGAAAATTTGAAAATCACAATGCGACAGGCCTGACTGTACCATGTCATCGACAGTGATAGTTGATGCATCGCTGAATGCAGCGCGGACCTGACCTGTTCTCGGTGCATCCTTTCCTGTCTGGCTGCCTAGTCTGAAACTCTTGCACCAGTTTTCACAGCTGTACGGCCTAAACATTGTTCAACATAAACATTCTTTATTCGGTAAAAAATGCCTGCGTTCGTTGCCCCTTCAGACACCAAAACATGCTCTACTCCTTGCTGCTCAACTCTGGTTGCTTTCATCCTGTTCAACCTATGTTTTAGCCGTCAGCTACATATACACAACGTCTTTCCAAATGATGCAACTTTGTCTAATGCGCCAATTAATTGTTGATTAATTTAATAGTGTTATGTTGTCTCTAAAGCAAGAGCAGAAGTAAAAAATATCAAATAAAGTAAATAAAATAAGGATAAATAACATAAAGTAAATATTAAATAATAATAAATTAGAATTATGTACTGGTACATACCGTTCGTTTGATGTATATGGAGGAAATTTATACCATGGTGTTTTTGTTCAGGTTTTAGACGACTAACAAAGAATGATGGTAACTGCGCTGCTTCTTCTTCTGTACCAGAAATATCTGTCGTCTCATTATCCTCTTCGATTGGTAACCCTTTGATTACAGGGTCGGTATATATGTCGTCCCAGTGATTATTTCTTATTTCTATTCATATCATTTTTTGAAAGATAATATCTGCCATACATTTGAAAAATCTACCGCAAAGAAAAATTTGCAAATTGTGCGAATAAATATAAATATAGTCTCCAATTCAGCCCGTAAACAAAAGGTTAAGTGATAATATTTTTCTGTTTTATTTAGATTATTATCACTTCCTTTATCAGATTGATCACTGAGCTCTTTCAAAAGATTTCTCACCACTTCATTAGTAAGAACACGCTGACTGCAGACTATAAGTGCAAAATATAATTGCAAAACACACCAACAAGTAGACCATTACATCAGCATATCAGTATCGGTAGCCATCTATCAATCATTATTCGAAATACGGACCAACCACAAATACTATTTTTGTTTTTATGTATTTCTATGCATTTTAGTGATATGGGTCGATTAGACGCAGTCGCGATGTCACATTTAACCGAGTTAAAATGTCAATTTTAGGTGCGTTCGTAAATATATAAATACGTAGTAACTATAGTCGTCGGCTGGTCCACCCGTCTGCTCGTCTGTCCGCATATAAAAGCGCGAAAACTACACAACCGAATGATTTGAAATTTAATATATATATGACCGTTGCAGAATTTAGTCGAGTCATTTCAAATTTTATGAAAATCGAATCAAAACTTAAAAAGATATTAATCAATGTTTTCTTTATTATATTAAATCGTATCATGTGTAAAATAGGATATAATATATATTAGATATAACATATAGTATAGGATATAGTGCAAGCGCAAGTCATTTGACTGAGGAAAACAAATACGGACAAACCAGATCTTTTTTCATGTCATTTTGATATATATATATTGGATATAGTATATAGGGCAGGATATAGTAAAAGCACTGGGGAAAGAAATACCGGCAAACCACATCTTTTTTCATATGCCAAGCGACCATTATTATTCAAAATTATTTTTTTGAATAAAATTGCATAAAAGTTACATTTTTAGAAATATCGTTAAAAAAAAAAAGTCTGCTTGAGATATGAGTTAAAATGTATAGATTCTGAGATAACTTCAGTGGAAATTAGGTTAACAGCCTATTATCGCAATCCATTAAAATAAATAAACAAAAAAATCATTCATCGTGTGTCATAGAAATATTGAACCATGGAGGTAATCATTCGCAAATAAATATCTCCATGGTGAATTTTACAGCGCTGCCTGGTGTCGAAAACAGATTCGCATCTGTAAACATGGCATACGTGATAAGAAAAAAAAGGCATCCTTATTTCACTCATAGCAGACGATAAAGTTTATTTCACTGAAATAATAACGATGATTTTTTACATTGTAAAACTAGTTATAAAACGAACACACCTCATTTTTCACATTTAACGTATAATTTCCAACTTGTTTTATTTTTGTTAAAAAAAAAACAATTATTTAAGTCTGAAAAAGTTAAAAACAAAAGAAATTTACCTAGTTGAGGAATACATAAAATATAAGATGTCGTAAATATAACCCGGGGAGCTATCATGAAATAAATTTCAGAAATGGGTCCCATTCAGGGTAATAAGATTGTCAAGGCGAATAGAATTTAAGGAAATACCTTGTATAATTTTAAGTGTACTAACTGAAATTAAACTTAACATTTAATATTAATAACACATTTCGTCAAGAGGTCGTTTAGATATTATTCGAAATGTCACAATGGAAATTACTGATTCCGTCTGAGAATATTTTGAATAAGTTAAAGTAATATTCGGTTGAATAAAGGGCTCGTTTCGTGGAATTACATGCTTGAGTTTCATTTATACCGAAATATTTTATAACACTTGAATAGGGAAAGGAAACATAAATTTTAATTTGTTGTCACAGTACCGTATTCATTTCATTCATTCTTAGAAGATCTACATTCAGGAACTATTATATTTAGGTTCCTTAAAAGTAATTTTCTGAATAACATTGTATTTGTTATCAGCTGGTTTGAGTATGTCCAGAATTATTCTACAGAATAGCGATATTAATTTATTTAATGAGTAAGTTATTAAATGTAAAGTAACACAAGGTACACTCTAAAAACGATATTTTTAAAACTGAGCAAAAAATACTCAAATCTAAGTATGTCGCATAGTCAAAATTGCTCAAGTTTGAAACATGTTTAATTTCTGAAAACATGCACACACTCAAGATTAAAACATCATGTGCTCATATTTGAGTATGTCCCTGTTTCAAACAACAGTAAAGAACAGTTAGAAAACAAGAACGAAAAATCATGCGTCAAGCATAGATTATGTAGCACTTTCCAACGCTTCTAAAATAATTTTACAAATCATTACCGTTTAATAAGCTGAAAGATGACATCTAAGTAAACAATTTGGAAAACGCATAACATATTTAAAAACGTAATTTCAGGAATTTTCAATATATACAATATTCGGAAAAATATCAGAATACTTTTATGTAGCCCTGTATATGATCTATAGATTTGTATATATACATAGGATGCTAAATTTTAGTTTAGTTAGGAAACGCGTAGCACAGTTTAAATTCTCCTTCTGGAGTTTCTGTCAATAAACGGAAATGTGTTCGTGAACTTTTGTGTTGCCCTGTATAGGATCTACAGAATTTATACACACCACGTAATAGACAAAAAGCTAGCTAAGATTAAAATCGCGTTCAGTAACTTAAAACGCACTTCCAGGAATTATTGTTAACGGACAGTAGAGAATTCTTTTGTGTGTCCCTGTAAATGAACGATGACTGCTATACACACACTATTCTGTAGTAAGCCTCTTGTAATGCACCTTAGTAATATATATAAACTTCAATGCGTTTAAAATAGTGGAACATTATTTAAATAAGCCGCAGACGATTTTTCTCCATAGACGTAATGTAACGGAATTATTTTGACTGTCCCTGTAAAGTAACTCTAAGTGCTATACACCTACTATTCCATATTAAGCTTCTTCTAATGCATCTTAGTGATCTATATAAATTTCAATGCGTTTACGATAGTGAAACATTTTTAAAATAAACCGCAAATGATTTTTCCCCATAGACCGCAATGTAACGGAATTCTTTTGAGTGTCCCTGTAAGAAAACTATAAGTGCTACACACTTCAGTTGAAATAGGGAACGTGCCATAGATAACGACAATAACATATAAAAATTGCAGAGCAATCCGAGCATATTTACGGGAGTTAGAGCACGGACAGACGGCCAGACGGCCATCCGGCCAGACAAACCGAAGTCATAAGGCACTTTTCAACTAGGTTGGAAAGTGCTAAAAAGCGCCAGTGCTGCCATTTCTCTATCTATTAACGATTATGGAAGGATAACCTAAATTTACGCTTATACCCAGAGCCAGCCTCGAACCCGAGTCCTACTAGTTACAAGCCTATATCCTTATCCACATCGCCATGCAGATCACATGCGTGGGTTATTTTAAATGTAAGTCATCCAATGTTTTGGACGCATAAGTGTCATTTTTATCAGTGTATAGATAACTTTCTTAAGGCTGTTTAGCTGTATCATTAGATGATATTATTGTTTCATATAAATGAGATGCTTGACGAAATGTAACTCATTATAAAACATAGAAGAATGAAGAAAGTAAAAACAGTCAGTTATTTGCTCTTTTAATATAAGATATTTATTTATTTATTCATACATCAAAATTTATGTTACACCATTATTATTCCAAAAATCTCTCTAATTACGTGATGCTTTCAAAGAAAAATATTTTCCTGTGTAGGTCTAAATACTACTCCACCATTTATTTATTTTAAAAAATTACTTCATATGAATAATTAAAAAATTTTCTCAAAAACATTTAGAATTAGTTTATAAAGTGTTATGCAATTTTAAAAACTTTACCTCATATAAATATTTATGTTTTTTTTTTCTGAAACGTTTAGAATTAGTTTATAAAGTATTACATTTTCAACAGAAAAGTTAAGTAACCCAAACAACACTAGCAAAAGTAAAAACAAAGTATACTTCACATATTTTACCACTCTGTGTGTATTTATTGCTTTGTCCGTTTATTTATAAGGATCATAGACAATTATTATAAAAAAATTCCTTTTTAATACATAACAAGTACGGATTTTTACCCAAGTAAATATAAAAATATTGTCTGGGTTCCGAGAAATTGATTATTCGTGTTATTAGATAGTTTGATGAGTCACAGTTCAAGGATTGAAATCCAAAAAAGCTGACTGTGAACAATAAAAAAATTTTATGTGTCTAATAATAGTTCTATCAACTTGCTTCTTCGCTAATAATTCTGTTTGAAAAAATGAACAATTTATCAAATGCAAAAATTAAGTCAATCCTTCTTGCCTTTCTGACACTGATTTTTACAGAGTTGTTTTACTGGAAAATAATGAATTTCTTTTTTCTAAAGAAAAACCATTATGAATCATTGCATAAAGTAATTTCTGCTTCATCTATTTATTTTTTAAATCGTCGAAAATAAACATGTAAATGCACCTCAGAAATATTATATACATCGGTTCTGTATCTTGAATAGAGGTCAAAAGAACCCAGGGGTCTCAGGAATCTTACTTTTCCTCCGAAGATGCAAGTTTGCATCATGTCACATTTTATTTTATTTCTGATTTCATATTGGACACAATAAAATGAAATTTTCACCACTAATAGGTCAATATCTCCTTGATTTAACATAATTATTTCAATGTTCTACAATTCATATTTAATTATTTTAAAAAAGTTTAAATTTTTAAAAAAAGTAAAAAAAACTTTTTTTCTTGGTATCCACTGCGCGCAAGGTTGTAGCAAAAATATTGCTTCCAAAATAACAAACAAAACTGATAATGATGTAAAATGGATGTATCTTAAACTTATACTTCCATTTCAAAAAATTAAAAATTTAATGTTTTTTTAGTTGAAATTTAACTTATAAAAAGTTTAAAAATTCCTTTTTTTGTTGAAAAAATGTCAATTTAAAAAATATTAATTTTTTAATTGCTTGGAATTGAAGTATAAGTTCAAGATACATCCATTTTACATCAGTATCAGTTTTGTTTGTTATTTTGGATGCAATATTTTTGCTACAACCTTGCGCGCAGTGGATACCAGGCGAAGAAGTTTTTTTTACTTTTTTTAAAAAATGTAAACTTTTTTTTAAATAATTAAATATGAATTGTAAAACATTGGAATAATTATTCTAAATCAAGCAGATACTGACCTATTAGAGGTAAAAATTTCATTTTATTGTGTGTTATATGAAATCAGAAATAATATAAAATGTGACATGATGCAAACTTGCACCTTCGGAGGAAAAGTAAGACTCCTGAGACCCCGTAATGAAATATTTATATTTTACCTATTCTTTATGTGTCTAATTATAGGACTATTGATTTTCTTCTTCATTATTAATTCTGCTTCAAAAACTGAACAATTTACCACATGTGGATATTACGTTAATCCTTCTTGTATTTCTGACACTGATTATTACAGATTTTTCTACTGGAAAGTATAATATATTAAGTACTTAAATTAAAGTAATTGCAGCAACTTCATAATGGATAACTCGAGGTGGACGTTTGAACACATTTAATTTACAATTTAAATCACAATACGTACATCTACACAAACACGTACATCTAACAACACGGAACAGAACATTCTACACATGACAGTAAACAAAACTTAATATCCTTAGTTGCCGTAGATTGCTGTGGTGCTGCCATCTATTACTTACATTTTGAACTAGACACCACAGACTCTCCCCTCCTTACTCTGGATATTTCGTGGGAGATTTTCTTTTCCTGGTGGATCTTCTAGGTACCTGTTGGGAAAAAGAAGAGTTAGTATTTACAGTATCTGTAGCATGATCACTAGAAGTATTGGGCACCATGGATTTCACTTTAGAGTCGACTGGAGCAGGACTTGGAGTATTTGGGAGGACACAGTCATCTGGTTTAGGATTTGGAGGAGCTGGGACAACAGAGTCAGCTGGTTCAGGATTTGGAGTAGATGGAACAACAGAGTCAGCTGGTCGAAGATCTGAGACACTAGGAGGCATTAGCTGAGAATCACTTTTGTGACTTTCTGTACCACTTTCTTCAGAATTTGAATCATTATTTAGATGTATCTTCGAACCGACATTAGTTATCTGATCAACATGCCTTTTCCAAATATTCGAACCAACTTGAATTCTATAATGCAACTTGCCCTCTCTTGCAATAATGCGACCAATTTTCCACTTGGCTTCTGGAGTGTAATTTCTTACAGCCACTTTCTGGTTGATTTGAAATTCTTTTACTTTAGAATTGACCTTTCTCGCATTTTGTTTATCATGCACAAAATTTGTAACGCTTGGAAGTATCAAATCTATTTTCGTTCTTATATTTCTATTGAGAAATAGAGATGCAGGACTTTCCCCCGTAGTAACATGAGGCATCTTCCTATACTGTAAAAGAAAGTTATTCAATTTCATCTGCAATGTACCAGATTCTGAAGATAAGGCTTTTAACCCTTTTTTAAGAATCTGCACATATCTCTCTGCCTGCCCATTTGTAGCTGGATGGTATGGAGCACTAAACCTATGTTTAACCCCATGATTCTTCAAAAATGTCTCAAATTCTTCAGAAGTAAATTGTTTTGCGTTATCTGATACCAGAGATATAGGATACCCGTATCTTGCAAAAAGAGAAGAAAGACAAGTAATTGTATGTTCTGAAGTTGTATTAGGGACAATAAAAACTTCAGGCCATTTGCTATGAGCATCAACCACCAGCAAAAGCATTTTACCCATCACAGGACCAAAATAATCTATATGAATTCTTTGCCATGGAGCTGTAGGCCATTCCCAATGATGAGTATCTACCTTAGGAGGATTATTTTTTAAATTGACACAAGTAGTGCAATTTCGTGCAAGATCTTCAATATCTTGGTCAATTCCTGGCCACCAAACAAAACTGCGAGCTAAGGACTTCATTTTCACTATACCAAAATGTCCATAGTGCAAATCATGTAAAATTTGTTTACGGTGAACTTCTGGGATAATTACTCTACATCCTTTTAAAATGCAACTATGTTGAAGAGTAAATTCTTCTTGTTTGCCACCAAAAAGTAAATTTTTAGGAATTGGAGAACCAGAAATTAGATGATGAAAAAGTTGACGTAATAAAGGATCAGATTTTGTAGCTACAGCAATTGATTTGGCGTTTAGAGGCAATGTAGAAATTTGGTTAATTTGAAAAAATTCAGATTCATCAATTACATTACTTGAATTTAATTGTGGGGGTAAATCTTCACTACGTAATGGAAGTCGTGAAAGAGCATCGACATTTCCATGTTCGGATGTTTTCTTATACCGAATATCATATTTAAACGCTTGTAAGTATAATGCATATCTTTGCATCCGAGCAGCTGAAAGAACAGGGATACTTTTATTTGGAGAAAATATGGACACGAGTGGTTTGCTATCTGTAAATAAAGTAAACCTATTACCATATAAATATTGAAAAAATTTCTTTACACCAAAGATAATAGCTAGAGCTTCCTTATCCACCTGGCTATACTTTTTTTCTGCATTCGTAAGCGTTCTGGACACAAAACCAATTGGTTTTTCCACGTTATCTGGCATCACATGCGAAAGAACTGCAGAGATACCATATGGAGAAGCATCTGTTGCTAATACTAAAGGCAATTTAGGGTTGAAATGAGTAAGAACTCTTTCTGAAATAATTTCCTTTTTTATATCTTTAAATGCTTGTTCACAAACAGGAGACCAAATAAATTTTACATTCTTTTTGAGCAAGTGATTTAAAGGATGGGCAATTGTAGATAAATTTGGTACAAATTTAGAATAATATGTGACTAAGCCTAAAAAAGCTTTAACTTGTGACACATTAATTGGTCTAGGAGCATTGACAATAGCTTCAATTTTATCTTGCGTTTTATGAATACCTTGCTTATCAATTTTATAACCACAATATGTAATATGGTCAGCCAGAAAAATTGATTTATCTTTATTTATCCTAATATTATATTCACGTAATCTTTCTAAGACTTGTTTTAGTCTTTTTAAATGAATTTCATCCGTTTCCCCTGTAACACCAATATCATCAATGAACACAGTGACACCATCAATACCACTTAATATTTGTTCGATAGATCGTTGCCAAATTGCTGGAGAGCTAGTAAGACCCATTGGTAACTTTAAAAATTGAAATAAGCCCTTCGGAGTATTTATAGTTAATAGTTCTTGTGATTTTTCGTCTACAGGTAACTGAAGATAAGCTTGATTTAAATCAATTTTTGTAAAATGTAAACCACCACCTAAAGTAGCTAACATGTCCTCTACCCTAGGTAAAGGATATTTTTCCACCCTCAAAAATTTATTTACTGTAACTTTAAAATCTCCGCATAAACGAATTTTCCCATTTGGTTTTACCACTGGAACTATAGGAGTTGCCCACTTACTACTGGTGACAGGTTTAATAATACCTCCATCCTGTAACCTTTGAATTTCATCATTTACTGCATTACGTAGAGCATACGTGACTGTTCTAGCCTTACAAAATATGGGCGTAGAACCTTTTTCTAGATAAAGTTCTGCTTTCAAACCTTTTATTTCACCCACTTTATCCGAAAATAAATCAGAAAAATCATTTAATAATGTTTTCAATTGATCCGTAGAATTTGCAATTTCATTTACATACACAGATTTAAAGTTAGTAGGGAACAAATTAAATGCAGCTACCCAGTCTCTGCCAAATAAAAGTGGGAAATTATCTTCTTTAATTAAATACAATTTAAGATTTTTAGTAATATTTGCATAAGAAACATCTACTGTTACATAACCCACAGGTGTAAACACCTCACCCGTTGCCGTTCTCAACTGAACATCTGGTGGAAAAATTTTATTATTCGGAAAAATTCTCCGAAAACGATTTACAGGTGCCGCAGAAATTCCTGAGCCCGTGTCGACCTCCATTTCAGCTTTAGCTTTATTTTCAATTAAAACCCATACTTTTATAGGTGTAGAACTTTTATCATGACTGACAGATAAAATGTCGACAGTTTGCAATACATTTGTTTGTTTCTGAGAACTGCTTTTACATACTTTACCAAGATGGCCTCGTTTTTTACAAATTTTACATATAGTATTGATATGCTTACACTTATTAGCAAGATGCGATGGATTTCCACATCGATAGCATTGTAATTTATTTTTATTTACATCAAAATTCCCTTTATTTACATTATTTAATTTCGGTTTCTGGAAATTATTTGAAATTTTATTCGGTTGAATATTTTTAGAATATGCCAATTTATTGACATTTACATTTTTATTTTTCAATTCAGATATATCCTGCTCATTATTTTGCAAAATAATTGCTTTTTCAATAGCTTTCTCAAAAGTTAAATCATCTATTTGTGAAAGTAATTTACTTTGGATATTTTCATTTTTTAAACCTCGTAAAAATTGTTCTAACAAATTTTCATTAAGTGTTTCACCAGCAAACGCACAAAATGTGGTTAACTTCTTTAATTTTGAAACAAAATCTTGTATAGATTCGTTCTCATTTTGATAAGAGTTACGGAATTTTATTCTTGAACAAAATTTATTAGGGGCGGGGCTTAGGTGCTTTAACAGAATTTCAACTATTTCGTCGTATTTTAATGCTTCAGGATTTTTCGGAAATGTTAAATCTGACAGCAAATTATACAATTTTGGCCCCATACAGGAAATAATTGCGGGTACCTTTTTTTTTTCTTCAACATCATGTAATAGAAAACTCTGTTCCAATCTCTTTACGTATGATTGGAACGTTTCAATGGAATCATTGTATTCCTTGAAATTTGCAAACATTATGAACTTTTATTTATTTCAGAGAAGAAAAAAAAATGTCAGCACTTACCACCCTCGAAATGATGTACGCCTTCAAAATATTACTGCAGCATATACAATTGTAGATGTAAAAAACGAAACTTCGCCATTTTGCGAATCAGGTGGAATTTCTTCTTATATTAATTCCGGTAAAAACCTTGACCTGCGTCGCCATAATATAATATATTAAGTACTTAAATTAAAGTAATTGCAGCAACTTCATAATGGATAACTCGAGGTGGACGTTTGAACACATTTAATTTACAATTTAAATCACAATACGTACATCTACACAAACACGTACATCTAACAACACGGAACAGAACATTCTACACATGACAGTAAACAAAACTTAATATCCTTAGTTGCCGTAGATTGCTGTGGTGCTGCCATCTATTACTTACATTTTGAACTAGACACCACAGAAAGTAATGAATTTTTTCGCTGGAGATATGAAAGAAAACCATTATGAATTATTGTATAAAATAATTTCTACTTCATCTATTTATTTTGTTCATCAACGAAAATAAACATGTAAATTCACGTCGGAAATATTACATACATGGATTTTTGTATATTTCATAGAGAGGTCAAAAGAATCCATCAATGAAGTATTTATATTTTATATATCCTACAAAAATGATTTCATGTAAAAAAATCTAAACTTTTTTCTAATTCTTTTTACATTCAATCAACAAAAGCCGAGAAGAATATAAGTTATATATGAATAAAAATTAATAATGATTAAAATAATTTTTCAGTTAAATATTTCATTAAAATATAACTATTTGAATAAAATTTATATATATATTTTTTGTCATTTGTGCATTTTATATTAATTTTTCTCATTAGTTCTATGATCTAATTTATGTAATCTTGATATTTCCCGTAACTATTTTTACCTCGATCCAAAATTCAACACACACTCATAATAGAAAACTAGTCGTAGGGTGTCACCGTAATATTTACCCATCATGGATATGCATGATATAAAATATGAAAATAAAACAGGTGTAAAATACTTATAAAATGTATTGCAATTCGATTAAAATCGTGGATTGATGACGTCATAAACTTTGAATCGAGGCTAACGAAAAAGACAGGCTACCGCGGTGCATTCCACTTTTTTTTTTTTTTTTACAGACCGCTAGAGAGACGTCATGCTCTTTTCGTACACTTTCATTAGTGCATTCGAACATCACGTAATTCCGGCGGTCTGTAAAAAACTCCTGCCGGCCTGTACCGGGAGGAAAAGGTAGCTTTCCTATATCTTCGTTTTAAAATTTTATCAAGCAGGGCGGTCGCTCTGCCAAGCCAAGCTTAAAAAAAAAACGCCACACAAACAACGCCAAGAACTGAATTAGACCGCTACTGCTTATTTACAGGAATCAACTTCGCAATGTTAAATCGACAAAACATGCCAGATTAAAATATCAGATATCAAATAAACCAAGCGTCGCAGAAAAAAAAACGAAAACTAGAAGAATCTAATGAAGAATTTCTTCAATTTAAGACCAAACTCATCTTCATAAGTGATTTATAAACAGAGATATAGATTTTTTTAAAAACGTCGAGATACTTAAAATGATCACTTTTTTCTTCGTCAAACTTTTTTTTTCAAACAACCTACAGACCTTAATATTCGGCAGAATAAAAAAAGGATTGCATTTTTGGACAAGTAATTACGTAATCTATGTGCTTTTATAAAATTCAGTGTAAAAAAATATTATTTTCTATCCTTAATTAGCAAAAAACTGTTAATTAACTTGGCGATTATAAAATTATGCCAAAACAGAGATAAAACATGCCAACGACCATGTACCATCTCTATAATAAAACTGTAAGTCATGTGACTGTCCTCAACAGTTCCGGGATGCCGCATCGCTTTTTCATATGCCAAGCGGCCATTTTTATTCAAAATTATTTTTTCGAATAAACTGCATAAAAGTTACATTTTAAGAAAGATCGTTCAAAATAAATTAATATTTGAGAGATGACTTGCGTTCAATTATGTATATATTCTGCAATAACTTCAGTCGAAAGATTCGCAGTTCAAATTCTCTATTCATAAAAGTAAACAAAAAAAAGATTGATTCGTCGTGAACATTTAAAATATTAAATCATGGAGGTAATCATTCGCAAAGCAAGTTCTCCGCGAATGAATTTTTGGACCGCTGCCTCGCGTCAAAAAAATAATTCGCACCAGTGAGACAATCAAAGTTTACCATAATTATGTGCTATACAACTCAACTTTCGGACCTTTTCTTGACGTAAATTGAACTCATGTAATAATATTTAATGAATCAGATTTTTAGCATTTTTAAAATCGCTAATACAGCTTTTATTTATCGCGTGTACAAATTAGAAATGATACTTTGATTTTGAAATCAAATGTTTTGATTTATGATATTATTTCTTATTTATTTATTTATTTTCTCTTTTAAATGAAAAGTGTGAAGTATTTTAAATTTGTGTAATATAAGCATTTTAGATTAAAGTTAAGTATTTTAAATGAAATGAGTGACAGGTTTATAATTTAAAATTAAATTAATTGTAGTATGAATGACGGTGATGGGAACGATATTTGGCGAATTATCATCTGCTCCCGGCTAACAAAAATACTCATAATTAAAAAAAAAAGAATAAAAATAAATAAATGATAGTTTGTTGTAAATAAATATTGATATACATATCAAAAATAATTTATAGAATTAAAATAAAAAATAAAAGTAAATAAACAACAATTTCCATAACAAAGTTTTCGCCAAATTGGCGGGGGAGGGGGGGGGAATCGCGCCAACGTGCGTATGTGACATTTGTGATTGACATCTACCAGATTGCCATACGAAGCAAAATCTAGCCTAAAACGCCAGGTTGGCCAGGCATAAAATCGCCATTTTGGCACCAAAATGATACCCCGATGCGTCTGCGACAACTGTACCCAAAAGGACCCATCATTAAAAATGGTTAATAATATAGAATTAAAGTAAAATAATGCAGAAAATTATTTTTGTATACACTTACTAAACACATAAAATCATATTGATGGTTTTTAGATTAGACATTTACGATGGAAATTTTATTTGGGGTATGTTATATCCAACGGAATGAGTATGAGATATATATATTCTAATCACATATTATATACCCATGAATATACGGTAAATTAATGGGAAGTGAGAGTGTTCACCATTAGGCTGAGGACCCGTTTTCCCTTATGGGATTTCGGCAACGAGGCTGGGGTTCACTCTCGCTATCCGCCCAAGTGAAAAGTTAGTGGGCCTTAGAGGGAAGGTTCCACTAATGTCGCTTCGACCTAAATGTCATCAAACTCACTTGGGAAAGAGAGCTTGAAGTGCAGGTAGGCGTACGCCCCCGCTTCGCTCTCCGGCCGAAGAGCACCACCTAGGGGGTCCCCGGGTAAACCGGATCCTCCATGGTCGTGACTCGTATGGGCTCTCCCGAGCCTGGAATCGGCGGATGATGCACGCCTGCCGTCGGCAGGCGCGACCTCTGTCATACCCATGAATATACTATACATATCTATATCTACTATATCAATAGAACCGTCTTCAATAGTCTTTTATATTTCTACTACGTAATATTAACTTTAGAGTTACAATATAGAGAGAAAAAACGGGTTGCTGTAATTAGAATTATAGGTGCCAATGTTGGCGCGGCGTATTTTACCTGTTACGAATTTTATAGTCAGTAGACATTAAGCAGACATGCCGAATTAAGAGAATTACGCTATTATAAAAACTCCCGAACTATATCAAGAAAGGGGAGCAGAGAAAAACAAAGTCGTACTAGGCATCTAAAAGGAAGTTCGCGAATTTTAATCAGATTGTACGTCATGGGAAAAAAGTCCTGACAGAAAATATGGTTTAAAGGGAATGCGATTATCAAAACTGGCCTTCAAAAGTTCAATTTTCCACCAAACTATACTCGAAAATTACGTGTAATAATATGTAGCCCGATTATGGCACATTACTCAAGACGTTTTAGATGAGAATAATGATAGATTTTATAATCTTTCGCAATCGAGTCTACAGCCAAAGTTAACGAAAAACAAAAACAAATATTAGCAACAATATGGTTCAGTGTAAATGTGGATATCATTGAAGACTTTCACAAAATAGACTTCATTGCATCAAATCGTATTAACTAAAATACGCCAATTGGCAATGGACCCAATTACGAAAAATTACTTAATATGTTTAAGAATCTCCGCCTTAGCGAACATATTGCAACTGATAAGCAAACGGACATGAAGGACAAATGCTTAAGTGGGTTAAGCGGTTTTTATCATGGAAGATGAAATACATAACAACAAAAAATATGCAAAATGCTACCATGATCACAAAAGTTCTTGATTTGTCTATTAGAATCATCCGGTTTGGCGAAGGATTAAGGAAAAAAATTAAATTATGAATAAAAGTAACGTGTTACAATGCTTAACATACATTTAAGGGAGACCAAACTGGTCGCCAGTGGCGGATAGTCTGTATTATAATAGCACAAATCAGTTACAAGTTATAACAACATCAAATTTCATCTGCAAGTCAGCCATTTTCTTCTGAAGATATTTTTTTTTTAAATAAAACTTCATAATTATAAGAACACACATATTATCATACATTTAAATATGACTGCAAACTGTGGCAGATGACTGTTTCCAACATGAATAAGTATGAGAAATTCCCGTCAAGCGTATCGATCTGGGTGGCTCAGTCGCAGAGCGGCGGTACGGTATGCGTAAGGTCCCAGGTTCGAGTCCTGGCCCAGGTCAATTTTTCACTCGTGTTTGTTTAGTGCATTTAATTGTCTGATAAAATGCGTGTTCTTAAAATATTGTAAAATAAAGTAATCAGAGGTAGTGTTTATGCTTTAAAAAATATATAATATACGTTTTTGAAAGATCTTTAAAAATAAATTAGTTTTTGAGGGAAGATGTACCTTCTAAAATGTATACATTAAGAGTTATCGACATTTAAAATTTCTTTCCAAACGTAAACAAAACTTTTGAAATGAATTAAAGGTGATTCATTTATTTCTATAAAAAAAAAAAAAAACGGTAAAGGACAGGCATTTCGTTCGCAGGAATACCTTTCACGTCATTTTTCTATAAATTAAGTCCCCGGGTAAACCGGATCCTCCATGGTCGTGACTCGTATGGGCTCTCCCGAGCCTGGAATCGGCGGATGATGCACGCCTGCCGTCGGCAGGCCCGACCTCTGTCATACCCATGAATATACTATACATATCTATATCTACTATATCAATAGAACCGTCTTCAATAGTCTTTTATATTTCTACTACGTAATATTAACTTTAGAGTTACAATATAGAGAGAAAAAACGGGTTGCTGTAATTAGAATTATAGGTGCCAATGTTGGCGCGGCGTATTTTACCTGTTACGAATTTTATAGTCAGTAGACATTAAGCAGACATGCCGAATTAAGAGAATTACGCTATTATAAAAACTCCCGAACTATATCAAGAAAGGGGAGCAGAGAAAAACAAAGTCGTACTAGGCATCTAAAAGGAAGTTCGCGAATTTTAATCAGATTGTACGTCATGGGAAAAAAGTCCTGACAGAAAATATGGTTTAAAGGGAATGCGATTATCAAAACTGGCCTTCAAAAGTTCAATTTTCCACCAAACTATACTCGAAAATTACGTGTAATAATATGTAGCCCGATTATGGCACATTACTCAAGACGTTTTAGATGAGAATAATGATAGATTTTATAATCTTTCGCAATCGAGTCTACAGCCAAAGTTAACGAAAAACAAAAACAAATATTAGAAACAATATGGTTCAGTGTAAATGTGGATATCATTAAAGACTTTCACAAAATAGACTTCATTGCATGAAATCGTATTAACTAAAATACGCCAATTGGCAATGGACCCAATTACGAAAAATTACTTAATATGTTTAAGAATCTCCGCCTTAGCGAACATATTGCAACTGATAAGCAAACGGACATGAAGGACAAATGCTTAAGTGGGTTAAGCGGTTTTTATCATGGAAGATGAAATACATAACAACAAAAAATATGCAAAATGCTACCATGATCACAAAAGTTCTTGATTTGTCTATTAGAATCATCCGGTTTGGCGAAGGATTAAGGAAAAAAATTAAATTATGAATAAAAGTAACGTGTTACAATGCTTAACATACATTTAAGGGAGACCAAACTGGTCGCCAGTGGCGGATAGTCTGTATTATAATAGCACAAATCAGTTACAAGTTATAACAACATCAAATTTCATCTGCAAGTCAGCCATTTTCTTCTGAAGATATTTTTTTTTTAAATAAAACTTCATAATTATAAGAACACACATATTATCATACATTTAAATATGACTGCAAACTGTGGCAGATGACTGTTTCCAACATGAATAAGTATGAGAAATTCCCGTCAAGCGTATCGATCTGGGTGGCTCAGTCGCAGAGCGGCGGTACGGTATGCGTAAGGTCCCAGGTTCGAGTCCTGGCCCAGGTCAATTTTTCACTCGTGTTTGTTTAGTGCATTTAATTGTCTGATAAAATGCGTGTTCTTAAAATATTGTAAAATAAAGTAATCAGAGGTAGTGTTTATGCTTTAAAAAATATATAATATACGTTTTTGAAAGATCTTTAAAAATAAATTAGTTTTTGAGGGAAGATGTACCTTCTAAAATGTATACATTAATAGTTATCGACATTTAAAATTTCTTTCCAAACGTAAACAAAACTTTTGAAATGAATTAAAGGTGATTCATTTATTTCTATAAAAAAAAAAAAAAAAAAACGGTAAAGGACAGGCATTTCGTTCGCAGGAATACCTTTCACGTCATTTTTCTATAAATTAATGAAATCCAGTTGTTAAATTATTTTTGTTTTAGAAGTGAAGTTTCCATTTAAATTTATTGTAACAGTACAATGTTTAATTGAATAAAATAATGTAAATCTAAGAAATTGCTAAGAAATTCCAAACATGCACAGGGCAATGCAAAAAAAAATAAATAAATAAACAAAAAATAAATAAATAGATAAATAAATAAATAAATAAATATCAGCTTTCATAAATTCTAAAAATTGTTCATATATCTCAATTACAATCTAAAGGAGGGTTTATTTCTATATTATTCTACATATAATAGTAATTTCAGAAAATATATTAAATTCCAATGCGACCTGTTTTAAACTTTAAGATGGTTTATAACACATGATAAAAAAATTATAAAAAAGAATGGCGCGTCACAGTTCGGGGAGAGGATGGGGAGGAGCGTGAACAAAATTAGGAAGTATAATAAGGCTATCTGTTTGAAAATTTACGATATTTTATAACACATAACGTAAATTTTAAAAATAAAGCTGCGTCAAAAATTATAGGGAGGGGCGGAGCGCGTTTTGCCAACACAAGGGGGGGGGGACACTTTTCTAAATTTTAACGATTTCCGTCATGTCACATATCGTTACAAAGGGCTGTGACCACTTATTCATGTTATGTACCACAGGTGAAACCCCCACATTTTGCGCCCCCCCCCGACTCATGTGATATATTGTTCGAAAGGCCTGTGGCCGCTTATTCATATTATGTATCTTCGGGGTCCATCCTCCCGCTTTCATCCCCCCCCAAAGGGGACACTTTTCTAAATTTTGCCGACACCTCTCATGTGATATATCGTTGGAAAAGTCTGTGAACGCTTAATCGAATTATGCAGGTGTGGGGGGGGGTATTTTCTGAATTTCGCACATATCCCTCATGTGATACATCGTTGGAAAAGTCTGTGACCGCCTAATCTGATTATGCATCTCCGGTGTTCATCTTCCACTTTGCCCCCCAAACGCGATTAGCTTTCACCACCAGTAGGCGCTTTCCTATCTCTGTTTCTATGGGTCGGATCACGACGGGGTATGGCTCATTCGACTCGACATCTATAGAGCTTTCCGATTTTAGTACGTTTTTTCACCACCAGGGGCACTTTCTTATCTCTGGTTCTATGGGCTGGATCACGACGGGGTATAGCTCATTCGACTCGACATCTATAGCCTTAACGATTTGAGTGCCCGAGGTCCGTATAGAACAGATTGCGCTACCTGGTGGTGGAAGATAGAATTTGAGTGTGCACAGCACGACTACTGTCCGTGTCGGAAGTGTCGGACCCGTGTCGGAAGTTCGTTTGTTTACAGGTTTATACAATTCGATGTGCAAATTAAGGGATTATCCGGTGCCGAAGGCAGCGTGGAACCAGGTCGGAGGTTCGTGGTTTATCTTATTCAAGGTTTTAAAAGGATTGAGGCCCCGGTGTAAATTAGGGGCCCGCTAGCGGGCGAAGCCAGCTAGTGCTAATAATAAAAGAGCGTGATATCACGTTTGATTTCAAATGCAGCGCTGACACGCTATGTACATATTCCATTTTTATTCATTTAATGGATTAGTCAGTGATATTTTTTAACGGGGGATAACAAGTATTATAACAAGCCACATTTAGTATGTTGTTATTAGTTTAATTGAAAAATCTACTGGTATTTCTAGTTAACCTTTTAAACAATGACTGAAAGTAAAATGTAATTTTAAATTATTTCTCATGTTTAGATTATTTAAATTATGTTTATTCTGTTTTAAAAAAAAGAAATGATATCTACAAAAACAACTTTTCAAAAGTAAAAAAAAAAGCCAAGCGTAAAAAAAAAAAAAGTTGTGGCTAAAAAATGGTGTGATATCAAATTTCCAAGCTATTATATTACTTTTTTAACTCTTTTCCATTAAATAAGTTATCATATATATAAGTCGAGTGCCTACGTATATGTTAATAGAAATCGTTTTCTCCTGTACTAAATACATCCTAACGAGTTTCTGAAAATTCAATTTTTTTCAAATTATGCATGATGGGCTTGGCGGCCATCTTTGCATATTATTCACAAAATTCTAAGCATCCAAATCCGTAGTTAAAAACCGAAGTTCAAAATTGTTATTTAAGCAAATATTTTAAGCGTTTCATTTATAGATTTGTATGATCTGAAATATGTGTCTTAAGATAATGATGACTTATCTTAAAGATTCATCTTATGATTTATTTTTTAGAGTAATTATTAATTTCAAACTAGTAAAAATCAATTTATCAAAATATCAGTCTTATCTAATTTATCTGTCCGTAGTTAGAATCTGAAGTTCGAAATTTTTATAAACATATTACATTGCAAACATATTACGCTTTTACTTTAGAAATTTGGGTGCTTAGAAATATGGAAAGATGACCGCCAAGCCCATCATGCATAATTTGAAAAAAATTGAATTTTCAGAAACTCGTTAGGATGTATTTAGTACAGGAGAAAACGATTTCTATTAACATATACGTAGGCACTCGACTTATATATATGATAACTTATTTAATGGAAAAAAAGTTAAATAAGCAATATAATAGCTTGGAAATTTGATATCACACCATTTTTTAGCCACAACATTTTTTTTTTTTTTTTTTTTTTTTTTTTTTTTTTTTTTTTTTTTTTACGCTTGGCTTTTTTTTACTTTTGAAAAGTTGTTTTTGTAGATCTAAAGTTACACGAAACAAGCAAGTTAAAATGCAACGAAAACGTTTACAAAAGATTCGTTAATACTGAATTTGAATAAGAAATTCGCCAAATTATTGAGGAATAGCCAAATTGGCTTCATTTGACTTATTTCATCAAGACTTATTTTGGTCGCCAAATTTGGTGATATTTCACCAAATGTCACCAAGTTTGGCGAGAGTTTGGCGCTAACGGATATGAATATATAGTTTTATGTGTATGATTGGGAAAATGATTACAACAATGGAAATTTTTGTTAAGTGCTGTCATGTTTCAAATTGTCAGCCACCCTAGAATTTCAAACTGCTGTATCTCAGTCATTTTTTAAGATAGAGGTAAACCAAAAAATGCTCTGGAATCCTCGTATCAAGGCCTAACACTTAATTAAAAAATGAATTTGAATTTTTAAACTTTTTGTATATTTATTTTAGGTTTAAATTTTTAAGTGGCCGCCATCTTGAAACAAAATGGCGGACCAAGCTGGCCAACGAACTCGGTCAAGACGTTGGTGAGCTTAATACACACATTTAGTTTCATCAAAATCGATTTATAAATACGAGCGTTATCGTATGACATAAGTCAGATATATATATATATATATGGATATATCTATATATATATATATCAACATTTGAACGGAGGGTGGTTTTGGGGTCTGGGGGTCATGATCGGTGAAAATATATCGAAATTTTCCGGAACTGCTTTCCTCCGAACGGCTGCAATAGGTAGCTTTATACTTTTTTGTATTGAAAGCCACCTAAAAGATACGCGTAAAGCACCGCGGTATCCTTTCTTTTCCGTTAGACTCGCTTTAAATGCTCTGTTACTGAATTGCGTAACAGAAACATCATTATAACTTTTAAAATGATAATCCTAATAACTAACGATTTATTGTGTCGGATTAAGCGTCTCATTTCCAATTCAAATATATTTTTTAATTGAAATTTGGATGAAATACAGGGTCATGAAAATTCGAAGATTGTGGAAAATATGATTACAAATACCTTGGTAACTCATTATCCGATCAACTTCATTCTTTATGCACAATTTATAATTTTTTAGTGTCTTTTATATTCACTCCTTAAATTAAACAATTTCGTAATATTTTATATACCTTTTATCCGACCGAATATTTCGAGAGTTCGAAAATAGAGTTCCGTATAATCGAGGTTACTTTTTCCCATTATTACATACTAAGTACATACCAAATTTCAAGTCTCTATCGCAATTTGTTCGGGTAGATAGAGTGTTTAGAGACACACAGACATACAGACACACAGACAGACGGACAACAATTTTTGTTTTCTAAAAATATGTTTTTTGGAATCTCCAGTTTCTGAAACGTGTAAATTCGTCAATTTTTTTCTTCAATTTCTAAAACGATTACAAGACTTACCCTATACTACGTATGATGTATGGATAATAATTAATGAGTCATTATATTTTCGATGTTCAACTAATATTTATTTCTAAAAATTAGTCTCATTTATTTTTATCTTTCCGTTTTTACCAAACAAACTTCGAAATGTGATTTTGACTAATTCTATAAAAAAATTAATATGGCTATCTTCTATACTTTTATTATTATTCAGAATTTTATTATCAATGTAGTAAAATGAATCCTTTTCTTAGATATTTTACTTAAAGTTCATTGACGCATAAATATAAAGGACATTATAATAAATTCTCTTATTTATAAAGTCATTTAAAAGTATGACTTTATTAACACTTTTCACCATTGTTTAAAAGTGTTTATGACTTCGGTTTGTCTGCGGTGTTCTGTGCTCTAACTCTTGTAAATATATTCGGATTTGCATGCAATTGATATACAGGGTGTCCATAATTAAACGACCCTATTTTAAAGTTGTCTACAGACGAAACTATTGGTTAGAAAGTTGTGAAATTTTGTGAAGGACATAATGAATGAATGGGAATTTGTTTAGGCGGAAAAATTTTTTTAGTTCAAAATTTCAGATGGCGTTTTTAATGAATTACATATTTCGCGTAAATTTACGATAGTTTACAAATTTTATTACAACAAAACATGTTGAACAAAACTTTGTTCACGTTATTTCTTAGAATTTCCAAAACACACTGCGATCAACTGTGGAAAATGCTATCTTACGATTCCAGATGGTAGCTGAAAATGATGGCCGCCATATGGAACATGATATGTTGTAATAAAATATTTAAACTATCGTAAATGTATGCTAAATATGTAATTCGTTAAAAAAACACCCTCTGGTGGCGAAATTTTGAACTAATTTTTTTTAGCTTAAACAAATTCCCATTCCTTTATTATGTCCTTCACAAAATTTCATAACTTTCTGACAAATAGTTTCGTCTGTAGACAACTTTAAAGTAGGGTCGTTTAATTATGGACACCCTGTATTTTTGTAGGTTTAGCGTGGTATGTGTGCTGTTAAATATGGAGTGTGTAGCATTTCTAGTTCGTTTACAGGCAGGGCTTCATTTCTAAAAAAAGTGCACCGGAGCCATAATATTCTGCAGTACTAACACCCGTAGCATACCCGCTCCCCTCCGCCGTCACTCTAATCTGCAAATTTATATTTCATTAATTATTTTGAAAATTTAAAGCATTGTTTTTTTATTTAGCAAACATTAAATTTAAAATACATCTATCTGTGTATACTTAGCTATCAACTATTCCACTTTTTACTTATTACTATTAGAAACCTTTGCGTAATTTTAATGTTAATTAATTGCAGAATTCTGCGATTCAATAAGCTCAGGATTAGGATTCGGAAATAGTGTTAACACAAAAATTGAATAGTCCGCAACAATGCAGAATAGAAAAAGGCAATTTCTGTTTGCTCTTTATTCTGATCAAAATAGCATTAAAATGATTTGAAATGGAAATAAATAAAATTTTGTATTTAAGACAGATTGAGCTCGAGTCTGCCGAAACTCGTAGACTGATATAAAAATCGAGCCTGTTTCGTTCCCATCTCTGACGTGAGTGGCACATTACGTCACTTATAAGTGTTTTGATACAAAAGAAGGCAAAAAGATTGGAAATGGGAGGGAAAGGAAAGGGTAATTTAAGATTCGTTTTTCGGAAGTGTTATTGCAGTGTGTTCCGGTGCACAGTGTTTATGAGCTCCGGTGATGTCTGGCCAATATTTAAATATTTACTAAAAACAGCGAAGTACCGGAGCTGAGCTCCGGTGGGGTGCGGCTCAAATTAAGCCTTGTTTACAGGGACACTCAAAATAACTCCCGTTATATTACGGTCTATGGAGAAAAATAGTTTGCGATGTGCTTTAATGACGTCACACTATTTCAAACGAGGCTAACGAAAAAGAAAGGCTACCGCGGTACTTTACGCGTATCTTTTTTTACAGACCGGCGGAATCACGTGATGCTCGAATCCACCAATGCAGGTGTACGAAAAGAGCTTCACGTCACTCTCGCGGTCTGTAAAAAAAGATATGCAGAATGCACCGCGGTAGCCTGTCTTTATCGTTAGCCTCGATTTCAAACGTAATGAAATTCATATGCATTTCTGAAGTTCACTAAAAAATGCTTTTGTATAATATGGAACGTAAATCTTTTTTCATGCCTTTACAGGGTCACACAAAGAATTCTGTTGCATAATAGTCTACGCCGAAATTTTTTTGCAGCGTATGTTAATGACGTTGCATTATTTCAAACATAATAAAATTTATATACATTATTGAGGCGCCCCATATGATGTTTAGTGTAGAATAAGACGTGCAATCGTGCATAATTATTATATTTCACTTAGTGGGACGTACAAAAGATTTCGGCTAGAGTCTATGAGTGAGGAATACTTTAGGAAGTTTTCATTCGTCGAATGCGTTTTTTAATTTATTGAAATTTTTGCATGCATAATTTTCGTCTCCACCGCCGATCGACGATTGGGATTGTTACAGTTTCTCATTGGTTGTAAAAGTGGACGCTTCTTAAGTCATTTCCGGTATTTGATAGGATTATGAATATATAAGAAGGTATTATATAAGAAACTAATAGATATTATTAACTTATATAGAAATATTAGATTATATAAAAATTAATTAGATTATGTAATTTGTTATATTATATTATATATTATATTATATATAATATTATATTATATATAATATTATGTTAATTACATATATATTAAATATTATTTTATTGTATTATATTATTTATTATATTTAGAAATTAATTAGATTATGTAATTTGTTATATTATATTATATATATTATATATTATATTATATGCATTATATATTATATATATTATATATTATTTTATATTATTTATTATACAGATCCATACAACTTCAAAAATTTATTGAAAAAGAAACAGTAGGGTAACAGCGAAACTAATTAGGACATTAGACAGAATAACTCAAAAAGTTTTTTTCTGCAGTATGTTTCTGACCATAGATGGCGCTACATGTCATGCAAAGGAATATTAAAGCATTTTAGTTATTTCAATGGCGGATCGCGTGAAGAAAGCACAATGTGTTGCGTGGTTTATCGAAACAAAATCCGATACGCAATCACAACGGAATTATCGAACGACGTATGGGGAATCGCCACCATCTCGGTCAAGCATTCGTGAGTGGTATCACAAATTTATGACAACGGGTAGTGTGGAACATAAAAAAGGATATGGTCGCCCTAGAACTAGCGAAGAAAGTGTGGAACGAATACGTGAAACATTTCGTAGGAGCCCTACAAAATCATTACGACAAGCATCCCGGGAGCTACAAATGCCAAGATCCACTGTACACGATGTGCTTCATAAACGATTGCGACTTACAGCCTACAAAGTTCAGATTCTGCATGCGTTACAACCGGATGATTATGCGAAGCGTTATGGATTTGCAGTTGACATGCTGCATCGTTTGGATGCCGATGAACATTTTCTGAAACGAATACTGTTTTCCGATGAATCAACGTTTCATGTGTCCGGAATGGTCAATAAACATAATGTTCGATTTTGGGGCTCCGAACAACCACATGCCGTACGTGAACTCCAACGGAGCAGTGAAAAGGTGAACGTGTGGTGCGGATTGCTTCACGATCGCATCCTTGGACCTTTTTTTTTCTCAGAAACGACTGTGACCTCAAGTACCTACTTATATATGCTTGAGATTTATGCATTCCCACAACTGCAAAACCTTCAACCGAATGTCCTTTTCCAACAAGACGGTGCGCCTCCTCATTGGGTATTGACAGTTCGTGAGTAGCTGAATAATTCTTTTCCACAGCGTTGGATTGGCAGGGATGGTCCCATTGCATGGCCACCCCGGTCTCCTGACCTAACACCACTGGATTTTTTCTTTTGGGGTTATGTTAAAGATACTGTATAACGAACGAAAGTTAACAGTCTCGAAGAATTAAAGCAAAACATCCAAACAGCTGTAGCTACTGTTGATGTTAGCATGCTGAAACGGTCGTGGATGGAATTGGAATATCGTCTTGATATTGCTCGTGCTACGAAAGGGTCTCATGTAGAAATTTCCTAAGGTAATAACTTAAGTTATAGGAAAAAAAACTTTTTGAGTTATTCTATCTAATGTACTAATTAGTTGCGCTGTAACCCTATTGTTTCTTTTTCAATAAATTTTTGAAGTTGTACGGATCTTTCTCGGACACCCTGTATTATATTTAGAAATTAATTAGATTATATAGAAATTAACAGATATTATATAAGAAACCAAGTTCAACCGGAAATGACTTAAGAAGCGTTCGATTTAACAACTAATCAGAAAGTGTGATAATCGCAATGGTCTATCCACGTTGGACAAGGAAATTATGCTTTTTGCATACTACGTGGTGTGTATAAATTATATACATAATATTCAAGGCTGCACAAAGTATTTGATAAGCATTACTGTGTATGAGTGTGAAGTGGTTATGGCTTTTTTTTAAATTGGAGTGTGCATTTTCAAGCTGAACTGCACCAGTGCATAAATCTTCAGATCTTGCTCGTGTAGATAACTTCACTTCCTGATCCTGATACAAATGATGATGATATTGCCTCTATTACAAAGACTCATCTTTAGAACTTGTTCGATTGGATAGCTTCGCACTCCTGACTGGTTGATTGTAACAATGCAGATACTGATACCTGATACTATGCATACAAATGCATACCTGATAACTTCCCCAAACTCCGTGCATCCTATAGGATACGCAACTTTATATTTATTTTCACGTATTAAAATAATCTTTAAAAAAAAAGAAATTGATGTGAATGGAAAATAACAGCTGGGTGTTCTGAGGCGGACAACCAATTTCTTTCTTATAGTGCTATATTGGTGGGATACGTGTTATATGAAAATGGCTTGCAGCAAAAATGCTAGCAATTTACGTTGTAAATAAAGGTAATCATTAAGAAGCATCATAAAAGCTCATGTTCAAAGTTCAAGCTATAAAATATCTAATATTTTAAGGCAATATGATTTTAAGGTTGTTTTTAATCCAGTTAATAAACTAAGTTTTTCACAGTTAAAGGATAAAATTTCACATAAAAACTTTTGGGGCATTTACAATATCCAATGTCAATGTGGTTTGTCCTATATAGGACAGACTAAACGACAACTCCGTTTCAGACTCAATGAACACAGAAATTACATTAAGAAAAAAGAATTACAAAAATCCTCTATTGCTTGTCACTGTTGGAGTGAGGGACATAATTTTAACTTCGACTCAGCCACTATTATTAAGAAATGTAACACTCCATTAGATTTAGTCTTCTTTGAGGCAGTTTATATTCATAAATTTGGTAACTCCCTGGTCAATGATTTTTCAAGTGTACCGTACATCTCACCTTTCTGGGTTGAGTTACCTTGTCATAGTGAATCCTCTACAACCAACCAACCGGCTTAATCAGATTGGAGGAGTTTCTCGGTGTGTTGTTCTTTTTCATTTGGGTTTTTAGATTCCTTTTCATGTCTTTGGGGTGATACAATAGGGATTAATTTTATTTACACTGAGGAAGTGAGTCCAAGATACTCATGAAACGTGCGTCTGTTTATTATACGATGTTATTGTGTGTCAAACGTTGGTATTTTTAGTATAAAGGTAATCATTGTTTTTAAAAGTATTGACTCGTGTACATTAATTTCTAAAGTGGCAAGAAGTAGCTTTATATTTTAGGTATCCAATAGGATACATGGGGACTGATTCTAATACGTAATATTGATTCTTTATGTTGTCAATGAGGCACACTGGGACTAAAATAAGATTAAAATTGGCATGAATGTTTACTGTATTATTTGTAGTGTCCATTAATAGTGAAAATTTATTAAATGTATAATACTTTCATATTTTTCATTGCTTCTACCATGCAATAAATCCACACCAAACTATCAAAAATTCACTCAATACACTATTATTAGCACCTATAAGATACATTAAATTTATTGTACAAAAATACATTTTAATTTCTTTCACTTTTCAAACTTTCTTAGTTATCTGTTAATATAAATTCAAAAAAAAAAAGTTAAAAAAAAAAAAAGCTGTAGTCTGAGAAGGAATAATGTAATCTCGTACTAGCAGACTATGGAAGAGTCCTCAAGGACTGAATTTGTGACTTTTTTAGCTTCGTGTGTAATACCGAACCACAATTATGAGAAGGTTATGGCAACTCTTGAATAGATATTCACGTGAAAAAGGAAAAAACTTTCACGCTATTTATTTTTTATGAACACCAACTGCTAATTTTACAAGAAAAAGTTAATTCTTTCAGATGCTGTTTTTTCACTGAAAAGTATGAACTAAAAAATGTAAATACTTTTCTGTAAATTACACAAATACATCTATTTCTGTATTATAAAGCAGTATTAAACGAATTTAGAGATTACTGTGTTAGAGATTTAAAGGCAGTCTTTAAAGAGATCAGTAAGCAATTTTCCCTTATTACTTTCTTCTATCTTTACAAGAAGAAAGTGTTGGATTCATGAAAAATTTCGACTTCCGGTATTCGGCGGATTTATACGTTTAAGAAGGTCCTGAACACGATTTGACTGTTTTTAGAAAATGTCTGTCTGTGACAAAAATTTTGTGGACGCTCTATCTCAAGAACTCATGCACGAAATTTAAGAAAACTTTAAATTCAGTTAGTCCCTAATATAAATTGGTGCTGATTAGTTTTTGGTGAAAATCGCCCGACAGGAGGCGCTGCTATTCTGCTTTTTTCGCTATTTCTACAATAGCTCTATCCCAAGTCTGTGAGTTTGTCTGCCTGTCTGTTTGTCTGTATGTGACACACATTTTGTGGGCACTCTATCTCAAGAACTAATGCTCGGCCAGAACTAATGCTGCTATGCAGCATTTTTCGCGATTTCCGCAATAGCTCTATCTCAAAAACTAATGCTCGGAATTTAATAAAACTTTATATTCAGTTAGACTCTGATATAATTTGGAGCTGATTAGTTTTTGGTAAAAATCGCCCAGCAGGTGGCGCTGAAATGCAGCATTTTGCAGGATTTACACGATTTTAGCGATAGTCCTATCTCAAGAAATAATGCACGGAATTTAATAAAACTTGAGTTTCAGTTAGACCTTGATATAAATTGGTGCTAATTATTTTTAGTGTATGCGAAACCTGTGTGAGATAGAAGAAAGTTTTGGGATTGGCACATCCGACTACTCTTATTATTAGTTTAAATCTGTTGTTTTTAACAGCATTAATACATTTATCTTAAATGTAGTTAATTAACCGAAAAGTCTCATATAAGCCCAAAAAATTATGTTTAGGAAAGTTATTAAGCGTACAAAAATCTTTATTCTTTGTAATAACTGAAACGAAACGAGTAAATTATAGAAAAATCTCAAAGTTTAAATTGCTAAATTCTGGCAAATAGCTCAGAATTCTTTTATTATTTTGTTTGGAAAACTGTACAAATATGTATCAAAAAGGTTTTTTTTATTTTCTTCATTTGATAACTAGAAGCGTATTTATGGCTGTTTTTGTTTCAGATCTCAAACCTTAACCCATTCGTTGCCCACCACGAGTATACTCGTGGTGTGTCAATCTAAAATTACGAATTCGTCCCGGAAATTTCGAAAGAAGAATTTTTATTTTATATAATCACGAAATGTCTGTAATTAAACAACGTAAATATTGCTATTAGTATTTTCTGGTATGAATTCGAACTTTCTAAATAAAATTAAATTCCAGTAAATTTATTCCGGCAGTGAGCGTGTTAACTGTGTGTTTAAGTATCCAGAAATAAGTGTTTAAGTAACCGGAAATTTGTATTTAAGAAATTTGTATTTAAGCGCAGAAAATGTTTGTTTTTTATATTGAGATTAAGAAAAGTACATCATAAAAATCAAGATATTTTTAAGAATTTATTGTAAATATTTATAATACATGTTGAGAAGTGAAACCTTTAGATGATTTTTTACATGAGACATTTTTTTAGATGATTTAAATAATTTTTTACATGAGAAATAAGTTACAAAAAACTGTAAAAATGATTTCCTACATTTTGTATGAAGTTGTGAGTGTAACAAACTGTCGCTTTAAGTATGTGAGAATTTCCTGAAATTTTAGAGTTTTTTATGCTTATAATGTAGTATATTGCATTATTAGTAACACAAAATGTATATTTAAGAGTAAAATTGTGAATTAGCATTATTGTTGTCCTACGGATATACATCATAAGTATTAAATATCACCTTATTTTTCCTTAAAATTGTACGAACTAAGAAAAAATTGCGTCAGAATAATTTATTAATTGTATTCTTATATACTATTTTACCTGAAATGATCTGTATTATATCAATTTTTGCTTTACTTAAAAAGTAGAATTCAAACGTACTGGAATACACGGTCAAACGTTCACAAAACTCTTTATATATGTTTAAACTTTTATTTCCTAAAAATAAGAAATATTTTGAATTAATTTTATTTTATCATTTTCCCAATTAAGTGAATGTGATCTTCGAAATTTTATCCTGACCACAAATCCAAAGCTATCGGTTATTTAGAAAGACAAGTAAAATTGAAAATCGATACCTTTAACTCAGTCCTTTTTCGTTTTTTTTAATAAGTTCAATTGGATCCATTTGATATTTCATTGACATATATTTCGATATATAACTCATTTTTTGGAATCTATACATGACAAAACTGTCGGGCATTTAATGATAGATTTTCATCCACATCAAGTTTGTCTACAATATTGGAACAATGTTAGTTTTATCATGTAGAATATTAGAGCCACAGGCATGATATATCACCACAACAATGAAGATCTTACAATTTGGAAGTTTTGGTTAAATGTTTTTTTTTTTTCAAGCAGCATATCTAAAAAAATAGCCATTCAATTTTAAATTACGTCTAATTTAAATTCATGGAAAAAAATAAGCTTATTCGCTATAAGCTTAGCCGTCTCTATCTTGTAGTCGAAAAAATTATAAAAAAAAGTCAAAAGTAATACTCAAATCTGATATTATTATAGAATGTAGGGTAAATTTTAGCTTCATACTAGTTGACACGCCCTGCGTTGCCCGGGACCATGATAATAACCTTAAACAAAACTATCACAAATCTTCCGCACGCCCAGGAGATAATAATCGAAAACCACGTGGAATGAGCCGAACCCCGTAGTAATCGAACCACCTGATGAACCTAAAAATGTGCACCCTGGCGGTGAAAGGTAGAACTAAAATCTGTAAGACAATTGAAAACCAAGTTGATTGAACACAATCTCGTTGTAATCGAGCCAATAGAAGCCGAGATAAAAATGCGCCACCTAGCGGTAGACGATGAAATAAAAATCTGTAAAACAATCGTAGTCTAAGTTAATTAAATCAATTCTCGTTGAATTCGGTTCCACAGAACGAGAAAAGAATGCATTCCCAGTCAGTGGAAGCTGCCCACTTTGTAAATTTAACGAATTACCTTTAATGATAACGCAATATTTAATTTACCTATAAATTCCCCCTCCTCTCTAAACTTAACCACTTACCTTTGACAGTAACGCGATTTTTAATTGACAGCTGTAGTGTGTAAACATAAGTTGATGCCGAAAAAGAAGATTAATATTCAGAAAAGGTGTTAGCTGGGTGTCTAAGGAAATTGTTAGTAGTTTATAAAGTAGCTGGAGGACCCTAGAACTATGTTAAAGAAAATTGCACGAGAATAGTATAATTGTTAAAGAAGCTTAACCAAGGGCCCCAAGAAGGAGATTAATATTCAAAATTGGTGGTAGCTGACGTCCGAGAAATTTTTTTTATCATTCATGTAGAAACTGGAGGACCTAAGAAGTTGTTAGAAGAAAAAGATAGTGAATTGGAAGATTTTTAAGGTATATATAGTAGAAGGTCCAAAAGGGGCTAATTAATAGATTACTATTTCCCTTCGTTTTAGTTTTTAAAAGACATCAAAAGTTATATCCCACATGACTAGCGAAAAGTGATATCCCACTTGACTAACTCAAACAAACCCGAATTTTCCATTATTCAAATCGCTTGGCAATCCTAAATGCACTATTTTCTTACTAAAGGTAATTTTTAGCAACTGTTTTTCATTTCCGTAGTTTTGGCCTCCAAAAGACATGAAAAATAATATATCACATGACTAACTTGCACAAATCCAAATTTTTCATTATTCCACTATCTTTCAATTCTAAATGCATTGTTTTCATACTGAATATGTAATTTCTAGCAACGGTTAATAGGTTTCTTGTTTTTAGAATTAAAAACACCTGAAAAATATTAGCTCACATGATTAATTTGCACAAACTACCTAAACTTAGATTGGACCTACATTTCCTGAGTTATTAGAGGTCATATGTGTTAGAAAGCGTTTTAGGTGCCAAGAATAGTTCAAATCAAACAATAATGAAACACGTGTCCCCTTATTTTCGATAGCGAATTCAAATTAATCATTAAACCTCAAGAACACAAATGTCTGGTTGATACCGAAGTTAATTGTACTAATCACTGACATATACTGGCATCTGTGTTCCCGAACTAACGGAGGCCTTCGTGAGGAACTGCCGTACAACAAAACAGAGAAACGTTTATGGGCATTTAGGGACAATTTTAGGAATAAAGGGTGCTTTCAATAAAAAAAAAGAAAAGATGAATCATTTTTCTTCTTATTTTCCATGGAAAATCAAAATTCATCACTAAATTTGAATAAATAAATGAATTTATATCAAAAGAGTTGTTGAGTTATTAGGGGTCAGTGCGAGTTAGGGGTGTTTTTGGTGTCAAAGAGGAAGAAGGGGGCTTCAACCAAAAAATGATGAAACATATGTCACCTCATTTTCCATTGAAAATCCAAATCCATCATCAAAATTTAAATGTTTGATTGGCATGTAAACCTATTTATTATTAGGGGTGTTTTAGAAGTTAGAGGGAACGTGCCTCTTTATTTTCCATGGAGAATCCAAATGTATCATCATACAACGACAACTACAAATGCCTGGTGAACACCAAAATATAATCGTATTATTTACTGACATTTACTGGCATTTATATTCCCGGCAATTACTTTTCTCAAGTTGTTTTTATCCTTCAATAATGGCATTTAGAATTCCAAACATAAATATCTAATTTCCAGGATTTTTAAAACATTTTATACGTGAAATACAAGTTAGGAAATTAATATAAAAAATTATAAACTTTAACCTATAAATATTTCAACATAAATCTATTTCTATAGACTTCTAATAATCATATGCCAGATTTCAGCTTGATTATTTTTAATATAAAATTTAACAAGACATATTGCCAAAGTAGATAGCATTTGCGCCTTGCCTTTTTGACAAATTGCTGGAGTAAAATAAATAATAGATATTCTTATTTTCTGGCAGACTGTACATTTCGAAAAAGAAAAAGAAAACATACTCTGAAATAAATAACACATTTATTTTATTTCCATTATTTATTATCATTTTTATGCATGAAATATAAATTATAAAAATAATTTAAAAGTTACTATTTGTATCTTATAAATATTTGAACAGAAACAACACATTTCTACAGGAATTTTTTGAATAAAAATACCTACCTTATACTGACCCAGCTTTTTCTTAAGTATAAATTAAAAGCAAACACAATTCTTAATTGAAATGTTATTTACCGCTTGCCTTATATCAATTTAATGATAAAAATAAATTGTATATAGATTATTTGGCAAAAATGCATGTCGAAAAGTAAAGTGACAACTCATTCTAAGTTAATTATTTACTTTTTTTCCAGAATTTCAGAAATAATGCTTCCCAATAATGAAACATGCATATTACTTGAATTATAGAAATAGTGAAATATTGTAAAAAATTGTAAAATATTTAAATCTTAATTTAAAAACCTGTAACAGTTTTGAAAATATTTTTTTTTTCTCTATCTTAGAAAACTTTGAACTTTAGCTTTAATTTTCAGAAGGGATAACTTAAACATTTATTTTTATTGTAAAACTTCAAATATATGTAAATTTTCGTTGCTGAAAGCAAAATGTTTTTCATGAATATGATTATGAATATACAAAATTGTAATTTATACTTTCGAATACTGTATTTTTTTTAGGGTGTTTAAAACAAGAATATTCCGATTTTATAAAAATCATAACTATTCAGCTTTTAATCCAATTTGCTCCAATAATGTATAACGAGTGTCCCAAAAATGACTGATGGATTTTAAAATTCAATAACTTGCAAACCGTGACAGATATTAAAAAAACTTGCAAGAGGGTCATGATGTCATGAGTGTTATTACTCTGATTCTTGATTTGAGTTCAAATTTCAAACAATAGATGGCGCTGACTGCGATTGGCGTTCAGTCGAGGCTGAAACTGACTTTAAAAGTTTCCTTCGCCTAGTTTTTCTGAGATCAAATAAGTCAAAGAATACTTTCAGATATTATTGGTGTTGAAATTCGAGGGACCGTTCAAACGCTGAAAAAAAAAAAATCCGCCTGCAACAGTCACCATCTAGTATTCAGGGGGCGAAGCATTCAATTCTGAGGGGCCTCAGTTACGGCCTCGACTGAACGCCAATCGCTGTCAACGCCATCTATTGTTTAAAATTCGAACTAAAATCAAGAATCACAGTAAAAATATACTGACAGCATACATAATCCTCCTTTAAGAAGGTTTTTAATATCTGTCACGGTTTGCAAGTCATTGAATTTTAAAATCCATTCGTCATTTTTGGGACACCTGGTAGATAGAAAGAGGAAAATCTCCGGTTTCACGCAGTTTCTATGTTTGTGTGGCTTCCAAGATCGTAGGAGCTATCAGTGTGCGATTTCGTCTAGTGGGGGTTTATAAAAGACTACGTTTATGAGCCGCCCCCCCCCCTCTCAGCTACATTAGCCGTACTGAAGATACGTATAACAGCAGCCGTGGAAGCAATGAATGCAGATATGCTCATAAAATTTTGAGACAAATTGGATTACCGCATAGACATATTACATGAATCGAAAGATGAACATACTGAGCACCTTTAATTTTGTTTGGAAAAAACTTTATGATTAGCCATGTAATAAAAATTTAATCTTAATTGTCTGTGTTCAATATTTTTCATAATATACGCATTTCAAATTGAGTGATTCAATATGAAATACCCTGTACTTTAATTAACATTAAGTGTTTTGTACTTGGAAATGTGAGCGACATTGAATTACGTTGTTGTAGATGTCTAATGCACACTGGCTGATCTCTTGATCAGCCAGTGTGAGAAATCATCTACGCCGAGAAATCATCTACGGAATGCACAGGATAAGTGCGGGCAGGTGGAGTGTAGCTTCCATTTTAAAAGGCTACATACAGGTAGAAGAATTATATTAAGTTTATAAAAGACTACGTTTATGTGCCTCCCCTCCCAGCTACATTAGCCGTACTGAAGATGCACATAACAGACGCCGTGGAAGCGGTGGACGCAGACATGCTCACAAAAGTTTGGAACGAATTGGATTACCTCATGCAGATATTCCATGCATCGAAAGATGAACATATTGAACACCTTTAATTTGGTTTGTAAAAAACTGTATGATTAGGCATGTAATATAAAATTAATCTTAAGTATCTGTGCTCAATATTTTTCATAACAAACGCATTTCAAATTGGGTTATTCTTTATGAAACACCCTATACTTTATTAAACATTAACAAATTTTGTACTTGCTAATTATTAGTAATCATTTGAAGAAAATCTATAAAACTTCATTAAAATTTCAAGGATAATTAATTATTCTTGAATAATTAATTAATAAGGAGTGCTGAGAAGGGGGGGGGGGTATTTTTTCTGGTTACTACAACTTTTTGCTGGTTACGAGATTTTATAGTAAACGCTCTATCTCCTGAAAAATTGAGATAGAGACTTGATATTCGGTATGTACTTAGTGTGTAATAATGGGAAGGAGCTTATTGAATTTCAGTAATCTGTATTATCCGAAACTATTGTTTTCGGACCCTCGAAATATTCGTTCTGATAAAAGGTATATAAAAATTTACGAAATTGTTTATTTTAAGGAATAAATATAAAAGACAATAAAAAACCATAAATTTTGCATAAAGAATGAAATCAATCGGGTAATGCGTTGCCAAGATATTTGTAATCCTATTTTCCACACGCTTCGATTTTTCATGGTCCTGTATTTCATTCAAATCGCAATTCAAAGATATATATTAATTGGAAATGAGACGCTTCATCCGACGCAGTAAACTTTTAGTTAATATGATTATCATTTTTGGAGTTATAAGGATGTTTCTTGTACGCAATTCAGTAATAGAGCATTTAAAGTTTATGACATCATCAAGTCACGATTTTATTCGAACTGCAATGCATTTTATAAATAGTTTGCACATGTTTTATTTTCATATTTTATATTATGCATATCTATGATGAGTAAGTATTACGCTGGACGCCCAACGACTAGTTTTCATAATTTTAGTTTCAGTAGATACGTATGTAGGAGAAGGGGGGTGAGGTCATATTTTCCCGGTATACATTCGACGGTATCTCTGAAAATATTATACCTAAATTTAAAACAAATATATTTTTGTGTGCGATGTTACGAGATCATTCCAACGATACCCTCCCTACACAATATATAAAACGATTTTTTTTCAAGTAACTTAATTAATATCTCGGCTAATTACCGACCTATTTTTTTTTCGAAATACATTATCAAATATCCTTGGATTATTCTTTGTCGACAGATACCATGGGTGCCCGTCAACGCCCTTCCGCTGACTGCTCGAAAAATAAAGTTTGTGTGTAACAGAAAAATGCGTTTTTCTCAAAAACTATGTTAAATGGGAAAATCACTACAGTTTTCCTGCAAAGTTTAAACAAACTCATATTACCCCTATTTATAGGTGCGTTCGTAATTATATAAATACGTAGCACCTATTGTCGTCGTCTGGTCCGTCCGTCTGTCCGTCCGTCTGTCTGTCTGTCCGTCTGTCCGTCCGCATATAACAACGCAAAAATTACCCAACCGATTTTTTTTTTTGAAATTTCAGATATATTATCTTTGCAGAATTTTGTCGAGACATTTCAAATTTTATCAAAATCGAATCAAAACTTTAGAAAATATTAATAAAAATATTTATCAAGAAATTTGAAAAAAAAAAAAAAAAATCGGTGCTTTTTTGTTATATGAGATTCCGAGGTTTAATCGTCAAGCGACCGAGAAACTTATTTTATTGCAGAAATTAATCTGCAGACGATATAATTCATTTCACAGAATTAAAAATCATCAAGATCTGAATATTTATATAACTAGCTACAGTACGAACGCACCTCGTTTGTTACGTTTGACGTACAATTTCCAACTTGTTTTCATAATTTTAGTTTCAGTAGATTCAGACATAGAAGGGGGGACGGGGACATATTTCTTCAGTGCATTTTCGACGATATCTCTAAAAATATAATACCTAAAATGAAAACATATTTTTGAGTTTGGTATTACAATATCTTTCACACGATACCCACAAACGATATACAAAAAGAAAACTTTTTTGTCAAATAATTTATTTAGCCCCCTAAAATTTTCCTATACATATTTGTGAATGGCTAATATTCTGAAAATGTGTAGGTCAATAGGTTTTATAACTTTCCAAAGTTTGAACTTTCCCCGTCCGATAGTTTACGAAAAAAATGGTCTGTGACAGACGGGCAGACAGACACAGGAATAATCTTATAATGGTACGGTGTTTACTTTTACTTACCCATCATACATAGTATAGGATACGTCTTGTAATCGTTTTGAAAATCAAATATAAAATTTTGACGTATCTACACGTTTCAGATACTCGAGATTCCGATTTTATTTTTTTTAAACTTTGCCGTCCGTCTGTCTGTGTGTGTGTGTACTTGTAAACGCTCCCGAACAAATTGAGCCAGAGACTTGGAATTTGGTATGTACTTAGTATGTAATAATAGGAAGAAGCTTATTGAATTTCAGTAACCCCGATTATCCGGAACTATTTTTTTCGGACTCTCGAAATATTCGTTCTGATAAAAGGTATATAAATTTTTTTGAAATTGTTTATTTTATAGAGTGAATATAAAAAACAATAAAAAAAAAACATAAATTTTGCATAAAGAATGAAGTTGATCGGATAATGAGTTGCCGAGATATTTGTAATCCTATTTCCCACACTCTTTGATTTTTCATGACCCGGTATTTCATTCAAACTTCAATTCAAAGATATATTTTAATTGGAAATCAGACGCTTCATCCGACGCAGCAAACCGTTAGTTAATATGATTATTAATTTTGGAGTTAGAAGGATGTTTCGCTTACGCAATTCATTAATAGAGAATTTAAAGTTTGTGACGTCATCAAACCATGATTTTATTCGAATTGCAATGCATTTTATAACTAATTTACACATGTTTTACTTTCATATTTTATATTATGCATATCCATGATGAGTAAGTATTACGGTGGCCCCCAACGACTAGTTTTCATGGCTATAATTTCCTTGATTCAAATACTTTATCTGACTTCTTAAATATCTTTCATAGTTAAATTTATATTTTTTAAAATATACTTAAGATTTATTTTAATGAAAACAAAGTGGAACCAAAATATCTTGCATTAATGTTAAAGATTCATTGTTACATAATGTCAACCTACATTAAAAACCAATAAAGTGTAAAATAAAATAAGTTGAAACACTAAGAACTAAAATAACTTCTTAAAACACCATCAAAAACTTTAAAATGCGCTAGGCCTTTCGAAAGATCTGAGTCTTTCTTCGTCAGGCGCAAAAAGACGTGCGTCTACTATGAAAGCAGCAGCAAGACTGAAATGAGAGGAAACAAGCTGAAGCAACAGCCAATAGGAAAGTAGAAATCAACAGCCAATAGGAAAATAGAAGACAACAGCCAATCGCAGAAGAGTAAAATCAAAACAATAGAATACAAAATAGAAGGGGAATAAGGGAGTAAAAAAAATAATTAAAAAATAATAAATAATAATAATAATAATAAAAATAAATAAATAAATAAATAATAAATAAATAAATAAATAAAAATTAATGAGAAAAATAAATAAATAAATAAATAAAAGCACACAAATATATTTAAAAAAAAATGGAAACAGGTGAAAATTAAGAATTAAATAAGTAACCAAAATATATAAATATATATAAAAACAGGCTAAAATTAATTAATACAAAAATAAATTATATGGAAGTACTGAAGAGGTTCTTCCAAGCAGCAGAGAGCATTGTGGAATCAGATTTATCATTAACAATAACTTCACGATTAAGATAAATAGCTAAATTTTCAAGAATGTCCAATTCAGAGATACTATTAGCATTAAAGATAATTTTAGCATTTTTAAAATTAAAACAATGACCGGAATCCCAAGAGTGCTTGGCAATAGAAGATTTAGAAATTTCTTGATTAGTTACATAACGAGAGTGTTCTTTTAAGCGGATTTCGAGATTTCTTTTAGTTTGACCAATATAAGATAAATCACAGCCATTACAAGGAATATTATAAATTCCCCATTTATGAAGATCAGGAACAGGAGATTTGGTGGAGGGGAATTTGAATTTATTGACAGGTTTAAAGATAATGTTAAAATTGAAGCGTTTTAAAACTTTAGCTAATTTGAAACATAAAGCAGGATAAAAAGGGAGGACAACCAAATTATCAGGTTTGCTTTTGACAGAATTAGAAAAAGTAGATTTATAAGGCGGTCTATTGAATTTCTTCACAGCATTATTGATAACAGAAGGATTGAAACCTCTTTTGACAGCAACAGTTTTTAAGTAATTAAGTTCATCCTTAACCCATAAAGGCCGGAATTATTTTTCTCTTTAAAATGCAAAAATTGCATTTCATACCAGTTTTTCAAAATTGCCACTTTTGTCTCCTTTTATGGAGTTTCTGTCATTAGTTAAACGGAATTTTTTTCTTAAAAAATACTGGTATCCAACAACAAACTGGATATCTGCTATTCTGGTACCATATGGTACCGCTAGGACTTAATGGGTTAAGGGATGCAGAGTCTGAACAAATTTTGAGTTTATTTATTTATTTATTTATTTTTCTCATTAATTTTTATTTATTTATTTATTTATTTATTATTTATTTATTTATTTTTATTATTATTATTATTATTTATTTTTTTATTTTTTTTTCACTCCCTTAGTCCCCTTCTATTTTGTATTCTGTACTGTTTTGATTTAACTCTTCTGTGATTGGCTGTTGTCTTCTATTTTCCTATTGGCTGTTGATTTCTACTTTCCTATTGGCTGTTGCTTCAGCTTGTTTCCTCTCATTTCAGTCTTTCTGCTGCTTTCATAGTAGACGCACGTGCTTTTGCGCCTGACAAAGAAAGACTCAGATCTTTCGAAAGGCCTAGCGCATTTTAAAGTTTTTGATGGTGTTTTAAGAAGTTATTTTAGTTCTCAATAAAGTGTAATCTTAGTTTTCAGTGAAAAATTATTTATTAAATATTAACACATTTTATAACTGACTATACATAAAATATTATCTGATATTACCATTGCATTTTTCATCAGTTCATGACTATTATTTTCCATAACTCAAATACTTTATTTGTTATTTCCGAAAATTCTCAGTATTAGATAAATATTTAATAAAATATGTTTCAAGATTTATTTTTAATGAACAGATTTCACATTGAATTTTTACCATTATATTTTGTATCATTTCATAGCTATAATTTTAACAAATCAAATATTTTATCTGTTTTTTCTAAAAACTTCTCAGTTTTATATTTAAAAACACTTTTTTATATAATATCAGTCTATATCAAAAACCAATATTACGTAATATAGGTTTTCAGTGAAAAATAATTTATTGAACATTAATACATTTTACAACTGGAAAAAGAATATTATTTTAAGTCTAATATTGCCATTACGTTTTCTTTCATTTCATAGTAATAATTTTCGTAACTGATATACTTTATCTGCTATTACCGTAACTTCTCAGTATTAGATATATATTTCATAAAATATGTTTCAAGATTTATTCTTATTGAACAGATTTAAAATGTGATACCAAAATAGCTTATATTAGTGATGACGCCCCATTGTTGTATAATGGCAGTTGATATTTAAAATCGATACACTTATATCTGAGTTTCGGTATATCAATGTTTTTCACCTTAAATTTCTCTATCTGTTTTTGATAAACATCTTATTTATACTTCTTTTATATCTTACATTTATAGATACTGAACATTAAAATAAATCTAACATATATTTTTATCAAAAGTAATTTTATCTTCTTCTTATGTACACAAATTCTATAACCTATATCAGTTAACGCTTAACGCTTTTCATTCGTGAGTGAATCATTTGATTTATGAGCATTTTATATGCCTCTGGGAAATGATAAATGAAGAAAGATTTATGTTTTAAATAAATACTATAAGATGTTAAATTATTGCTGTCATAGCTGAATTTTACTATAAATATTCTAGTATTTATATATATAACTAACAGTTAGCAAAACATATTATATAACAGTTAGCAAAAATAAATATAGTTTAAATAATTCTTAAATAACTTATCAAGCGCAGTATATTTTATCTAACATATTCTTAAAAGTCATGTTTACTTATTTTTATTACATTTAAGTTCTTCAAACATTTATTTGTTACATAGTTTTCTCTTTTCTTTTTCTTCATATATTTCTACAAATTTCATGTTCTAAACTTTCGTAGCCTACATTTTCGTAAATCAATTATTCTATATCATGCCGGCTATCTTTGCCGGCTTTTTATATATATCACTGATAGTGATATATATCACTGTTTTTATATCTATCACTGCAGTGATATATATTTTTATATATATATCACTGCCGGCTTTACTTTTTTATATATATTTCTACAAGTTTCATTTTCCGAATTTTCGTAGCCTACATTTTCGTATTTCAAATATTTTATATTATGCCTCTGGAAAATGATAAATGAAAAAGATTTATGTTTTAAATAAATATAAAAATGATCGCTCTCAAGGCTGAATTTTACTTAAAATATTTTATATTTTTATATGTTAGAAAAGAAACAGTTAGCAAAAATAAATATCTATTAAATAATTGTGTAACGCTCGAACTATACTCACTCCATCATATTTTCCCTCCTTTTCTTTTTTTTCTTTCAAAAGAATTGACTAGCTGAGTAATTTAGACTTTACCAGAAGAGAAGAATGTTTACGGAGTTGTTGCCGACAAGGCATCTGAGCTAAGCCGTAATATTAAATTAAATGAATTATTTTGTAAATAGTAACATGTAAATATGTTGTAAATATTAAATTTATTAGTCTATGAAGAAGTTATCAAGTTTTATTTGTAACTAAAATAGTTTCCACCCTGGATTCAAAATAATATTGTTACAAAGATTGTCGCCCAACGTGGGGCCCGAATATAGGCAAGATATGAAGATAAGTATTATTTTTAAATTGTGTTACACTGTTTAATAAGAAAATTTAGATGCTAAAGTACAAAAAAAAGTATTTCTTTTGATTCATCCGGAATCTGAGGATTTTTTGAAAAATTGTATTTGATTCGTCCAGAATCTAAATATTTTGGAATTATTCTATTCAACCTGAATGATATTTTCCTTGGAATTGAAATACGAAAATCGTCTGCAGCTTCAAGTATTTTAGTATCTGAATTAAATGAAGATATTCATAAGAGAAATATATCTAATAATTATTATTGAAAAATAAACTCGTTTGCTTTATTTTATACATTTATATAGTTGCACTGAGCTATATTATTATTGAAGTTATTATTATAAATGAGTGCTTGGCATTATTTTATTTATTATATGAAGAATTGATTTAAATTATTTTGCTAAGAGTTATTCGTAACACAAATTAAGTTTGAAGTTACCTAAAACATAATTAATTCAAATGATGGCGTTTCTTTCTAAGGGTAAGAAAATTGATTTAATCACTTTGGCTTCAGAGTTAAAAGTACAAATAAGTAGTGATGATAAAGTCCTCGAATTACGTGATAAAATTGTAAATAGTGAGAAATTTAAAGATAACATAGATTTTGTTCAGGGAATTTTAGAAAATATCATAGAAGAAAGAAAGACTCTTGAGGAAGAGAAGCGTTTTGCCGAAGAAAGATAATTTGAGCTACAGAGGCTCAGGTTAGAAACAGGAACAAGAGATGTTGTTGCAAATACAAGCAACCCTCTAGAAACTTGTTCAATCCGCGTTGACTTGAAAAAGGTTTTACTCGATTTCAATCCTAAAAAGGATTATATGAATTTATTTTTTATAACTTTTGAGAGGCAAATGAAACTTTTAAAGGTTTCTAAAGAACTGTGGATTACGTATTTAATTGGAGTCCTTCCGAATGAAATCGGTAAATTAATAGCGCGTGAACCGAAAGAAAAATTTGAGGATTATTCTTATATTAAAGATATATTGTTGCAGAGGTTCAAGTTAACTGTTGGAAGGTTTAGAGTTTTATTTAATCGACATCCAAAGCGAACCGATATTAGCTGGAAAGAATATTACTTTGAAATTAGAAGCTATTTTGAGGGATGGCTATCCGAATTAAATATAAATTCCTTTGAAAAAGGAAAGAAATTTTCTTCCTAAAAAGGAAGAAAATGTACATTCAAATGCAATTTCTCGGAAAACAGTGTCTCAATTTACTGAACTTTTTATGTTTGCTAAATCTATATTATGAAGCAAAAATATGTCCGTCAGTGACACTGACACCATACCGACAGTGGTGTTGGTATAATGGAAAAATACCAAAGCTTGAGAAAATCTACTTTACGCCTCTGACAATAGCAACGGCTGGCGAATTTATTTAGCATTTATCGCAAATTTTTAACTTCTCGCTATCGAACAATTTCAATTTTTAGACCTTCCTAAAAAAAATGTACATTCAAATGCAATTTCTCAGAAAAAAAAAGTTTACTCTCAATTTACTGAACTTTTTATGTTTGCTAAATCTATATCATGAAGCGAAAATATGTCCGTCAGTGACGCTGGAATCATACCGACAATGGTGTTGGTATAATGGAAAAGTACCAATGCTTGAGAAAATCTACTTTACGCCTCTGACAATAGCAACGGCTGGCGAATTTATTTAGCATTTATCGCAAATTTATTAACTTCTCATTATCGAACAATTTCAATTTTTAGACCTTCCTAAAAAAGAAAAAAATGTACATTCAAATGCAATTTCTCAGAAAAAAAGTTTACTCGCAATTTACTGAACTTTTTATGTTTGATAAATCTATATTATGAAGCAAAAATATGTCCGTCAGTGACGCTGACATCATACCGACAATGGTGTTGGTATAATGGAAAAGTACCAAAGCTTGAGAAAATCTACTTTAGACCAAAGAGACAAACAGAAAAACAGGCATATGTGTCCTCTTCAAACTTCCATGAAAAGAGGTGAATTTGACGACAATACTGATTATAATTTTACTGAAATAAGCAGTTTGAACTTCTAAAATGGAAAGACGATATACATAGATCTGACGTCATCTATAAATACAATAATAATGTTTAAGAATACTTTCTTCATTAAAGTCAATTTTTTCCTCTGTTAATTGCAAAATTGTTATAAAATATTCATAATATAGATAATTCTCTAAATCATACAAAAACATTCAATGGAAATCTCAAGAGAGTCTATGTAATGATGGGATTTTAAAATCTTCGTAAAAATTATTACATTCTTTAATGAAACAAGTGTTATATTGTTTCATTTAAATTCATTTAATCTCTAGTTTTGCATTTTGAATCAAGCATTCAAGAATATTTATATAAGGTTAATTTTCATATTCAAACGTCATAATAGATTTCTGCAATAATTAGCTTCAATCGAGAATTCCCAGAACGTATATCCCAATTCAAAGAATGGAATTTCTGCAAATTCAAAACGGTGAACGTATTCATTAAATTATGAAGGAGATCCACACGTTTGTTAAATTCAATATTGTTTTATTGGATATATCAAATTATGTTTTATTGTGCTTTATTCTTTTAAATATTTAATGAGTAGTTTTGTATTTGAGACAATGGATTTTCTAAAATTATTTCATGTTTCAAATTATTTATTTGCATCTATTCCTTCTTTCATTAAAATATTTAATAAATTAATATTAATTTAATTATATTAATTTTAGTTTCATATTTATCCCAAGACTAGCTAAATCATTTTTCTCAACTTTAACATTACAAATTTTATAATAATTGATAATATTTTTGTTTTACCTGGAAACAGGGGTCGGAAGTAACGCGCTACAAGTAGGGAAACTACTGTAGCTGCTACTTTTTACAGTAGTTTGTAATGTAGCGCGCTACAGTTTGAATAATGTAGTGTAGCGAGTAGCGTGATACAAATATTTGTAGTTTGTAGTGAGAACCGACGCTACTTTTAATGCTACTTCAAGGGTAGGAAATGCACCATTCTTCAAATCACTTTGCCGAAATTTGCTTCTTTTTTGCAAAATTTTTTCTGCTCAACAATTTGCGAATCTCAGCTGCAAATCTCAGCTGTAGTGTATAACAGCGTGTCGCATGAAGTGGTAGACTTTCCCCCATTGACAACTGCTGCTAAAATCAAGTACTAATCCTTCAAATGAATTAATTTTCTTTTTGGCAACACTTGTCTATTTACTCATTTTTAAGTCTTCATGTGTTAACGCCGGATTCTTAATATTTGGAATATTTTGATTTACAGATTTATTTATTATTTGCATCTAGAGTTGTTTTTCTGTAATTTTCTGAATTATAATATCTTTCTTAATTTTGCTACGAAATTTAATGTGTAAATTAACATTTTGGAGACAAAAACAAAACATTTTCTTGTATGATATATTTTTAATGCTTTCGGTTATGGTGCATTCATTTAATTATAGCCGGTAGACGCGATATAACGAGGTGTCGGTTTATTATTTAATTCGTGTCTTCAATTTCTATTGTAAATGGAACCCTTTGACAAAATCTGAAAGTAGCGAAGTAGTGACTATTTTTAAAAAGTAGTTTGTAATCGCTACTTTTTAAAACAAGTAGTTGTAGTTGTAGTTAACTACATTTTCGATAAAGTAGTTGTAGTAGTAGTTCGCCACAATAAAAAAGTAGTTTTCCAACCCCTACCTGGAAACATATATGACAAAACAAAAATTTCTAAACTTGGTGACATTGGAGACAAATAATAGTTTATCTATTCTTAGTTCAAATAAAACTACAATTAATAGATTTATTGTTTTATCAGGGACAGGACTACCTGCAATGAATAGTTGGTTGATCCATTAATAATTCGCCAAAAGAGCGATGCTTCGCCAAATAATAAAATTTTCATCATTTAATTAGCCTCATATGAATAAATTTGCCGAAACATTTTTTATCACTTCGTATATCCATAAGTACTATCATCAATATTTTTTTTTAGTATGCCCTTACAAGATCTGACAGTTTCGCCTCCTTTTTTACTCAGAAATTCTCATTTCACACAAAAAATGACAAATTGTATTTTTGCTTTATTTAACCACAAATAGTAAACAGTAAACAGTTTATTATTTCAAGGGATCGCCAGTTCCCAGCAACTCCACTCCTTGTATATGAGTAGTTGTATATCACATTTTAAGGAACCATGTAAAAAAAATGTATTAGCAAAAATGCACTGAAAACATACTAAGAAGCTATGTATTACACCGTCAACTTCAATAGTCAATCTGAAATTAGTAAGCTAGCCAATCACGATTTAGCTTTGCGTAGAGCAGCCAATCAGAAATTACTTGCGATTTAAGATCGAAAGAGAATGATAATAATGTGTAGGATGATCGAATTGAATACAAAAAATATAATTTTTAATAGAAACAAGTGAAAAAATGAAGAGAAAGGTATGTTTAACTGTTACAAAAGGAGAATCGTTCGCTAATAAGTAATGTGAAGTAAAAATACCGAAAAGCTACCCCAATTAAAAAAAAGATAGTTTTCATTGCCATACATTTAAATATAGTTAAGTAAAGTTTAGTATATGTAATTAACCATATCTATATGGTTAAACACTATAGCCATAGATTTTTTAGTGCCTCTCAATTATTTACGCCATTCAATACCTCACTTCAAAGGCTTTTTTTTAATAATATAAAGATATTTTTTACAGTACTATAATTGTTACCCCTGTAAGGTGCCTTATATCTTGCATGACATCGACTCTAGTTAAGAAACTCTGCATCTTCATTGTGTTTTGAAGTGTTTCATTCTACTCAAAACCTAATGTTTATTTTCTTTTAAAAGTAATTATAATAATTGAAAGTTTGATAACAAATTTTTGTGCAATTTTTCTTTTGTGTGCATGGAATTCAACTTTTCCCCATGTTGAAAAAAAGTATATGTAGCTGATAATTTAAATGACTTAATGAAATACCAGAGAAACAGTATAAATTCGTTCACACTTAAAATAAACTATAGTAACGAAGATAAATTGAAAAATCTAACGCTTCGTGAATATTCTTCATGACGTACGTTATGTTAGATTTTGCCATCCCTGTTACAACTACAATAAATTTAAATTTAACTTTACTTTTAGAGTTTTCTGCTGTGAGTGTTTCATTTCTAAAGTTACTTTTCCTTAGGATCTGCCCCATACTTATTATTTGTATTTAATAATAAAAATATAAAATAAATAAAATCTAATTTTACTTCCGTGTACCCACTTGTTCCTGCAAATAAATAATTTGATTAATATCTGTATTTACATCCTTTTTTCAATATTTTTATCTCCCATTTTTAGTCTGCACGCAATCTGCCACGCAACACTACATTTATAAGGGTCGCCCAAATGAAAGTGGCATTGCTGTAATAACTCCACCATTTAAAAAGAAAGATAACTGCGCATGCTCCTATAGAGGGCGCAGAGTGCTGGGAATAATATGCGATATCGTCAGATCCCGCCAGATGGGTGTGTGATAGCGTGAGAGCACGTTAAAAGGCATCGTTGAGCACTGATGGCTACGTTAGCTTCGGCCCAAACTGTCAGATGGAGGGCCGCTATCATTGGCCGTAATGGCAACTTAAAAAAACTGTCACGCCGGCCACAATAAGCCCGCAACAGAATTGGCCAGAAATACAATAAGATCCCCATAATTAGGCCCCTAACATGTTAATCATAAATGATAGATAGCCTAAAACTGGCCACAATTATACTTTAAATGGCAATTATTAATGGAAACTAGCCATAGCTAGGCCATTAAAATTCATAATGAATAAAAGATAGCCAGAAACTTGCCGTAGCAACGCCATTTGTGGTTTTCAAGAATTAAATCCAGCCCAAAACTGCCCACAAAAATGCCTTTTATGGGTATTATAAATGTGAGCTAGCCAAAACCCAGCCACTGTCGCCCAATAAAGATTATTTAGGCATAAATCAAAATTTATTCTATAAAAGAAAATATTTTTAGGAGTTTATTTAAATGATAAAGTGTTTTTGCGTGAAATAAAGTACTAATAATCATTTATGTACACTTTTCAAGAAAATTATAAATTCAATTACCTTGATTTTTTTCAAAAAATTGAGAAACACAATGTTTGACATAGTGAATTAATTTGTTTATTTTTTCAATTACATATATTTAAAATTTATATCCAATGCCATTTTAAATAATCATATTTCATATAAATTTTAAAAGTATATAATTTAAAAAAAACTAATTAATTCACTATGTCAAGCATTTGTGTTTTGAAAAAAAATAATAAGGTAATTGGAACTTATAGTTTTCTTGAAAAGTGTACCTAAATGATTATTAATTAGCACTTATTTTCACGCAAAAACACTTTATAATTTAAATAAATTTCTAAAAAGCATTTTTTTAACAGAATAAAGTTTGAATTGGTGCTTAAATAATCTTTTATGTGTATGTATGTCTAATGTTAGCTTTTTTCTTTCTTTCGTTTCACAATGATTTAAAAATAAATTATTGTTAAGTATATGTTACCAGTATAAGATGTCTATTCATTAAATCATTATTGATAATCAAAAATATTTTTGCATCATTTTAATTTTATGAATATTAATTTTCACCCAAGTAACAAAATAAATAAATAAAAGAAAATTGCAATACATTTTAATTTTATATAGTCCATGAATGACCAGTTTTTTATGATTATTTATCTTTTAAAGTTTAATAGCCAAATATTAAAATAATAATAATTATAATCTAACCTCTTCACATGAAAATTCAGTAATTTGAAATTGTCTTGAATTTTTTTGTTTTTCATTATTCTAGTTTTTCTAAATTGTATTAAAATTTACAATTTTCTTTCGGAACAATTATTTTCCACACTCAGAAAAAGAGAGGAAAAAAACTTCTTTAAAAATTATTATGCTAAAATAATTATTTTAAATAAATTACTGTTTATTATATATTGTAGTTTATTATTATAGTTTATTTTTATAGTTTATTATTATAGATTATTTTTAAATCATATGCATTATCGGAAAATATTATTTAATAGATTTAAAAAGCGTTAAAGAATAAAAGTTTGATAGAAAATTAATTTTCTATTTTAAGGTGGTATTTAAATTACCGGCTCAACAACGCGAAACTTTCTGACACATCTTAAAACGTAAAGGAATAAAATTGGCATGCCTCACTGTTGAAGTGATTTGAAATCGAAATGACTTTTCCATTTTCTGATAAATAAATTGCTTATCGAGTTATAAGGATTCTTGACGACAAGTTTATTCCCTTTCTCGAGCAGCCGCTTTGGGAATTCGGTTCAAAACGCCGACTTTGACAGTATTTTACGAAATATCTCCTGCCTTTAACAAAAAATGAAAAACGTCTTTCAATCACATAGTTTCTGAATGACAACACCTGTACGTTTCTTTGTAATTCTAAAGAAAAATTAATTCAGAAATGGGTCAGGATTTGAGAACGTCCTTAAGCAATAAAATACAGTATCAGAGAATATCATGAAGTAAGTAATTGTAAAATAAATATCATTCTACATTTTGAAAAGAAAAGTACTTTAAAAATTTAGTGCGGTTTTATAAAAAATAATTTTATCGTGAATCAAATGATGCAAAAAAGATTATCACAACATATATATTTAATGAATAGACAAACTGATAAAACCTTACCAATGTTTAAAGAAATTACTGGATCGCTGCTCGCATACCAGATATAAACAAGCAACATCTCTCTAACTCAACGCTCACTCTAACTAAATGAGAATGACTATTCAGAAAGCCAGATTTGAGCCTCGGGCGTGTGTGTTCCGAGAATTTTCGACCTCCCCTATTTTGACCTTGATGTGCCCCCTCCAATGTGGCCTTCAACCGAAACTCTTTACCAGCACATGCAAGCCTTTTTCAAGAGGGCGGGGGAGGGGGGGGAGGAGACATATTATTTTAATGTATTTTATAAAGGGATGACTTATAAAATAAATCACTTTGTCTTTTTGTTTTGCTTTCAATTATATACGTAATTTTTCTTTAAAATTTTTAATTTTAATCATCTGTAAAAAAAAAAAAAAAAATACTTTTTTAAACAAATTTCATACGATATTAAAAATTAGTTACAACACCGAACTGTAAATGTGAATTATATATTAGTAGTATTTTGTTTAGGTCTGAATTTGTTTAAAATTTTAAGGATATTCATTTTTATTCTAGTGTGTTCATAAGAAAATTCAATGTATTAAGGCTGTTCTCAAATCGAAATCACCTAGTTTCTGACACATTTCTGAATTCCGTTTTGTTCGAAAATGCCTGCAATTGGCAGGTGTTCTTATTCAGAAACTGTGTAATCGAACAGAGTTTTCTATTTTTTAGTAATGACGAAAGAGCTTTCAGAAAATATTGTCAAATGTGACGTTTCGAACCAAATTTCCGTCACGATAGTGCGGAAAAAGAGAAAAACCTGTTGTCACGTAACAAAAATCGCTTATAACGCAATGAATTATTTATCGAAAATGAAAAACACCATTTTATTCCAAATCACTTCAACAGTGACCCTGCCAATTTTATGACTTTACTTTTAAAAATGAATCAGATGAGTGTCGGGAAGTTTCGCGTTTGTTGAGTAGGGAATTTGAGAACAGCCTGAGACATACTTTACAAACAAGTTAATTTTATTTGTAATTTACAAAAATAGGTAAAGGCAAAGAGAAAGAAAAGTTTTCAAAGATATATTTTAGTGCATAAAATCGAAATTATTATTATTATTATTATTATTATTTTAATACTTTCGTCCAATTAAACAATGTGCTTTAAACACTGAAAATTATTTTGAATTTTTTTTATCTCTTATAATCAAAATATCAGCTACTTAGCACTGGCCTTCTACTTTCTAGATTATGAAAGACTTTTATATGCTGGCTGGAAACTTAACTTACTCGCTCCATACTTAATATGCTTTCATAGAAAAACAAATTTTGAATAATGAAAATTATGTTGAAAAAGTGAAGAAAAAGATTTCGCTATATCTTATAATCAACATTATATCAAGTAGACGACGCTGGCCTTCTGTTTTCTAGGATGACAGGCTTTTACTTACTAGCCATTAATTTAACTTTAGTGGCTACTGAGCGCGGAAAATGCAGTAGTTTTCTCCGCGCTCGCCCGTTATCCGTTAATTGACTTCTACCGGATGTAGCGGCGCATCAGTTAATATACAATGGTGGCTGGATACAAATTGCCGCAAAAATATTTGGCCATAATGTTTACGTCAAGCGGCCACATATGACGTGTTTGTTGGGTGGATGCCTCCAAACGATGTGAACGTGCAGTCGTGCAATTTTTAACAGCGGGAAATGTGAGTGCTATTGAAATCTATCGTCGAATGCAAAATATATATGGCACGGTTACTGTATGTCACGCAAATCGGTATTCCGATGGTGTAGGGATTTTCGTAAGGGGGGCAATTCCGCTGGGAGGTTCTCGAACATCGCCTTACAGCTCAGACATCTCGCCGTGTGACCACCACATCTTCGGTCCACTCAAGAAATCCCTGAAGGAACGGCGATTTTCTGACGATAATGAGGTCCAAACTGCCGGTGAAAATTGGTTTCACAACCAACCCCGGAGCTTCTTCTACCAGGGTATCCATCGTCTTGTTGACCCCTGGGACACTTGTTTCAACCTACAAGGTGACTTTGTCTAGCCTATCTGTTACGCCTGTATTACTTCTTTCTTTTGTATACTAATTTATATTAATACAATTAAACCATTTCTGAAACCGACTGTAATGCCACTTTTATTTGGGCGACCCATATAATATGTTATATAAAATCATAAGAAGTATAAATTAAATAATATAGCTTTTTTGAACGAATATTATCTGAAACAAAATCAGCTATAACGGCTGAAACATGAAATCGAAGAATTGTTGTAAATTGCAATAACTTGATAACACTTAAAATTCTTTTAAGTATATATTTATTTTTCTCTTTAAAATAATTTTAATTTTTATATCACAATTGAACGCGAAATATTCTTTGATTAATATTGTCATTGAAAGAATAAATTTTCAGAAGAAACTTTAGTAAAATTTTAAATATTTTTTTGATGCCGCGATACTTTTCTATTCTATTTTTAGGATAGAAAACAAAACGTTTTTTGCATCTGTCTTCTTTTAATATTTGAAAATTCCTCCTTGAGAGATTTAGTATTTTCTTCTCCATCATATGTTTTTCCTATTTGTATAAAATTTTACTCTTCTCTAATGCCTAAATTTGCTGACGTAGACTATCTTAAACTAAAGGATTTCCCCACTATGTCAAATGTGCACATAGAAAAATAATTTTCTAAATTTGTTCCGTAACATATTTAACCAGTTCACACTTTTCTTTTAAATATTCAAACATAATTTAGGATTATTCTATTTTAATCATTGTCTTTAAGAGCAGTAATTTTGTTCTGAAAAACAAATATTTATATATATATATATGTATATATATATATATAATTTTCTATGTCTTTCGGCATCATTTTATAAAATTTCAAAATACTGCAACTTTATTACATGAAATTTCATCACAAATTAAGCCTCCTAATTTAAATATATAAATAAAAAAAACACTACTATATACGTAAATTCATAAAAGTGTGATAGAAATATTCTTCGCGAAAACGAGTTCATTATTTCACGTTATATGGGAGACAACCACTGAAAAATTATTTTCTGGAAATAATTTAGACTCATTAAAGTGCTTTTATATTCTTTCATAGTTTTAACATAGTCTTTTAAAATCTTTTGTCATTCAGGTACAAATGATTTTCAAAAGCACTAATCTGTGTTCAAATTAATGCGTCAAAGGTTTTGATTGAATGTTATGCTCGCGTTAAATATCCTTTACACTTCACGGAATAGAGGAGGCTACTTCTATACAAATATTTTTCCAAGAAGTGTAAATGTGGTCGTTAAAATTAAAATAATTATATATCGAAGCGTAAAATCTTTCCATTTAACTCCTATGTTGATTTGGTTGGCAAAATAGGTGAAACTGTATAATTTATTATTACTTTCTTCTATCTTTAGAAGAAAAAAGCATTGGATTCAGGAAAATTTTTGACTTCCGGTTTTCGACGGATTTATACGTTTTAGAAGGTCCTGAACACGATTTCACTGTTTTCGAAAATATCTGTCTGTGACTCAGTATGTCTGTCTGTCTGTGACAAAAATTTTGTGGGCGCTCTATCTCAAGAACTAATGCACGAAATTTAAGAAAACTTTAAATTCAGTTAGTCCCTAATATAAAGTGGTGCTGATTACTTTTTGGTGAAAATCGCCCGAAAGGAGGCGCTGCTATACTGCTTTTTTCGCTATTCCTACAATAGCTCTATCTCAAGACCTAATGCACTTATTTTCATCAAACTTCAGATTCAGTTAGAACCTGACATAAATAGATGCTGCTTATGTTGTGGTGTTAATATCCCGAAAGGTGGTGCTGCTATACCACTTTTTTCAATATTTTTACGAGAGCTATATCTCAAGAACTAATGAATGGATTCTCATCAAACTTCAGATTCTGTTAGACCGTGAGATAAATAGATGCTGCTAACCTTGTGGTGCAAATTGCGCAACAGGTGGTGCTGCTATGCTACTTTTTTCATTAATATCACGATAACTATATCTCAAGAACTAATGCAATGTTTTTCATCAAACTTCAGATTAAGTTAGGCGTTGACATAAGTTGTTGTTGATTAGGCTTTGGTCTAAATCTCCCAATGGGTGGCGCTGCTGTGCTGCATTTTGTAGGATTTACGCGATTTTAGCAATAGTCTTATCTCAAAAACTATTGCACGGAATTTAATAAAACTTTAGATTCAGTTAGACCTTGATATAAATTTCTGTCGATTCTTTTTCAGTGTATGCGAAACCTGTGTGAGTTAGAAGAAAGTTTTGGGATTGGCCCATCCGATTAGTTTATACAATGTTTCTGTAAAAATATAATGTATGTTGCTGACATTTTAGGTAGTTTTCATTACAAAGAGTAAAAAAACTACCTATTGCAGTCGTTCGGAGGAAAGCAATGCCAAAACATTTTGGTATATTTTCACCAATCATGACCCCCAGACTCCACAACCACCCTCTGTTCAAATTTTGATTTATATATATGTTATATAAAAATTTATTTCCTTCGTATCCTTCCATTTTATTCGCATTAATATTTTAAAATTAATCTAACTTCTGTCATAGTCAGTATTTCCTTAATTCTTAATAATATCTATTCCTATTTAAAGTCCTTTTAAAAGTAAATATCCGTATATTAATAATTATTTTATTCCAAATCTTAATCTAAAATTTAAGATCATTCGTAACTTTTATCAGTTCCAAAATCTATAAAATTCTGAGACGCGTTCTCATTTCGAATGTTTTTTAAAGCCATTTTCTTTTTATTATTATTATTATTATTGCTCTGAATTTTTCGCGCGCTTGGGATTTTAACTTCTAAATTAGTCCGCACCCAAGTAAGGGACTCTTTACTGTTTTTGCCTCGCCCTCTAGCCTCATTCGTTGGGCTGGAGCTAGCTTCTCACTCATTGGGTTGTGCGCTCGTGACGTAATTCTGTGTATGTTTCCGCGGAGAGAACAAAACTCGCCCGCACCGGTCGGAGCGAGAGATTTTTGACGTTTTCGGAAGCTAAACAAATATGTGTCTGGTATTTTTAATTCCGTAGAATATTCATCTGGCCCAGTAACATCTTAATTCAATGAAGTGAAGCAACGTTAGGCCGAGGGCTATAAGTTTTAGACCTTTTGGAATTGTTTCTGTGTTGTTCGTCTTCTAATAAAATTATTCGTCTGGAGATTGGCTGGATTTATTGGAAAACTTTGGTGGAATGGTTATTAAAAGGAAAGGATTTCGAAAAATAGTAGTCCCCATGTCTTTAAGGAGAAAAATACTAAATGTTGCTCATGAAAAATTTGGTCATCCTGGTATCCAAAAAATGTTAAATTTAATCTCCCCTAATTATTATTGGCCTGACATGACGCAAGATATAACCAATTTTGTAAAACATTGTGATATTTGTCAAAAAAATAAAAAACCCAGACAGAAAAAATTTGGCTTATTACAAGCTATGCCCACCACAGATCAACCTTTTGAATGTCTTTCTATTGATACTGTGGGAGGATTCAATTATTATAACTCCACCAAAAAATATCTACACATCATCATCGACCATGCAACCAGATATGTTTGGGCATTTCCTTCAAAAAGTGTTACCACAGAAACATACTCAAATTGCTTAAAACAAGTCTTCAATATTCAATTCCCTCAACAATTATTCTGTTTCAACAAAATTTTCGATATACAGGGTCCTCAAAAGGTATTAAGTGATAGGAATGCAGCCTTTACTTCACCTAGATTAAAAAAAATTTTGCGGAATCACAATATTAAGCAACGTTTAACCACATCACATCACCCTCAAACGAATGGCAAATGTGAGAGAGTGAACCAATTAATAGTTACAAGATTAAAAAGTAAAGTTAATTCTACTACCTCCAAAATTCCTTGGACCAAACTTCTGACTGAAGTAGTTAATGAATACAATAATACACCCCATTCCATAACCAAATTCCCTCCTGCTTATTTACTTTTTGGCAAATTACCCTATGATTCCCCTCTTAAGCAAAATTATTACCCTCCTGTCCAGAAAGCCCTCAACATTGCTAAAAAACGCACGGATGAATTTTACTGGAAAAGTAAAAAATATTATGATAGAAATTATGTGGAGCCAAAATTTGAGATAGGAGATCTTGTTATCTATGAAGAATTCCATTATCCCAATACCAGAAAGCTCTCACAAGTTTTTAGTGGTCCCTATCAAATCCTTAAAAAATTATCTGATATAAATGTTGAAATTAATAGACAGACTCAAAATAAATTTACTGAAATAGTCCATGTATCAAAATTACGCCCTTATTACCATCCTGACAAATTAAAGTTATCCCATGAGCAACAACAAACTAATGTTAAAATCAATAGCTTAATATTAAACTTAGCAAAGCAAAAATTAACTAAATTTAATGAAATCAAATTATAATTGACTAATCAATTCTCTTCTGTATAACAGTATGTTCTTGAATATAGGAATTCCCAAGAATATTACTGCCAATATTTTTGCTTGAGTTTACTTTTTATGCAGGCGTAAATTAGTTGATTTGAGTTAAAAGATTCTTATATTGGATTGAATTGAATTAGAACAATAAAGTAAATTGGAATAGCAAATTAGATTAGAATAATACCTTAAATTAAAATAAATTGAATAAAAATTCACTGGATTAAATTAAATTATAATAATAGAATAAAATTCTCTACTAATAGTAATAGTTAAACTTATTATCCACCATACACTTCAAGGTCTTATTTTCATTGAACAGCTTATGTTTCTCTTGTTTGACTAAAAACAGAATGAGCACATTATCTTACTGAATTGTTGATATTTTTCCACAGATATTTCTTATTTTACTATTTATTATTTTTGTTTTCTTTTATTTAGTATATTTTCATTCCTCACTGATATTGAAAAAGAATGAGGAATTAAATTATATACAGATGAATTACTGAATTAGTATTATTTTGAAGTTGTTTGCTATTATTGATATTATTATGTTGTTATTGTAATTGTTGTTGTTATTTATTATGTGATAAGATTATAAAATAGAATATTCTTGAGAATTGTGATAAAAGAGAACCACTGATAGTATATTAGTTGATGATAAAAAGTCACATCTTGCTAGCAAAATATCTAATACTCATATCTAATTGACTGAACTTTATTAAATTACTGGACTTTATTTGATAAGTGCACTAACAAGGCACAAAACTTATCAAGCATCACAAACAAGCACTTTTATTGTTTATTGAACTTAGTAGTGATGGAACTTTCTTATGTTTTTGAACTTTATGATTAACTGGAATTATCCTACTACAGAATCAATACACTGTATTGCCGTAAACTGTATTACTGGCTAATACTTGACATATCTGTGCCTTCATATCCATACCAAGAAACTTTTTTTGGAAATGAGAGGTCTATAACTCAGACTGTTACTGATTAAGAGGACTGTTAGACATTTATACTTTTCACTGCTTAGACAAAAATGCTTTGTTTACTTCATTTTGATCCTTTTCACTATTTATGTTTGAAGAGTGAAAAAAAATATTTGTTACTAACTTATTTATATTGTAATTGTATGTATTTCTGTATTTAAACAATTCCCAGAGGTTCGCGTTTACAAAAATAACTATTGAATTAACTTTAATAAAATCAAAGAATTTTTGGCATTAACTAGAATACCAGATAAATATTTTGTAATCCAAACTCTTGCTTGCCTTAATGTACTTGTAGATCAACGGATCTACCCGTCATTCGGATTTTTAGGGGGGGGGGGATAATGTTATATAAAAATTTATTTCCTTCGTATCCTTCCATTTTATTCGCATTAATATTTTAAAATTAATCTAACTTCTGTCATAGTCAGTATTTCCTTAATTCTTAATAATATCTATTCCTATTTAAAGTCCTTTTAAAAGTAAATATCCGTATATTAATAATTATTTTATTCCAAATCTTAATCTAAAATTTAAGATCATTCGTAACTTTTATCAGTTCCTCAATCTATAAAATTCTGAGACGCGTTCTCATTTCGAATGTTTTTTAAAGCCATTTTCTTTTTATTATTATTATTATTATTGCTCTGAATTTTTCGCGCGCTTGGGATTTTAACTTCTAAATTGGTCCGCACCCAAGTAAGGGACTCTTTACTGTTTTAGCCTCGCCCTCTAGCCTCATTCGTTGGGCTGGAGCTAGCTTCTCACTCATTGGGTTGGGCGCTCGTGACGTAATTCTGTGTATGTTTCCGCGGAGAGAACAAAACTCGCCCGCACCGGTCGGAGCGAGAGATTTTTGACGTTTTCGGAAGCTAAACAAATATGTGTCTGGTATTTTTAATTCCGTAGAATATTCATCTGGCCCAGTAACATCTTAATTCAATGAAGTGAAGCAACGTTAGGCCGAGGGCTATAAGTTTTAGACCTTTTGGAATTGTTTCTGTGTTGTTCGTCTTCTAATAAAATTATTCGTCTGGAGATTGGCTGGATTTATTGGAAAACTTTGGTGGAATCATTTCATTGCCTTCTACTTCGCCATACTCGCTAAGATCGACTGCAACTTACTATATCGTTGAAGTACTGCCATCTTTTCATCGAATATTATTCATCGTAATATCTCAACCTCGTCAAAATGCTACATATATATATATATATATATATATATATATATATATATATATATATATATATATATATATATATATATATCTGACATGCGTCATGCTGTAACTCTCTTGTTTTTTTTAATCAATTTGGATGTGACTGAATACGTGTATAGGACGTACCAAGGTCTCGACCGAGTTCGTTGGCCAGCTTCCTCTTGTTTCAAAATGACGACTAGTTAAAAATTTCTAAATTTTTAAAATTCAAAAAGATGTACAAAAAATTATAAATTGAAAAAATTATTTCCATTAAGTGTTAGATCGCAATACAAGGATTGAAAAAATTATTTCCATTAAGTGTTAGATCGCAATACAAGGATTGAAAAAATTATTTCCATTAAGTGTTAGATCGCAATACAAGGATTGAAAAAATTATTTCCATTAAGTGTTAGATCGCAATACAAGGATTGAAAAAATTATTTCCATTAAGTGTTAGATCGCAATACAAGGATTGAAAAAATTATTTCCATTAAGTGTTAGATCGCAATACAAGGATTCCGAAATATATTTTGTTTTGGCTTTATCTTAAAAGATAACTGAGATATGGCAGTTTGTAGTTCTAGAGTGGCTGACATTTTGAAACAATCTCATTTTTGTTATGCTGTAACTTTCGTATTTATGAACTGGGATGAATATGACTGATCATGTGTACAGGACGTACTAAGTTCTCGACCGAGTTCGCAGGCCAGCTTCATGCGCCATCTTGTTTCAAAATGGCGGCCAGTTAAAACTTTATTTAAAAAAATCAAAAATGTGTATAAAACTTAAAATTTTTTTTAAGTTATTCTGTGAAGTGTTAGAATGTTATACAAGGATTCCGGAGCAATTTTTCTTTTTGGCATTATCACTAAAAATGGCTGAAACTGTTTGAAATTCTATGTTGGCTGATATTTTGAAACAATCTGATTTTTGTTATGCTGTAACTCGCCTGCTGAAATTCGCATTCAAATTCAGTATTAACGAAAACCGGGATTGGATCTTCTATAATCGGGTTCGAGGCATTTTAGCTTTGAGTATAGTGTTTGAGTAAAGTGAGTTGGATTTTTGAAGACATGGAATATGGAAGCAACCTTTTCCACCCGGTACAGGCCGGAAGGACTTTTTTATTTGCAATAGTAATATTCGCCTTATTTAATATGATATTAGATAATGCGAAAATAAGTCTAATGTTGCTATTTTAAATAAGTAATAGTAATCAGGAAATTTAAATAATAATAATAATAATAATAATAACATTTAACTGGAAACACTGTCACCAAACAATTCTTTCCTATTTAAATTCATTTTTCCATTTATTGAAGGATTTTATTCTTATAAATAGATTGAATACTGGACAAATTAAATAAAATTTTTGCAACGGCAAAACTAAATAAACATTTGTATGAGTTTTGTGGAAGTTTCTGTGTAAAAGATTCATTGTTTAGTCACAAAAGAGACGATTATTATCAATATACGTACTCTGTTTGTTTGTTTACAGATAAAATTGTAAACATTTTCTTCACAATTTTTAATGATAAAATAATTTGCATATTTTTAAGAATTGAGTTTGTCGATCTATACATAGAAAAACGCGTTTTCAAAGTGATTAATGATCTACAAAAATTTATATTTTTCTCTTTGTTTAATTTATAATAACAATTCGGGTGAAACTTTCATAAGTTTTAAATAGTTCAACACATTAATCATTTTTAGTAGAATAAAATTTTGAAATATTCTATTTTTATCCTTTTATCAATTAATAAATTTATTCTTAAAATACACAGTTAGTATGCTTAAATTAGAAAAATCTTTAATATTTACGTTTCCATAAAACCTGTTTTTTAACTGTATAAGAAACCATATATAGAAATGTGTAATTGAAACTGAAAAGTGTCATTTAGAGTAAATATTTTGGGGGCGAATGCGTTATTTCATGAAATTATTTTTGCGTTATACAGTGTAGAAAAAGACAAGTGTTTCTAGATCTACGAATAAGTAATGTAACCACGAACGAAAATATCAATAACCTATTTCGAGTTACCCATCATTCCGAAAAGTTTTGTTTATCTTTAGACACATTAGTAACCTATATATACTTTTTCTACTTAAAGATGCATTTTTAAAAAAAAGTCTATTTTGCCGTCATTCATAGTCGTACACCAAGTAGAATAATAGATTAATTTCTGAGTACATTTTATAGTGTATTAATCAGTTTTCTCAAATCGGAATATAAGTTTTTAACATTCTATCAATTCTCAATTAAACATTTTCAGCTACATAATTGAATTCATACATGCAAGATTAACAAATTAATATTAAATTTAACTAGCTAACACCCGCCCGGCGTTGCCCGGGCCCGTGATAATAAATAAAAAAAAAATCAAGTTTTTATTATTTTATATCTTTAACCCGATTTCGTATGAAATTATATTTTAAAATGAAAAAAATCGTGAAAGAATATTGATATTTAGTGATAAAAGCGCTCATTTTGTTGTTTGTTTTTTCGTAGAGTCGTCATAGTTTTAAAATAAAAAGTTATTTTTGTCCGAACTCTTTGAACTCTTTATTCGTGATAAATAACCCAGTTTTACAGCCCGTGTAAAAATTTCGTGAAAAAATATTTTTATCGAGTTGTAAAAGAAATGGTCTCTTCTCGCTTTTTTGTTTGTTTGTTTATTTACGCGTCGGCTCCTTTCACATAGCAATAAAAAAATAGTTTTCATCTTCCGATCATCTTCCGTTTTCATCTCTCTGACATTTCAACCGGTTCTAAATATAACTGTATCCAAGCTTTCTTTAATTTTTTGCGAAAAAATATGCATATTTAGTAGTGAAAACAAGAGTTCTTTAAAAAAAGGTTTAGCTTTAAACTTCAGAGCAAAAATATATTAGCAGGTCTATGCTTTCAATGCAATGGTACGCCTTCATCCATTTTCAATCAGCCCTTTTTATTCCCCATAGGCTAAATAGGTGAGCACTAATGAATCACGTTTCCCGTTTCTGAGGAAGAAGCCTTCAAAAAAAGTTGAAGCATGCACAAAGAGACCCTTTTCGTGTGGAAAAATAATGTTGTAATTTGACATAATGCGCTTTTTCCTTTTACATATATACTTGTTAATGCTGCTAATTTATCATATTTGTCCCTAAAATACGAGGTATATCCACAAAGTAAGTTCCGTTTCGATTTCTATCCGCAGCAGCGCTCCGATCGCAGTTCCGAGCATGCGCGGCAGTTACTCTGACTGAAGGAGAAGAAATGTACGACATTTTCAGATCGCTGCTGCCGACGTGTTATTTGTAGTACTTCTTTAGAATGTCAGCCTTAATTGAAAATGCCGCCGCTTGTGAAGTCAGATCTGTGATTCGTTTTCTCTATGCAAAGAAAGTGAAACCAAGTGAAATTTATTGGCAAATCTGCGAGGTTTACGGACAAAATGCTATGAGTGATTCAATGGTTAGAAGATGGGTCAGACAGTTTAATGAAGGACGTGATCAAGTGCACGATGAAGAACGAAGTGGGCGCCCGTCTTTTCTTACTGATGAACTAGCGACTTCCATCTCTTCTTACACCTCAAATCTTTCCTTGGTGGTCAACACTTCACCGATGATGACGAGCTGAAAGAACATGTAACCACATGGTTGAAAACACAGGCGGCAACCTTCTATGAAGAAGGCATACAAAACCTTGTGGCACGCTACGACAAGTGCCTACAAAATTTCGGAAGCTATGTAGAAAAATAGTTTCACAGTTGTAGATTTTTGTACAATAAATATTTTTTATTTGTATCTGTACACGTTTTTTTTTATATAACCAAACGGAACTTACTTTGTGGATATACCTCGTATACAGGGTGATTAAAAAAACCTGGACAAAATGACATGGTAGATCAGTCATACAAAAAGGATCAAACATCGCATAGGAACAGAGGGTCGCAAACGCCTGTAGAGGACGCTAGAGCCACGAGAGGGCGTTGCGATACGAACACGATCTGAGCAAACGGAGATTGTCTTCATTCGAGCCGTGGATGCGTTGGAAGTAACATGGCTAGTTACACGTATCGCAAAATGGCTGACATGCAATTAATGCCCAGAAAGACTTAACGGTTCCATTTATCTAACATTCTTGCAAGAGGTTCTGCCAGAAATGCTTAATAATGTTCACATGCCTATTCGTCGACGCATTCTATTTCAACACGACGGAGCTCTTGCGCATTTCAGCACAGACGTCAGAGCACATCTGCAGGCTACTTTTCCTGGTGGCTGGATTGGTCGCGGTGGACCAATCGCATGGCCACCAGGAGCACCAGACCTGTCTCCCTTGGAATTTTTGTTGTAGGGATTTTTAAAAGGACTTGGGTATGAAACACCTTTTGCAACGCCGGCAGACTTGGTAGGAAGAATCGTTGTGGAAGCAGGTTGTGTGCTAGATACACCTGGTATCTTTGAGAAGATGAGCCGTTCCATGCAACTTAGATGTGTCTCGATGCATCTGACAAAAACATTGAGCATCTGCTGTAAGCTCAACATTTGGCTTACATTAATCGCATGTGAGTGAGTAATTATGAATAAAATGATCTGTAATGGTTTTGTTTCTTCTTTTTGTGTTATGTATTATTTTACATGCTCTGTAGTGGCTCCGGATCGCAGTTGCGACCCTTTGTTTTTATGCGATTTTTGATCCTTATTATATGACTGATCTACCATGTCATTTTGTGCACGTTTTTTTAATCACCCTGTATTTGTTGCACATGAAATTGTTTACTTGAGGAGAATTGATAGGATTTAGAAAATCTATATTCTGGGCTGAGAAAACTGGTCAGTAAACTAAAAAAAAATACTTAAAAAATGTTTCCGGAAATAAATGGCAGCAACAAAGACTTTAGTTTAATAAATGCTTCTTTAAATCCCGAAAATATATTGGTTTCTGGGGTTTTTAAAGATATCGGACGCTTTTCGAATTCGTTTGTAACTAGAAAGAAGTTATTGTGTATTTTCATTCCTGGTTATATTATATTTTCGTAGATTGATATACATTGGCCTTTTCTTACAATGCAATTTTGTATTTTAGGATTCGCCATGCTCAATATATATTAATTGCGATAAATTATTGGTTTCTTTCTTTATCAGTTGAGAAATTCTCATGTTTGCTGTAGATTAAGTCAGAGTTATATTTGAATTTTCATTATTATTTCCTTCAAAGCTGCACTGTAGATTTCAAATGTTTTTCGTTGAAGACTAGAAGCATTTAAAAATTTATGAAAAGCAATTGTACTCATTTTAAAATCCAATTTGTATATTTCTCGAAAAATTAATGCACATTTTCTCCTATGACATAATATCCTTAATTTATTTTAGGAATGCCAAAACAAATGCGTAAAAACTGTAGCATTATTAATTATTGATGAATCCGTGTAAAAGATTTAAAATTAGTAAACAAAGTAAGTTTTAGGTAATAATTATTTGCATTACCCATTTACACATACATTATTTTAATTTAAAACACATGAAAGAGTAGTGTACACGTCTAAAAGCCTTAAAAACACCTTTAAAATTACATAAAACTAGTCAGTCTGTAAAAAATTGTAAAAATGTTTTCACCTGTCGTTCTCAGGCATCCTCAGTTACTGATGTTACGTTTTCTGCTTCGTCAGTCAATCCGTTGAAAACCCTCTTTTTGCTTTTTTCTAGTAACATATGATGCCATCTATTATCGTTTTTTGAGTGGATCATATCATTGCATGTTTCTGTGTTTGATGTAAATATTTCTATAGCTTCCCTCTGTAATGCGTAGTTTAAATTATTTTAATTGACTAATTTTTCAACATTATTGAAGTTTATTGCGATTGGAGATTAGTTGTTTTATCTGGCTGTTGCAGTGGTTGATTTATTTAAGTTTATATCTCTTCTGTACTCTTTCATTCTGTCTTCCATTTTCCAGTTTGTCATATTATATATGAAATATATAGTTTCAGGTATAGTCTAACATGCGAGAATATAAAAGTTTCATCCAAATGTCTCTCTTCGTCTCATTTTTATAGCTGCTACGGTTTCCGAATTTTAATACCGCTATTTCTGAAATGAATTTATTATTATTATTATTATTATCATTATCATATATTATCATTATGTTATATACAATTTTAGACGCATTTAAGACGGTGATTTAATATATATAATCACATTTCAGGAATTTTAATAGTTATTTTTATATGTAAGGTATCAGTTTATACTAAGTAGAGTACAATCACTTTTATAATCGACATTTTTCGCTATAGCTTATAGTTTTTGAGATAGGGTTAATAACCTTCAAATTTTGCCACTGGGGAGTGAGAGTATCGGTAGCATTAGGTTAGGCGTAGTCACCTGGTTGTGACATTAGCCCACTAACATAGCTGTAGCTCTCTCTGTTTGGAAATATTTTGAGGATAAAAGGACTTCCTATGCACCAATTAAATAAATTCTAATTTTATAAAGTAAACTTGTGAAAGACTGCTTCATTTTGTATATTTCCCGCAAAGTTGTGTGCAAAATTTCCGTTCATTTTCACAATTATTTACAAATTTATAAAGCATTGATTAATAATGCTTAATAAGCTGATAGAAAATGCTGAAATAGAGTGTTACCAATGAATAAACGAATCGGAACTTTCTAATTTTACAATTGAAATAATAAGAATTTTTCTTTTAATATTCAATGTTTTTCTTCAGTTACCCATTACATTCTTCAGTTACCCATTTTATGCACGATATTTAAATTTCCTAAGTGCACCGGAAATACCCTATAGGTTTCGATTACATACTTTATGATCAAGAAGTGAATAAGTTGAAAAAAAATTATATTAAGAATTTTTTTTTTCTAATTAAAGCTTTGATAAGAAACTCTATCTGTCTAATAATTATTGACTTCTAAAATCTATTATTCGTAAGATTGAATATCTGAGAGCCTATGAAAGATAAATGTATGCGATTAAATATGCCGAATAACAATGCCGATCATATAACGTCAGTGAAATCATGTTCGTAAATCTCAATTATCTTCTGCGACACAGAAGGTCAAAAATGGGTGGATTTATTTCGTGTAAATATAGAGTATAGCGTGCTTTATGAATTTGTCTGTGTACTGCCGGACACTGCGATAAATTTATGTAGAAATATCTATTTTTCAATTTTATGTTCATTTACAATTTTTTAATTATTTTCTAGTACTTTAAAATTTATTATTTAAAATTTATTAGTTATCAATTAATTAATAATTTATTAATTATTATTTAATTAATAATTTAATAATTATTAATTAATTATTAATTGTTTTAAATTATTTTAAATTTTACTAATACTTTAAATTATTTACTTATTTTTAAATTATTGACTAGTTGTTGTAGTTGCCAATAATAATAAATTATTTAATATAAAAATAATTTCAAATTTATGAACACTTTCGCGACGCGCGTCACATCATCCAGTTTTTCCCATATTACTATAAGAGAGATGGCTTCAGGCAGGACTTTTGAATGAAAATTGTCCCAAATTATCGTTATCGTGCAAAGAAACCCCTTAAAACCTTGCACAGTACCCCCTCCCAGACTGCTCTGATTTCGAACAAACGAACATTGTTCCAAACTCCTTATTTTACGTCCAGCATGTTAAACACTGGTCTCAGTGAGCCCTTTAAATGCAGGGTCATCGAAAAAAGAATACGGGGATTTTGCAACCTTATAAAAAATTAATTCTTAAACGTACAGAAATAATTCTTGTGTTGAAATGCAGTGAAAGAATGTAAATTTTTCCTCCATTCACTAGATGACGTGCAGTCTTGAATGAGAAGTTCCCCAACTCATGGACTGGACGAAACTACCCAATTTCGTGGCATCCACGAAGCTCCGATCTTATGCCTCTGGACTTTCTTTTCTAGGGATACATTAAGATCATTGTGCACAGCGAAGGAATTACTGATATAAGCCATATAAAATGTCGCATCGTAGCCGCCAGAGATGCTTCATAGGACATGGAGGGAGATTAAATATCATCTGGACATATGTCGAGCGGCTAATGATACACATATCGAACCGTATTGAAATGTATATAAAACTTGGTACTTTTCTTAAAACTAGAGGGCTCAGCCTCCTACTCGCTAACGCTCTGCAAACCCCACGAATTGCGAAGCAATTCACATGAAGAACGCTAAGCGGTCCCAGTTCACTTCGCTCGCTCGCCCCTTTTGTTTTTGCAGCAATTCTAGACGGAATAAGTACTACCATAAATCTTTTTAACATATGAAATTGACATTTTTTTAATATTAAAAAAGTAATTGAAAACTTCGTTGAAAACACAAATAAAAATGCATTTAGTTGGTGCTACCAATACGCATAAATCATTTAAACACTATGAAAAAAGGATATTGGAAATACAATTAATTTAAAATTCATTGCACCTACAATATTGTACAGCATTGCTTAAATTAATTAAAAAAACACTAAGTGATAGGAAGATAGTTTATGTATATATCATGAATGATTGTTTAAATTTCGTTCGACATTTTACTGTTTTAATTGATTATAGATTTCTGCAAAAGAAATTATTTTTATTTCATCAAGACAGCAGCAGCTAAACAGGGAGTGTGCAATCTAGACAGTTGAAATTTTTATTCTCTTCGATTTTCGTGTGAGTGAAATTCGTAAATAAATTCTAAATAAGAGTTGAGAATTCAATTGAAATTAACGATATTACTGATAATTAAAATGAGGAATCATCTGAAAGGCTTTGATTAGGTACATGTTATTTTATTTTTAATAATTGCTAGTTTGAGTTTCACTACTCTCACACTCGCCGCCATATTGGAGGCAGATCTTACCCAATGTAGTCTGTTCATTGGTCTGAAAACTACAGTTGTTGCCAAACGATAAGCTAGAAATTCAAACTTATTTCCGCTCCACATACGAATATGTAATCTCGGTATTCTTTTTCGATGACCCTGTATTAAAGAAAATGCACTAAAGTAATTTTTATTCCCTTTTCTAAGTTAAATCATTTAAAAATTATTGTAATGATGTGCTGAAATAACGAGAACAATTTAATGAAAGCAAGCCATAGCAAAACTAAAAAAAGTGATGTAATTTTGATGACGTCTGTGTATATTAATGCAGTGATTTTTCATTCTTAACGATGCAATTCTCTAGAAACAAACGAAAATGGATTTCACTCGCAAATCTTTCGCTTTTGATATTTCTGCTTTTGACAAGTTAAAGCTCTTTCAGTGACATTTCATATATTACAAAAAATAAATGTTGTCGTACTCGTCAAAAGATTAATATCTTGGCCTATTTCTTTCTATTTTATGCAAAGAATCGATAATGCAATACTTTATAAGAATTTGGAAAGGTAGTTTATCAAAACATGTTCGAGTAAGAATACAGAAAAAAAATATACTTGTTCCATAAAATATATTTTTAATAAAAGAGATTTCTACTTCATATTTCAGTAGAAAAATCTGTGTTGATATAAATTGTATATGTGTGATAATATGTATATGTATGTACTACAACAAAACACATAAATAAATATATGTTCTTTTTATTACATGTATATAATGTATATAAATATATGTGTATAAACTAGTATGGGATAAAATATTTTTAAATGTATGACGTTATTCTTCTTTATCTATAGAGGATTACAAACTATGCATAAACGGCTAAATATTTATTGATAGGAATTAACATGCAGTGAGCCCTTTAAATATTAAAGAAAAAATATTTTAGTGCATTCACCAAAGTACATTTTATTCACTTTTCTAATCTAAATCATTTAAAAATTATTATAACTAGGGAATCGAACCCGAGCTTCCCGAGTTACAGAACATATGCGAAAACCATTTTCTTCCAATTCTAACCGATTTTTCATATTTAATAACAACGTAATGCATTAACAACGTAAAAAAGAATTTTTATAAGGAAAATATCAATGATATATTAAAATAAAATTTCGATATTTAACAAAGCGATACTTTTGTATTAACGGCATGCCAGGAGTTAACGGCCAAAGGCATCGTCCAAGATTTCGCTGCTACTGCAAGTTTTTTTTCCTGAAAATTTCAACTGCTTAAGCGCGTAGTTCGAGAACATGTGTGTTAAATTTGTACATTATTTATATTATATTATTTTTTATAGTTATATTTTGATGAAGTTTTAATTTCGTTCTGTAATATTAGCCGGGAATAAATGTGGATCTATTTACATTGTTTTAAATGCAAACGGATTAGTCTTTCGCAATCTGACTGCACGTGATAGAGATAGATTTAAAATTAATTCAACCTTGGGAAGCATTCCATAAATCATAAAAAATCAGTAAATTCAAATAGAGTTTTCAAATAAGTTACATTTTTTTTTTCCGATTAGACGGTATAGAAATTGAAAATGTGCGATGTTTAGAAGCTTAAAAAAAATGCATTGAAAGCTAAATTTATTAGTCAGTTCGTTGCTACCATAAAAATGACTTCAGCAATAATCAGACATGTGTTGGTTTATAATATAAATTTTTATTATTATTAACCCTATTATTCACAACATCATTTATGTGTAACTCTCCCTTGACATGGAGCCGATTACGTCAAGATTAGCATCAAAATTTAATAAAAGAATTTTATTCTATATATTTGAATCAAGGCAAAATTTGTCAAAAGTCGCCAGCAAATACAACTACTATTTCAACAAATAGCGAGTCATTATTTTTATGTCTTTAACCATATGGTCTACACGTTCAAATACTAATTTACATATCAAGGGGGCTTCATCCCAAACAGTAAGGTCAGATTGTTTGCTAATGGCACACGTAGATGTTTTGTTCAAATTCAGCGGTATGTTTTAATTTTGAATGTGCTATTCTACCTTGATCTAATAACAAAGCTGCGATCCCAGAATATGAACAGCTAACGCAACCATATTATATGATCTCATCATTTTAAAAACTCATTAAGTAAAAATGCGCGCCAATAAAATAAACCTTAAAATTTTCATTTAAAACAGCAAGCGAAACTTCACTATAAATTTATTTTTGAACGAGATAATCCTGGCGTAAACGATAAGTAGCCAAATATTGTTTTGAGTTACAATATTTACATTGAAAAATATTTTTATGTATCACAAACATTCCATTGGTTTTTAAATTAAATTAATTTGATTTATAAAATTATCGCTCATCAAAACGTTTATTATTATTATTATTATTATTATTATTATTATTATTATTATTATTATTTTGTATTTTATATAAAATCAGTATTTTTTTTCTTTTTACTTTTCAACATGTCTGTATTGAATTTCTAACTAAAAATACTAATTTCAATTCTTTAATCAACGATAATATGCGGTCACCAAGAGGGAAAAAAATTGCCAATGGCAACCATTAAACACGAAAAAAGTGAAAAATATCAATTTTTTTTAAAGCCATAATAAATTAGCGAATTAAGATACAGCTTTCAAACAAATTGAACTTCAAAGTAGATTTTTTCCCTATATAAAGGTGTAAAAATTAAAAGTCTGAGAGGTTTAGAAAATAAAAAAAATTGCAATAGTAAAAGACACAAAACTGAAATTTCATCGTCAACTGTTGCCATTCGCAAAATGACGTCAGCGTTACGCACGGACACGTTTGTCCTTTATAATATAGATAAGAAAATTACTGAATTAGTTGGATACTAAAATAACTGGAATAATTTAATAAAACTAAAAAAAAGTGATGTAATTTTGATGACGTCTGTGTATATTAATGCAGTGATTTTTCATTCTTAACGACGCAATTCTCTGGAAACAAACGAAAATGGATTTCACTCGCAAATCTTTCGCTTTTGGTATTTCTGCTTTTGACAAGTTAAGGCTCTTTCAGTGACATTTTATATATTACAAAAAATAAATGTTGTCGTACTCGTCAAAAGATTAATATCTTGGCCTATTTCTTTCTATTTTATGCAAAGAATCGATAATGCAATGCTTTATAAGAATTTGGAAAGGTAGTTTAGTTCGAGTAAAAATACATAAAAATGCATCTGTTCCATAAAATATATTTTAAATAAAAGAGATTTTTTCTTCATATTTAAGTGGAAATAACTGCATTTATATAAATTGTATATATGTGATAATATGTATATGTATGTATTACAACAAAACGCATAAATAAATATATGTTTCCTTTATTATATGTATATTATATATATATATATTTAAATGTGTATAATATAGTTTGCATTTAATAGATAAATAGTGCGGGATAAAATATTTTTTAATGTAGGACGTTATTCTTATTTATCTATAGAGAGGGTGGCTAATGGTCAGGGAAAAATACAGTAAAAAAATGATAAACACCAGTATATTCTTATAGAAAAATTCCTGTTGATTATTCGATCAAATAATCAAGTTGAATTTTTCTAGAAGAATATACTGGTGTTTTCCACTTTTTTTTTAAAACTGTATTTTCCCTGATCACTAGCCATATTGTATAGAGGATTACAAACTTAATATTAACTATGCATAAACGGCTAAAGATTTATTGATAGGAATTAACATGTAGATTTATCAAAATATTATAATGATATCTCGATAGTAATAATATTTGTTTTATAGTAAATTTAATAAGAATCTTTAAGAATTTGAAACCGTTAATCTAAATGAATTTTTTTATTGTGCGAGTATCGCGTATGCCACACCCAGAAAGAAGTTTTGTTGAATCAACAAAAATTTGGTTGACCCAACAAAACCTTTTGTTTAAATATAGGTGAAAAAAAATTTTGCTTGAATCCACAAAAAATTTTTTTGTTAATTCAAGTAAAATGGTTCAATTTTACTTGGATTTTGCTAAAACAACAAAAATGTACTCAACAAAACATGTTTTGTAGTTTTAATCAATTCCTTTTTCTGGGTGCATTTTGCCATTTTAATATTTTGTGGACATAAATATTTTTTCGATAAATATGATGATTTGCCAACTTCATATTCTAAACATTTTATACGTACCTAAATTAACGTACAATCTTAGAAAAACAAATTTTGAAGTTATAATTTTGCACACGATACTCGCAAGATCGATAAGAATTCTTCACAGATTAATTTTTGTTTGTTTGTTTTAATGCAAGAAAATCTTTAGTATGTTCACCAAAAGGAAAATGAATCTTGACAGAAATTCTACGTTGTAAATAAAATTTTCTATTCCTTCAATCTACATGTCTTAGAATGGAATTTTTAATATTCTGGAGTTATAGAAAATTCGAATAGATATAAAAAAGAAAACACAATTTTTACTGAAGCACTTAAAACAATTCTCATTTGTTCATAAAATATGCTGCAACATTTAATTGGAAATAACTTGTATTGATCTTACACAACTTAAGTTACAGAAATAGATACAGAAAATGCAAAATAATAATATTTATATATTATTTCTGATAAGTCTAGCACATTAGAGAAAAGTAAAACTTTTTTTTAGATTAAAGCTTTAATGAAGTTTTCTGACATTAAAAAATTCGAAAACAAATACAAAACAGTCAGAAAACGTAGTTATTATATCGGGAGTAAAACAGATAAAAGTGTGGCTTTTAAAATGAGTAACTAATTGATATTATGACTTGAAATTGATTATCTAGCATATTTAAGTGTTTTAACACGTAACTGCTTGAATTCCATGAAGGAAAAATGTTTTTATGAGTCAAACAGGGGTTGAAAATATTAAACTGGGGTGAAAGTCATGTTAACTAGACAAAGAAATAGCGGGGACCATGTTATTTGTTGTGTAAATTTTATTTTCATGGGATTTCCAGCATTTAGACCAAAATACTGCACTCTGAATGGAACTGTACTTTTATTTAACTCCACATTGTAGTGCGTAATTTGATTTTGCATGCACTGAGAGGATTTTTTTTGTCACTTAAATCCAGAAATCTTATTTTTCTACCAACAATTGCTCTACAACACGTTTGCACCTTTTCCTGTTTTTACCAGTCTTGTTTTGCGTGACTTTGACACCCTTTGGTTAATCTTCTTCCAATTTTACTGGTGATTTCTTCCTAATTATAGCCTTTTGCACTAAACAATATTATTATTATGCATTATTATGCATTATAAGGTAAAGCCAGGAGAGATGGTGCAGTCGGAGAGATTGCTCACATACTGGTTTCGGGGGGAAGGAGTAGAGAGAGCGCGCAGCGACTCCAGGTAGTTCTACAACGGCAGTAGTGGAGTGTCTACTTGAAACTGCACGTTGATTGTTTTGAGCGTCTAAGATAAAGTATTGCTATTTTGTTTTGTTTACCCAAAGTAAGTGCTTGAATTTTCGTAGGTATTCATCAGAATTTCTATACAATGTCAGTAGTACAAAATATTTTAAACATAAACGATTTCTCATAAGCTACTAATCTAGACTAACAATGTGAACATCAACGGTTCGTTTTAGTAGCGGCCATGTTTAAATAAAAGGCCGCGCAATCCCTCCTACCGAAATTGGAGAGTTTGCGCATCGGCTGCTTAAGAGAGATGGCGCATTTTCCCCATTAGTTTCCATGCTAGGAGAGATTACGCAGCTTATTGGTAAATTTGCATAAAAAATGAAAAAAGGAAATGGACAAATTTTAAGTTAAACGTATTATCAAGTAACTTAATGTTATTTTGTAATCTTATCTGGACTTGCTTTTTCTGATTCTTTAATTTTTTCCCCTTTAATTAAAATTTTTAATCGTTTTTAAAATTATTTCTTTTTCTGATTCTTTAATCATTAAGTTGAAATATTCACTCCTAATACAATAATGTTTGTTCACAAAAACCTCACAACAATGTCATTTAAGCGTAATTATTATTGTTAACAATTTAATTGTAGTTATTATTAGTTCCAATCTCTCCTACCCATGTACGCAATCACACCAACCCTGTAAGGACAGATTGCGTAAAATAACTTTCTTGGTTTTATTACAACTGTTCTATTAAATTACAACCTAACAACAAAATAACAATGGAAATGCATAAAAAACAAATGAAGTAAAAATTATTCATGGATAGTTTAGAAAAAAATTAATTTTTAGATATTTTATTGTTATTCTTTTGAATTGTGCGCAAACTCTCCTAGCTTTACCTTATTATTATATATTATATATATATTATATATAATATATATTATATATTATATATTATATATTATATATTATATATTTATCATATATTATATTATATATATATATATATATATATATATTATATACACCGAGAAAAAACTCTGTCACTGGAAACTAGAAACTAAATTGTGGCTCTAGAAAAAATAGTTCCATGTCATCCTTATAAATTCAAGTTCCCTTTGCTAGAGAGTTATTGTCTCCCCTATTCAAATTGAAGAGCGTTTTCCCATATTATCGTGGGCAAACTTATTTAAAAACCTCTGCAAATAAACGTAAACACAAGAGGTTAGTTTTAGAAACTATAATTCTAGTTTATGAGTTTTTTCCAGAAATCAAGTTATAATTTCCCGCAATTCAAACGATTAATAATATAATTTATCGTTTCATTACCTAAAACACTACAGATTAGAAATTCTCGATCATTTCGTCTATTCAGTTTATTTGTTTACCTTATTCGCATAGCTCGAAAATCTATATATCTAGTTTAGGGATTTAGAAAATGACTACTTATTCACTCTAAATGAAGGCGGTATAAGTTTTCTTTCAGTGTATATATTATATATTATATTATATATATATATATATATATATATAGATAGATAGATAGATTATTATATATATATGCATTATACTATGCATTATATTATATGAATATTATTATGAATTCCTTTTTGGGTAACTAATCAACTCTTTATGATAATTTCTTTATTCTATTATGCTTTACTAACTCAAAAATGGAACTTTCGTAGAACTTTCGCAACTTTGTAGCAATTATAGAAAAAAATTATAAAAAATTCTCCTATCAAACAAAATGAAATATGTCCGTTACTTCAAGCAATCATCAGCATCGGCAAAATTTTAGAGAAAGGAAAAAAAAAAACATTTAACATCAATCTAACAAGGTTTTACTGCATTTTACTGATTATCTCGCTGTAAGTTTTGATGAAATAATTATAACAATATAATAAATTATAACACCTTGTAATAATGTATTTCTTTTAAATGCTAAAAGGTGTAAATTAACAACATAATACAAATTAAAATAACTTTTATTAGGTTGTTTGACATGTTTCGGCTCACTACGAGGCATTTTCAAAAACAAATGAGAATATTCCATAATTGCAGAGTCTTTGAAGTTATTATTTAAAATGCTATCATTTAATTTTCATGTATTTAAAAAAATAGCAAGTGTATTGCACGATGTTCTTGGTTAATTATGTTTCCAGTAGTGTATAGCTTTTAAGGTGTTACTAAAAAATATTTAGTGTTATAAGCCATTAAACTTAAAAAAAAAAAAAAAAAAATCCCAAGAAGGTTTTCCGTAATTTAAAATAGCTGATATTGGGTATAATAGAAAAGCCACAGCCCTGATGAGATTATATCAAGAGGAAACCCTCCAAATAAATTTCAGTGACAGTAAAATAAATTTTCAATCCAGTCTATATTATTCATCCATAAGAAGAGAAACCATAGAGATAGTAACACGCAAAAATACAATATGGAACGATGCGGCATTTTTAACTTACCGAAATTATGGCCCGAATCACTCCATGGTCACAGATATGAAAATAAACAACCAAGTAAAAATAAAAGATAACGTGCGTAATTTTTAAAAAGTACATGAAAATTAAATGATAGCATTTTACATAATAACTTCAAAGGCCGTGCAATTACGGAATATTCTCATTTGTTTTTGAAAATGGCTCGGAGTGGGCCGAAACATCTAAAACAACCTAACAAAAGTTATTTTAATTTGATTATGTTGTTAATGTACACATTTTAACATTTAAAAAAAATACTTATAATTGAACAAACTGTATTGCACGATTTTCTGGATTAAATTATCTTCCCATTAGTATATACTCTTGACGGTATTACTAAGAATTATTTAGTGTTATAAGCCATCAAACTTTAAAAAATAATTTTTCCCAAAAGGTTTCCATAATTTTGACCACTACAGTACATGGCACGAAGTTTATTTTTACTTTGCAGTGTTTTGGATTTAGTTTAGCCTTATCAATCTGGATTTTGATCGAAGAATTAGGGAATTCTTTAACTTCAGCCTCAGAACCGCATTCCCGACATGCTGTAAGGTTAAAAAGAAAAAATTATTTGTTATTTCAGAATTCGAAGAAAAAGAAGCGGAAATAAGTTTTATTTCCACTTGGAAAATCGGTTCTGAAAAAATTAAAATTATCCTGTTAAATCTGAAAGATTACCAAATATGACTTTAGCCAGATAAGCCTGCAAGTCTCAAACGGTCAATCCCTGTTCTACAGTATTAAAGTTTCATAAACTAAAAGATCTAAAACAGACCTGAACAACCCGGCACTTGGGACGCCATTGCACCCTTTCGAATGTTTCCTGTTGCTAGATTTTTTTAAAAATTATAAAATGAATTTTAAGAAAATGCTTAAAAATTTTAAGTCATTAATGTTTGCAGGCTTTTTATATTGCAGGCAGTATCAAGGTTTTTGTCTCTTTATCCTACAAAAGTTTTTAAGATGAGCTTATTTTTGGGAAATATAATTTAATCTTACTATGATTTATATTTTTTCTGCAGCTTATTTTAATATGGTCCTGACTATCTCTATGAGATATTTGTCATGTTATAAGAAGTGTATATGTGCATTTCGAATGTTTCATGCTGCTATATATTTATAAAGCTGAAAATCCATTTAAAAAATGTTTTATTTTAAATCATATTACCATTTGCATGCTTTCCTAGCGTAGCCAGTATTAAGGTTTTGGCCCCTTATCGTAAAAAATTTTCTAAGATAAGTTCCTCCCAGGGAAAATATAATTATCTAATTGTAGTCCGATTTATATTTTCGCTGCAGCTCATTTTTACACGGGTGTAGTTATAGCAAGAAAATATAACAAACGGTGTAAAAAGACCTATATTTTACAACAACTTGATCGAAATACAAAATACAAATGGAAAATGTTACAATTCATAACAAGTTCTCAAAATGTCAGCCATTATTATGTTAAGGGGTCTTGTACCTTTTAAGAGCGACGAAAATCAAGAAAAACAATCAAAGTTTCAATTAGTGTATTTTAAAAACCTTTACATAATATAACATAAAATAAACATAAAGTTTTGATTATTAATTAAATAGAATGTGCTTTTTAAAATAATACTATTAGAAGCTGACTAATATTTTATTGAATTTGTGCACTGTTGAAATTAAAATAGCTCTTTTTTTTTTACTCCGTAAGTCGTTGCGCGCATATTATCTTGAGAACGTATGCAAGGATTGTTCTGAAATTTGATTTAGATAATAAGCGCATATGTGTGTTTAAAATGATCTACTTTTAAATATTTACAATAATAAAATTTTTCTTTATGACTAATTTTATTCATTAAAAAGTGTAAAATTTTGAATTTTTTTACAAAAGTTTTTTTTTTTTACGTGGTTAATGACATAATTTTGACCTAAGAATAGATCATTTTTTTAAATACATATGTGTTTATTATCTATATCAAATTTCATAACAATCCAGTCATAAGTTCTCGAGATATCATGCGCGCAATAACTTACGGAATAAAAAAAGAGCAACTTTATTTTCAACAATGCTCAAATTATGTAAAACACAAGTTAGTTTCTAATGGTATTATATTAAAAAGTACAATATGCTTAATCAATAGTCAAATTTTCATGCTTATACACGAAAGAGTTTTGAAGATACACTAATTCAAAGATTGAAAGTTTTTGGTGATTTTCGGCGAGTTTTAAAAGGTACAAGACCCCTTAAATGTCTCAAAATATTATTCCATTAGTCGTGATGCATGCTATACATAGGCCTCCTCGCCAATTGGAACGTGTTCGCGGTTCCATTCCGCGCCAATGTGAAGCATGCATTGTTATGAGTTGTAAAATTTTTCATTTGTATTTTGTACTTCGATCAAATTTATTATGAAATAAAGGTCTTTTTACACCGTTTGTTATCTTTTCTTTGAGTCACGGTCACGATGAAATTGCACCGTTACGATCGCGTTTCCGATCCCCAGTTCCTATGTAATTTTTGTTCCTCAACATGTATTCCTCAACATGTATAACTCGTATAACATGTATCAACATGTATTTTGCTCCTCAACATGTATAACATGTATAACATGTATCAACATGTATTTGGCTCCTCAACATGTATAACATGTATAACATGTATCAACATGTATTTTGCTCCTCAACATGTATAACATGTATAACATGTATTTTGCTCCTCAACATGTATAACATGTATAACATGTATTTTGCTCCTCAACATGTGTACCATATATAACATGTATCAACATGTATTTTGCTCCTCAACATGTATACCTGACACACCTACATGTGCCGTTTAGACAAGACCTTTTCAACCATCCTGTGTAAGACAGCTTAAATTAATCACATTTCCACGATTAATATTGCTATCAAAATAGGCATTAAGATTCCCTTAGATAAGATAGTCCCCTAGTTCGTATTTTTCGCTTAGTAGGGAAAATTACATTTCATATTTTGGAAAGTGTTGAAAACACACTTCTGCTCCCACCTAATTAAAAACAAAAATATACTTTTTTGGTTAAAAATAATTTAAATTGAGATTTTTGAGTTAAAAATTGTACAAAATGAACACTTTGTATAAAATTAACAAAAATTACCACGATTGGAAATTTTGAACCGACTAGATAATACACTGAAAATCGCTTTGTCAATATCTGCATAAAAAGCCACTTTGTCACAGTGAAAGACGGACAGACAAATCTAAGACGTAAACACTTTTTCAAATATGCTGGAAAGAGTAAAAAAAGAATGAAATACATTTAAAAATTTTAAAAGAATGTTTTTTTCCTCATTGCGAGAATTCGATCATCTTTCTTTTTTTCTATATAAAATTTAAATCTATATTTTTTATAGTTCATAAGCTTTTATTTATTTATTTTTTTGCTTTGTTACTCATAATAAAACTGTTTATAATAATTTCTAAAACTATAAATATTTGAAGAAACATATTCATATTTTGTATGATATCTAATCAATAAAATAATGTCGTCATTTATAAAAATTGACAAGGGAAATCAATGAACGAAAAATTTTAAATAATATCATAAGAAAAGTGTGATTTTAATAATACATTATGAATCAGTAATATTTTACATTAACGCTTATTCAAATTTTTAGTTCGAATTTTAATCTCTTAATAAGTTGCTCATTTTAATATTCGGTTGTCTAATGAATCAAATAATGTTGTTACGCAGAGAAATCACCGAGGGAAAATTTCTCATTTTTACATTGCAAATGACGATCTTTGAATTAATTTCATAATTCATAACAGAAACCAGTCATTAATCATACCTCTTTTAATACATTCGAAAGCAGTTAGAATAATTTGACAACAAATTAAAATTCATACATTCTTTACCCATTCATGAGACATCAAACAACTCAACTTGAATTCAAATCTAGACGGGTTATTCTGAGATAACATCGCGTTATTCAATGAATATTATTTTAATGTAATCAAAAGATGCTCCATCTGAATTCACCTATTATAGTTTAAGAATTTCAAATAAATGATGAACGACATCCTAACAATATACTGAGTTTGTTTCAAATATTGATTTTGTCATCTGTTAATATGTTTAAAAATAAATTATATATGTTTGAGTAAAATATTTTAATAATTCACCATGAATGGTATATTACTAATTTTAAGGAACGCTATAAAATTATAGGGTTGTAGTTGTGTAAAAAATCGTAAAAGGTTTTACTGTATTCTATGCATTAGTTGACATTCCAGTAAATCCAGTGGAGGCCAGTTTTTATAATATTAGTTATTTAGCAATAAATTATAAATGTTTGAGTAAAATATTTTAATCATTCACGATGAATGGTATATTAACATTTTTAAGGACTCTTTAAAATTATAAGAACAGAGCTATGTTAAAAATTGTAAATTGTTTTTAAATTCAGGGTAGAGAAGCTTTTTCAATGTTAGTTTCCCCTCTAACCCAACGTACCGGAAAAAGCGAGAATCACCCCCCCACCTCCCAAAAAGAAGAGGGGGAGGTTTTTGTGAATAATAAATAATTATTATGTTGTTGAATGAATCAAAACATGTTCTTAGGCATAAAAATCAACGACAGAAATCATATTATTTTAACAATGCAAATTTTGAACTTTGGAGTAAATGGAAATGTGTTAACAGCAACCATTCACTGACCATACCTATTTTAATACATTCGGGAGCTGTTACAATAATCTGACAACAAATTAAAATTCATGTAATTCGTTACACATTCAAGTGACATCAAATATCTCGACATAAATTCGAATCAAGACGGTTATTCTGAGATAATATGGCATTATTCAATGAAAATTATTTTAATGTAATCAAAAGTTGCTCAATCTCAATTCCCCTATTCTATTTTAAAGATTTCAGATAACTTTTGAACGACATCCTAACAATATGCTCGGTTGGCATTAAATATTGATTTTGTCATAAATTATTATTTAATAAAAGAAAACTGCCCAGTTAAACTGACGGCATTGAGCTCACAGGCTATTCACACTAACTGTAAATTATATTCTTATTTCAAAGAATTTGAAATAAGCCCTCGAAAAATGAAGAAATCGACAATATATTAAGAGGGGGGAACCATCCCCCGTTTCTCCTTCTTATAATTAACCAATGAACCCATAAAACTAATCAGAGAAGCGCCTTACCACAATGAACCTATATACAAAATTTGAAAAAATCGGATAATTCTGCATGAAAAATCCATTTATCTAAATTAAGGGGGGGGTAGCCCCCCGTCCCCCCTTTATACTTAACCAAAGAACCCCCAAAACTAATCTGATAAGCGCCTTATCACAATGAACATATATATAAAATTTGAAGAAAATCGGATAATTCTGCTTAAAAAACCCATTTATCTATATCAAGGGAGGTTAGTCCCCCCGTTCCCCCCTTTATAGTTAAACAATTAATCCCCAAAACTAATCAGGGAAGCGCCTTATCACAAGGAACCTATAAACAAAATTGGAAGCAAAACGGTTATTTCTGTCAAGAGTTATCGCGTTACGTACGTACATACGTACATACATACATACATACATACAGAACGGGCGGGCACATAAGCTCTCAGGCTTTGATAGCCTGTGAGCTAATAAAAAGTTAACATTTCAGTGCAAAATCACTTTGTTTAATAATTAAAATTCATAAAGATACAACTAAATGTAAATATATTGCTTGAAGGTGCGTAAAACATAATTTAAAATCATTTAAAGACACATTAAAGTCCCTTCATAATCAAAACGTTTTCAACTGAAACTCACTCGGCCTTCATCAGTGAAAAACTCATCTGATGATAGAGTTGATCTGGAATCATATGTTTTTCACTGATGAAGGCCGAGTGAGTTTCGGTTGAAAACGTTTTGATTTTAAAAGGACTTTAATGTGTTTTTAAATGATTTTAATTTATGTTTTACGCACTTTCAAGCAATATATTTACATTTATTTGTACCTTTATAAATTTTAATAAATTATTATGATTGGAAATACTTTACACTAGTTTACACGACTTTTGTTCATGAAATGAAAGATATACGGTTATGTTACTTTGGGTATCTACATCTAGGAAAAAAATATTTAAAAAAATCCAGCACGTCAGATTTTTGAAATATTTATTGAGAAGATTTTTACAAAAAACTGCATCCAAATAAACAATAGTCACCAAGAGTATTTTAATAAACTTTAGTTTCTACAATGAAAGCTTAAAATAACGAGTTTTTATTGACTAAAAAAGTCGTTTGTAAATTACGGTGTCAGTCAGTAATTTCTCATTTAACGAATAGAATTTGTCTGTGCCGGAAAGGGTTAAACAATTGCGGGTATATAAAAAACAAAGACCTTCATATCTCAAAATGGTGACGTGCTACAAAAAATAAAAATATATTCTTTTAACTACCGTCCATAGCCTACATACATAATATATGTTTCATTTAATGAACAATTTTTTTTTGTAAACTAGTGTTATCATTGCTTCAGTAAAATTTTTAATAATTTATTATGAACGGTATATTAATATTTTTAAGGAACTCTATAAAATTATAAGCATGTGTTAAAAATGGTAAAAAAGTTAATATTCTGCTTTAGTTCACGTTCCGGTAAATTCAGTGGATAATTTACCGGTGAAGCTCTTGGTGAAGAGGTCAGCTTTCTTTATATTAGTTTCTGGTCTATCCCGACATGCCGGAAAAAGCAAGAATCATACAAAAAGTAACAAAATGGGACATAAGTGATAATTAATTGGAATAATTGGGAGGACGGCAGATCCAGTTTCCCTAACTTATTTTATTATCTTAAATTATTTCTTTATTAATTACATACAGTTACATCCAAGAGAGAAGAAAAATCTTGTCACTTCACTTATAGTATTTTCCCCCACTAAATTGTTGCACCCAAGTGCTGCTATTTACAATATATACAACGAATCTATATATAATATGTAATTGAACGTATAAAAGACTACATAAACAGATATATCCATGCATCAATAACGTAAATCATAATAATTATTCAATTATAAGCAGTGATTAACATGTATATATATATATATATATATTTAAAAAAAATTGGCTTGATATGACATTAAAAAACTAAAATAAACAGATATCTATTTTTAATTTTCTTATAAATACAAACAAAAAGCCATTTAGCTTTCTTCATCACAAACGCATTTGCTCTGTTGGTTTGATAAACCAGAAACCTCTCCGATATCATTAAATGTGTTAATTGCATACCTTTTTAACGGATTTACAATGAAGGTGGTTTTACATTTCGTTTGTTTATTTTTTTTTTATGTATGCTCACGTATAACGCTTGAGAGTATAGTCCGATTTCCAAAATTTTTGTTGTTGTTGTTGTTGTAAAAGTCTTTGTCTGCAGGTGGTCCACTTACAATATTATTTGAATCAAAAAATTATATGTTTGTTTGTATGTCTGTTTTGATGTCTGTTTTTTTTTAGCTTTATAAGCTTTAAAGTTAGTAAAGATTGACCAAAATCGTCACTAACATTTAATATATAATGTTAAGATACACATCGCTACTTTACATTTCAAAAGTTGTCGTCGTACATTGTGCAGTTTGTTTGTTTGTTTATTACAGAGGTATTTCAACAATTTTATAAATTCTCTTCTAATGCACGTCAAAATAAGCGATATTAAGAACAGTGAGATTTGAAATGAATATTCTTCATCGGGTCGAGCAATTTAAACAAACCCAACCAAATCCGTAGTTTATGTCGAGTCCGCAATTTTTTTTTGCAGTTGTTGTTGCAAGTCGGGTTGAATCTAATTCGTTCACGTTCGGGTCGATTCGGCTCTTGTTTGGGCTTGCTAATCCATTTTTCAATATCCACAATGTTGTTTAAAATGAAAAAAACCACCTATATGAATACAAATTATTATATACCATATATTTCGATGTAGAATAATATATAGGATTTCATACTGCATTTTTTTTTAAGTATTCGTCGTATAACGCGCAAGGCTGCAAAGAAACCTTCGTGAAATATCTAGCATGAAAATATGATAACGAGCATTATAATAAAAAAATAATAATAATACAAACATAAAAAAAGCTAATACAAACTGAAGATATAAGCTACTGCCAAGCATACTTGCTTGAATCCCCACAAATCGTGTGGAATCGTAATTTCCTTACTTCCAATAATCACGTGTTTTCTCTTGTATATTACTATAGAAATCAAAATTCTTTCGCTTAATATTTAAGCTTTTATTTTTGTATCCCGGTGAATAGAACGCATCTGTAAAATTTGACCAATTTTACTTTCTTCTATCTTTACAAGAAGAAAGTATTGGATTCATGAAAAATTTCGACTTCCGGGTTTCGACGGATTTATACATTTTAGAAGGTCCTGAACACAATTTGTCCGTTTTTAGAAAATGTCCATCTGTGAATCTGTGATTCTGTCTGTCTCTATGTGACAAAAATTTTGTGGGCGCTATCTCAAGATCTAGTGCACGAAATTTAATAAAACTTTATGTTCAGTTAGTTCCTGATATAACGTGGTGCTGGTTAGTTTTCGGTGACAGGGGGCGTCTGACAGGGGGCGCTGCTATGTTGCATTTTTCGCGATTTCTGCAATAGCTCTATCTCAAGAACTAATGCACTTATTTTCATGGAACTTCAAATTCATTTAGACCTTGACATAAATAGATGCTTATTAAGTTTTAGTGTACATATTCCTACAGGTGGTGCTGCTGTACCCCATTTTTCATTATTTTTATGATAGCTATATCTCAAAAACATATGCGCGGAATTTCATCAAATTTCAGATTCTGGTAGACCTTAGCATAAATAGATACTGCTTACGTTTGAATGTAAATAGACCAACAGGTGACGCTGCTATGCTACTTTTTCCATCATTATCACGAAAACTATATCGCAATAACTAATGCACGGATTTTCATCAAACTTTAGATTCAGTTACACGGTGACATAAATTGTTGTTGATTAGGTTTTGGTCTAAATCTCCCTACAGGTGACGCTGATATGCTGCATGTTGCAGGATTTACACGATTTTAGCAATAATCCTGTATAGTCATATCTGTAATAGTCATATCTCAAGAACTAATGCACGGAATTTAATAAAACTTTAGATTCAGTTAGACCTTGATATAAATTGGTGCTGAATCTTTTTAGTGTATGCGAAACCTGTGTGAGATAGAAGAAAGTTTTGGGATTGGTACATCCGACTAGTTCCTGTTGCAAAAGTACGCGTTATATACCGTAATATGTGATGTTTGGGGTTTTTTTCTACGTAACAGATAAAATTGATATTAGAAATACAATTGCAGAGTATGTATTTTTTTTTACAATTGCATTAAAATATAGATGAAATGTCTTTCATTTCCGGTTTCGCGTTGGTATTGGATTGAAGTATAACGTTTTTGCGTCGTGTTCTGCGATTGCCACAAAGCAGAAATACATTAACATGCTCCGTGATGTCGGTTTTAGTTTTTGTTAAAAGTTACCTGTTCTATCCTTCTTTCATTTTCCAGGATTTCGTTCATCTCACGAAACCCTATTCGTCCCGCTACGTTGTCTGTCCGTCACAGAGCCGGTTCTCAGAAACTACAGGGTGCCCAGTAATTAACCAAAAATTTGAATTGTTTGGTAAAAGAGTTTGAGAAGAGATAAAAGAAAAATATTTACTTCACAAATAAGTACATTTATTCCAATTTTATGCACAAGATTTTCGAAGTGCTTCCCACTACTTGCAACAATATGGCGATGTCTAAGATCAAAGTTCTCCAAAACTGAACGAATAGTTGCAGTGTGATGCCTAAAATTTCAGCAGAAATGGCTTGTCGGAGCACATATAATTATTGTGGAGGATTTTTTAACACATTGTCATTCAAGTAGCCCAACAGAAAATAGTACAGGGGCCTCAAATCAGGAGAATAGGCATGCTAATCAATCCCCTGTCCTGTTGCGTTAGCACAATTCAAACCCAAAACTCTGTCATGGAAATTATCAGCTAAAAGTTTAAAAGTTCGTAATGTTTCGTCACCAAATGTTACGTCACAATGACGTCTCAATAAACAGTTATTAAAGTTTCAAATTTTTTGTTAATTACTGGACACCCTGTATTTAACTTACAGACTTGAAATTTTGTGTACTTATAGCTGAATACCTACTATAAAGCTCAAAATGATAAAATTTTGAAAAAATTGTATTCTTTTAATATAGAGAGATAAAAAACCAAAAATTTAACAGCCTTTTCCTATTAAATTTAAACATTTTTCGTTATAGCAGTTGCCCAAAATTAAAAATCCACAATAAAATTCTTTCTACAATAGTTAATTTTCTATTGAAAGATTCCCAAGTGAAAAATGAAAATGAAATAAAAAGTTTCACCTATTGAAATAAAAATAAAGTATTATAAATATTTCCATCTTTTTCCAAACCAAACCTTTTTAACAAATGACAAGAAAATATCTTTCAAGATCGTCCTATGTGTTGCTGGCAATGATACGCATAACTCACATTTTTATTTGAGAAAACTTTATTCCTTAGAAAAAAAAAATTCCTAATGAGGATCAATCACGTAACCATGATGTGTTAGACGTCTATTTAGTATGCAGATCACGAATATGTTATACGGCAAGTTCATGAAAGCTTAAAAAATTCATTCAGGAAGCAAACAAAATTAATAGCCTTTATTTTTCCACACTATAATATGATAGAATGTTGATAATGCGTTTCTTGTATGTTATTGTAATTTATGTTTAGGTTTCAACAACATCTATCACAAAATTAATTACAATAAGCTGGGATGGTGGGGATCATTTTAGAATGATACGTTTTCAGATAATAATATTTAGTTTATCCAATAACAGATTAAATATGTCAATTATTATTATTCAAAAACTGTTGTAGCATTCGAAATTAAAAAAAACAGCCCAAATGGTAGCACTGAATAAGTGTGACCGTGGTCACATAATAGCGAGAAAGAATAGAGAGGCAATGAACAGTAAAACCGGTTTGCAATATGAAGCCGGTTGTCGCTAAAATCATTACGCCCAAGGGAAGACCACATAGGACGGTGAGAGGGCATGGGACAAGGACTAGATTCACTGGACGGGGAGAGTTTTTCAAAGCAAGCCGCCAGTTGTTTTGGGTTGAATTTAGGGTTGCATTTTCAGCGTCACGCCAAACGTAAGCATTTAATCTCTATTTATTCTGTGAACTCTGTGAACCGTGGTATAATACTATATCGCTGACACAGAATTTCTATTTTATATTATATTCGCCTAGATCTCATATAATTCGCATTGCATTAAAGTCAAATACAGTGCTTTTTTGTAAATATTTTTGTGTATTTTATAAAGATGTATCACTTAAGTATATTTATTTAATATTTGTATGTAAAAATTATCGCATTATGTGTTTTTTTCAATGACTTCTTTTTCAGTCTTTTACGTCACTAGAATTATTAAACGAAATTGTAGAAGAAATTAATTTTACTTTAAATGTAGTCACGAGTGGCAATCTTCTGAATAATCAGTTATAATTTTTATAGTTATTCGTCGAATACGTATTAAACTGACGACCAACAAGTATATTATACTATTCAAGTGTACTATTTTTTATTATGGTAATAACTGAACAGCAAGATTTATATTAAAACAAGACCGAAAAATCAGACATCACGGCATAGATTATAAAACAATTATCCAACACATTCAGAATCTAATGTATAAAAATGAAAATGTGTCTGTCTGTCTGCACTTCTATACAAATCAAAACTTTAAGAAGCCATAATTGTGAAATGTTACGTATAGGTGTATTAAAATACGGCCGAGGCAAGTAAAGTAATCCGGAAACGAAAGAATATACAATTAATTTTTAATTAATAAAAAACCAAAAATCTAACAGCATTTTCCGAACAAATTTAAGCATTTTTCGTTATAGCAGTTGCCAACAATTAAAAATTCACAGTAGAATTCTTTCTACATTAATTACTTTTCTATTAAAAGATTTCCACGTGAAAAGTGAAAATGAAATAAAAAGTTTCAGCAACTGAAATAAAAAGATTAATAGGACGTCATATTAGTAATATAACAGAAATTTTCAAATATTTCTCAATAATACACGGAGTATGAGTATGTGTAAGTACAGAAAGCAACTTAATATGACGTCATTAGAGAATTAAAAAGAAAAATTAATAAGACGTCATATTGGATGTTTAACGGACATTTGAGAATCATACAAAAAAAGTAGGAATATGATTAAAAGAGAAAGCAAGTAGATAGGACGTCAGTCGGGGAATGTAATGTCATATGAGTTTGAGGAACGGATTGAATCATAAAAACACGATTATGGAAATATTGGCATATTTTAAAATTTTGAAGATTTCTATACAACATGTTTAATTTTGAAATTGATTTTTCTACACAAACATTCTTAAAATCCCGGACAACACCTGGAAATTTAACGGACTTTTTCAAATGTTTGACAATAATACAAAGAGAGTATCAATATGAGTAATAGAGAAAGCAAGTAGATATGACGTCAGCGGGAGAATATAACGTAATAAGAGTTTGAGGAATGTGAATCATAAAAACCCGATTATGGAAATATTGGCATATTTTAACATTTTTAAGATCTCTATACAACATGTTTAATTTTGAAATTGATTTTTCTACACAAACATTCTTAAAATCCCGGACAACACCTGGAAATTTAACGGACTTTTTCAAATGTTTGACAATAATACAAAGATAGTATCAATATGAGTAATAGAGAAAGCAAGTAGATATGACGTCAGCGGGAGAATATAACGTAATAAGAGTTTGAGGAATGTGAATCATAAAAACCCGATTATGGAAATATTGGCATATTTTAACATTTTTAAGATCTCTATACAACATGTTTAATTTTGAAATTGATTTTTCTACACAAACATTCTTAAAATCCCGGACAACACCTGGAAATTTAACGGACTTTTTCAAATGTTTGACAATAATACAAATATCAATATGAGTAATAGAGAAAGCAAGTAGATATGACGTCAGCGGGAGAATATAACGTAATAAGAGTTTGAGGAATGTGAATCATAAAAGCCCGATTATGGAAATATTGGCATATTTTAACATTTTTAAGATCTCTATACAACATGTTTAATTTTGAAATTGATTTTTCTACACAAACATTCTTAAAATCCCGAACAACTCCGTGTACTTCAGCGGGTATTATAATAAAACATGAAGTATAATATGATGAAAGCTGATGTCTAAGTAAATAATTTGAAAAACGCATAACAACTTTGAAAACCCAATACCGGCAAGTATCACCAATAGTCGGAAAAGTATCCAAATTATTTTGTGCAGGTCTGTATACGGTCTATAGATTTGTATATATACTACATAGTATTCAAAAATTTACTACAGTTAGGAAACGCATAGCGCAGTTGAAAATCCCCCTACAGCAAATTTCGCAAATAGACAGGAATGTACTCGACATCTTTTGTGCAGCTCTGTGCGACATTTATAAAATTTATATACGTCAGGTAATATATAAAAAATATAAAAAAGTGCCCTGTTAACTGATGGTATTCAACTCATAGGCTATTAACACTAATTGTATGTTATACTCTTATTTCAAAGAATAATTCCCCTCGAAAAATAAAGAAATCGACAATAAATTAAGGTGAGTATTAGCCTCCCATCCCTGACCCCTTTTAACTTAACCAATGAACGTCCAAAACTAATCAGGGAAGCGCCTTATCAACGAACATATATACAAAATTTGAAGCAAATCGGATAATTCTGCCTGAAAAACCCATTTATCTAAATTAAGGGGAATTAGCCCCCTGTTCCCCCTTTATACTTAAAAACAGTGAAGCCAAAACTAATCGGGGAAGCGCCTTATCACAATGGACCTATAAGCGAAATTTGAAGCAAAATGGATATTGTGAAGGTCGCCTCTACTCCATGATGCAAGAACTTTTTAGAAACTGTCGAATGGCAACGGCCTGCGAGAAGAGAGACTCGGAGAGTGTTCGGAAGCGTGCGGTGTCGCGCGGTGGAAGATTCCATACGAAATATGTAGTCGTGAATTGTGTTAACTATTATTCTGTGTTTGTGTATTGTCTTCAATGTGTTAGTCAGATCTATATTAAACGTGTTTAAATGTACCAGTGAGTCGCTTATGTTATTTCCTGATCAAAAGTTATCGGATCTACATGAAGCGTGATAATTTGGCTCAGCCGACAGCATGTACTGTTGTACAACATGTCGGAATGTTACATCATTGGATGTTACATCATAAAATGTTTTCGTTAAATATTATAGCATCGTGGACATTAAGCAGATAACTTTGTGCTCATTGAATCATATTCACTTTGACGTCGAACAGAGTCCGATAACTATTCTGGTTATCGTCAAGGTATCCTTTTTTATATGTTCCATCGAGAGCTGGTTTAAAAGTACATATAAAGTTTAAAAGTATATTGTTAGGATTGTTAACTGTTTAAGGTGTATATATGCTTGATATTATGATACTGGTTTAATATAAATATATCGAAATAAATTTAATATTCATTCTATGAATAGAACAAAACCTGATATTTAATTCAGTAATTGATTAAGTTTTAAAGGTAAATAATTAATTGATGTTACATTGTTTCGTAATGATAAGAATTGTATTTTTGTTGCTTATTTAACTTGTGTAATATTAATGCAGGGTATTTTGTTTATTATGATTGCTAAAATTGATAAAGTGTACAAATAGAACAGTTATACATAAACAATTATATTTGGCGCGAAAAATAAAATTTTGTTCTTTAATAAATATTCTGCAGTCATATATTATTACGGTAGAGTGGTTGTTTAAAGAAAAAAAAAAAACATAAAACGAGTTTCAGTTGTTTATATTTTCATAATAACTTTGTTAAGCTACGTGTTGTTGGAAAGAAGAAAAAAAAAATCTGTATTAGCGAAGTTAATGATTGTTTGAAGAAAAAAAAAAAGAGAGAAGATCTATTTGCAAATGTTTTTATTTTGTTTAGGTTAATGATTAGATTAAAGAGTGTTATTTTCAAAGTATGTATAGGACGTAAATAGTTTTTTTTTTTATTTTGTTACATATTATTTCTGAAATTCTTTCTGTGATTATTGAAATGTTTGTTTACGAATTCAGATTAAATTCTAAAACAAAAGTTGAGTAATCTCTGCCTGAGTGAAACCGGAAATGCATAAATTTGTTCTTTATCGGATTATTACGGATTTGTTTGTTTATTTTTTTTTTTAATTGGGACTGAATGTTAAGCATTTTTTTTTGTTTGTTGTTGCTTTATTTTCGATTTACAAAGTGAAAGCATGAAGATTTGATTTGCGTTTCAAATGAAAATAAAGGAAAGATTTTCATATCTTAAATACAATTTAATTTAATTAAAAGGTGTTAATTTAAGATTGTGATTTATAAATATTTGGTTTTGTTATGAAATATAATTTTATAGGAAATTAAATGGTTAAAAGGAAAACAAGATAATGTATTACTTATTTTGAAGGATGTATTTAAAAGGTAATATGAAAAATTATTGATAAATTCTTGTTTTGTTAGAACATAAAGGTGTTATTTTTTTCTTAATTGACATTTTGGTAAAAGTGTTTAATTATTCCAAGAATTGTTTTGGGGATATATTTTTATTGTTGTGCAAATGTGTTCGAATTTATTCAGTAATACTAGTATAAATATTTAAATGAAATAAGTTTCATTCAATTTAATGGGTTACAAACAAAAGAATGTTCAGGTTTAAATTTAGTTTGGTTTAGGGCGTTCTTAGGGAAAGTTCTAATTAGGATAGAGTCATTGTTTGAGTACTGTTGCATTGTGTGGATTTTTAAAGTTGGTTTATCAGATATGGCTTATTTAAGCAAAGGTAGTAAGAAAGAAGATTTACAGCTAGTGGCGATTGAGCTTGGAGTGGAGGATGTCGAAAATTTAAGAGTTGTAGATCTGAGAAAGGCTATATTAGAAGTTGAGGGATATGATGAAGAATTTGTGAAGGGATTTTTGAGTTCTGTAATTGAGGATAGGAAAAAGAATGAAGAAAGAGAGAGGGAAGAAAGAAAACGTCAAGAAGAGAGGGAAGAAAAGGAGAGGGAAGAAAGAATACGTCAAGAAGAGAGGGATGAAAAGAGACGTCAAGAAGAGAGGGAAGAAAAAATACGTCAAGAAGAAAGGGAGGAGAGAATAGCCAGGGAAGCGAAAGCACATGAATTGGAAATGAAGAAACTTGAACAATTACAGAAATTTCCGGAACAAAGAGATGAATCAAGAGTTGAGATAGCTCCAAAAATTCAGTTAGCACAGATTGTCCCGAAGTTTGATGAAAAACGTGATGAAATGGGATTATTTCTGATAAATTTTGAAAGAAGAGCGGAAATGGCACAAGTACCAAAGAAGGATTGGGTAGCCTACCTGTTGGCAGTTTTACCGGTAGAAATTTCAAATATGCTAGCTAGAGAATCTCCAGAAGATGCAGTTAATTACGATTTTGTAAAATCTCTTATTTTAAAGCGATACAAGTTAAACAGTGAAAAATTAAAACAGTGTTTCTACAGACACCACAAGACACCTGAAAAATCATGGAGAAATTATACACAAGAGCTTTTAAGTTACTTCACTGAATGGATCACCGAATTAAATATTAACACTTTCCAACAATTAAAAGACTTAATAGTAACCGAACAATTAAAATTTCGTGTTCCTGTAGAAATAAGAGAACATTTCTTGGAAAACTGGCTCACATTTACAACGCCGTTAGAGCTAGCAGAAAAACTTGATGATTACGAGAGCATTACAGACAGTTTTAAAAGAAAAGAACTTCCAAAGAAAAATTTATCTAACTCTCGGAATCAATGCTGGAATAATTATACTGCGGATTCAAAAAAAGATATGAGAGATTTTAAACCGAAATTGGAACTCAAGACTGAAGCATCTCTCGGAGTGCAACGAGATAGAAAAGAATTACGCACAAAATATGCCTGTTTCGCGTGTGGCAAGGAAGGGCATTTGAAGAAGGCCTGTCCCAAATTGAATACAGTAGGTCAAAGTGGAGGAAAAACTTCCAAAGTCGATCTTGAGAAAAAGGGTCTAAATGAAATTTGCTTGAATATGAATATTCCGGTGGAAGAAACAGATGGGAGACTTCTTAAGGTAAATCTAGGAATCGGTAACCAGAAGTTTCAGGGAATCATCGATAGTGGCGCGGAGATTACAGTGCTACGGGAGTCGGTGGTGCCGGAAGAATATTTACAGTCATGTGGAAAGGTTTTCTTGAGACCCGCAATAGGAAATCCTGTAGAGGCAAAGCTTGTTTCCGTTCCACTCACTCTTCGGACAGAAGATGAGGTCATTCCGTATATACGAGTACAGGTTGCGGTAGTGGAAGGATTACATGAGGAAGCTTTGATCACTCCCAAGGTTTTCGCTCTGTTAAAAGAACAACAGAAATTGTATTTAGGGGATGAGGTAGATATCACCCCGGTTGAAGAAAACAAAGAAAAATCTGTGTTCAATGTGGAGGGAAGGTGCCCAGCAGAAAAACTGGAAACAAATGTAGATAACGAAGACGAAGACCCAGAAGTTTCAGATTTGGAACTGATTCCCACTCCGGTCGAGGCAACTGTTTTGTCCGAAAAGGTTTGTAACGAGGACCAGAAGGAAAGTCCTTCAGTTTCACAAGCGCAACTGTTGAAAAGGGAGCAATCGGCTTGTTCTACATTAGAAAAATGTTTTGAAGATGCAAAGCGGCAGAAAAATAATTATTGGGTCGAATCCGGTTTATTGTATCATAGCGGCAAGGTTGGAGGACAAAAATATGTTCAGCTTGTTGTACCTGCTTGTAGAAGACAAGAAATTTTGAGATTAGCACATGAAACACCAACTGGTGGACACTTAGCTGCTAAGAAAACCAGAGATAGAATTGCTATGTCATTTTGGTGGGAAGGAATGCCAAAAGAAGTAAAACAACTATGCGCTGCTTGTCATGATTGTCAAATGCGCAGAAAAACAAAAGTAAAGGACAGAGCACCTATTGAAGCGGTCGGAAGACCAGAACTCCCATTTCAAGTAGTGAATGCTGATATTTTGGGACCAATTGAGCCGAAGTCCTCTCGAGGCCATCGGTACGTTCTTGCTCTGATGGATCAACATAGTCGTTGGCCTGAAGCAATCCCTATTAAATCATTGACAGCAAAAGCAGCTTGTGAAGCGTTTATTGAAATTTTTGTTAGGACTGGAATTCCTAGAATGATTGCCATGGATAATGGAGGGAACTTTGCTTCAAAATTGACCAATGAACTTTTGAAACGATTAGGGTGTGTTCCTAAGTTTTCTACTCCAGGATACCCACAATCAAATGGATTGGTTGAACGGTGGGTGGGAACAATCAAATCGATGCTTCACCATGCCATAAACTCTCATGGTAAAGGTTGGGACAAACAACTCCCATTTCTATTATGGGCATATCGAGAAGTGCCGAATGCTACAACTGGTGTTGCACCATTTTTGTTGGTGTACGGACGTCCACCTGTAGGACCATTAGCAATATTAAAATCAAGTTGGGAAGATGAAGTGGTGCTTCCCCAAGGAATTGGAGAGTCGGTCGCAGATTATATGCAGAAACTACGAGAACGTTTAAAAAATGCGGAAGAATATTCAAAGACCGTGGCTAAAACCCAACAACAGCGATACGTTCACTATCATAATTTAAGGTCGAAAGATACAAAATTCTCCGTCGGAGATGAAGTTGTAGTACTAATTCCCGATTCCACTAATAAATTGTGTTCAAAATGGAAGGGACCAGGAGAGATAGTTCAACAAAAATCGGTTCATTCCTATGCAGTCAAACTACCTGACGGAAGCATCCGACATCTACATCAGAACAAATTAAGAAAGTATATTCAACCGATTAGAACTATTGGTGTTATTTATGAAGTGGATGAAGAGTTCGGAGAAGTACAACATGCTCCGGTAGAACAACACAGGGTCGTTGATGAAGAACTGCAGAAAAATATTAATTCGAGCAATTTATCGCCAGAACAACAAAAAGAACTAATAGCACTTATCCAAGAATATAGAGTGGTTTTTGATGGGGAACTAAAGAGAGCCAAAGTTGGTTCGCATAGTATAAATTTAAAACCTGGTGTTGTAAGAAAACAACCACATCTTTATAAAGTACCATAAACTTTGAAAGCTAATGTAGAAAAGCAAATACAGGAATTACTAAGGAAAGATCTCATAGAACCTTCTTCTGCGGAGATAGTCTACCCATTGGTGTGCGTAGCTAAAAAGGACGGTACAATCAGACTATGTGTAGATTATAGAGAGCTAAACGCCGCCACCAAGATCTCCCCTTTTCCTATGCAGAATTCCGACAATTTAAAATTTAAAGCTGGTTCAGCAAAATATTTGACTTCGCTAGATATTTTAAAGGGATATTGGGAAATCCCGCTCGAAGAGAGTAGTCGAGAATTGACCAGTTTTGTGTCCCCAAAAGGCCAGTACCAATGGAAAGTTATGCCTTTCGGACTGTCTGGAGCTCCGGCTACTTTTCAAAGAGTGATGAATCAGACCTTAAGACCGCATAGTGATTATGCAGAAAGTTTTCTTGATGATATTATAATTTTCTCTTCTAACTGGGAAGACCATCTGCAACATATAAGAGATATTCTGGAAACTTTGAAATCTCTGAATTTTTCTGCAAACTTGACGAAATGCTCCTTTGCAGCATCTGAAGTCAGATATTTAGGACATATCGTGGGTTCAGGCAAACATGGACCTATTCCAGAGAAGCTAGAAGTAATTAAACATCTCAAAGCTCCCAAGACTAAGAAAGGACTGAGATCCATATTAGGTCTATTTAACTATTATAGAGAATACGTTCCACATTATGCCAACCTTGCAAAGCCTTTGACAGATCTGACCAGAAAAACTGTTCCAAATGATATTCCATGGTCGGAAGATGCTGAAAAGTCGTTCAATAAGTTAAAGGAAAGCTTATGTGAAGTTACAAACCTTTATACCCCAGACATGTCCAAACCGTTCGAAATAAACACTGATGCTTCCATATCGGGTATTGGTGCCTGTTTAATGCAAAGGGACAAAGACAACATGTTAAAGCCCATAACTTTTGCCAGTCAAAAGCTTACTCCAGCTCAATCAAAGTGGAGCACAATTGAAAGGGAAGCGTATGCTGTAATCTGGGCACTTGGGAGATTCGAAATGTGGACTTATGGAACCACCATAATATTGCATACGGATCATAATCCCCTAAAGTACTTAACAGAGGGAACTCCTAAGAACGCCCGATTGCAAAGATGGTCGTTGGCACTATCTCGCTATCAGGTATCTATTGCCCATAAACCGGGTAGTGCTAATACAGTGGCAGATGCTTTATCTCGCATTTATGAGTAAATATATCTTGTATTATTTCATTATTATATATTGTATAATGTGTATTGGTAATATGTAAATTTTTAGTATATAGTGTATAAGAATTGATATATGTAAGTAGTTTAAGTAAATGCTCTCGATGGGACGGGTAAAGAAATAAGACTTTTAAGTAGGACTTTTCAGTAAGACTTTTTTTTTAAGTAAGACTTTTAAGAATAGTTTCACAGTGTGGGACACCGTCCAACATGTGGAAACTGGAGGGAAGGTGTGAAGGTCGCCTCTACTCCATGATGCAAGAACTTTTTAGAAACTGTCGAATGGCAACGGCCTGCGAGAAGAGAGACTCGGAGAGTGTTCGGAAGCGTGCGGTGTCGCGCGGTGGAAGATTCCATACGAAATATGTAGTCGTGAATTGTGTTAACTATTATTCTGTGTTTGTGTATTGTCTTCAATGTGTTAGTCAGATCTATATTAAACGTGTTTAAATGTACCAGTGAGTCGCTTATGTTATTTCCTGATCAAAAGTTATCGGATCTACATGAAGCGTGATAGATATTTCTATGAAGAGTTATCATGTTACGCACATACATACATACGTACCTACATGCATACGTACATACATACATACGTACATATATACGTCCATACATACGTACATACATACGTACATACATACGCACATTACATACGTACATACAGAACCGGCGGGCACATTAGCTCACAGGCTTTGATAGTCTGTGAGCTAATGAGTTAAATCTAAAAGCGCGTACCACAACTGAAAACGCACTTTCAGCAATTGTTATTCGATTATCATTGATAGATAGTACTTTAACCGAAATGTTTTGTGTGTCCCTGTAAATGAACGTTGAACGCTATGCACACCCTATTCTAAATAAGTCTCTTGTAGTGAACCTCAGTAATATATATTCATTTAAATAGGTTTGAAATAGTGTAACACCATTAAAATTCACCGCAAATGATTTTCCCCGATATAGACCGTAATGTAACGGAATGTTTTTAGTGTCCCTGTAAATGAACTATGAACGCTACACATTTAATTTTCAATACTGAACATGCCATAGTAAACATCTTTAACATATATCAATTGCATGGGAATCCGAGCATATTTGCAAAGTTAGAGCACGCACAGACAGACAGACAAACCGAATTCATAGACACTTTTCAACAATGTAGGAAAGTGTAAAAAAAACACATTTTATAATTTCTTTTGTCATTTTTACCCCTTTCCAACCTAGTTCAAAAGTGTTTATGACTTCGGTTTGTCTGTCGTCTGGCCGTCTGTCCGTTCTGTAACTCGCGTAAATAATCGATTGGCGAAAATTTCTTAATGGGAATTTTCTAACTGAACTAAATTTTATCATGCTATGTAATATTCAAATCTATAGATCATATACAGTGCATCACAAAATAGTTCGACTACTTTTTTGACAATCGAAGGTAATTTGAAAAACTGTATTTTTCAGTGTGTTATAATTTTTCCTAAATGTTTACTTACGTATCTTCTTTCACCTTATTTATCGGAGAAGTTTCGATACAGTTTTCTGGATGTGTTGGAAAGTGTTTCATAATCTATGCTGGATGGATCATTTTTCGTTCTTGTTATCGTTGAAATATTTTAGCACAAAAAAAGAAAAAATAATCTATGAAAATTGTTTTTTGTCGTCTTATGTTTGTCTGCGATGAAATACATTACTCATTTTTTTTTATTTGTACAAGCTTTCTGCTTTAGTAAAAAATACATTTTTCTAATACACATTTCACGAAAAAATTATATTAGACATCCGTTTATTATTCAGATCACGTACATACTTCTCGACAAGTTAAGGGAAGGTGACAAATTTTATTCAGGACGCAAGCGAATTTTATAGCCCTCATTTTTCAACAATAAAAAATCGCATCTTGTTCATAGTAATATATATTTTACAAATTATGGAAATTTCTTGTTGCATTTCGACAGCGTTGTCAGTGAAATAAATTAGGGTAAAACACAGAGACAGCCGTGAAATAGTATTTTAGCTCTTAGATGATATTTTCAATTTGTGAAATTGTTTTCATTTAAATCCTTCTCTTTTTTCAATTCTATTTCATTTTAATTTGTATGTAAGACATAGTGAAGATCTTTGTTGACGGCACTTATATTTCATGGTGATATGAAAATTATTATTATAACAACAAGATCCAATCTGGGCTTTCCTTGTGTTGATGTGTTGCCTTCTGGTTGTATTTCGACAATATTAGATCTATACGTCTGACTTACTTTAATAAAAATAGAACAAGAACGAAAAATCATGCGTCAAGCATAGATTATGTAACACTTTCCAACGCTTCCAAAATAATTTTACAAATCATTACCGTTTAATAAGCTAAAAGATAACATCTAAGTAAACAATTTGGAAAACGCATAACATATTTAAAAACGTAATTTCAGGAATTTCCAACATATACAATATTCGGAAAAATATCCGAATACTTTTATTCAGCCCTGTATAGGATCTATAGATTTGTATATATACTACATAGGATGCTAAATTTTAGTTCCGTTACGAAACGCGTAGCACAGTTTAAAATACTCCTTCTGGAGTTTCTGTCAATAAACGGAAATGTATTCGCGAACTTTTGTGCTTCCCTGTATAGGATCTACAGAATTTATACACACCACGTAATAAATAAAAAGTGAGTTAATTTTAAAATCGCGTTCAGTAATTTAAAACGCACTTCCAAGAATTATTGTTAACAGACAGTAGAGAATTCTTTTGTGTGTCCCTGTAAATGAACGATGACTGCTATACACACACTATTCTGTAGTAAGCCTCTTGTAATGCACCTTAGTGATATATATAAATTTCAATGCGTTTAAAATAGCGAAACATCATTTAGATAAACCGCAGACGATTTTTCTCCATAGACGTAATGTAACGGAATTCTTTTGACTGTCCCTGTAAATTAACTATAAGTGCTATGCACACCCTATTCCATTCTAAGCTTCTTCTGATACACCTTAATGATATATATCAATTACAATGTGTTTGCAATTGTGTAACATCATTAAAATAAACCGCAAATGATTTTTCCCCAAAGACCGTAATGTAACAGAATTCTTTTGAGTGTCCCTGTAAAAAAACTATAAGTGCTACACACTTCAGTTGAAATAGGGAACTTGCTATAGATAACGACAATAACATATAAAAATTGCAAGGCAATCCGACCATATTTACGGGAGTTAGAGCACGGACAGGCGGACAGACGGCAGACGGCCAGACAAACCGAAGTCATAAACACTTTTCAACTAGGTTGGAAAGTGTTAAAAATGATCCTATCAGTATCTTCGCAATGGCCCCGGTGGCGTTAGTTTATTTTCTGCAAAAAACTTCCTGTTAACTAGAAGATAACCCGTCAGAATGACGTGTTTGAATTTTTAAAAGAATGATATAGCATTGCATTATAAAAAGAATTATGAAGTAATAAATTTAATCTTATCTGATTAATAGGATCATGTGGAGGGGAAATAGTTATAACAACATCCAATTCTTTCAAGCTTTCTTTTTTTAATTATAAAAAAATGAAGGTTATGGATTTTTAAATGCCTGTGGGCAGAAGAATGTAAAAACATATTTAATTTCGATAGCATAGCTGCGGTATATTATGATTACACTTTACTGGCAACAGAGGGCGCCACAGGGCAACGAATTCGCTTTAGCTGGAGTGAAATAGTTATAAAATAAAGGCCCATTTTTGAAGCATTCTTTTTTATATTTATTTATAAGAAATTGAAGGTTATAGATTTTTTAAATGCCTGTGTGCATAGCAGTGAAAAAATAATAATATCGATAACGTAGCTGTTATCGATGTTATGATTATTCTTTACTCAACAGATGGCAAGAATTATGAAGTAATAATAAATTTTACTTTATCTGACTAATAAGATCATGTGGGGGTAAAATGGTTATAAAAACAGCCCATTTTTCCAAGCCTTTTGATTATATTTGATTTATAAGAAATGGGAGGTTATAGATTTTTTAAATGCCTGTGTGCATAGGAATGTAATAAAATATTTAATATCGATAACGTCACTGCGTTATGATTACACGTTACCGGCAACAGATGGCGCCACATGACAACACCTTTGCTTTCAATTGCTTTAAATTGGCATTTTAACAAAAAGTTGCATGGAGTTCTTCAATTATTACATCCATGGTCTATATTTTAATGAATCTCAAAGGAATGATTCACATATTGTTTACTATCTCTATCGCTGATGGCTGGATGAAACGATTTTCAACTCAAGATATATCGAAAAACAAGCATATTTCTATGTAATTCATCGAACTCAAGCTGTTTTTTTTTTTTTTCACATTCTTTTTAAAAAGGTTAATCTTATACAGCTTTATTGAAAAAATTAAATCTCCTAAAATTAAAAGAAAATGGCTGATTTTAACGAAAGATTATCGGGATCCGGATGAGTTCACTCCGGAAGTGTCATACACATAGCTCTATTTTATATATAATTTATCAAAATAATGGCTAATGAAGACATTAAATGGACTCTTCTACGATGAATAATAAACATATATTACGAAAAGTACACATGAACTTGGACACTCACACTATTTACATAGATTAAACGTAATTTCTCATCTAAAATATTTACGTTCTAGCTTAAAATTTGATTCTTAGAAGATTTCATCTATACAAGGTTTTAACTCGTTTATATTGGTCTTTATTTCTTGAAAAATACCACGGCTCGGTGTACAGAACCACTTTTTTTTATTGAAAAGTCGAATAATTTTTTTACATTTAGCATATTTTATTTTAGCATCGCAAACTAACAACACAAAAAAGAAATTTTATATGAAAAATATTAGTCATGAAACAGTTTTTGAATTTTATTAAAAGCGGTACTTTCATATTACAGCCGCATGCTAGATTAATAGCACAGTTAAAAATAAATTTTAGTCAAATCTCGCCTATAGATGGTAATGCTTATGAATTATTTTGTGCAGCCCTGTATATGATCTTTTCAGTTTATACACATCACGTAATACTCTAAAATACAGTTACCGTAATTTCGGGTGTATAAGCCGCGGCTGATATAAATTGGTTTCGAACCGGAATTTTTTGTTAATGAAGTGTAACGTCTTACATCTGGGAACTTATTTGCAATTATTTCTATAAAAATAATTCTGTTTTGAAACAGACTTAATTTACCCGCGGCTTATACACCGGAAATTACGGTAATTTAAAAAATGAATATAACAAACTAAAACGCATTTACGACAATTATCGATCACTAGGGCATCCAACCCGGGCTTCCCGGGATAGAGAATATAGGTGAAAACTATTTATTGTTTTATTGAAAACTCTAATAGATTTTTTACATTTAATATTTTGTTAATTGCCCCATAACAACACCAAAGTGCATTTTTATACGAAATATGTCAATTGTATATTCAAATAAAATTTTTAAATTTATTAAAAGTGGTAATTTCGTATTGGCCTAGTGCCAGAAATTAATAGCCGTAGAAATCGCTAAAAATTTCGTTATTTGCAGTATTTTTTTTTCTTTTATTCTGATAATTTCAGCAGTTTTAAGCGCTTATTTCTATTACATGTCTGTTAAATTTGTGTTATATTTATACTATTTTATTTATTGATTAATGAAGTTTTAATTTTATTATGGCATATTAGCTGGAAACAAATGCTGAATTTTTTATACTGTTTAAAGTGCAAACGGATTAATATTTTGTAATCGTCTGCAAGCGATATAGATTTTTTTTTTTAAATCATGTTTGAAATTTAATTTAAATGCTATAACAAATGAGTAAATTGCGATCCAGTTTTCAAACAAATTGCATTTGAAAGTAGATTTTTCCCCTTTATAACGGTGTAAAAGTTGAAAATGTGTGTTGTTTAGAAAATTGCAGTAGAAAAAACTGCAAAACCGAAATTTCATCGTTAAGTGTTGCCATTCGCAAAATTCATCAGCGTTACGCACGGACACGTTTGTCCTTTATAATATGGATAGATAGATATATAGTCAGTCGTGGAACATAATTTATTTGTATATCTTTGTAAATGAACGATAAATACTGCGCACTCCAAATACTGTCGAAAACGTATGTTGTTGTACACCTCGGTGGTGCATATTAATTTTATTATGTTGTAAATAGTATCAGATAATGAATTACTGTGCAAATCCCTCTCCCCCCTATTTATCATAATGTAATGAATTTCTTTTGTGCGTCTTGTAAGCAAACTATACATGCTACATACCCTTTACTACTGAGAAAGCATGTTTCATCCCACCTCAGTTGAGCATATCAATTTCATTACGTTTGGATTAACATAACATTAATAAAATGTACTGCAAACGATTTTTCCTATAGAACATAATGTAACGGAATTATTTTTTGAATCCCTGTAGGTGTACTTTAACAGATACATGCTTAATCTATAATATTGATCATGATACAGTAAACCTCAATAACATAGATAAATGTCGTGTAAATCCATATATATTTTATACAGTGTTAAAAATGTGCAGCAAAGTTTCCAGTCATTTGACCGTTTTTGTAGAAATCGGTTACATAACCGTGCTTTAACTATATTCTGACCGTATTATTGCTCATTTTATGGTTACAGTTTGCTGCATTTAACAGTACAGAGTCAAAGCGAAGAGAGACGGACAGACAAACGGAAGTTATAAACACTTTTCAAATATGCTGTAAAGTGTTAAAAAGGGAATAAAATGGATTTAAAACTTTTATAAAATAATGTTCTTCCTTAATGTAAAAATGGGATTGTCTTTATTTTTTCTGTATGTCATTTAAAAGCTTTAATTTTATTAGCTCTAAAATTTAGTTTAAAAAAAAAAAAATCATACTAAAACTATTTATTATAACTCCTAAAACTGTAAATATTTGAAGTAACATATTTATGTTTTGCATGATATCTAATCAATGAAATAATGCTATTTTCTTGAAAATTGACAAGGAAAATCAATGAACGAAAATTTATTATGCGAAATCCTGATATAAGAAGACAGTGATTTTAATAATCTATTGTGAATTGATAATATTGGTTGTTCGAAAAGTTTCTTCCGTTTGGTAAAACCAATTCTTACCGGAAAATTCTGACCTTCAATAATTAGCCATTAGATATAGGAATTAATGTCTAAATACCTATTTTCTTAATTAAAACTTAATATCTAAGCTATACCAAAAAGAAGAAAAAATATGTATGGCTCTTTTGAGTGCCTTTTTTTTTAGGCTTTGCTCGCGTTTTTACCACCTGACGTTTATGTGCTGTTTCACAAATATGTTCCGAACCCTATTTTTTTTTACTTTCGACATCCTTATTAGTAGTTAGTTACAATTGCACCTATACCATTTCACTTTCTTCCAATTATTTAGACTCTATCCTTAATCTCCTTTGCCTTACTTTTTTATTCCAAACTTGTTATCATCTCTTTTCTTAACTTTACATCTATCATTTTCTTTGTAATTATTCTGTTATCTTGTAGTTAATACTACATCTTAACTTTTCCCAACGGCTCAATTTAGTACAAGACACTCTATTCACAAATAGACTGGGCATAAAGTTGTCTGCAACTCGGAAGCCCCTTAACCGACATCAAGTGTTCGGCACTCTCTAATAATTAAATAATAGAAATTTTCGGTCGAACAACACAATATTTTCAATTAACCTTTATTGACATTTTTAGTTCAATTTAAATTTTTTGTATAAGTTAGTCATTTTAATGTTATGTTGTCTATTTAATCAAGCAATGTTGTTAAGCAGAGAATTGAACGAGGGAAAATGCCTCATTTTTACATTGACAATTTCGAGCTTTGAATTAATTTGTTATGTCATAGCAGAACCCATTCATTAATCATGCCTCTTTTAATACATTCAGAAGTTGTTACAATAATTTGACAACAAATTAAAATTTATACATTCTTTACCCTTCCAAGAGACATCAAACATTGTGACATGAATTCAAACCTAGACGGGTTATTCCGAGATAACATGGCATTATTCAATGAATATTATTTTAATGTAATCAAAAGTTGCTCAATCTCAATTCCCGTATTCTAATTTACGGATTTCAAATAACTTTTGAACGACATCCTAACAATATACTCGGTTAATTATAAATATTGATTTTGTCATCTATTATACCGTTTAGAAATAAATTGTTAATCTATCAGTAATATTTTTAATCATTCATTATGAACGGTATATTACTATTTTTAAAGAACGCCATGGAATTATAAGCTTGTAGATGTGTTAAAAATGGTAAAATGTTTTATTGTATTCTATGCATCAGTTGACATCCCAGTAAAACCATTGGAGGTCAGTTTTTTTTTAAAATATTGATTTCTGGTTTATTCCGGCATGCCGAAAAAGCGAAAATTATCCAAAAACTAACAAAATGGGACATAAGGGATAGTTAATGGGAAAATTGGGGAGGGACTGAGGAGGCAGTTTCCCTAACTTATTTTATTATCTTAAATTATTTATTTATTATTTACACACAGATACATCCAAGAGAAAACACTTTATGTCACTTTACATACAGCATTTTCTCCCCACTAAATTTGTGCACCCTTTTGCTGCTATTTGCGATATTACAACGACACTATATATAAAATGTAATTGAACGCTTGAAGATTGAATTAACAGAAATATTTTTGCAGAAATAAGGTCGATCATAATAATTATTCAATAATAAACAATGATTAATATTTTTACATTTTATAAAACATTTGGCTTGATATGACATTAAAAAGCTAAAATAAACAGATATCTATTTTTAATTTTCTTACAAATACAAACATAAGGCTATTTAGCTTTCATAATCACAAAAGTAATTGCTCTACTGGTTTATTATACAGGAAACCTCCCCGATATCATCGAATGTGTTAGTTGCAAATCTCTTTAATTTATTTCAAATGAAGAAGGTTTTATAATTCGTTTCTTTTTATAATTCAAATACAACATTTGCTAAATGGTACATACATTAAAATCGTGAATTTACAACCACAATTAAACATCAACGTTTCATTTCGCTTCTGCACAAGAGAGACACAAGAGAGATATTTCACAATCAAAACAGAGTACAGCTCTCGCAAGGTTTTATTTTTCGAATGAAGGTAGCAAAATTGACTTCGAAGAGGCTAGAATCATAATTCCATGCGAGAATTCTTATGTTAATAAAATTTTAGAGTCCCTTACGATTATTAAGCTTGGGCAGTATACATGTAACGATAATTTATCCTATAACATTCATAAAATCTGGCATAATATGTTATAATCCATTAATACAATCTGCTCATTTTGTCTTCCAACCCCTCTTTTCACTACAGTGGTATGATCCACTTGGTTACCATGGGAACTTGATGACGTTTGCGCACTCTCCGATCATGTTTCTCCAGAACTCTGACGTGTATGCTCATTTTGACATTTTCGACTTGTTTGTAACATCCTGATGACGTTCGCAGAAGCGAAATGAAACGTTGATGTTTAATTGTGGTTGTAAATTCCCGATTTTAATGAATGTACCATTTAGCAAATTTTGTATTTGAATTATAGAAATTATGATGCAACTGTCCTGTTTTTAAATATCGTTTCTTTTTGTTTTTTATGTATGCCCAAGTCTAACTCTTGAATGAATAGTCCGATTTCTATACTTTTTTTCGTTACAAAGGTCTCTGTTCACAGATGATCCCGTTACAATTTTATAATAATGTAAAAATGATATGCTTGCCTGTATGTTCGTTTTTATGTCTGTTTTTTTTTTTCACTGTATAGGCTTTAGCTTTAGTAAAGATGGACCAATCGTCACAATCTTTTAATGCACTCATTCATGTTCAAAATTAAGAGAATTTGCATATTTTGTCGAAGTTTATGAAAAGTACTCAACGAAATGTAAAACCAATGTTTGAAAACAAAGATGTAAATCTTTAGTGTGGATTACGTAAGATAACATGCGTGTATGGGCGGAGAGAGTAGAGGGATAGGCTTTATAAGCGCCCGTGGCAATTTCTGCGTATCGTTCGCTCGCACACATTTCCGTGGTGGTTTTTTCTTTAAATATTCGGTGAAATTCAAAAGCAAATAGTAACAAGAACGAAAAATCATGCGTCAAGCATAGATTATGTAACACTTTCCAACGCTTCAAAATAATTTTACAAATCATTACCGTTTAATAAGCTGAAAGATAACATCTAAGTAAACAATTTAGAAAACGCATAACATATTTAAAAACGTAATTTCAGGAATTTCCAGCATATATTTCCAACATATACAATATTCGGAAAAATATCCGAATACTTTTATTCAGCCATGTATATGATCTATAGATTTGTATATATACTATATACGATGCTAAATTTTAGTTTAGTTAAGAAACGCGCGTAGCACAGTTTAAAATTCTCTTTCTGGAGTTTCTGTCAATGAACGGAAATGTGTTCGCGAACTTTTGTGCTGCACTGTATATGATCTACAGAATTTATGCACGCCAAGTAATAGACAAAAAGGGAGTTAAATTTAAAATCGCGTCCAGCAACTTAAAATGAACTTCCTGGAATTATTGTTAACAGACAGTATATAATTTTTTGTGTGTCCCTGTAAATGAACGATGACTGCTATACACACACTATTCTGTAGCAAGCCTCTTGTAACGCACCTTAGTGATACATATAAATTTCAATGCGTTTAAAATAGTGAAACATTATTTAATTAAACCGCAAACTTTTTTCCCCATAGACCGTAATGTAACAGAACACTTTTGAGTGTCCCTGTAAAAAACTATAAGTGCTACACACTTTAGTTGAAATAGGAACATGCTATAGATAACGGCGATAACATATAAAAATTGCAGGGCAATCCGAGCATATTAACGGGAGTTAGACACGGCCAGACGGCAGACGGCAGACGGCCAGACGGCAGACATACCGAAGTCATAAACACTTTTCAACTAGGTTGGAAAATGTTAAAAATGAGTAACCACAAAGGTTTGGATGATCAAAAGAGGTGGGGAATCTTGGGCAGACTGGGAGCAGGGCAGTCTCACATTCTAGAGACTGCAATGTAATGCGCGCCATGTGTCCAATTTATGGATACAGTTTAACGACTCTGAATCCATAAAGAGAAAGCCTGGGCAAGGTCGTCCAAGAGCCATGACGGCCAATGAAGATTGCTATTTGTCCATTACAGCGAGGCGTAACAGGAGTGCAACATATAAATACTCATCATACACTTGCTTCCAACGTAAAATTATTTAATAAATATGAGTTACTTTTAAACTACATATATATAAAACAAACCTCAACGTTTCGGTTAATCTTTATAACCATCATCAGGAGAAAAAACTTTCATAAATATGAACAGCAAAAATTAAAATGTGTTACATGATTGAGTCACAATAACACATTTTAATTTTTGCTGTTCATATTTATGAAGGTTTTTTCTCCTGATGATGGTTATAAAGATTAACCGAAACGTCGAGGTTTGTTTTATATATATGTAGTTTAAAAGTAACTCATATTTATTAAATAATTTTACGTTGGAAGCAAGTGTATGATGAGTATTTATATGTTAATTGTGTAACGTAAAGTCCTTATTAATTAGGAGTGCAACAGCTTCTCAGCTGTCTCGTGACCTTTACATGGGCAGAGAAAGCCGAGTTTCAAAGAGTTACTGTTTACAAAAGGCGACATGACATGTTGTTGTATGCAAGAAAACCCGCTGTTTGAGTCCCGCTCACTTCTGCACACAGGAGGGCCCATTTAACATGGTACAGAGATCACCGATTTTCGACCAGGAATCAATGGGGGACCGTTCTACTCACTGAAGATTGTCGGTTCAGCCTAAACAGTGATTCTAGACGCACTTGCATTTTGAGAGAACCACGGACCCGCTACCTGCACTCCAGTGTGCGATAAAGTTACCACTATGGCAGCGGAGGTTTGATGGTCTGGGCAGGCATTATGTTGGCTGGGCGCATAACCCTCCATGTGTTTGGCAGAGGCTTTGTGACTAGTGTAATGCATAAGGATGAGATCTTGTAGTCATACGTTTGCTTTTTCAGGGACGCAGTTGGCCCTGATTTCATTTAAATGGAAGACAACGCGCGGCCACATAGAGCTCCCATATTCTACGAATTTCTGAAAAATGAGGATATTCGTCGGATGGATTGGACACCCATATCACTAGACCTAAACCTTATAGCGCATGTCTAGAATGCTCTGAGCAGGACAAATGCAACTCGCTTTCCACCTCGTAGAACCACCCAGAGTCTGAAAACAGTGATACTGGTGGAGTGTGTCCGACTGTTACAAGAACTCATAAACTGCTTGATTTGTGGTATGAATTCACGTTGTTTGAGTTGTATAAATGTAAGAGGGGGAAAATACTCCCTATTAACCTTTCTTTTGTTCAATATTATAAGCTCTGTTTTATACGACACTCATAAATCTTACGCACGATCATGCGTGTGTACTATAACTGTTGAAAGGATATTTCATTTGCATTATATGAACTTATGTACATAACTAATTTTATTAAAATCTGTCCCGTAGTTCTAAAGCTAATCGACCAAATATGGAAATTCCTTAATTTTGAACGTGAGTGTATATGATGTTAAAATATGCATAACTACTTTAAATTTTAAAAGTCGTCGTCGCACCATTTGCAGTTTCTTTGTTTGCTTTTTTTACAGTGGCATTTCAAAAATTTTAATACATCATCTTGTAATGCGCGTCAAAATAAGCAATATTAAGAACAATAAGATTTGAATTGAATATTGATTACTTCATCGGGTCGAGTAATTCGATTTTACACATATCCGACCAAATCAGCGGTTTAGGTTGGGTCAGAAATTTTATTGTTGTTGTTGTTGCGAGTCGGGTTGAGTTCAATTCGTTCAGATTCGGGTGGACTCGCTCTTTAGTTGGGCTTGTAAACTCGTTTTTCAATGTCCACAATGTTGTTTAAGATGAAAAACTAACTACGTGAATATAAATCAGTATATATTTCGATTTAGAAAAACATATATGATTTGAGATTTTTTGATTTTTTATTTTAAGAAATATTCGCCGTATTACGCGGACCCCCTTTTGTGCAAAGAAACCTTCATGAAATATCTAGCATGAAAATACGATAAAGAGCATTGAACTGTATAAAAACTAGTACAAACTTAAAAAAAAGGTAATACAAACTGAAACTATAAGCTACTGCCAAGCATAACTAACTGCTCGAATGCACACAAAGCGTGTGAATTCGCAATTAAATTTATTAAAATAATCACGTATTTTCTGTCCTATAATATATTACTAGAGAAATATAATTCTTAAACTTAAAGTTCTAGCTTTCATTTTTGTACCCGGTCTATAACACGCATCTGTAATATTTTTCTATTCATTGCAAAAAGTATGGAATACATTAATTTTACTAAATTTATACACGTATGGAAATATCTAAATAAGCAGTTTTATTTTTGAAGTCAAATTAAATGCGAATTAAACTGACCATCGACGAGTATACTATGCATATACAAGGTGTCCAAAAAGTCTTGAAACGGTCCAATAACTCGAGAAATATACATCGGATTGAAAAACGACAAAATGCATGTTCAATATTTTTGAAAAATCTATTTAGGGATATGAAAGTTGCCCCCCTAACTTTGCACCAAAGGAGGGAAAGGGGGGCAACTTTGAAATCTTAAATGATGACCCCCATTTTTTATTGCAGATACAGATTCTACGGGAAAAAATACGTAACATTTGTATTAAACATTTTCTTCGAAACATTGTAGATGGCGCTGTATACGAGTGCAATGCTGTGAGAATCGTTACCATTGCAATGTCTGGAAACGCTCCAATAACTCGAGAAATATACATCAGATTGAAAAACAGAAAAATACGTGTTTAATATTTTAGAAAAATGGCAACTTTGATATCCCCAAATAGATTTTTCAAAACTATTTAACATGCATTTTTCCGTTTTTCAATACGATGTATATTTCTCGAGCTATTCGATCGTTTCCAGAAATTGCAATGGTAACGATTCTCACAGCATTGCACCCAATTACAGCGCCATCTACAATGTTTCGAAGAGAATGTTCAATACAAAAGTTACGTATTTTTTCCCGTACAATCCGAATCTGCAATAAAAAATGGGGTCATCGTTTAAGATTTCAAAGTTATCCCCTTTCCTCCCCGGGGGTTTTAAAATTGGGGGGGGATAACTTTCATATCCCTAAATAGATTTTTCAAAAATATTAAACATGCATTTTGCCGTTTTTCAATCCGATGTATATTTCTCGAGTTATTCGACCGTTTCCAGACTTTTCGGACACCCTGTATATAAAAAGTTTGTTTTTATATTACTAACTGAAAAACTACACTATGGATTTAACTCTCAAAAATATATAGTGTACTTCCATCATATCACTCAACGAAATATTTTAACATTTGAGAAGAAAAATCAATCTTTGAAAATGATTTTTTATCATCTTATGTTTTTTGGCAATAATAAGCATAACTTTTTTTTTTTTTTTTTTTTTTTTAAATGAAACACATTTTGTGCAAAAATGATGTTAGACATGCATTTGTTATTCGGATCACTTAGATGCATCTCGACAAATTAAGAAAATGTGAAAATATTTATTCAGGAAGCAAGCAAACTTTATAACCCTCATTTTTCAATAATAAAAAATCACCTTGTGTTGATAGTAGTGTGTATTTTACAAATTATGGAAATTTCTATTTGTGTTTCGACAGCGTGGTCAGTGAAATAAATTAGGCTAACAGGGACAGTGATAAAATAGTATTTTAGCTTTGATCAGGAAATTTCCCATTTATAAAATTGTTTCTATTTAAATCATTCTCTTTTCAAATGTATTTAATTTTTACTTGTGCGTGTGATCAAGAAAACATCTGTTTAAGAGCCTACATCAGTCATAAAAAAAGACGCTCAAGCTAATGCTAAGTCTAAGGGAAGGTTCTTGCGCGATTTCTCGCTCGCATTTTAATATTTTTAAATGATTTTTTTTTGCATAGGATAGCTGAGGTCGATGTCTAACGTTGTTAGTTTTTACTTTTTCGATTTTGGTTCCAGTTTTTTTTATATAAGAGTACTTTCACTTTCAGAACCTGTTCAAACCGGTTCCAAAAGTGAAAATGTCGCTTATAAAAAAAACTGTAATCAAAATCAAAAAAGTAAAAACTAACAGCGTTAGAGATCGATCTCAGCTATCCTATGCAAAAAAATTCATTTAAAAATATTAAAATGCGATCGAGAAATCGCGCAAGAACCTTCCCATAGGCTTAACATTAGCTTGAGCGTTTCTTCGCGTGACTAGCGTAGGCTCTTAACGGCACTTACGTTTTATGGCGATCTATCCCAGGTTCCCCTGGTTTCAGAACATTCTACCCGGTGTACAGGAAGTAAATTTTATTTAATGAAAATTTGAATAGTTTCATTACATTTAAATTATTTTTTTTTAGATTGGAAACTAACAACACCATTTTAAAGTATGTTTATTTAATATTTTTCTATAAAAATTATCACACTATGTGGTTGTTTTTAATGATTTTTATTTTTAATGATTATTTTTTTAGACTTTTACCGCACTAGAAGGATTAAAAGAAATTATGGAATAAATTAATTTTACTTTAAATGTATTCGCGCGTGGAAATTTCTAAATAAGCAGTTATAATAGCTGCCAACTTTTACGCTTTTTTCACACCACTAAAATTTTATAGTAAATTTAAACGTATTAAATTGTCGAAATGATGCAATTCAATAAGGCAAAAATTTCTATTTATTTTTCGTGGTAACAAAAAAGTGTAAAAGTTGGCACCTATGAGTTATATTTTAAAAGGATATTCATAAAATGCGAATTAAACTGAATGACAATCAATAAGTATACTATGCACAAATATAAACAGTTATAGTTTTTTTAATCGAAATAACTAAACAACTCTACTATAAATTTTACTCTCAAAACCATATATTGTACTTCCAGTTGATCTAGCAGCGTGAAATTCGGCACGAAGGAAGGTCCTATAGCATATGTAAATGAAAAATACGAAAATCATTAATTTAAATTTCTATATCGATTTATTATATGATTTTTCTTAATCGAGATTTCCAAAACAAGACTATTAAGGGTTCATTTTTTTTTTAATTATTTATTTAATTTAATTTAATTTTTTTCTACTTCTGACAAGTAGAGGCCCATGGTGGTGAATTTCGATTTTTATAGCTCATTCGATTCATCTCATCGAGGTTAGTAATTTTATACCTCACATATCGGGTATTGAGTTTTGATAATGACAGGGAGATCTGTTCTCCGGCAGCGAGGGATTTGTTCTGTGAATTTCGGGCAATAATGGCCCATTGCAATTCACCCGCCCCCTGTCGCGTTTTCCGGCGGGCTCAGCTCTAGCTGAAGTTGTATTTTTTTTAAAACCTTAATAAAGGTACCGGGAGGGACACCTATGCTCTACAGACTTGACCTCCTCGTCTGAGCAGTCCCTCTTAGGCTGTGAATAATGACAGGGATCCGGGTCAAAGTTCAAAATTTCGTTCAGTGAAAAACAGCCTACAAAGCAATAAGTGCGATTAACGTTCACTAATAGTTTTTACTGTGCCATACATTGCCAATAACTACTATAACGTTATATTATTGCTGCTATTATAAGAATTTGAAATAGCAAATAAAATATTCGTATGCTACTTGACAGGCAGATTTTCGCAAGTTCTGATGAAAGCCGAGCTGTTTTGAATGCGTCGTCAAGTCAGCTGAAGAAGCCTTTGCTCGTTTTGCGCACTGTGAGAAATATTTTTGTTTTACTCACTTCTTCGGAATGAACAATGTGTCAAAAATTGACTATCATCAATGCCTGTCAGTGTAAGAACCCTAAATAAATTTAAATCTTACTTATTTATTTAACGGCAACTGGTTTTCAATGAACGAAATTTTAAAATTTTACCCAGTCCTTTTCATTATCAAAACTCAATAGCAAGGTAGTAAATTACTGAGCTCGATGAGACGAATCGAATGAGTTATATAAATCGAAATTCGCCGCCAGAGACTATAGTACCTTTACTTGTGAGGTACGGATTCCTAAAACTCATATTAGAATTTCTTCCATCATTTTTCTTAACGAAATATTTTAACACTGGACAAGAAAAATCTATCTATGAAAAGGATTTCTTATCATCTTATTTCTGTTGGCTTTGAAATGCATTACTCAATTTTTTTTTATTTGAATAAGCTTTCAGTAAAAATAAATAAATAAATAAATTAAACATATTTCACACAAAAATATTAGACACCCGTTTATTATTCAGATCACGTACACGCTCCTCGTCAAGTTAAGGAAATGTGAGAAATTTTATTCAGGAAGCAAGCAAACTTTATAGCCTTCATTTTACAACAATAAAAAATCGCATTGTGTTGATAGTAATATATATTTTACAAATTATGTAAATTTCTGTTTGTGTTCCGACAGCGTTGACATGAAAATAAATTAGAGTAGCAGAGACAGTGATGAAATCGTATTTTAGCTTTCAGCATGAATTTTCCCATTTATAGAATTTCTTCAACTGAAATTGTTCTCTTTTCAAACCTTTTTATATTTTACTTGTGGATCAAGCGAACATCTGTTTAACAGAACTCATGTTTTATAGCTATGTTAAAATTATTATTATTTTTATCATTATCAACAGAAGATCAATTCTCTGGTCGAGTTACATAAAATAGCAAAACACCACTTTTTTTTTTTTTTTTTTTTTTTTTTTTGAAAAGTCATAGATCTTTTATGTTTAATATATATTTTTAGATTGCAAACTAGCAACACTAAAAAGCGTTTTCATATGAAAAATGTCAAATATGTGTTAGTAATGAATCTGAATCTTATTACAAGCGATACTTTCATATGATAGTAGCATGCCAGATTAATAGCCGAAGAAGTAACCAACAATTTCGCTAGTTAAAGCAGTTTTTTTTTATTCTGATCATTTCATTGTTTCAGAACGTGGTTCTATGATATAGCTGTTAAATTAATGTTTTATTTATATTATTTATTCATTTATCGACGATGTGTTGATTTTCTGATTGAATATTGGCCATAAACAGATGTTGAACGATTTATATTGTTTTAAGTGCAAGCAGGTTAATCTTCCATAATTGAACAGCTCGTAATATACATGAAACCTATTTTAAAAAGTATAAAAAAAATCGGTAAATTGACATAAAGGTTTCACACAAATTGCATTTAAAAGTATACTATTTTTAAACAATTTGACGGTGCAAAAATTGAAATTGTGCGATGTTTCGAATTTAATAAATTTCTGAGAAAAACATAATTGATTGTTTGGATTGTTTCCACCGTCGATATGACGCAAGCCATACCCACAGTCATATTTTTGCTTTATAATGTAGATTACTATTATTTTTTTATTGTTCTGAGTATCATTATTGAAATGTAAATTTAGCTTTGAACCACCAAAAGTACCGCACGGAGTATTAAAAATTGTTTTCAACCTTTATAATTATCTACGACCTACATATAATAACTTTGCCTTTATCCTTTCATTTATTTTCTCGTCAAAACAATTAAACATATGGAAATGACGAAAATATTTTTTTTAATGAAAACTCTTTTGTATCTTCCTATGTTTGCTCACTATGATAAGCATAATGCAATATTTTATTTCAGTACGTTATTTTTAGAATTAACGTGTTCTAATGAAAACCACTAATGCAACAATGATATATTACACGTTCTTTGTATGTGCAGATCAGATGCTTGCTTATGAAAATGTTAGAAATTTTATTTAAGAAGATGGTAAAATAAATGGTAAGATGGAAGATGATAGATGGTAGATGGTAAACGATTCTCACAGACTTTTTTTTTCTTTATAATATACATTAATTGGTATTATTATTATTATTGTTCTTAGTATCAATATTGAAATCTAAATTTTGCATTGAACCACCAAAAATACCGTACGGAGTATTAAAAATTGTTTTCAACCTTTATAACTATCTACGGCTGACATATAATAACTTTGCCTTTATCCTTTCATTTTTTTTCTCCTCAAAACTATTAACATATGGAAATGACAAAAATATTTTTTTCTATAAAAAATATTTTTTTTTATCTTCGTATGTTTCCTGGCTATGATAAGCATAATGCATATTTTATTTCAGTAAGTTATTTTTAGAATAAACATGTTGTAATGAAAACCTCTAATGCAACAATGATATATTACACTTTCTTTATATGTTCAAATCAGATGATTGCTTATAAAAAATGTTAAAAATTTTATTTAAGAAGATGGTAAAAGTAAGCTGCGCCGCAGGCTCCCTGAGGGAGCGCACCGCGCGTAGACGACCACCGAACCCAAGTCCTGAAAGACTTTTATCGCGCCAGTAGCTTTGACTCGCTATTGCGCTTCGGCCGGCCAGACGAACGTCACCTACGGACCCTCTAGCCTTGAACCCACGTGTCGACAACGTAGGCCGTTGCGATACGCGATGAAACCACGGGAAGTCACCGCGAGACACTTGGAGACGGGCCGGCGTCCCCCAAGAGCTTCGGAGGTGGAAACCCAAAAGGGAACCAGGCCCTAGGCATTAAGTCGGGATGTTCCAACCCGTACTTACTCTACCACAACTCTAAATGGTAAGATGGTAGATGGTAAATGGTAAGCAATTCTCACAGATATGTTTTTGCTTTATAATACACATTATTATTATTATTATTATTATTATTATTATTATTATTATTATTATTATTGTTGTTCTTAGTATCATTATTTAAACGTTTTAGCATTGAACCACCAAAAATACCGTACGGAGTATTAAAAATTGTTTTCAACCTTTATAACTATCTACGACCTACATATAATAACTTTGCTTTTATCCTTTCATTTATTTTCTCGTCCAAATTGTTAAACATATGGAAATGACGAAAATATTTTTTCTAAGAAAACTCTTTTGTATCTTCTTATGTTTTCTCGCTATGATAAGCATAATGTAATATTTTATTTCAGTACGTTGTTTTTAAGAGAAACGTGTTCTAATGAAAACCACTCATGCAACAATGATATATTAGACGTTTTTTGTATGTTCAGATCAGGTGCTTGCTCTGCGGCATGTTATGAAAATGTTAGAAATTGTATTTAGTAAGATGGTAAAATAAATATTCCAATGTTTTAACAACGTAAAATGGAACTTTTCTTGATTTTATATTTCTTATAAATTATCAATATTTATATATTTTTTCAACAGCTCTTATTATTAAATAAATTAAGTTAAGAATGCTTACTGTGATGTAATGTTGGTACAAAATAGATCATTTGTATTAAATTGCGGGTCTGAATGTAATATAACTCGAACCACATCGCATGTAAATGGAAAGCCAACAAACATATTGGAGCAGTCCTTTGCTCGTAAAAAGTCTTAGGAATTTTGCAAAACAGTGTCACTTATCTGTTATGTTAGTTTAAGATGTATATTTGATACTATAAAAATATACTGTACATATTTTTGAATGACTGAATTTTCTTTTCACATTAAAACATATTAGACGAAAATTTGAAATTAATTAATTTTATCTTTTAAAGGGTATTCATGTTTAGATACCTGTAAATCAACACAGATATTTTAAAAATATATTCATCAAATTAAACTAACGGTTAACAAGTAAGAAATAAGAAAATTTTCAATCTCAGCAACTGAAAGTTACAATTTATAAAAATAGCCTACATTAATATTTCCGTCGAATTATTTTCCCCTTTCAATTTTTAATTTTCACGTCGAAATATTTTGACACTTGAAAAGAAAAAACTGTATGAAAATTATTTTTTATCGTCTCATGTTTGCTGGCTATGATATAACACGACTCAAATTTTTATTTGAGTAAGTGTTACGTTTTAGAAAATAAATGTTTTCTAATGAAAATCGCCCACGCAGAAATGATGTTGGATTTTCATTTATTATTGAGATTACATATCTACTCTGTGGCAAGTTATGAATTTGTTAGAAATTTTGTTGAAGAAACAGCCAAATATTTTAACCCTCATATTTTAAGAAAGTAAAATGATACATTGCTGGTAGTAGTGCACTTCTTATAAGTTATCATGTTCTATTTGACTTTGCAGAATATTTCCTGTTAAATATATTGCGTTAAGAGTGACAGTGGTATACTGCTGCATATAACATCCCTTTCCCATTAAATTGTATGTCCATATTTCATATAAGTTGAATCACACTGAATGCAAATGCAATGAAACAAAAGTTTTGGACTAGTCCTTTCATTGTAAATAGTTTATGCATTATAGGTGTAACACTTATATAAGTTTAATTCATGTTTATGATAAAAAAAATTACTGTACGCTGATAAAAATTCTGTGCTGGTTAGAAGCAATTTTTCGTGTTGGTTATAAGCAACTTTTCGTGCTGATGTATTTGCAACGATAAGATGGTGAAATTTCGTTCCAACATTTGGTCCTTTGGCTCTACCGGAGCTCCTAATGTTGATACGAAATTTCACCCTCTTATGGTTGTAGCTACTGCAGTACTAAAGAAGTTGGTTCAAATAATAAGCAAATTTAAACAATAGACATATCTTTTAAATGACTGATTTTTTCTACAGCATTAAAAGAGATTAAAAGAAAAATATATTATTACCGTATATACTCGCGTATATGTCCATTCGCGTATATGTCGACTCGCGTATAAGTCGACCCCCTAACTTTTAAATGCAAATTCTGCGATAATTCGAAAACCCGCGTATAAGTCGACTCCCTAAGTTTTTACTTCAATGTTGCAAAAAATTAAAACAAAGATGGGAGAAAAAGGCGCGCTCCATATAATAGGAGAGATTCACCAATGCGAAAAAGTTGTAAGTAAACAAAAACAAATTAATGAAATATTTTTTAATGATAAATTGTTATTATTTGTATATTTTAAGTAATATTTTATTATTTTTATACATAAAAAGCCAGAATTTTGGCAGTATTTGAAGGTTTTTTTTTTGTTATTTTAATTAACTCGCGTATAAGTCGACCTCCCCAATTTGCTTGCCGAAAATTGTCAGAAATTCCTCTACTTATACGCGAGTATATACGGTATTTTCTTTTAATGCATTCGGGTTTTCACACCTGTTAATATGCACAAATGTGTTTCAACTCTGTTCGTCAAATGAAAATTAAACTACTGGGTGCGGAAAAACTTTTGGATGTGCATAAAATCCATTATTTCCAAGAAAACCGAAAATGGCAACAATTTATTGACAAATATATTGAATTTTAACATCGTTTAAATGGAAAAGCACATTAGATCTAAAAGTGTCCGCTTTTACATTGATGCATGCCCTTAGCCGTTTACGGACATCATTGATTGCAGCACGAAGTATTTCATCGAGAAGATTGGTCCATTCCTTAATCAATTTTGCTTTCGGACCATCCAAACTTTGATGGGAAGGAGTCAAGACCTTTGCTTTCAACATTCTTCAAATGGAAAAATACATTGGATTGATGACGGGTGAGTTAGCTGGCCATTCATCGGGAGAAATGAAGTCATTATTTTCCGCCCTAAGCGAGTCAAGTGTCGTGTGCGTGCGATCGGCTGGTGCAGAGTCTTGCTAAACCTTCCAATTTCGCCCAGAAAAGCATTTTTAAGCAAAAGGCTTGAGAACTTTCTACAAAATCTCGTCCTGATAGTAAAACCGCCCAGAACTGTTATAAAAAACGTTTTTTATAACACCTTTTAGCATTTAAAATAAATATATTATTATAATGTGTTATAATTTATTATATTTTTATGTGTTCCTATTTCGAAAAAACACGTTTTGTAATGAAAATATCTCCGATAAAAAATCTTACATTTCCGTTTATTATACAAATCACGTATCTGCTCTGCAACAAATAAAGAAAATGTTAGAAATTTTATTCAAGAAGCCGCAAGAATTGATAGCCCTCATATTTTAACAAGGTAAAATGATACATTGTTGAAAGTATATTTTTTCATGAATTATCACGTTATATTTGGGTTTTAAGAACGTTTATTATTATTAAACATACACTGAGAAAAATGACGCTTTCAAATCTGAGTAAATCGATATTTTCATTTTGTTTTGAAACTTTTTGTTTGAAATATGACGATCCATTGCTTTCAATTCTGAAATACCAGAAATACTCAGACTATTGAACATGGTCATTCACAAAAATGTTCACATAGAGGTCAGGTCATATTCATTTTTGAAACATGGACCCACTCAAAAATGATTATAATCAGTTCAAACTCATTTTTGAAACATGGCAATACTCAAAAATGAGCACATATAAATCAGTTCATACACATTTGAATGAAATACAATATTTCCATTTTCCAAGAGAAAAGTAATTCTGGCGTTAATGGGTTAAAATGTGTCAAAAAAATTTGGTCAGTTAAATTTCATTATCCGGGAAGCACTTTTTATTTAAAAAATATATTGATAACAATCGAATTGAAAATTTGTATAATTCATATTTCTCCTTCCCCATATAAATAATAAAGTTGTACAATCTTAACCGCCATCTCAAATTGACCAAATCTATCCAAAATCCCACTAAAAATTTCCAGTTTTCTGAGCAACAAATTAATGAATCCTATTAAAATATCAATATGCGTACGAATCATTCGATGACTTGCATTTAAGATAACTCACTCATGTGATCTGGATGGCGAAGTGGATAAGGCAATGGGCTTGTATAACTAGTAGGACTCTGATTCGATGGTGGCTCTGAGAAAAAGCGTAAATTTAGCCCTAATTGTAAATAGAACTAGAGATTTCAGCACTAGACATGTTTCACATTTGAGTAATTTTGATTCGGAGCCATTTTGACTATGCGACGTACTCAGATTTGAATATTTTTTGCTCAGTTTTGAAAATGTCGTGTTTAGAATGTATTGCATTAAGAATGACAGTGGTATACTGTTGGCTTATGATATATCCTTTCCATTATATTGTGTGTCTGTATTTCATATAAATTCAACCACACCTAATGCAAATGCACTGAAACTAAAACATTACAGCATTCCTTTGATTGCAAATAATTTACGCAGAATGTAAAACAGAATCACTTATGCTAATTTAATTAATATTTTTGATTAAAAAGAAAACATCACCGTAGACTGTTAAAAATTTTGTCCCTTTTTGAACCAAATTTTATTTGCTGTCGTAGCTGCAACGATAAGCCGGCAAAATCTCGTTCAAACTTTGGGATCTATTGATCGTCCGGAGATCTTAATATTTGTACGAGATTTCACTATTTTATGGTTGCAGCTACTGTAGCATCAAAAATTTGCTCAACCCAGCACACAATTTTTAAAGTGACTACATTTTTCACGGCAGATTAAGAGCCTACGCTAGGTACGCAAGAAACGCTCAAGCTAATGTTATGTCTATGGGCAGGTTCTTGTGCGATTTCTCGCCCGCATTTTAATATTTTTAAATGATTTGTTTTGCATAGGATAGCTGAGGTCGACCTCTAACGTTGTTAGTTTTCACTTTTTTGATTTTGTTACAGTTTTTTTATGTGGACATTTTCAATTTTGGAACTGGTTTGAACCGGTTCTGAAAGTGAAAGTACCCTTATATAAAAAAACTAGAACAAAAATCGAAAACTAACAACGCTGGAGATTGACCTGAGCTATCCTATGCAAAAAAAAATCATTGAAAAAGATTAAAATTCGGGCGAGAAATCGCTCAAGAACCTCCCCATAGACTTAACATTAGCTTGAGCGTTTCTTCGCGTGACTGATGTAGGCTCTTAAGCGCAAATATGAAATAATTTTATTTTCATTTAACCATTTCCCGCACAGACAAAGTCTATTCGTAAAATGATAAATTACTGACGGACACCGGAATTTACAAACGACTTTTTTAGAAAATAATAACTCCTTATTTTAAGCTTTCATTGTAGAAAATTTTTTTTATTAAAATATTCTTGGTGCCGTCTGCAAGTTTGGAATTAAAATTGGGTGCGCCCGGAGTGGGACCACTGTGCCGGAAAGGGTTTTAATGTATTCTTATTTGGACGCCTGTAAAACTGCACTAATATTTTTCAAGGCTATTCGTCAAAGGCAAAATAAACTATTTGTTGGAAAAAATAAATGTGCAAAAATAATAACAGTTTGTTTCAATCTCAACAACGGAAATGTAAAATTTGTATATAAAAATATAGTCTACTATTAATATTTCTACAGTTTTTCATGTCGAAACATTTTAGCACTTGAAAAAAAAAATCTAAGAATATTTCTTTATCGTTTCATGTTTGCTGACTATGATAAACATAACTCAAATTTTTATTTGAGTAAGTTTCCTTTTTTTAGATAAAGCGTTTTCTAATGAAAACCTCTCACGCAAAAATGATGTTAGATTTCTGTTTATTATTCAGATCACGTACCTACTCTACGGCAAGATATAAAAAAGTTAGAAATTTCATTCAAGAAGCAGCCAAACTTAATAGCTGTCATTTTTTCTTTAGTCTAATCTATAATAGAAGAAAGTATTGTAATCTAAATTTTTTTCGACTTCTGGTTTTCGACGGATTTACAAGTTTTAAATGTCAGAGATTTCGAAAAACAGGTTTTTATAAAATGTCTCTGTCCGTGTATCTGTGTGTCCGTGTGTATGTGTGTCCGTGTGTGTGTGTGCTTTGTATCATCGAAACGTATATGAAGTTATGCATAGAATTGAACCAAATTTAATACATATGCAGAGTTGCTAAGTCTCCGGATTTTTGCACACCTGTAATTGTTTAGAGAAAATGTTGTTATTTTAAATCGCAAAATTCTCCGATTAAATAAATCAACATTTTCTGTACTAAATTACTGGTATCCAAAAAGCCGGAGACTTGCTAGCAACTTTCATATCCCTAAATAGATTTTTCAAAAATATTGACATGCATTTTGCCGTTTTTCAATCCGATGTATATTTCTCGAGTTATTTGACCGTTTCCAGACTTTTCGGACACCCTGTATATCTATATAGTAGATGTTTAGTTTGTAAATATTTTTGCGTATTTTGTGAAACTGTATCGCGTAAGCCTGTTTATATATATGTGTGTGTGTGTGTGTTTGTGTGTGTGTGTCGATACCAGCATTCTATTTATCTTAAAGACATCATTCTCGACAAGGTCAAGGTCAAACCGTGCGGGGTAGCCTACCTTTCGTCTTAAGCTCGACTATCTCCGCCCAGCAGGATTGTTTATCTAATTATACTGAGCATTATTAAATTATACTGAGCATTATTAAATTATACTGAGCATTATTAAATTATACTGAGCATTATTAAATTATACTTTGTGATATTGCGCAATAATTATGCAATATAATTCTGAAATACAAGTTCTGAAAATACAATATTCCAAAAATTCAAATTCTGAAAAATACAATTTACCAATCTTACTGAGCAGTACTAAATACTACTATGCGATACTCAGCAATAATACGACCATGTAATAATACTGTAAGATTCTGAAGTAAATAATAATAATGGATAGAAGTAAGTACTAAATGAACAATAATGAATCTCCAACTATAATAATGAAGAAAGTTTGTGTGTGTGTCTGTTTCTCGGTTGTGTTCTGAAGATACCGTTGCACGCAGAGCTACAAAATTTGGTGAGAAAGTACCATTATGCCTGTAGTTTTGCACATTGAAGCCATATTTTGGAATTTTTGAATAGATTTTTTTTTAATTTAATTTTTAATGCGATTTTTTGTGTTTTTTCACGTTTAGCTGCGTTTTTTCTACATTTTTAACGGAAATCTGGTTCCAAACTTTTAGCCCAATATAATAAATTTTATCCTCTTTTCAAAAAAATTATGCAAAATTTGTACAGCTATTTTTAAATTTTTGGCGAATTTTTTCCTTTGACACTAAGAAATTTTGCCAGAATGCTTGATTGGTTCGGTGGTTGCGCTTCCATTTCAGCCTCAGATACGTTCAGAATCGTTAGTTTTTTCTCTTTTCAGCTTGGAGAAAGTTGATAATTCTTTACAGATAAAAAATCATGATTTTGAAAATGCGATTTTTAGTGTTTTTTGACGTTTCGCTGCGATTTACCCACATTAGTAACCGGAATCCGGTTACAATCTTTTAGCACAATATACCTTTTTTATCCTCTTTTCAGTAAAGTTTATGCAAAATTCGTACAGCGTTTTTTGATTTTTGGCGAATTTTTTTACACTAAGTTATTTTGCCCAGAATGCTTGATTGGTTCGGTGATTGCTTCCATTTCAGCCTCAGATACGCTCAGAATGATGATTTTTTAAAACTATTTTTGGCTTGGAGAAAGTTGATAATTCTTTGCAAATAAAAAAATCATAATTTTAAAAGGGAAGGGCGGATTATTTATTATCCCGATTTTTTTATTATACTTTTTCTTTTAATTTCATTTTTTATGCGTTTTTTAACTTTTTTTCATGTTTAGCAACGTTTTTTGTTTCAAATGACGTCCCAAATCGCCCACTACAAGTCAAACACCATTGCAGGGCAGTTGTGATTGGTAGCTGATAGAATTGTTGGCACAGCTGGAAAGTTGTGTTCAACCGGGCAGTTGTGATTGGCAGATGAAAAGGTCGTAAGCTGATTGCAATTCGAACAGCGAGTTGTGAATTTTTGCGATTTGTTTTATGCAATTTTTAGAGTTTTCTCATGTATTCGTCATTTATGTATTTGATTTCAGAAATTAACAACGGTAACTTTGGCGCCACCTGTCGGTAGAAAATGGAACTAAAAGATTTTGCAGCGCGTGCTCAGCACGCCTGCTATATGGTGTCATAGGCAGCAGGGACACGTGCCGGAGTTTTGATGGGAAAGAATTTTATTTAGAATTGAGAGCACCCTAGCGGGGGGAAGTGAAACTAAACAATTTTACATTTAAAATTTATTCGATTCAAACAAAGGGCCCGATTTCAACGACAATTGATTCATTCAACTTGACATGAACTAATTAAAATATAAATAAGTGATTAAGATATAGGTTTGGCACCTCTGGCGGTGGAAAGCTGAACTAAAAGATTTTCTGCACGTGAACAGACCGCCTTCTATACGTTGTCATAAGCAGCGGGGACACGTGCCGGAGTTTTGTTCGGAAAGAGGTTTGTTTAGAACAGAGTGCACCCCCTGGAGGTGGACAATGTAACTAAAAGATTTTGCATTTAATCTTGGTCCGATTCAAGCGCAATCTTTTCTGACATTCTTCGGAGGTCTCCCAAGAACTAAATGAACTTCGGTATCATTTTTTCCGCCCTTGGTTACCCTCATTTATGAGCATTTATATCCAGGGGTTGATTTATTTTCTCGTGTTCTGTGGGTCTGATTTCAACGGGAATCGGTTCATTCAACTTAACATGAACTAATTAAGATATAGCTAATTATTTAAGACATAGATTTGGTACTCCCTGGCGGTGGAAAGTGGAACTAACAGATTTTTCGCGCAGTCTAATAAAGCTGCCTTCTACACGGTGCCGTAAGCAACAAAAACGAGTGCCGGAGTTTCGTTTGGAAGAAGTTTTATTTATAATAGAATGCTCTACCTGGTGGTAGAAATTGAAACTAAAATATTTTTCAGTGCGTTTCTAGTACGTCTGCTATACACGGTATCGTAGGCAGCGGGGACACGTATGGGATAATTTGTTTAGAACAAAATTCATCCCCTGGCGGTGGAACTAAAAGATTTTCCTGCGCGTGCGCCAAAAATTACTATTTTTATTGAAACCGCAAAGAAAGTTACCGATTTGATATTAAGAGAAAACGAAAAAGTTTCATTATCACTCATCTTCGAGTGTTAAAAAAAGTATTGGATTATTTGAATCGAAACGCATAGTTTTCTTCAGATTCCGAATATGCAAATTTTCTGAAAATCAGACGGTAACTTTTTTTTTTAATTTTGACCAAAAACTGACCCGTTTTGAATCAAATGATCCAGACATTTGAGGCGGTGGTGTTAAATTTACTTCCGCTTCGGCTAAATCTCTCTATTTAACCCCTTAATCGTCGCGCCCTTTAAGTGTAGGCTACTTTTTAAAAATTCAGATTGCTTGATTACCACCATTTTTTTTAAGTAGAAATGTTCGTCTTATTTAATACAGATAAAATAATGCAAGAATAAAGCCAATAATACTATTTAAAAAAAATTGGTGGGAATCAAACAATCTGAATAAAACAGCCGTAACCTACGCTGCCCGTGAATGTCTCGGGCACGACGATTAAGGGGTTAATTTCCGAAAGACAAAGAGTTACCAGAAAATGGGTTTCGTGCAACGAGTTTTAGAGTGTTATCGCGTTTCGTATTATTTTTGGGCGGAACCGGGCAACGCCAGGCGGATTTGCTAGTGAATAATAATACTTGAGTAAACAATGATAAATTATGCTAAAAATACTAAATAACACTGTATGATGTCATTAAGAATAACTAAATTGTTAAAGTTAGAGTTTATATAGTGTGTAAAAGTCATTATGCATATTAGAAGTCCACTTCATCCGTCTCCTCCACTAAGTCCAATGGAGGCAACATGAATAAGTATTGATTGCGTTTTAGCAGAAACATACAATCTGTCATTTTTGAAGCAGTTTTGGCTGTTTCAGCACGTAGGCAAACCAGGCCGACAGATTGATTTGTGATGACTTTCTAATGTGATAGTGAGCAGTCAGGATACAATCTAAAACATAATGTAAGGAGGTACCTCTTTTTCCCACAGGTGCATCCAGGTGACGATGCCTTGTCGAATTTATTGCGATATTGAGGAAACGGGCCATGGTTTGTAGCAAAGATGTAGTGATACCTATTTTGAAGTTGAATTTCTGTTGATACTGTTGCGATTCAGGCGTGAGTAAAGCAACCCGTTGTTCCCAGATTCCAAACCATTTGCCATGATCTTATTAATTCTGATGTTGTTATCATCTTTATATGGGATGGTAGAAATGGGTAGATTTTTTGTAAGATGGCCTGTTACGGTTTTGTTGCATTGCGGGTCAGTTTATCATCATGTTCATTTCCAGCTATGCCAGAATGACCATGCACCCATTGAAAGAAAATTGATTTCGATGTTTGTAGCAAGGCTGTGATTATGTCACATACGAGTAAGTTGGAGGTGAATATATCTGCTAATGCCTGCTGGCTAGATAGACTATCAGAATTGATTGTGTAGTTTTGAAAATTATTAGAATTAGCCCAGTTTATTGCATCTTGTATTGCTAGTAGCTCTGCTTGGTAGACACTATTTTCTTGGTGTAAGCAAATCTGTCTTGTTCCCTATAAAACTGAACCTTTATATGCACAGAAAACGTATGCAGTGCCATCTGATGTTTTTGATCCGTTGGTGAATATATCAATATCGATTATCCTCTCATTTTCTGTTTGCCACTTAAAATATTTAATGTATGGAGGCATTATGCTTTTAGTTGATTCCGGTTGGTAATTCATCGGGTTATGTTCATCTTACGGGACGCCAAGACGAAGTACCCCTTCGAGAGTGGATATTATCTTCAGCTGCGATGCAAGAGCGGGAATTCCCGACAGTACGCAAATAGCTGCAGTTGGAGATTTTTTATAGTCACCCATGACTAGGAGTAGGCATTGAGCTGTAATTGAGGAAATAAGCCTTAGACAATGTGACTTTTGAATTCGAGCAAACCATATCGATGCAGCATATGTGATGTTTTCTCAAAAATATTATTATACCATACTTTGAGAATCTCTCTAGAAATCTCATCTGATGATGATGAAGATTTTAAAAGGTTGTGTGTTACTTGTCTTATTTCTAATCTTTTGTTGCGGAGATAGGGGAGAAAGGAGAGTGTTGCATCTATTGTGATACCCAAATATGGCAAACTATTGCTTTTTGACAGAGTATAATTATTCAATTTATAAATAGGTGTGCGTTTTAAATATCTGGGACTTCGAAGGTTTAGACCTTTACATTTTCCATATAAGATAATTAATTTGTTTTCCTTTGACCAGTTACTGATGAGATCCAAGACCAACTTGCCTATCATCTCCAGAAGTTTTCTTGTGAGACCATGTATAATGAGTAGTAGTTCATCTGCATATGGAATTGCTATTATACCGAGTCTTCGGAGAATCTTCATAAAGCCATTCATAAATATTCTCCATAAGAAAGGGCCGATGCACGAACCTTGTGGTCATCCGTGAGAAAACCAGTGTATTTTTTCGGATTGCCAGTTGGTGTAAGCACCACGACGTTAAAAATGAAAGTGTTTTTGGTATGCTTTTGGTAATATTTTTGTATGATTGCTCTATGGAGAAATTTTGCAACTCTTGTTGGGTAGTTGCCCTAGGAAGATTATCAAAAGCGTTGCTGAAATCCAATGATATCAGAGATATATATTTATTTTCTTCTGTTAGGATGTCTATGTGCGCGAAAACTTCTTGTAATGCTGTCTTGGTGGATTTTCCCTCTATAAATCCTTGTTGTGAGTTGAATTGTTCTAGTGAGGTGCTTAGAGAATGATTAATACGTTTAAGAAGTAGCTTTTCGTATACTTTTCCGAAGATTGAGAGAAGAGTAATCGGTGGTCTGCATGAGGAATATTCTGTTGCAGGTTTATTATTCATGGTGTCCATAATTAAACGACCCTACTTTAAAGTTGTCTACAGACGAAAGTATTGGTCAGAAAGTTGTGAAATTTTGTGAAGGACATAATGAATGAATGGGAATTTGTTTGAGCGAAAAAAAAATTAGTGCACAATTTCGCCACCAAAGGTTTTTTTTTTCAACGTAATACATATTTAGCATACATTTACGATAGTATAAATATTTTATTACAACATATGATGTTCCATATGACAGTCATCATTTACAGCTACGATCTGGAATCGTAAGATAGCCTTTTCCACAGTTGACCGTAGTGTGTTTTGGGAAATGCTAAGAACATGCCGTGAAAAAAGTTTTGTTGAACATCTTTTGTTGTAATAAAATTTGTAAACTATCGTAAATGTATTCTAAATGTGTAATTCATTAAAAACGCCCTCTGGTGGCGAAATTTTGAACTAATTTTTTTTTGCTTAAACCAATTCCCATTCTTTTATTATATCCTTCACAAAATTTCACAACTTTCTGAGCATTAGTTTCGTCTGTAGACAACTTTAAAGTAGGGTCGTTTAATTATGGACACCCTGTACTTTAAAAAGTAGAATATTTCACCTATTTTCCATGGGTCTGTAAAGTAGTTAAACTTCAATAATGAATTATACATATCAAGTAAGTCGTTGCTTATTTTCTTAAATAGGTTCCTTAGGATGTAATGGTCTATATCGTCGTTTCCAGGCGCCTTGTCTTTCTGAAAGGAGTATATCGCTAATCTCAATTACGGGAGTGTAAATTTTGGAGCTATTGGGACAGGAGTGAAATGTTGAGAATCTGGTTTATTTGAGGGACCAAATATTTGTTCTGTTGATTCCTGATAGAAGATTTGTTGAGGTGAAAGGAAGTTTGAGAGTGAATAGCATTCTTGTTTGAAGAATTCTTCAAATGCAATTTTCTTCAGCTTTCCATATGGTTCTCTTGCTCTACTGCAGAATTTTAACCATACTTCCCTTTTTGGCGGCTCGAATCTTTTTCCTGTAGATAGCTCCTTCGCTTTTATATTTACTATGGTAGTCTTGCGTTGGGTCTTGGATCTTCGACCTGCGTCTCAGGGCCTGAACATAGTTACGTTGTTTACGGAGATCATTGGACCACCATGTGAGTTTTGGCGTATAAGTACTTTTCCGTTTTTTAAAGTATATTTTACATAGGTCTTGGATTAATTTCAAAAAGAGATCATAGCGGTTATCAAAATCCTCTGTGGTATTTATTTGTTTACAGTGAAAATCATATTATTCTATTTTCTTGAACAATGCTACGTTAAACTTCTGAAAAGAGATATCCTTCGTTCTGTATCTTCGTTGTAGTATTTTAGGAATGGATCTCCTGAGCGTTAATGTTATTAGAATGTGATCTCCATAGTCTATGTCATCGGCAACTGCCCATGTTGAAATTAAAGAAAATAATTATAGAGATGATATAGAGACGTCCGGCCAACCTTTTAGATGTGTTGTTTTAAAAGTTTGCGAACAGTATGGGTCACTTACAATTATAAGATGTTGTGCGCTGATATCATTTATTAAATGCTGACCTCTATCATCATCAGTGGGATAGCCCCACAACGCACTATGAGCATTTAGGTCACCCAATAACAGGAATTTCGTGGACATACCTCTTCTGTCAGCCTATGCAGTAAGATCACCCTGTAAGTCTGCTGAAGTAGGTGGGTATTGCGTACCTATTGTTATTTGTCCATCTGAAGTTATTGACGAATACTGAATGGGTATGGGTTTGCACGCTTATATGTTGGATTTTCGGGTCTAATATTAATATGAAGCAGTTCTTGAATATTGATAAGTAACAAAGAGTCGAGGATGGTATTCCATGTGGTCTGTTGTTGGTTAACGCGCAGTCTTGTAGACACGCTATTGAATATTCTTGTTGAAAAAGAGTAGTGAAGAGCGAAGCAGACGCTGATCGAATCTTCTGCAAATTTATCTAAGGATTTTTAAAAGATCCGTTGAAGGGGAATTTTGATCGATTTGTGAAGATACGTTTATTGACGGGAAGATGAAAAACTATCATTTAATGAACGATTTCTGTAGGAATAGAGGTCTTGAAAAACATAACATTGAGAAGAGCCTGAACTGTGGTTATAATTATAACATTTCCAGAAGGATCTGTTGAATTATAACAATTTATGAATTTGTGAAGCTTTGTATTTCTGAGGTAAGTAGCAACTTATCTGGTCAAATAATTTATAAATGGCCGTCGTATTCCATGCTTTCTCAGCCTGGCTGGTGAATGTAGCAGAAATGAGACAGGAAAACGTCGTTATGTAGTTGAATAGACTTTATTTATTTATATAAATTATAAGTTTTTAGAACAATTTTATACTTTCGTTGACATTTTTCAAAAATATCAAGTAACAACTTAGATGTTAAAAGAAGAAATGAATTCGAACACATAATAATGCTCTCTCTACAAGCAGCATAGTTTTTTAGAGAACTCAAAATCAGTAAAATTCTGCGCTCCGAGCTGATGCGTCTCGTTTTAAATTAGCGAGACATAAGAATCTCTTCGCCAATGTAGGGGTAATTTAACCAATGAGTGGGTTAGAAGTCTGCGGGATTCTTTATTGTACGCGGCATAGAATTGATGTGAACAGTTCTAGCCGATATTGCGCGGGAAATCGAATTATGGAATTTTAAAAAAAAGGAAAAAAAGAAATGGTATAAAAATTATAAATGCCTTTAATAGAATGAATTCCGCTTCAATATTTGGGAAATATAAAAAGTTTTAGAAAAAATAAATATAGGAAGTGATTTCAGATATTATTTGAAGGGGAATAAAATAGGAATTTACGCAATTTAAAATGAAAAGAGATTTAGATACGGGAATAAATGGAATATTGTTTAATATAGGAAAAAATAGTTAACTAGGGTTGGAGAGTTACTTGAGAAGGGAAGATTTTTATAGAACAATTTTAATAATATACGGATATTTGAATTTTGTAATGTATATATACCGAATGCACCATAAATTTGTTAAAACATTAAAAATTCATTAAAAAGGAACACATAATGCTAAAAATTTTCAGCTTCCATCAATAGAATTAGAGAAGAATCTGTTTTTTTTTTTTATTTGAAAAAAAGTTTTGGTTAAAAAATACAGATAGATGGCGCTGGCATGCATAATATAAAGCATATACATAAAGATGTGACACTTGCCTCCCACTTCATGGACAATCTTCCAAACAACCCATTTATTCGAAGCGTCTTACAAACACCAATATCACAGAACATGAAACGGGACCTTTTCTCATCTTGAGTTCTTTTGACACGTGGAATTTTCGCAATACGCCGGTTGCTGATTCTCCCTTCTGGTAAAAATTCTTAACCAACAACCCTTGATCTGGTAATGATAGCATACTGCTGGCATCGAGTGACGAATTTTGCGCATCAAGGTTTCTTTTGACACCCTGATTTGCATAAATTTACTTCATATTACGTATACAAGCGCCATTTATCGGTAACTTTTTTAACACTTTTTTTTGTTATTTAAAAAACAAAAGTTCGATCTCCCTCTACTCCCATTCTTGCAAACCACAAATTTTTAGCATACAAGCGCCCTCTATTGGTAAGTTTTTAACACTTTTTTTTTGTTATTTAAAAAACAAAATTTCGATCTCCCTCCAATCCCATTCTTGCAAACCACAAATTTTTAGCGTTTTTTTTTTCATTTTAATGAACTTTTTAAATTTTAATGAATTTATAGCGTACTCGGTATATAGAAAAAGATCATTCTAGATGATTTTTAAATCACTTATTTACCTCTTTACAAAGGTTAAACAAAAATACGGAATACGTTTTATTTAAATGTGTTTTTACTTGGACATTTCTTTAAAAAAAAAAAAAAAAAAAAAAAAAAAAAAACTTTAATTTGTAAACGCTAATCGTCAAATGCAAATCAGAGAACAAAAATACTGTGCAAAAATATAAAGAATTTACTTCAATCTCAAAAACATATTGGCAAAAATTACGAAAATAATGTAGTGTAAATCATTTTTCATTTCGGAAATTTTTATACTTGCTAATGACAAGAAAAGAATATTTATGAAAATTGTTTTTATAACCTTTTGATACTGATATAATATGCTAAACTCAATTTTTTTGATTGAGTAAGTTATCCTTTTTGGAAAAATAAATTTCTAATGAAAACCACTCTAGCTAAAATGATCTTAGACATTCTTTTTTATTCAGATCAAGTACATGATATGAGACAAGTTAAGGAAATGTTAGAAATTTTATTCAAAAAATAAGCGAACATGTAATAATCCACACATTTTTCAAGTATAAAAATTCGTAATATGTCAATATATTAATATACATTTTATAAATTATCCAAATTTATATCCGTGTTCCGACATTGTTGACTGCAAAATAAATTAAAATAACAGTGGTGATGGTAAAACATTAATTAAAATTTAGCCGTGAAATTTTATATATAATTCAAAATTTTGTTTTTATGTATCTTGACAAAAGAAAAAAAAAAGTCATTAAAATATAAATTATGACAAACAAACGGATACCAGTGATAAAATTTTTTAAAAAGTTTATTACTTTCTTCTATCTTTAGAAGAAGAAAGTATTGGATTCATGAAAATTTTCAACTTCCGGTTTTCAACCGATTTGTGTGCGTTTTACAAGGATCTGAACAAGATTTGACTGTTTTTAGAAAATGTCTGTCTGTGAGTCTGTGACACTGTCTGTCTGTCTGTATGTGAGTCTGTGAGTCTGTCTGTCTGTATGTAACAAACATTTTGTGAGCGCTCTATCTCAAGAACTAATGCATTAAATTAAAAAATATATATATTCAGTTAGTCGCTGATATAAATTGATGCTGATTAGTTTTTGGTGGAAATCGTCCGACAGGTGGCACTGCTATGCGGCATTTTTCACGATTTTCGCAATAGCTCTATCTCAAAACCTAATGCACTCATTTTTACCAAACTTCAGATTCAGTTAGAACTTCACATAAATAGCCGTTGATTACGTTTTGGTGTAGATATCCCAACAGGTGGCGCTGCTATATCTCTTTCTCATGATTTTTACTAAAGCTATACGATGGCTATATATCAAGAACGAATACTCGAAATTTCATAAAACTTCATATTCTGTTAGACCTTGACATAAATACATGCTGTGTACGATTTTGTGTAAGTAGCCCAACAGGTTGCGCTGGTATGCTAGTTTATTTATTATTAACACGATAACTATAGCTCAAGAACTAATGCACGGATTTTTATCAAATTTCAGGTTCAGTTAGACGTTGACATAAGTTGTTGTTGATTAGGTTTTGATTTAAATCTGCCAACTGGTGGCGCTGCTATGCTACATTTTTCAGAATTTACACGATTTTAGCAATAGTCATATCTCTAGAACTAATGCATGGAATTTAATAAAACTTTAGATTCAGTTAGACCTTGATATAAATTGGTGCTGATTCTTTTTAGTGTATGCGAAACCTGTGTGAGATAGAAGAGAATTATGATATTGACACATCCAACTAATTTTTCCCTTATTTTTCGACATTTTAACAAATTTCAAAATTTTTCTTCAAAAATAAAAACAAGATTCAAAAATCCTACATAGATTATGAAATATTTTCTAATATCTTCAGGCTATTGCAACAAAATTTCGTTTTTTTTATACAGCAAAAGGAGCTCTAAATATACAAATTCAAATTAGAATATAACTCTAACACAGTTAGAAAACATAACACAGTCAATACCACTTTTTCTATTAAAAGTCCCCATAGGCAGAAATGTATGCAAATTCTGTGTACAGCTCTATATATTTATGTATTTATTCTAATGCATAACGCAGAGTTCAACTAAAATTAAATTCAGCTGGAAAACGCACAACACAATTGAAAAAGTTTATCTTCTGGAAATGATCATAACACACAGCAATGTATTCATATGCTTTTTTGCAATCCTGTATATAAATTCATATTATAGTAATACCACATATAGTACAGTAAAATTTTGTTTATTTAAAAAAAAAAGAATAACATATTTAAAAAAGCATTTTCAGTAAGTATAGTTTTTACAAGATAGTTGATTTTGTGATGAAAATAATTATTTTGGATATCACTCTGTAATTTCTAACAAATTTGTACACACCATATAACATACTAAGGTTTATATGAGTTGTAATTTCCCAACTGGGAGAAAAGTGGCCGGGTCAGAATTCAAATTAGGAATCTCTTGGCTGAAGCTCTTGGCCATTGCTCCATCAACTGAGCCATTCCGAACGAATCTCGAGGACCAAATCCGCCAATTAACCTTATTGATCATAGCATCTGGTGTGATATCTGGATCTCATTAATAAATCGAAGGTAATCAGACCAGATGTATCACTATGATCCATATGTATCACTATGATCAATAAGGTTAACTGGGTGAAATGGGTCCTCCAGATTAGTCCGGGATGGCTCAGTTGGTAGAGCATTGGCAGCTTCAGCCAAGAGATTCCTTGTTCAAATCCTGGCCCGGACATTTTTCGCCCATTTGGGAAATTACAATTCATATGATTTCTACACCAATTAATTTTTCCTTTGTATTCCAGACCTTTGTATTCCAGAACGCTGTAAATTTTTAATGGAATACAAAGAATGAAATATCACTTTACTAATCAGCATACAACCATTAGAGTGAAAAAATGTCCAGACCGGGGTTCGATCCCGGATCCTTTGGTGACACACACGCAACACAAGATCTTGTGCTACGAGTTTGTTGCCTTGCCATATAAGAGTGAGAGAATGCTAGACTGGATGTCGTCTGGGTAGCTTAATTGGTAAAACACTTGGTGCGCTATACCAAGGGATCCGTGATCGAACCCCGGTCTGGACATTTTTTCACTCTAATGGTTGTACGCTGATTTGTAAAGTGATAATTCATTCTTTGTATTTCATATGATCTCTTTATCAATTTGAATAATTGTGTTAAAATAATTAATCTAGTATACTAAAGTTTAGTTAAGCGTGATAACACACAACACAAATAATCGTACTACTTGAAATTATTGCTTACAGATGATTAAAAATCGGAATATTTTATTTTATTTTATTTTGCGTACGTGTAAAATGATATTAAATCTTGCATGACCCATTTTTACTGTGAAAGATGTTACTGTGCACTTCAAAAACGTATATCAATTTCACAAAGCGCAATTCAAACAATCGTTGTCTACTGATAGTAATGAAACCTATATATTTTGTGTGTCCCTCTAAATGGACATTGAAATGCCAACACACATCATTTTCAACAGAAAATATGTTGTAATGTGTACTAAAAGTGTCTGACAATTTCGTGATATTTAAAGTTGTGTAACACATCGGCTGATAAGTTCCCGGTCTGACACACATATGGCGTTGCAATCGCCGGACAGATGCTTTTTTTAGTAAATACTAACCTTTAAAAGGTAGCAGAAAAATATCGTGACCATTCGCCGTGTGAATAAAACGTTAGAGTGGTTATAGTTGAACTACTTTGTTGATCAACAAAAAAATGGATAAACAAAAATTTCAAGAATTGTTATTTGATGGGAAAAAACACCGTTCAAACAAAAGACTTGGCTTGATAAGCGTTATCCGGACACTGCACCAGGTAAATCAACCATCATTTAACTGGTTTGCTGCATTTAAACGTAGTCCTACGGACACCAGTGATGCACCACGCAAAAGAGTTGGTTAGTCTGGAAAACATTAAAAAAAATCCATAAAATCGTTTTGGGAAACCGTAAAGTGAAGTTGCAGGAGATTGCTCAGACTCTGAAGATATCCAAGGAACGTGTAGGTTTTATTTTGAATGAACATTTGTCTATGAAAAAGCTTTTGTCAAAGTAGGTGCCGCGCGTGTTGACTTTTGACTAAAAACAACAACGATTCGATGATTCTGAGCACTGTTTTGAGCTTTTTCGTTATAAAATTATGTTATTTATTATAAAATTATTATTATTATTTATTTATTAAATTATTACTATTAAATTATTATTATTATTATTATCATTATCAAATTATTATTATTATTTAATATTAAATTCATGTTATTTATTAAAGTTATAAAGTTATAAAGTTATACAGTTATAAAGTTATGTTAAAAAATTGTGTTTTCTTTATTAGACCGGAAACTTATCAGCGGTTGTGTTAATATCATAAAAATGTATTTTAAACAATTTTAGACTGGGGGCTGTGCATTTATAATATTATCACTTTATGGAGGAGGGGTTTTTGTCTTTTGATATCGTTATCATTTTTAATCAATTTTTTTTCGTAAACTTTTTTACATTAAGATAATCTGTGTACTTACGTATTATCCAGGCTAGGTCAGATACAACTGAGCCAAGCATGGCGCTAATTACACTAATTGCAGTCACCTTTATTTTTGTACACGTATCTATATACAGGGTGATTCATAAAAGATGGGCAGAACTTTAAGGGGTTATAGTACACTTAAAGACAAATAATATTAAATAGGAGACTAAGGGTCCCAGACGTATTCCCAAGGAGATAGGGGGCATTAAAGTTTAGGGTCCGAAATTTCAAATGATTATAAAACATGGAAAAATTGGTCGATTCGTTTGCGGTTTTTGCAAAAAATTTTCTTTATGCCAGTATTTTCTTGAAATAAAATTTTAAAGTTCAATTTCAAAAAATGCCGATAGGGGGCGCTTTAGACTTTGGAGTAACAAACAACTATTTTTTAACGTTATTTTTTGTATTTCTTTAAATGATTTCGAAAGCTTAGACTTAAACTTAAATTTTGATCTAAAAATCTGAGTCCTAACGAGTAGTTAAGTAGCGTAAACTGAAATTTGAAATTTGAAACCCTTCTCCCCCCAGAACAAAAATCAGTTATTCCCGATCTTTGTGTCGTAGATTAGGCTCTAACTACTGCCGCGTTTTGCTAAAATTATTCTTTATGTCAGTATTTTCTTGAAAATAAATTTTAAAGAAAATTTTCAAAAAATTCCGATAGAGGGCGCTTTAGACTTTGGAGTAACGAACAACTATTTTATACCGTTATTTTTTGTGTCTCATTAAATGCTTTCTAAAGCTTAGACTTAAATTTTCAGCCCAAAATCTGAATCGTTAGACGTGGTTAAGTTTCTGGGGAGAGGGATTTGAAATTTCTACTCCTGAGCACAGTTCAGTTTACCATGTCCACACATTGTGTGCTGTGATACGAGGTAAAAAGACACAAATTAGGATTATGTTACCAAAGCATATTTATTAACATGTAATCACAATAAATGTTCAAAAATGTGACCACCAGAGGTTATGCACGCAGAACAACGGCGACGAATGGAACGGCGAACATTCGCGAAAACATCAGGCTTTTCGAGCACTTCCCCTACAGCGGCGGAAAGTCTGGCGACCAGTTCCTCGGGGGATTCAATGGGTGTCTCATACATAAGAGCCTTCAATCGTCCCCAAAAAAAGAAATCGAGGGGTGAAAGATCTGGCGAGCGAGCAGGCCAAGCAACAGGACCACCTCGACCAATCCATCTGTTCGGAAATGTGATGTCCAGATAGTTGCGGACGTCTCGTACGTAATGGGCTGGCGCTCCATCGTGCTGGAACCACATGACCCGCCGGATGCGTGGAGGAACAACGTTTAACAGGTCTGGCAGCACATGTTGCAGAAATGTGAGGTATGTTTTACCGTTGAGGCGTTCAGGAAGAAGGTACGGTCCGATTAGGTGGTCTCCGAGGATTCCTGCCCAAACATTGATGGAAAAGCGTCTCTGATGAGCATGTGGATACGTAGCATGTGGATTGACATCCGCCCATACATGTGCATTGTGTGTGTTAAATGTACCTTCACGTGTGAAGGTACATTCATCGGTGAAAAGCACAGTTCGTCCAAAATGTGGATTTAGCGCGTTCTGCTGCAGAAACCAGCGGGCGAATTCAATACGATTTGGATAATCCCCTGGAGACAGTTTCTGGACTCGTTGCACATGAAACGGGAGCAAATGTTCATCCTTCAGTACCCTCCAAGTCGTGGACTGTGAGGTATCCACCTGGCTAGCCACTGTTCGTGTACTTGTACTTGGCTGCGCCGCTACTACATCCAGAATGGCTTCTGCAACAACTACTGATTCGTCCTTTTTTGCACGACCTGCATTCGACCGGGAAGCGAGAAATGATCCCGTCTCACACAACTGTCTGTGCAAGCGCTCGAAAGTTTTGCGGTTAGGCAACCGCCTGTTAGGAAATCGCTCTCCGTACATTCGTTGTGCCTCTGCACCATTTCCATCTGCCGCTCCGTAAATTAAATGCATCTCAGCCTTTTCCTTATTCGTGAAGGGCACCATCTTCCGATTCATTACTACAGCGACTTACACTTGACTCACCGTTCAGTGGTTTTTATGCCTGAATCGTGTCGAAATTTTGCATACGTGTTCTTCTTCTTCCCCATTTGACATTTGCATACTTTCTGTTTCCTTCTTCACCCGGTGACTAGCGTCAGGAATGGAGCTTTAACGTTTGCATGAGCGACGTTTCCAACTGTGCCAGTGCCTTTATGAGTGAATTCCGACTATGCAGTCCTTGACGAAAGTTGTATTTTTGCCTCGTATCACAGCACAGAATCGTTGGGCATGGTTAAGTAGTGCAAACTGAACTATGTTCAGAAGTTGAAATTTGAACCCCCTCCCCTCGCTACTGAACCACGCTCAGCGATTCAGATTTTGAGCTGAAAATTTAAGTTTAAGTCTAAGCTTTAGAAAGCATTTAATGAGACACAAAAAATAACGGTATAAAATAGTTGTTCGTTACTCCAAAGTCTAAAGCCCCCTCTATCGGAATTTTTTGAAAATTTTCTTTAAAATTTATTTTCAAGAAAATACTGACATAAAGAATAATTTTAGCAAAACGCGGCAGTAGTTAGAGCCTAATCTACGACACAAAGATCGGGAATAACTGATTTTTGTTCTGGGGGGAGAAGGGTTTCAAATTTCAAATTTCAGTTTACGCTACTTAACTACTCGTTAGGACTCAGATTTTTAGATCAAAATTTAAGTTTAAGTCTAAGCTTTCGAAATCATTTAAAGAAATACAAAAAATAACGTTAAAAAATAGTTGTTTGTTACTCCAAAGTCTAAAGCGCCCCCTATCGGCATTTTTTGAAATTGAACTTTAAAATTTTATTTCAAGAAAATACTGGCATAAAGAAAATTTTTTGCAAAAACCGCAAACGAATCGACCAATTTTTCCATGTTTTATAATCATTTGAAATTTCGGACCCTAAACTTTAATGCCCCCTATCTCCTTGGGAATACGTCTGGGACCCTTAGTCTCCTATTTAATATTATTTGTCTTTAAGTGTACTATAACCCCTGAAAGTTCTGACCATCTTTTATGAATCACCCTGTATATATTTCTCTTACGTGGCGCGGAAAAAGGGCTGAATTTCTAGATTATCGTTTGGCAGCAAACGTAATTTTTTCCAGAATCTCCAATATGGCGGCCAGTGAAACCTCAGAGAAAAGAAAGTCTATGAGTGAAACTCAAACTAGCAATTATTAAAAATAAAATAAAATGTGCGTAATCCAAAGCGTTTGAGATGATTCCTCATTTTAATTATGAGTAATATCGTTAATTTCAAGTGAATTCTCAACTCTTATTAAGAATTTATTTTTCTGCCTTTTGTTTTATGAAAATTTATTATTATCTCTGAAAATCGGAGAGAGTAAAAATATCAAATGTCTAGGTTGCACCTGCTGCCATCTATTGCTGTCTTGATGAAGTAAAAAATAATTTATTTTGCAAAACCTATAATCAATTAGAACAGTTTTACGAAATTTAAACAATGATTGATGATAGATATAAACTGTCTTCCTATCACGTAGTGTTTTTTTCTGCGTTGAATTTAAGCCGTGCTGTACAATATTATAGGTGCAATGAATTTTAAACTAATTTTGTTTTCAAGATCTTTCTTTCAAAGTATTTAAATAATTTATGCTCATTGATAGCACCAACTAAATGCATTTTTAACCGTGTTTTCAATTATTTTTTACATTAAAAAATTGTCAATTTTATGGTGATTTAAGGTGGATTTATGGTAGTACTTATTCCGGCAAGAATTGCTGCAAAAAATAAAAAGGGGCCAGCGAGCGATGCGAAATGGGACCACGTAGCGGTCTCAATGTGAATTGCTTCTTAATTCAGGGGGGGGAGGGAGGCGAGCGTTAGCGAGTCGGGGGCAGAGCCCCCTGGTCTATTTTATTTATTTATTATAGTAATAAAGTGATTACATCAGATACCCTCAGTGATTACATCAGAAGAGAGGTTGAAATAATACAAATATTAAATAAAATAGGAAATTACAGAAGGAAATGGAGGGACCACATCGAAAGGATAGATACTGATCGTATATACCAAGAGCAGCCTTTAATTATAAGCCAAGGGAGAAAAGAGACAGAGGAAAGCCGCGGAAAAGATGGATTGAGGCCGGAACAGGCTTATAGGCTGAAACCATGTTTTGGGATGAGGATGATTTATTATAGTGTATAGTTTTTTAGTATAATTTATAATTTATTTTTTTATTGAAGTTAACAGTATTTTGTTATTTATTTATTATTGTTTATTTATTTTATTTATTTGTATGTTATTTACCATTTTAAACAATTTTATGTATTTAACAATATTAAATTACTGTTTTGCACATTATTGGAAACGGTAAACAAGATTGACAATTGACAACCATTTTTGGCGATCTTATCTCCTGACCCCGATAATACGTAAGTACCATAGTCTGTTTTTTTTAGGTTGTATTTTCATGAAAATGGAAAGTTATTATTAAAACTATTAACGGATTATAAAATTATTTCATTCCAAAACATAGAATACACCCAACGTTTGACTCCTGTTAGAGAAACCAGGTGCAAAGAATGTTTGAAATGACAATTGTGTTTACTTGAAAGAAAAAAAAAAGAATGTTGTCCACCTGTTTTGTTTAAAAGAAATTCTGTTAGCCCCTACTCTTGCAGGGGGTAAGTGTAAGAAGACAATATTACTGTTGAATGCATTATGCAACAAAAAGCTGTTACCAAATACTTTTAAGTATTAGATTGTATAAAGTTATTTCATATATAATAAAGAGATATTTCACTGACTTCTTCTCTTCGTTTCAATCAGTAACGTAAACAACAAATGTAAAACAATATCTGTATACCACTGCAAATATGTAAAAATAAAAACAAAGAAAAAAATATAAAAATAAAAAGAGTTTTAGACATTGATAACGATATCATTGGGGAAGGAAGGCCGATGGATGATAACGTATGATATCGTAAGCGGGGAAGGGTGTTCAAAATTACCAAAACCTTGATATCGTTATACAGGGTGTCCGAAAAGTCTGGAAACGGTCAAATAACTCGAGAAATATACATCGGATTGAAAAATGGCAAAATGCATGTTCAATATTTTTGAAAAATCTATTTAGGGATATGAAAGTTGCCTCCCCCCCCAACTTTGCCCCCCTGGCGGGGAAAGGGGGGCAACTTTGAAATCTAAAATGATGCCCCCCATTTTTTATTGCAGATTCGGATTCTACGGAAAAAAATACGTAACTTTTGTACTGAACATTTTCTTCGAAACATTGTAGATGGCGCTGTAAAAGAGTGCAATGCTGTGAGAATCGTTACCATTGCAATGTCTGGAAACGTTCGAATAACTCGAGAAATATACATCAGATTGAAAAACGGAAAAATACCTGTTTAATATTTTAGAAAAATGGCAACTTTGATATCCCCAAATAGATTTTTCAAAACTATTTAACATGCATTTTTCCGTTTTTCAATACGATGTATATTTCTCGAGTTACTTGAGCGTTTCCAGACATTGCAATGGTAACGATTCTCACAAGCATTGCACTCGATTACAGCGCCATCTACAATGTTTCGAAGAAAATGTTCAATACAAAAGTTACGTAGTTTTTCTCAAATAATCCAAATCTGCAATAAAAAATGGGGGGGGGGGGTCATCATTTAAAATTTCAAAGTTGCCCCCCTTTCCCCGCCAGGGGGGGCAAAGTTGGGGGGCAACTTTCATATCCCTAAATAGATTTTTCAAAAATATTGAACATGCATTTTGCCGTTTTTCAATCCGTTGAATATTTCTCGAGTTATTTGACCGTTTCCAGACTTTTCGGACACCCTGTATATGTATATCCTCCAACAGGCTATAATGCATGCGAATTCTTTTTCCGAATTATTTTTTAAATGAACAATAAGTTCTTCATAATTCATTAGAGAAAATGATACTCTTTAATTACCGGGGGATTAAGTATAATCCTTTTTACCCCACTTTAATCCTTAACTACCTATGGTTGCTACGGATCAAGGAATGTTTCAGTGTGTATACTAGTGTTTTTGTATAGAATAATTCACCTACTGAAATCGTGCGATTAAGGTTAGTCGTTCTACAAGTAAGTAGTTCTATTTTCCCTTAAAAATTCCCTGATCCGTAGCAACATCCTGTTTACGTGCATCAATTATGTGAAAATCGCTAGGTTGCGATGTAAGCAATCTCATCTGGTAGCGCATAGACAACTTTCTATATATACACACCATATTTATGACTATACATATCATCGTTTGGAAGATGTTGAAGACAGACAGGACTTTAGAAGGCCGTCATTATATCATATTTTACTTAACTATATTATTTTCTAACTCAATAACTAAAATTCACATTAATGCAAAATCATCTTTAATAGCTTGATTTGCGATTATAAGGTTATGATAGACAATTGGAAAACTTATTTTTTATGATGGAAATTGCAAAAATCCAAGTCCTTTTTACAAGCTTTTATTTAACTTGCTTTATATATCCATTCTGTTTAAGCTCCACCAGTGACTGAGTGGTTCTGCTCTCAAAACTGGTAGACGGGAGGTGCTGGGTTTTAACCCTTGTTGCGCTCGTCGATCTAACTGTTCAAAGTTTTCCGTGGTTTTCTTCGAACCTTGCCATAAATACCGGTTAGGATCCCTTAGAAAGTCCGCCACGGAAGACTCTGCCCTCCTAGGGCAGAGTCAATAAAATCCGTAATAAAATCAACCAACCAACTGTTCTGTTCAAATCTTGCAGTCCAATTTTAATATACTTCTTAAGCTACAATCCACGTAATTTTTAGTAGTGTGACATATTTGTGTGACATTTAGGTGATAATATAATATTCTGTAAAAATCAATATTTGAAGTTTGCTTCCGCCACCCCTCAGAGGCCAAAAAAAATTATCCAACTAATAAGGGTACGTAAATGTCATGACGTAGGTGATCACGTAAATGTCATTGATTGCTTCAGAAAAGTTGGTGTTCTTCGATCGAACCGTAGCATAGTGGAAAAATTGGCCATCTTTCAGTTAAGAGCAGGGATTGAATGGATGTGGGTTCGATCCTCAGGAAAAGTTTTATCGATTTTCTTTTTTGACAGGAAGCTGGATTTAAAATTGTATTTCTATTTAATTTTTTTAAGCAAACTGATAACAAAAAATCACTCGCAATTTTATTTATTTATTTTTAAAAACGTATATATTTCAATCAATTTCCCTTAAACATTATTTTTCATATTTGTACATTTTAATAAAAGCTTGTCTTATGATTTATTTTAATATCACTGTAAAAAGATGTAAAAAAAAATATTAACTAATACAAAAAGCGCAATTATTGTGATTTTATTTTGTGCGTATATGCAAAAACAATATTTAAACAAAAACAGCGGGTTAAACTCACTTACTGTCAAACATCCAAAGTTTTCTCTATATTTATTTAAATTTTAAAGAATCATTTATGTATTTATTTAAAGTTTAAACACCTAACTACATTATCTATGCATTACCTCAAATAAACTTCAGGAAACTTTCGAAGTAAAGAAAACTCGATGCCATATTTTATATATGCGAGCATTTTGAATAAAGTTCTTTTTCCCTGGAGATAAATGCACTATTAAATATTATGTTTACTCCTCATTTATATCCAAACAGGGGTTAAAATTGATTATAGATTGCATCGTTCCGTGCTAAAAGAGAACGTTTGCAAATAAACATTTATAATATGCATTCCGCTGTTAAATATTGACGATAAGTTCTATACGGGAAACCAAGAGTTTCTTAATAATTTTAGAAATTGAGTTTCTATTCTTACGTATTTCGTGAAAAATATTTTTCTTTTCATATATTATAATGGTTTATTTTGGCATTTTTATGTTGGGTTTCAGTTAATAAGCACAAAAGAAAATGTTTTGTGAGTATATTATACAATTATCTAAAGAATATGTTTCATTAAATTGAACGAAGAATTGAGGGGGTCGGAGCAAGAAAGTGCCAAGCCACATTATTGGCGAAATAAATATAACACTGTTATATGATGCTTAATATTGTAAATTGTAATAGCCAACATATAATTTGTTTCTAATATCGCTTGGTGGCAGCATATATGACAGGTTTCGTTTTTGTCCCAGATGTTTATGCTGCCAATGAAGATAGCTAATTTATAAAAAATGTAATATGATAGGGTCATGATATTTCAACTCAAAGCTAATTTTGACCGAGCATAGCTCGATCTGCCTTACTCGTATTCCCTTAAATAACATCTTATGTTCAACAATGCGGGGGGGGGGGAGAAAGTGCCAGCTACATGCTTTGGTATAAAAGCATTAAAAAAACGGAAATAATTTTGATACAACCTAATGATATCGTATCAAAAGTTGTCGTATTGTTTTTGTTTTTAATGTATTGCCTGTAAATTATAATTTTTTTATTTTTTTTATTTACATTTTATGCTGTAATAAAAAGTTCTTTATAATCGGAAATCATTTTTCTAGAGATTGACATAAAGTAGGTTTCTGGTTTTACTTAGATTGTATTTTGAAGAAATTTAGTTATTCACAAACAATAAAATGGGGTTGATATAAGCATTACATTGTGTTTTGTTTCGTGTTTAAAACAAAATAAACAATGTAATGTCTATTTCATTGTAAAAAATATTCCTTAGATTGAGGTGAATTCTCAATCAATATGATAAAGTTGTTTTTGTTTAACTACTTTTTCTCATTGACTGAGAAATTCGCAATATTTGCTATTTGCGGAATTCGGAATTCGCAGACGCCTAATTTTATGCCTGGACAACCCGGCAAAGTTTTACTTCGTATGGCAACTAAGTACAGCAAGATTGCGTGTTTTAAATTAAATTAAACATTGCTTGTTTTATATTAAATTAATCATTATGTGTGTTTTAAAATAACACAAGTTTTGTGTATTTATAATAAAAATTGTGTTTTCTAAATTAAATTGTATGTTCTTTTATAATAAATTGCTTCATAATAAAATAAAACTAACGCGTTATTTAAGTAAGCTAGGCCTAACAGTTACCCGTTCTCAAAATAACGCAAAACAAAAATCGCGCCAACCCCGGTGCGTCTTCGACATCTGTACCTATTTTAATTCCTCAAAAAAAAAAAAATGTTTTCAGAAATTAAAAGCAATTAATGAAGTATATCGAGACATTACTTATGATTCATCGTGTATTTTACACATTTTTCAATCTCATGCTATTGTTCAATTTCAATCTTTGTATATTGCTTAGAAAAACATTAAAAGAGCATGTTAATGCATTTTAAAAATACAATATATTAAAAGGAACAATCTTTTATTTCGTTCGTTGGATCGGAACATTTCCATTTTATTTTTAGCATCCAGCGGACGTTTCTGTATTCGGAAAGAAAATAAATGATATACATAAATTATTTTGCTTTTAAATTTCTTGTTTCTGGAATTTAAGAATTTTTCAAATATAATAACGAGCGTTTCAAAAAATAAGCTTTGTCGTAGTTGTCGTAAGATTAATATGGCGAGCCATTTCTATCCACTTTATGCAAGAAATCGATAATGCAATACTTTATAAGAGTTTGGGAAAGTAGTCTTTCATGACATATTTTAGATAACGTATAAAAGAAAATATATTTATTTATTTCAATATCTATTTCCAAAAAAAAATCGCTTCTTTTCGGAATTTTTAAATGGATGAATATTTTATATGAACTAATCCAATATAAAGCGGAAAGATTTGATTATATTTAAGCCACGGGAATTTCGCAAATGACTTGTTATGCTTAAACGAAATTCTATCGTTTATATATTTTCTCAAATCAGCTTTAAAGTATTAAAGCTTCAAACTCTAGTTTATCTATATAGGAGAAACGTCCCATTTTATCTTTTTTGTAATATTTTTTTTTTTTAATATAAACATTGTTGAGCACCATATAATGCGGTATTTTGTTTTTGCAACAATGATATGATAAAAACCTTTCATTTCCTATATGAAAACAATGCTGATTTAATTTTTAATTAATTGTAATTTTTAATCTAAACTTAATTACAAAATTAATTGCAATCTAAATTAATTGCAATTTTTAATCTGTTTTAACGAAATGTGAGTGTACTATGTCAGAAGCCAGTTCAAAAACTTTTCGAATGATACCTCATTCATTGTTGTGCGTTTTGTAAATGCATATAAAAAGGGTTCTTGACAACAGAAATAATACATATGATTTTTTTAAATAACGGAATTTTTATCCTCTAAGAACTATAGCTGAAATACAGCTATCTTTGTTTTATAGTTATAAATTTTTATATATATAATTAATTTTTATGGGATTTGAAATTTTTATTATAATTTTTAATTTTTATTGGTTAAATATAATAATTTAATAAGCAGTGTAAAAAAAAAGAAATGGGAACACAAAAATATGGAACTTCAAAATCGCTGCAAAACTAGTTTTGTAAAATTAATTTTGTCGTACATATTAATTTTTTTTTGTTTTTTTAATATAAATAAATAAATTCAAAAATAAGTAATGGTCTAAATCGATTACAGGTTTACTGAAACGCCATCAGACATCAGTCGATTTCCATCATTTCAAATATTCACTGTAAAAAATTTTGGTCAACAATTACGGTACATATACTGGCAACTCTGTAACGAATATATATACCGTAAAATAACTGGGCGGTATATGTACCGTAAAATATTTAAAGTATATGTACCGGCTACTTTCCCCCTTCTCCTCAGGCCTGCACGCATTACGTAACAAGAGCAAGAGCATCACTTCAGGCGTTGCCGTACACCGAGGCGGGGCTATCAGCTTTTCCCTTACTGAAAAATAACTATTTTACGGTATAAATAGCGATTTTGTACTGGGAAACAATCATTTTACGGTATAAATACCATTTATACGCTTAATATACCTTAGAAGTACGGTACTCATACCGTAAAGAGGGAAAACGGTACAAGTACCGTTAATTTACGGTTCATCTACTGAAATTTTACGAAGATTTTTTACAGTGTTTCTAGTCCTTTAAATTTACTTCTAGAAGGAATCAATAAGAAATTATATATAAAATAAAGTGTAATAATAAAGGTTTTTATCACACTTTAAATTTAAAATAAAATTAATTTAAAATAAATACTATTCAATAATTAAATAAATTGTTCGAGTTTAATTAGCTTAAAGTTGAATTAAAGTTAGGTTAAAGGTTCTATTTAAAATATTATACAAAATAATAATGCTTTATAATCTTATTATTTTACATATAACTGCAATTAACATAGGAAATTATTAAAAATATAGTATTAGAAAAAAATTATATTTACATTTATATTACAATTTCGTTAATAATTTACAATAATATAGTCTGAACTACACAAACACTAATGTCGTTTTTCAGAAGCACAAATATCGAAAAATACGAAAATGCCTTAAATAAATATTTAAGCTCTGCATTAAATTAAATAAACTATTAAAATAACCACTTTTTAACTAGCATAATTTTTAAAAACTTGAAATAATTAAAGCGATGTGACTACAAATTAAAATGATTGTTTTCGTTACGTATTCAAGAAGTCATCTTGTATGTCAACATGATTTGAAATCAAGCCTCTTATCTTGATAATCCACGCCAGAATATGGTTAGTGAAGTGTTTTACAGATCTTCAATTTGAATTCGCAATTCTGATTACAAGATTTGAAGTAATTGATAACAACATTTGAAGTAATTTTTGAAGAGCAAGCTTGATCGAATTAAATATTGGTTTTTATTTTGCTCCAATATTTTTACAATTAAACTAATTGCATTTACGTACAATTGATTTTTAATATTTTTCATTTTTAAAATTAATTTCTGTTTGATACAAATTTACAGTTTGTTCTCAAAAATATTAGATTAATTAACATAAAAAATGTATATATATATATATATGTATTACATATGCTAGATGTGTTACATACGCTATATCTGTTACACTGCAAATTCCCAGCACACATTGGAAACACATATGAAACACTTTGATTAAAAAAATGTGTTCCAGTTACCTTAATTAGTATTGAAATGTGTTTCGATAATTCACGTCAGAATCCAATGAATGAAGTATTTTACAGATCCTTAAATTGCATTCGCAATTCAGATTGCAAGATTTGAAGCAATTGATAGCGACATTTGAAGTAATTTTTGAAGAGCAAGCTTGATCGAATTAAATATTGTTTTTTTTTTTTTTTTTTTTTTTTTTTTTTACCCCAATATTTTACAATTAAACTACTGTGTATTGTAATGTCTAAATGTGTATTGAAATGTGTTTCGAATATGCTCCGCTAAGAAAACCGAAAGTGTACGAAAAGTGTTCTGATTAGATATTTGTTAAATATAAACTTGGGAACACATTTGAGAACAGATTGGGAGAACATTTTTGCACAATTGTGAAATCATCGCTTTCAAAAAAATGCGTAAGAAAGTGCGCTTGATCAATAGAAGTGTTCTCAGAAGTATTCTGAAAACTGTTCAAAAAAGTGCGCTTCAAAGTGTACTAAAAAAGGTGACAAAATAAGTGTTCTGAAAAATGTATCAATATTTGTAGTGTACATATACTATATATTTCTTATATATTTTGTGAAAAAATGTTTTTAAAAAAATTAGAGATTTGTTTTATAAAATTTTACATTTACAATGTTATTACAATTTTGTAAATAGTTTCTAAAAACACTGTATAAACTAGGTAAATTAATATTATTAACTAGCCGCCACTGGCGACCAGTTTGGTCGTATGTTAAGCATTGTAACACGTTACTTTTATTCATAATTTATTTTTTTCCTTAATACTTCGCCAAATCGGAAGTTTCTAATAGACAAATCAAAAACTTTTGCGATCATGATAGCATTTCGCATATTTTTTGTTGTTATGTATTTCATCTTTCTTGACAAAAACCGGCTAACCCACTTAAGCATTTATGCTTCATGTCTGTTTGCTTATCAGTTGCAACATGTTCGCTACTGCGGAGATTCTTAAACATATTAAGTAATATTCCGCAATTGGGCCCATTGCCAATTGGCGTACTTTAGGTAATACGATTTGATGCAATGAAGTCTGTTTTGTGAAAGTCTTTAACGATATCATCATTCACATTGAACCATATTGTTGCTAATATATATATATATATATATATTGTTTCTCGCTAACTTTGGCTGTAGACTCGATTACGGAAGATTAGAAAATCTATCTATTCTCATCTAAAACATCTTGAATAATGTGCCAATATCGGGCTGCATATTATTATACGTAATTTTGGGTACAGCTGTCGCAGACGCACCGGGGTATCATTTTGGCGCCAAAATGGCGATTTTATGCCTGGGCAACAAGATAGAGCAGATTCCGTATGTTTTATCATAAAGTAAATATTGCGTGTTTTATAATAAATTATTCATTGTGTATGTTTTATAATAAAATAGTGTGTTTTTTAATATAAAATAAACTATTTGATAATAAAATAACAGCAACATGCTGTTTTAGCAATCTCTAACAAGTACTTGAAAATGGGGTTTTCTCGCCACAATGGCACAAAACAAAAATTGCGCCAACTCCGATGCGTCTGCGACAGCTGTTCAAAATTAAAATACATGCTGTTCACACTTTTCATTTAAAATAAATGCCGTTCACATTTTTAATTTAAAATACATGGCGTTCACAGTTTTCATTCAAAACAGAAAATAGATAAATAAGAAATAATATCATAAATCAAAACATCTGATTTCAAAATCAAAGTATCGTTTCTAATTTGCGCACGCGAAAAATAAAAGCTGGTATTGGCGATTTAAAAATAACATAAAAGTACTTAATGATGTTATGTATTTTATAAATGTATATCAAATTGCTGTTTTAAATGTGATTGGGCATTAATAATGGTAAATATGAATGGTGATTAACAATCATTTTCGGTGATCTCACTATTCCTGGCACGTATAATACATAAATACCAAATTAACTGAAAAATCTTTTCGAAATTTGAGTCATTAAATATTATTACATGAGTTGTATTTGTTGACATTCAGCTTACGTCAAGAAAAGATCCGGAAGGAAGTTGAGCTGTATATCACACAATTAAGGTAAACTTTGATTGTCTCACTTGTGCGAATTATTTTTTTGATACCAGGCAGCGGTCCAAAAAATCATTCACGGAGAACTTGCTTTACGAAGGATTACCTCCATGGTTTAATATTTTAAACGTTCACGACGAATGAATGGGTTTTTGTTTACTTTTATGGATAGAGAATTTGAACTGAGAATCCAATTTCAGCTGAAGTTATTGCAGAATATATACATAATTGAACGTAAGTCATCTCTCAAATATTAATTTATTTTGAACGATCTTTCTAAAAATGTAACTTTTATGCAGTTTTATTCGAAAAAATAATTTTGAATAAAAATGGGCACCTGGTATATGAAAAAGCGAAACGGCCATCCCGGAACTGTTGATGACAGTCACATGACTTAGGCTTTTATTATATAGAATACTTGAACTACGGTGTATCGTGTATACCTAGAACTGGTGGGAAATAGCTGACCCATGGATTTTAGGAATTTTATTCATGTTTTGAATATGCGATACATACACATAATAAAGTCTGATGTTTAATACAATGATCTTTAATTAATGATTAATAAAATGTAGCCTCTAGAATATTATATAACATGAAATATAATGATCAGATATCATTAAAGAAAATTTAAATTTATAATTTCAGAATAAATGATTTGAGATTTTGACAGCTCGTATGAAATGCAAAATAAGGAAATCTTTCAAATAATATACATTTAATTATCAATTTGAATTTCGTTATAATGTTTCTACATATTAATCTACCCTATTAAAATCCGTGCGCGTATATATCTACGTAACATCAAAAACTTGGAAACCAGAGGGGGCAGGGCTACGAAATTTGGCACATGGGTTGATTGTAGGGTGCCCATGAACGATTGGGCAAAAAAATCGAAATTTTTAAATAGGCTTTTTTTATGTTTTTGACGAATTTTTGACTTTTTTATGTTCAACCCGTAATCGCGCGAGTTCTTTCCAGTTCTAAATGTTTACTGCAATGTGAGATATACATATTACGCACGCCACGCTGCAATACTAAGAAGCTGTAGCAGGTATTACGATAATTATTTTACCTCGCATGCAAATAATTAGAGATATACCTTTTTAAAAAATAAAGAAAAACATTTTATCACAAAACTTCATCAAAACTTTTTATTGTATTTATTCCCTTATTCCAAATATATCGTTTTATAGTCTGCTGCCATAGCAACATGATAAATTAAATTTCATAAAAAAAAATTGCACAGTAGTAGAAAAATATGTTTCTACATATCACGTAGATATATTTGGTTGTACTGTCTTTTACTTTTAATTTTGGTTTTATAATTAAATTCATGAACTCCCGTGCGTAGTACGGGTAAAACAGATAGTAAGATATTAAAACTGAATAAAAATTAAATGTATATAACTCCATGATTTTTTACTTACATTTTACGGACGGTCATTATAGGTATACAGACCTGTATGTAAAATAGCATCCGTTGGATTTGAAGTAATTCGTGTTGAGGCATTATACTGTATATTTAGGAAAAGACAAGAAATTTCAAATTTTTATTCTCAAAAACAACAGAGATACGAGCGAAAAATTACGTCTTGTTTCATCGATGACCCTCCTCGGTAGTTCTAGTGTTAAACAGCAGAATCGATGTAGAAAAAATATAAACTAGTCGTTAGGGGCCACCGTAATACTTACCCATCATGGATATGCATAATATAAAATATGAAAATAAAACATGTGTAAACTACTTATAAAATGCATTGCAATTTGAATAAAATCGTGCCTTGATGACGTCATAAACTTTAAATGCTCTATTACTGAATTGCATAAAAGAAACATCCTTATAACTCCAAAAATTATAATCCTATTAAATAACGGTTTAGTGCGTCGGATTAAGCGTGTCATTTCCAATTAAAATATATCTTTGAATTGAAATTTGGTTGAAATACAGGGTCATGAAAAATCGAAGAGTGTGGCAAATAGAATTACAAATATCTCGGCAACTCATTGTCCGATCGACTTCATTCTTTATGCAAAATTTATGGTTTTTTATTTTCTTTTATATTTCCTCCTTAAAATAAACAATTTCGAAAATTTTCATATACCTTTTTCAGAACGAAAATTTTGAGAGTCCGAAAAAAATAGTTCCAGATAATCGAGGTTACTGAAATTCAATAAGCTTCTTCCCATTATTACATACTAAATACATACCAAATTTCGAGTCTCTATCTCAATTTGTTCGGGAGATAGAGCGTTTACAGACACACAAACGGACGACAATTTTTTTTTTTCTAAAAATATGTTTTTCGGAATCTCCAGTGTCTGAAACGTGTAAATTCGTCATTTTTTTTTCAATTTTTAAAACGATTACAAGACTTACCCTATACTACGTATGATGGGTAAGTAAAAAGGGCCTGAAAAATATTCAAGTACGGCATTAAATTAAAGAAATAACTATTAAACTAACCATTCTCAAACTAATATCTATTTTTAAAACATCCAATAAAACATCCAATATACATCCATATTAAAATGTATATTTCGGGTTACCTTTTCATGAGTTTCGTACATTTCTAAATGAATTCAAATCAATCCTATTATCTTTATAAACCAAATTGTAGTACAACGAATGTTATTTTGAGTATTCTAAAGGTCTCCAATTTGAATACCGCAATTCTATTCGAAATTTTTGAAATAATTGGGAAAGGCATTTGAAATAATTGGGAATGGCATTTGAACAACAATCGGGATTGAATTTCTTATTGATTTTATTTTCAGTATATTTTTTGAATCAAATAAATTTTGTTGACATAATTGGTTTTTAATATTTTTGATTTAATAAGTTATTAGTAGTACTTTTAATATTAATAAAATTTTGTAAATATATAAATATGCTTTTTGAATCAAATAAATTGTGTTGACATAATTGGTTTTTAATATTTTTGATTTAATAAGTTATTAGTAGTACTTTTAATATTAATAAAATTTTATAAATATATAAATATGTTTTTTGTCATAAAAAATACATCTGAAATCATAAATTCAAGAAAATTTGGAACATAACAAGTTTTGATTATGCTTTTCTATCACAGGTAATCTTTAGTTTATTTACTATTCGATATTTTATGCTTACTCAAAGTAATAAGCAACTCTGTTGGTTAAATGTAGCATTTTAATCTAACTTACTCATACTTGAATATACAGGCTGTCCTGTGTTTAGACGATTTATTTACTCATACTTGAATATACAGGCTGTCCTGTGTTTAGACGATTTATTTACTCATACTTGAATATACAGGCTGTCCTGTGTTTAGACGATTTATTTCTGTAACTATAAAAGATAGATAAATAAAGTAATATAGCAAAATGCTCATAGGAAAGTAGAACATTCCAAGTGTACTCATCTCCATAATGTGTCATTCCTACAAAATTCACAATTTATTTTTTTATACGGCACTCTGTATAAAAAATATACCAAATTGCAAAATTGATCTGTGTTATTCATATCCAAAAAGTTGGGTTTAAATATCTGAAAAAGTCACAGAGTTTAGAAAGTTAAAAATCGTGACTTTGCTTTGTTTGCCACAAAACTAAAACAGCTAAATCTTTGATTGTAACATTTATGTCCTTAATGCTTATATTTCTAAAAGGAAAAGGAAATATTTTTGCATACTTTAATAAGGAAAACCGTTTAATTGTAATTTGTTTGGATGGTTTCATCTTTAAACATACTGTTATGAATTTTGTATATATCTGTAAATATTCCATTTGTTTAAATTTATTTTATTTTATTATTGTGAAAATTGCAGTATTATTAATGTATTTCCTATTGAGCATCATGTAATTCAATGCTAAAAGCCTCAGGTGGTTTGCAAGGAAAACAACCTTACAGCATCGGTTTTTATAATGAGTTCTACTGGAAAATCGCCAAGGAATGGGTTTATCGCCAAGTTGGCGATGGTTTTGGCGACTTATTTTTGTCGCCAAATTTGGCGATATATCGCCAAATGTCGCCAAGTTGGCGACAGATTTGGCGACTTTTTGTGCAACCACACCCCCCCTTATACCTATACATTGGGATCCTTTCTTGCTTGGGTTCTCTATCGAAAGTTAAAGCACTTTCTGGTAATTTCTAGCATCTGAAGGCTCTGGAATAATCTGGAAAGATCTCTGAAACCTATATAAGGACCTCCATCAGTTCAGTTAGTGAGTTGTCTGTCAACTGCGATTGAATTCATACGAGAGGCTTTGCATTGAGAACTGTGTTTCTCGGATTGATTTTGTCGTTGATACGTCGTATTGAACGTATTGTTTCTGTGTGAAATTTTGCTGTGATTTTATTGGATTTGAAGATTACTGAATATCTTGTAATTTTCAGAAGATATTGGTGTTCGTATTGCACTGTTTATAGTGAATAAAGCCTTTTGATTGTTCTTATATATTAGCATCAGTCCTTTCGAACCCCGAGCTCACAACAATACGTACGTGCTTACACAGAACAATTTTCATATCATGCAATAGAAAGATATAACAAACAGTTTCGTTATAAACGAAAGTAATAACGACTAATTACGAATCCTCCATATTTCCGGTAGAACTAGCACATACTAATTCCCAACTGTCCCTAACCGTTTTTGCATTATTATTTTTCTTTATCTCAGATGAATTGTAAACAGAACTGCACTATTCGATGTTCTGTTGACTGTGCATTTTATTACAGGGTATATATTATATACAGGGTGTATCTGAAAAAGTGGGGAAAACTTTACGGGGTCATAGAACGCAGCTATACGAGCATATTTCGTCATAGAATATATGGACGCGCGAGCCACTAGGTGGCATTGTAAATGGTATGACACATTCGTACGAGAGGTGTTGCTAGCGCTGCTGCGTCCAATTCCAACCCCCATCAGGTCGAGAATGTGGTTTCAACACGACGGTGCGCCTGCACACTTTGCCTCGGATGTGCGGAACACTTTATATGTAACGATCCCAGGGCGATGGATTGGTTGAGGCGGATTCTCTACCTTGGCCACCAAAATTGCCGGATCTCTCGTGTTTGGACTTTTTCCTGTTGGGCCATATGAAAAGCCTATTCTTTGAGTGCCCCATTGAAGCCGATATGGATATAGTCGCCAGGATTGCCGTTGTTGCCAGAGATATTCGGGAAATGCCTGGTGTCTTCGCAAATGTGCGTATATCCCTATCCCACAGCTGTGAAGCGTGCATTAAAGCAGATGGAAGATCTATTGAGCAATTTCTTTGAGCATGTACATTAATTACATTGCTGTTAATAAAAAAGTTTCCGAAGTAACTCCTGTCATTCTTGTGTTAATTCTTTAACTGCGACAGTGGAAAACGAATATCTGTGACGTATTATTTAGAATCCGGGGTGGAAACTATTTTAGTTACAAATTAAAACTTGATAACTTCTTCATTGACTAATAAATTTAATATTTACAGCGTATTTACATGTCACTATTTACAAAATAACTTAATTTCACATTACGGCTTAGCTCAGATGCCTTGTCGGCCACCAACTCTGTAAACATTCTTCTCTACTGGTAAAGTCTAATTTACTCAGCTTGTCAGTTCTTTTGAAAGAAAAAATAGAAAAGGAGAGAAAATATGATGGAGTGCGTATAGTTCGAGCGTTACACTCTTCCCCTCACACTGCATTACTGGTCCCTCAGATGCAGTGTGCATTTCCTGGGTGGATTCCTTCGGGATGCTTTCTGGTGACTAAATACCTCTATTGTTCTCGTGTTTTTTTAACCTTTCGTAAATATTTGCTGGCTGGGCGTCTGACGTTTCCCAGGTCTGCCTCTTGGACGAATGAAGCCTTTAGAACATCCACCATATCCATAAATGACACTACGAGAAACAAGTTGTTCTCTAAATAAAAAAGAAAAATTCTGAACAGAAGCACTTGGTAAAAAAAGTACGTTAATCAAATTACAATTTCTTAAAAGTTTTAAACATATATGCACAAGGAAAAGGTTGTATGATACTATAGATCTATTCATGGTGAGCCTTAATGAAAAATAATCCATGCGAAAAAAAGTTTTTTTTCAAGGGAAGAAAAGAGTCAGTATTTGAAGTACTTGAATATATAAAAGACTTATGACGATGATTTCAACAAGCAGTTAAAAATAAAATTAAATATAATAATTAAAATGTTCAACATCAGATACTGATCTCTAAACTTTTAAACAGTCGTCCATCTAAAAACCAGTGAAATGCCACTTTTTCCCTAAAGTTGCTCCAACACCAGTAGAATCTTCTCTAAAAATCACTAGATATATTTTTAATAAATTTTCAACATCTCTGGACCTGATAGTAGAATCAATCTGGTGCAAGTATGAACAAATATAATCAATGTTTGCACCAAATGGATGAACATGGAGGAATGTTGAAATGAGACCAATGAGGCAAGCCTCCCTTTCTATATTAGCATTAGATAAACTTCCTAATTGGGAATTATTCTCATAAGCTGAATCATTAAGACAATCAGGATTTCCTTCTGTCATTCTGCGCTTAAAGGCACGAAGATCTTTTAATTCAGCTTCATTAGATCTTCTTTGATTCAAATTTAGCTCTTCCTTTTTTGAGTTTTGTAAAGCCTGTCGCATTGTTGCCAACTGATTATCTTTACGTTTAAGTTCTTCTTTGTGATCAGACTTCATGACCATAATTTCATTTTGTGCAGCTTCTAACTGACATCTCAAAGAATCAGCCTCTTATTGATACTTATGAACATCTTCTTGATATAGTTTTTTTACCTGATCAGTATCAGTAATTGTTTTATCTGAATTTTCATCATCACTGAGTTCCATTTCTTCATCTTCTCGTTCATTTATTACTTCTTCAAGATGAGCATTTTTTAATTCTTCTGTCTGCTTCTTCCACATTTCAATATTTTCCCTCTGAGATTTAGTAAATTGTTCCCAACATTTTTGTAAAGATGCAGCTTTATAAATTTTTTCGATTTCGGTAAACTGACGTATGATGCCTTTTAGATGATTTTTAAGCATATTTATTACTTCAATTAATTGTTCTTCATATTTATCTTTATCAAGTTGTAATTTTCTCACGTGATTATGAGTGCTCTGTATTATAGAAAAGAAAGAACTAGCATTTTTCTTGGTACATTATCCTTTTTCCAACCAGGTTATTAAAATACTTGCAGCCGTTGTAAAAGTCTCTTCATTTTTCAACTTCTCACAAATAAGTGAGGCTTCATGATCTGTATAATGCACTACTGGTGGAGTAGGCGGTCTATAATAGTCTAGTTTTTGATGGCGTACTTGACGTTGTAGAGCTCTCTGCTTGCATTCATAATCATACTGGTCATCTTGAGCTTGAGCATAATCAACATGTAGCCTTCCAGTAAAAGGTGTCTCATCTTTATTTTCTATTTTATCCTATATCCAGAAAAATACAAAGCATTATCTACGTAGAGCTCATCAGAAAATCTTATATGGCAAAAATTCTTTTTAGACATTCTAACTGTCTCTATAGACCCACAACGTTCGAAAATTTCTCGAATAATTTCATCCGTAATTTTTTCTGGCAAACCGCCCACAAACACTGTTTTGCACCCCAATGGCCGTTCTCTAGTAGTAGGTCGAGGTGCATTTGGATTCGGGGGATATAAAACACTTTTTGCAAGCTGCACAACTTCTTTAACAGGAGGATGTGATCCAGTATCAATATAACGTTTAACTTTAGGTGTAGTCTTGTCTTCCCCTAGTTGGAAGCTACTTGTAAATTTTCCAAGCAGTTCATTCAATCTAACTCGTTGCTCTGAAGTGAGATGTCTACATTCATCTTCTCTAAGAAAAACAGTGTCTAATTCAGCGGTTTTTATTGCTAATTCACTGGGAGGTCTATATGTATCTTCGGTGAATCTATACTTCCACCTGCATCTATCAGCAAAAAACCATTCTTGATTTACTACATCCAAAACAATTTTTGCTTTGCGTAAAAAATCGATTCCCAAAATTGTACGATTATTTTTGGCATTCGGCAGAGCATAAAGTGTTGTTTTAACATCGCGACCTTCAATTTTAACATGAACTTCTGTTTTATAAACTTCGGTAGTGTTTTGTAGCCCATCCGCTAAGACTACGATCATTTGAGTTTTTTCAAACTTCACACCTTGGTCTTTTAATAAAGAATACAAAACTTCACCCGCAACGCAATGTGTTGCGCCAGTGTCAGCACAAGCTGTGCCAGAGAGACCTTTTATACTTATTTTTACCAATAATGTTGGTTATGTTTGCATATTACATGTATGAAATTCTAGAGATTGAAAGTGCGCCGATACATTTTTTGGAAAACAAGTTGGACACTTGGATTTAATAACTCCCTGGTTTCCACATCCATAGCAACTTAACAATGGCCGATTTAAATTTGAAGGATAATTAATTTTATTTCTCTTGAACTCATTTTAATTGCCAAATTTACCAAACTCATTTCTTTTAAAATCTAAAGGCGTTTTTTCAAAGCGATTAGAATTCCCGACCTCACTGATTTTATTTGATCTCTTTATTTCTACTTTGTGTGACCTCAAATTATCATATAAATCTAACTTTTCAGCTAATTCAACAGGATCTGTTAAATTCTCCCATTGGTCTAAATAATGTTCTTTGCATTCAGGGGAAACCTTTTTCTTTAATTGATCAGCAATAATTAATTCCGATAGTTTTTCAAAGGAATTTATATTTAATTCGGATAGCCATCCATCAAAATAGCTTCTAATTTCAAAGTAATATTCTTTCCAGCTAATATCGGTTTGCTTTGGTTGTCGATTAAATAAAACTCTAAACCTTTCAGCAGTTAACATGAACCTCTGCAACAATATATCTTTAATATAAGAATAATCCTCAAATTTTTCTTCCGGTTCACGCGCTATTAATTTACCGAAAGAAAATCATTAATACCAATAAATCCAATTAAATACGTAATCCACAGTTCTTTAGAAACCTTTAAAAGTTTCATTTGCCTCTCAAAAGTTATTAAACATAAATTCATATCATCCTTTTCAGGATTGAAATCGGGTAAAACCTTTTTCAAGTCAACGCGGATTGAAGCAGTTTCTAGAGGGTTGCTTGTATTTGCAACAAAATCTCTTGTTCCTGCTTCTAACTTGAGCTTCTGTAGCTCAAATTCTCTTTCTTCGGCTAAACGCTTCTCTTCCTCAAGAGTCTTTCTTTCTTCTATGATATTTTCAAAAATTCCCTGTACAAAATCTATGTTATCTTTAAATGCCTCACTATTTACAATTTTATCACGCAATTCGAGGATTTTATCATCGCTACTTAGTTGTACTTTTAACTCTGAAGCCAAAGTGATTAAATCAATTTTCTTACCCTTAGAAAGAAACGCCATCATTTGAATTAGTTATGTTTTAGCTAACTTCAAACTTAATTTTTGTTACGAATAACTCTTAGCAAAATAATTTACTTTTATGTAATTTTTCATAACATATATGGAACATAAATAACATACAATATCTTTCAAAACTCAATATAATGACACCAACTATTTGCCGCCTTTTTTTTTTTTTTTTTTTTTTTTTTTTTTTTTTTTTTTTTCCCTACACAAAATATTAAAAAATTTTTGCAAATAATTTAAATCAATTCTTCATATAATAAATAAAATAATGCCAAGCACTCATTTATAATAATAACTTCAATAATAATATTAGATATATTTCTCTTATGAATATCTTCATTTAATTCAGATACTAAAATACTTGAAGCTGCAGACGATTTTTCGTGTTTCAATTCCAAGGAATATATCATTCAGGTTGAATAGAATAATTCCAAAATATTTCGATTCTGGACGAATCAAATACAATTTTCAAAGTCCTCAGATCCCGGATGAATCAAAAGAAATGCTTTTTGTACTTTAGTATCTAAATTTTCTTATTAAAACAGTTTAACACAATTTAAAAATAATGCTTAGCTTCATATCTTGCTTCTATTCGGGCCCGACGTTGGGGAGCCACTTTTGTGACATATTATTTAGAATCCGGGGTGGAAACTATTTTAGGTACAAATTAAAACTTGATAACTTCTTCATTGACTAATAAATTTAATATTTACAACGTATTTACATGTCACTATTTACAAAATAACTCAGTTAATTTAACATTACGGCTTAGCTCAGATGCCTTGTCGGCCACCAACTCTGTAAACATTCTTCTCTACTGGTAAAGTCTAATTTACTCAGCTTGTCAGTTCTTTTGAAAGAAAAAAAAAAGGAGAGAAAGTATGATGGTGTGCGTATAGTTCGAGCGTTACATATCTAACTTCTCACAGTTTGCCTTCCTACCACATACTCTGTGATAAAATTAGCTTGTATAGCTGCGTTCTATCACCCCGTAAAGTTTTGCCCCTTTTTTTAGATACACCCTGTATGAATGATTCGATTTCTTCTGCCAGTTGACAGCAGTAAGCTATGGTGGTTAAAAATTAACATACTAATCTAACTTACTCATACTCAATTATATTCAAAGAAGTATGTAATTGCATTTATCTATGCCGTGGACATATTAAAAGAGAGGTGTAGACATATTAATCAACCCCATTGACAATTTTTGAAGCCGAAAAACGAGTTATTTCCTCCTTTCCTGCATCCACTATACTTGACTTTTCAATCAGAAAACTCCAGTGCAAGATGCGGCCAAATAATTTTATAAAAAATCATAATTTTTCGTCTTTCGTCGCTAGCGTCGGCTTGACGATTAGAAATATAGAAAAGCAAAAACTACCTTCCGTATTAGCGTACCTTTGTCGTTTTTTGCAATTCGTTTAAAAAATATTAACTTTTTGACAGAATTATTTTCGAAACGCCATTTTTTTGTGTTTTCTCCTATTTTTCACAGCTTGCAGAAGCTAAACTATTCAAAATACAGGAGAATAAAAACTACCGGTCTACATCTACGTATTTTAAACAATTTAAAGTTTTAATGTGTTTTAAAAAATACAAATATTAAATCCTTCAAAAAAAATTCTTTCTGAAGCACCGTTTCGAAATTTTTGTTTTTTTTCCCTGTAAAATTCAAAATTCTGCATCCTATTGGGAAAAGAAAATATGACAAAAAGAAAGATACGAGACGTTAAGTTACTTTCCAAAGATTTACGTTAAAAATATATATAATAAAAACACACCGGAGCGTACATAGCACGCTCGGTATATTTAGGGTTATTATACAACCTTGGCAATGCCGCGGGGGTTGCTTTAAATATAAATTATTTAACTAATATTTTAAAATAAATATGGAAAAATACCTGTAAACTGATTTTTAAAATTGTAGAAATTACCTCATTGTAAAATAGAAACCTGTGAAAAATGTACAATATCATTTTACGAAGTAAGTAAATTAATAATGTGATATGACACAATTAATATGATAAAATCATAATAAGATCGTAATAACTAAGCTCTTTTGAAGCTTCTTATAACAATTTTAAATGGATCATTACAGCACTATTTATCTAATCAATATCACTTTTAAAATGTTTGAAATAATTATTATAACATAAGTATAAATTGAAATGTTTCAGTTATTCACATATCATCAAATATTTCCAAATGAATTAAATTAAATGTCTTACTAAAAAAAAATAACATGTTAACCCCATCAGCATTTTTTTTAATGCATTAAAATCTTTTATTTGAATTCCTCAATTCTAGTTTAAATATTTGAAATAATTTTGATCAAAATTTGTTGCAGTATGTATTTGTACAACAATTTTCATAGCTATATATTTATCCTTCAGCGGATATTTTACAATAAAATAAATTGTGCAACTGGAATAACTAAATTCTCGTGATAGGTTAATTTTATGAGAATTTTGATAGATGAATTCCAGAATAGTTCAGATGGGGAGTGCGAAGAAAAAGGATGTTCAGTTAGATGGCGCTGCGACGCTATGAGTTTCTACATATAGTTTCATTCTAACAAGACTTTGAGGTTAGGACGCAACGAAAAATTGCTTTCGAACGTTTCGTTTTGCGAAGATGCGACGTTTTTGTCACAGACATTGAATAGGAATTATTGCTCCCTATTAAACGTTTATGTACGAGTATACATATAATGCGTATACATAATACGGGTTACATATTTTGTATATGTATGCTACGGCCAAGGCGGCTATACGTATTATACGAAACATATACGGAATTTACCGCTAGAGTCCTGCATTCACAATGGCATATAACAACCATAATGGCAAATTTAGGAAATATAAAACCCTTTAAACTGTTCTAGAAATTTTATATAACATTTTATCACCTACTTCAATGACAATTAGAAGCAACATAAATTAATTAAAATATTTATAGAGAAAAATAACAAGATCCTATGTATGAAACATATTATGCAGATTGCTATGCTAACGCCACCGATTTCCAACTTGTTCTCTATTCAGTGACGCAAGACTGATCAGGTCCATTCGTACTAAAAGTAAATACGTATTCTTGAAATATACGTATACTTGAATTATACGTTTAACCTGTAAGGTAAAAATAGGATAGATGGCGCGGTCGGAGAGATTGCGCACATAGAGGTTCGGGCGGAAGGAGTAGAGTGAGCGCTCAGCGACTCCAGGTAGTTGTACAACAGCCGTAGTGGAGTGTCTACTTGAAAGTGCACGTTGATTGTTTTGATCGTCTAATATAAAGCATTGTTATTTTGTTTTGTTTTTCCAAAGTAACTGCTTGAATTTTCATAGCTATTCGTCAGAATTTCTATACAATGTCAGTAGTACAAAATATTTTTAACTTAAACGTTCTCATAAGCTACTAATCTAGACTAACAGTGTGAACATCAACGGTTCGTTTTAGTAGCGGCCATGTTTAAATAAAAGGCCGCGCAATCTCTCCTACTGAAATTGGAGAGTTTGCGCATCTGCTACTTAGGAGAGATGGCGCATTGTTTCCATTAGTTTCCATACTAGGAGAGATTACGCAGCTCATTAGTAAATTTGCATAAAAAGAAAGTAAAAATTAAAATGGACTAATTTTAAGTTAAACGTATTATCGAGTAACTTAATATTATTTTCTAATCTTATCTGGACTTGCTTTTTCTGATTCTTTATTTTTTTCCTTTAATTAAAAATTTTTAATCGTTTTTAAAATTATTTCCTTTTTCTTATTCTTTAATCATTAGGTTGAAATGTTCACTCCTAATACAATAATATTTGTTCACAAAAACCTTCAACAATGTCATTTAAGTGTAATTATTATTGTTAGCAATTTAATTGTAGTTATTATTAGTAACAATCTCTCCTACCCGTGTGCGCAATCACACCAACTCTGTAAGGACAGATTACGCAAAATACCTTTCTTGGTTTTATTACAACTGCTCTATTAAATTACAACATAACAACAAAATAGCAATGGAAATGCATAAAAAACAAATGAAGTAACAATTATTCATGAATAGTTTAGCAAAAAATTAATATTTAGATATTTTATTGTTATTCTTTTGAATTTGTGCGCAGACTCTCCTAGCTTTACGTTATACGATTAAACGCATCGAATTTCGTTTTAATGTATAGTTTTAGGTATACGTATTTCAAACCGGCGCATTATACGTATATATACATATATCGGTTAATAGTATAACTGAAATGCGTATAGCGTCGAAAGCACTAATATGAATATAGTCATTGCGTCTCACAATATTTGGATTTAAATCCTGTAAAGAGATGTATATAACTTCTGAATTATTTAACGCTTTGAAGAAAAGATTCCATGGCAAGAATCTCTATTTTTTAAACAAACGATTGTGTGAATTATGTGCGCTTAAGTCACACCAAAGGAGAATGAACAAGGTTTATGTTTATTTATTTATTTTTCTCTTATAGTTATATAAATAATTAGTTCAAAATTATTTCTGGCATGTTTAATTGATTAATCTCTTACACTGTGAATACACTGTTGGATATATACTCCATTACAAAAGCTTCTATAGTTACATTTCACGAACATTGATAGTAAAACATTGCAGAGTTATTGCATTTGGGAGCGAATAGATAATTTAAACTAAATTTATAATTTTAAGTAAGGTTTTAGATATGCTATTCATCACAACGTTGGTTTGTTTCTAAGACTATTTTTTCTTCATTAAAGTCTTTATTTGTATTCTATATTACCGTCCACAGAAACGTCAGTTTTGTCTCCTACATTATCATAAAAAAAAAAGTATTATTAATTATTTTGGACTTTTCCACTGATAAAGGCCTAATTATTCGTCGTGTAAATAATATCTACAATCAACAGATTTAACATAGATTTATTATTTTTCTAATGAGTTACAGGATAAGTTGTAAAGAATGACTGACTGACAAAAATAAAATTATTCCTTATTCAGTGTACAGGACAGATAATTTTTCAAGGGAAACCTCAGTGGAAATATAAAATCATTCAACGCTAAATTTAGGTAATTTAAAGTTATCATGGCTCGGGCAACGCTGGGCGAGTCAGCTAGTTACGTAATATGTTTATTATTTAAAAATAATAATAAAAAATAATTAAATATAAAATTAAATAAGTATTTTCTTATTGTAAAACTAGACGATTTTTTTTAATAAGAAAATACTGTTATTCACCCTGCGAAATTCCCTGACTTGCAGGGACCCTGTTATTACTTACCCATCATACGTAGAATAGGGTAAGTCTTGTAATCGTTTTGAAAATCGAAAAAAAAATTTTGACGGATTTACACGTTTCAGACACTGGAGATTCCGAAAAACATATTTTTAGAAAAAAAAATTGCCGTCCGTCTGTGTGTCTGTGTGTCTGTGTGTGTGTCTGTGTGTGTGTCTGTGTGTCTGTGTGTCTGTAAACGCTCTATCTCCCGAACAAATTGAGATAGAGACTTGCAATTTGGTATGTACTTAGTATGTAATAATGGGAAGAAGCCTATTTCATTTCAATAACCTCGATTAATCGGAACATTTTTTTTCGGACTCTCGAGATATTCGTTCTGATGAAAGGTATATGAAAATTTTCGAAATTGTTTATTTTAAGTAGTAAATATAAAAAACAATAAAAAAACATAAATTTTGCATAAAACATGAAGTCGATTGGATAATGAGTTGCCGAGGTATTTGTAATCCTATTTTCCACACTCTTCGATTTTTCATGACCCTGTATTTCATCCAAATTTCACTTCAAAGATATATTTGAATTGGAAATTTGACGTTTAATCAGATGCAATAAACCTCTAGTGAATAGGATTATTATGTTTGGAGTTATAAGGAAAAACCTCTTTCAAGCAATTCAGTAATCGAGCCTTTTTATGACGTCATCAAGCCACGATTTTATTTGAATTGCAATGCATTTTATAAGTAGTTTACACATTTTTATTTTAATATTTTACATTATACATGTACATGATGGGTAAGTATTACGGTGGCCCCCAACGACTAGTTTTATATTGAACATATTTTTACTTTAAAAAAATTATGAATTGACTTTGTGATGCACAATGACACGTCGAATGACTTCTGTAAAAGATAAAACTTTATTGAAAAATTGAAGCGCATTGAAAAAAGACAGGTAAATAATCCTCAACATTACTTATATATATGCATCATTTATTCGAAAATATCAAACGAATCTATAACTTTAATTTTTCTTTTCGTGTTTTTTGCAGTATTTTTTTTTGAGTTTTCCAAGAAAAAATCTGTCATTTATTTTTTATTTTATTTAAAGTGCTGCTATTAATACCGGCAATTTTCTTTTTCGTGAGAATATGTTTTTTTTTTGTTTTTTTTTTGGGCGGGGGGGGGGGGGAGCAAAATTGATTTCAAAGAGAAAAACTCTCACGCAAGAATGATATTAGCTAAATGTTTCGAACAGCTGATGCAAAGAAACAAGTTATGAAAATGTAAAACTTTTATTCACGAGACTTGCAATGTTAATATCTTTCATTTTTCAGTGACATAAGTTATATTATATAACGTCGAAGTCAATATACGTGAGATTATTTGAAGATGTATTTTTAAAGTTTTTCACACCTGTATTTAAACCTTTGTGATTTTTTAGAATAGTTCTATATTTCTAGTGTTTCGTAAAATATTCGTTAAATCTGATGATATAGTGCATTTTGTGTCACTGATAAAATACTTCTATGATGTTCTGTGATGAAATAAAACATGTTGTATATATATACAGGGGCGCGTCGACCCAGTGTGCAAAGTGTGTGGTGCACACAGGCACCAGGATGGTAAAGGCGCCAAAGATTTCTGGCGAGGATGATACATTTAGAAAAAACACATTATTTAGTTTAATCATATTAAAATTAAATACATTTTCTTGAAATTTCAATAATATTTTATAGATTTGCCTCAAACACTTTTTTTAATATTGTAATTCTATTTAATAAATTTAATTTTACTCTGATCTTAGGTCTAATAAGTGTTGAAATACGTAGTTTAGAGAAAATTTAAATTAGAACTTTGTATGAGTTTTCTTTTACAAACGTTTGCTTGTAAAAGTTGCTGTTGCTCCTTCGAGTCAGTGCAAAAACACACACAATTCCCGTTGTCCTTAAAAAATAAAATTGGCATTGATAAGTTGTAACAATTAATTATTGACTAACTGTAGTTCTGCACACAGGCTCAGGACACTACTGGCGCGCCCCTGTATATATATATATATTATTTTTGTTACTTTTTATGTGTCAAAAAATGCACATGAATAATTAAAAATAAATACATCAGAACGTTTATTCTGATATTTGTGATTCTGATATTTTTCAGTGCACATTAAAAATAAAAATATATACATTTTTAACTTATATTTTATCAGTGTGATGGGCATATATGTATATTATAAAGCAAACGCATGTCTATAAATATTGCTAATATCATATTGACGGTTGCAACGACCTGACTAAAAAAATTTGTTGTAACTACGATTAAGGTAAAGCTAGGATAGTCTGCGCACAATTCAAAAGAATAGCAATAAAAAATCTAAATATAAATTTTTTGCTAAACTATTCATGAATAACTTTTACTTAATTTGTTTTTTATGCATTTCCATTGCTATTTTGTTGTTATGTTGAAATTTAATAGAACAATTGTAATAAAACCAAGAAAGTTATTTTGCGCAATCTCTCCTTATAGGGTTGGTGTGATTGCGCACATGGGTAGGAGATATTGTTACCTATAATAACTACAATTAAATTGTTAACAGTAATAATTACACTTAAATGACATTGCTGTAAGGTTTTTGTGAACAAATATTATTGTATTAGGAGTGAATATTTCAACCTAATGATTAAAGAATCAGAAAAAGTAAATAATTTTAAAAACGATTAAATAATTTTAATTAAAGGGGAAAAAATTAAAGAATCAGAAAAAGCAAGTCCAGATAAGATTACAAAATAAAATAATGTTTAAAATCAGTCCATTTTCATTTTTCATTTTTTTAATGCAAATTTACCAATAAGCTGCGTAATCTCTCCTACCATAGAAACGAATGGGAACACTGCGCCATCTCTCCTAAGTAGCAAATGCGCAAACTCTCCAATTTCGGTAGGAAATATTGCGCGGCCTTTTATTTAAACATGACCTCTTCTAAAACGAACCGTTGATGTTCACATTGTTAGTCTAGATCAGTAGCTTATGAGAAATCGTTTAAGTTAAAAATATTTTGTACTACTGACATTGTATAGAAATTCTGATGAAGAGCTATGAAAATTCAAGCACTTACTTTGGGAAAACAAAACAAAATAGCAATACTTTATCTTAAACGCTCAAAGCAATCAACGTGCACTTTCAAGTAGACACTCCACTACTGTTGTTGTACAACTACCTGGAGTCGCTGCACGCTCACTCTACTCCTTCCCCACAAACCTCTATGTGCGCAATCTCTCCGACCGCGTCATCTCTCCTGGCTTTACCTTATATAACTTCTAAGCATCGCACAATTTTAATGTTTATACCACCGAATAGAAATAAAAATATACTTTCAAATACAATTTGTTCGAATACTGTTTTACTTTTTTTTATAGGTTTTAAAACAATTTTAAAGTTTGGGTATATTTAATAAGCTACATCTATCACGTGCAGCCCTATTATGGAAGATTAACCGGTATGATCTTAAAAGAGTGTGAACAGTTGAGCATTGGTTTCCGTCTAATATTCTGTAACGAAATTAAAAATTCAGCAAAAATAAATAAATATATAAAACATAAGTTGAACAGATATGCACTCTAAAAACGACATTTTCAAAACTGAGCAAACAAAAATCAAACCTGAGTATGCCGCCTAGTCAAAATAGCTCCGAATCAAAATGACTCAAGTTTGAAACATGTATATACTCATTTATAAAAACATGCACACACTCAAGAATAAAACATCATGTGCTCCTATTTGAGTATGTCCATGTTTAAAAAATGAGTATGAACTGACTTCTACGTGCATATTCTTGAATATTTTCATGTTTCATAAATGAGTTTGAACTGATTCTAATCATTTTTGTGTATGTCCATGTTTCAGAAAGGAGCATGAACTGACTTCTATGGGCTCATTTTGGAGTATTTCCATGTTTCATAAATGTGTTGGAACTGATTCTAATCATTTTTGTGTATGTCCATGTTTCAAAAAGGAGCATGAACTGACTTCTATATGGTCGGTTTTTAGTATGTCCATGTTTCAATATTCTGAGTATTTCTGGTATTTCAGAATCGAAAGCATTGGGGTCGTCCTATTTGAAACAAAAAGTTTCATAACAAAATGAAAACATCGATTTACTCAGATTTGAAAGTGACATTTTTCTCAGTGTATAATCAAAATAATAATAAGTTAAAAGGACGCTGTTATTAGTTATATCTTTGCTGATTTTTTTCGCTATTAACCCCTGGCATGCGGCTAATACAAACATACAGTTTCAAAACTTTGTTACAAAAAATAGTTGATATTGTTTTAAATAACTAGGGTGCTCTGCTTCCTACAGGCTGCACTCGCTAACCCACGTACAGACCCTGAAGGCTCTAAAAACGCGCTAATTTTCTCTGCTTTAAAATATTATCCGATTACGGAAGATTGAATGTTATTATAACGACGAGTGGCGATCTTTTGTAATCGCGTTGCTCCTCATTTCCTTTTGTCTGCTGGATTTTTGGTTCCCAAGGCAGCATCCACCGCTGTCACGACAGCTGGCGACTGTTTTCGTGATTCATTAACCGTTTCGGGACGAGCGACACGTGTACGTGACGCATAAGATGCTCAGAATCCTCGATTCTTCACACCAGTTACTTTTTATTGTAAGATTTGGCTTATTTAATGACAGCATTTCTATGATTCAATTAGGCTAAAATTTCTGTTTTGAAAAACCGGTGGTAAAAGATTAAAAATTCTGTAAAGGACGCTCGTCGCGAAGGGGTTAAGTAAGATCTATCATCCATTTGAAAATTAGCTTATTTAAATTGGTTAAGAGTCCTGTCTCCTCACGAGAAAACACCCGCTCGATAATGTTAATACTATGGAACAGTTATTTTAGAATATCTCGTTTGCATTTTACTATTTTTAAACGATTTTTTACTTACCCATCATACGTAATAAAGGGTAAAGACTTGTAATAGTTTTGAAAATCGATTTTATTTTTATTTTATTTTTATTTTATTTTTTATTTTATTTTATTTTTTTTTTTGACGGATTTACACGTTTTAGACACTGAAGATTCCGTAAAACATATTTTTAGAAAAAAAAAAATGCCGTCCGTCTGTGTGTGTGTCTGTAAACGCTCTATCTCCCAAACAAATTGGGATAGAAACTTGAAATTTAATCCGTACTTAGTATGTAATAATGGGAGACTTCTTATTGAATTTCAGTAACCACGATTATCCGGAAAGATTTTTTTCTGACTCTCGAAATATCCGTTCTGATAAAAGGTATATAAAAATTTTCGAAATTGTTTATTTTAATGACTAAATATAAAAGACAATAAAAAAACATAAATTTTGCATAAAGAATGAAGTCGGTCGGATAATGAGTTGCCGAGATATTTGTAATTATATTTTCCACACTCTTCGATTTTTCATGACCCTGTATTTCATCCAAATTTCAATTCAAAGATATATTTTAATTAGAAAACAGACGCTTAATTCGACGCAGTAAACTGTTAGTTAATGGGATTATCAATTTTGTAGTTATAAGGATGTTTCTTTTACGCAATTCAGTAATAAAGCATTTAAAGTTTATAACGTCATCAGCCACGATTCACCGCCCCCTGCATACTAGGCCTGCGCACTGACAAATTGCCGGCTGCCGCAATCGTTTTTTTTTTTTTTTTTTTTTTTTTTTTTAGCGTTTGTACGGTCCCTCAAACTTTAACACCAATAATATCTAAAAGTTTTTTTTTGACTTATTTGATCTCAGAAAAACTAGGGGAAAAAAACTTTAAAAAATTATTGGTGTTAAACTTCGAGGGATCGTTCAAACGCTGAAAAAAAATCAGTATTCAAGGGACGATGCACGAATATTCGGAAACGGTTCAGAAAGTAAAAGTATCCTCGTAAAAATAAAAATCGCGTAAAAATATTCAAATGCAAACGAGATATTGTAAAATAACCGTACCACAAGAATAACATTAGCGAACGGGTGTTTTTGCGTGAAGGAAAAGAATCTTTAAGCAAAAAAATATTTTATTGAACTTTTGTTATCACCGAAAGTTTAAATTGTAGTTTAAGATATCTATATAATTTCATGTTAAATCAAGTAATATTTTCAAATAGGAATGTAAATTTCCGTTAGTATTTAAAAGAAATAATATAAAAATATGAACATATATTGGGACGAAAAGTATATAATTTCGAATTATAAAATGAAAAGTACTGGAGTATTACGGTAAAGAGTTTTTCTAAATTCAATGCAATATATAGAAACTTACTGGAAGAATAAATGACAGATTAATAAATCCATGTATCTGTTTAATATTTATCATGTCATTTCATGGTAAGTCAAGTGAAACAAGTTCCATACGAATATGAACTTGCAGTCAATGTTTATAGGGAATTATTAATATTCAGATATAAACTGTATGCAAGGTTTTAATAAGTAGTTTGATGTAAAAATGAATAATACAGGAAAATTAAGTTACAAGTTAATAAAATGTTTATTTTAAAAATTTTATATTAAATGGATAATATATAATTCAACACACGTGAAGTTTAAATGATAGATTAATACATCCATACAATCTTTTAATTTTATTTATGAAATTTCATGTTAACCCTTTGATTACGTAATTGGGACATATGTCGTCCCAGCAAACATTAATCCTTTAATTTTATTTATGAAATTCCATGTTAACCCTTTGATTATGTGACTGGGATATATGTCGTCCCAGCAACTGATTCTTTATTCTATTCGTACCACTTTTTGAAAAATAATATGTGTCATTAATTTTTACTTGGATACTTTCAAGAGAAATTTACCACTAAGAAATTTTCTTGTAAATTGTGGTACAACTGTATATAAAAAAGTCGCCAGTCCTACCCCGTAATCAAAATGTTAAATAAAGAAAAATAAATAATATATTTCTGTATTATCTTGTTTAAAATATCGCGGTGAATTTTGTTATAAATTGACTTTTGTAAGACTAAAATGACATCAATTATATGAAAGCGAAATATCATCTACGCATTTACTAGCAGATAAGTCGAATAATCTTATTCAAAATTATGTCAAAGTTGATTAAAGTAATTCTTTATCCGTCTAAAATTTTAAATACGTAATTTTAAAAGAGTTATAATTCTCCATATTTAAAATCACACAAACGCATGTAAAATCAAGTACTCCTCAACTCTATCAATATGTTACATTTAAAAATTAAAACAATGATACTTGTTCTAAAATAAATCCACTAATGACAACATTAGATCGATAAAATATTTGAAAATGCAAATGAATTCCCCTTTTTTCGGCAGTTTACGATGTGGACGATACATTTAAAAATCTAATTAAACAATTTAATTAGGATGCCATAAATTGTAATATAATTAATTTCCTGTCTTTAGAAATTGAAACGAGCAAATAATAAAATTGTACGTTTTTCTTAAATTACATTATAGGAATACTCATTAAAATAAGATAATTGCTTTCTTTTGCACTGTATTATACAGATAATTAACATAAATATGTCCTAAAATGCGATTATTTCTTAAAATGCAAATAACGAAAATATGAAAATTAAATTCATTGAAGTTCTTCTCTTAAGTTAAGTTTAGTTATTAATGAACTGTCAAAGTTATAAAAATTCCAATGCAAACTTTTATGCAAATAGACATCTATCTACAATTTAGATTATGTGGAGGCATTCTAATGCAATTGTGAAGATTTCTTATGCAGAATCGCACAGTGTAAAAAATACAAATGTTTCTTAATCTAAGAAAATAAACTATAACGACAATCGAAAATATATAAGAACCTCGTCTGAGTTACTCATGATTCTCAAAAAGTGTTCTTTATCATTCGAAATCTCAGAAACCAATATATTTTTTTTTTTAAATTAAGATTCGAAGAAGAATTTATAAAAACAAAGTTTATTTTGCTGCCGTTGATTTTCATAGTAGTTTGTATAGTGTATTAATTAGTTTCCTGTTTCCTCAATCTGGAATATATTTTTCTCAGATGCTATCCATTCTCAACTAAACATTCTCATGTTCAAGAAACATATTTTACTGACAAAAACTATAAATTAAACAGACAAACCGAATTCATAAACCCTTTTCAACTTTGTTGGAAAGTGTCAACAAATTTGTTGGAAAGTGTCAAAAAGCAATAACTTTCCTATTTTAAATACTCATTACAGCTTTCACAGAAGAATAGTAATTGTATAATGTTTATTTTTAAATATCAATTACTATATCATACATTTTTACAATTTACCTATGACCGTCAGAATTTTAAAAGTAAAAGAAATAATTATATGCGTTTATTGACAATTTAGACATTTAATCAGACAATTTCTATCTATCAATATTGAGAATTTCACCACAGAAAGAAAATAAGCTAAATACTAGACTGATAAACCATTTTAAATAACTTTAATAAGCAATTTTTTAAATGTTTTTCATATTTCATACGCAGCCAATAAATGTAAAAATGCAATTAAAATATTACTATTATATCATGCAATTGATTATTGTAAAACTGTTGGAAGTTCAATACAGAGATTACTCAAATATACGCCCAGTCATAAATTAGACAGTAAAAGTCCACATTAAATAAACCAAAAGAAATTTTGTCCCATTATTTTACGTAAAGACAATTAAATAAATTTTTATCAGAAAATTGCAACTAAGGAAGATAAACGTTAAATCGATTAACTATTTTGCAACATAGTTATACCCTACTTTTGTAATTATTTGGTGGCGTAAAATTACATTCCTTTTAAACTGTTGTTTTTCGCATTTATCTGTGTAGGTAAAGGTTACATTAAAAAAGGACTAATTTTCCACCGTTTCTAAATGTAAATATTAATCATCGTTAAAATGTAAGTTATAAATTATTATTATATTCATTAGTATTGAAATGCTATAATAAATTCTAATTATTTGAATAATTAATAACAAAACACCAATTAATAATAATTTTGACCTTAAATTCTCAAAAGACTTCACAATTTATAAATAAAAATTTCTCTAGAGATCACCGGTTTAAATGAAAAATAAACACAATTAATAATTTTTTGTACTTAATGAAAAATCTACGCTTATTTTTTTTTTCAAAATCGTAACATTAATCCGATCAGTGACCATTGGATATGTTTAGGAAAGAGCACATTTTTAAGATTATTTACAATAAAAATAAAAATTCTATTATATCTATCATATATATATATATATATATAAAGTAACGATGTGGAAATCGACCAATGAAAATCTGCGTAGATCTTCCCGGCTTTTTTTTTCTTTCCACTGTTGTGAAGATAAAAGAGAAATAATAAATATTAAAGACACGTGGCTTTTAGGCGGATTTTTTTTTTTTTTTTTTTTTTTTTTTTTTTGCAAGTTAAGTTTTGGTAAAAATATTTAACCGCATGCGCTTTATCTTTATAAGCGAATAAAAATTCGTATTTATTGTGACATCACGGGAATGTTGCCCATTGGTTTATTTTATGATTAAGCATTTGTTATTGACATTTTTTATTACAATTAAATACATACATAATATATTTTTATTTGTATACATGGTGTTTGGAAATGTGCCAAACAATTTGGAAATGGACCAATGAAAATCTGCATAGATCTTCCCGGCTTTTTTCCCTTCTTTTTTTATCTTCTAGAAAATGGGGATTACTGCGCGATACCGAACGGAATCGCAAAGCTACTACGCATGTGATTGGAGAGCGTAGCGAGCAGGGGGGCGGTGCCCCCCCCTCTAATATGTTTATATAATTATAATTATAATTTTAAAAACATTCTAAGTTTTTGGAAACGCTTAAGAATGCTGACGGTAATCTATGATGTTACAGCTGCTTACATCCTCATATGTACCGAAAATGGTGTGCATACAACTTACAGTTATTTTAGAGGGCCACGCCAAATAATTCCATAAATTTAAATTCAATAATAAAGGGTAATTTTTTAAAAATCATTTTAGTGGTATTATGTTATTTGAAACTCCGCGAAATTTATAAATGTTACTAAGGCACGGTGGGGGCGGTATGTGCTTACTTGAAAAAATTGAGTATAATATTTATTACCTGTTTCAATACGACAGGAGTAATTCAGTTATATAGTTATTACTTCACATTACGTATTACAGAGATTAAAACACTTTTTCCAACATAGAACTTACGTAGATGTGATTTTAAAACAAGTTGGAAATTGTACGTTAAACGTGACATAGGTGCGTTTGTTTTATAACAAGTTACACAATGTAAAGAAATCATCCTGATTATTTCAGTGAAACGAATTATATCGTCTGCTATGAGCGAAATGATCATCCTTCTGTTTTTTCTTAATACGTATGCCGCATTTACAAATGCGATTTTTTTTTTTTTTTTTTTTTTTTGTACACCGGTCAGCGCAGCAAAATTCACCATGGAGATCTTGCTTTGCTAATGGTTACCTCCATGGTTTAATATTTTTATGACTCATAATGAACGAATTTCCTGTGTTTATTTACTCTAATAGATTGCGATATTCGGCTGTTATCCTAATTTTGCACTGAAGTTATCTCAGAATCTATACATTTTTGAAAGTAATTCATAAATTCGGGATCCCATTTTCTAATTTTTCTCACATAAAATTATTAAGATTTAAAAATTTAATATTAAATAAATATTTATTATGGCAAAATTAAAGCTGCTAATTATTTTTTAAATACGTAAAATAAGAATTATTACTGCATATCTCTATTTTATAAAATTATTGAAACATTTAAAATGTATCGCTGGATATATCCGATGTATCCGATCAATTAAAACTCTAACTTATTTAAAATTTCCAATTAAGTAAATGAATTTTATTTGAATGAATTCAGAATAACAAATTGAATTTTTGTGCGTATGTGGTGAGTGTTTAAAGATTTTCTGTATAATTAGCGATAATTAAATTTGCTGTATTATTAGTGATAATTAGGTTTTCTGAATAATGACATTCTGGGCTAAAAATAATTAAAACATTTTCTCTTTGATTATTACTTCGAAGTTATTTTTTAATATGTAAATAAAATATTTTTTTCTGTTTCAATACATACATTAATGCAAAATCGTATCATCATATTTTTAAATTTAATTCATATATTTTGAAACAAAATATCTTTTAAAAAGTGCAAAAATAAAATACAAAAGTATAAAATAAAATAACATTGATTAATATATTATAATTCTATTTCAAATCATAAATACTGAACAAATAAAATACGATAGTTAAAAATTAAGATAAAAAAATCCATTAAACTTTAATACAAGTTTTTGAATAAGAATTGAATTTTACATTAAAACTTTACCATAAGTTAAATTTTCTACTGTTTTATCAGTTCATAAAACGCATAAAAAGAATACTTCACAGCATTATAATCTATAAAAATTAGTATTTCACAGCATTATAGTCTATAAAAAAGAAAACTTCACAGCATTATAGTCTATAAAAAAAGAATAATTCACAGCATTATAATCTATAAAAAAGAACGTCACAGTATTATACTCTATAAAAAAGAATACGTCACAGCATTATAGTCTATAAAAATAATACTTCACAGCATTATAGTCTATAAAAAAGAACGTCACAGCATTATAGTCTATAAAACAGAATACTTCACAGCATTATAGTCTATAAAAAAGAATAATTCACAGCATTATAGTCTGCAAGTAAATGAAAAAATATTAAATTATTATTTTTTTCATTAGATATGTTTAAATGTTATTTCAACACTCTCCCTAAAAATTTAAATTACCTAGTGTTTTATATTTTATCACGTAATAAAATTAAGAAACCGAAAATTCGGTGTTTAATTTTCATTCAATATTTTACTAAACATAAGATAATTAAAGTCCTTCCGGCCTGTACCGACAGGAAAAGGTAGCTTTCCTATATCTTCATTTTAAAATTTTAGCTAATGTTACACGAAAACAGCAAGTTAAAATGCAAAGAAACGTTTACAAAAGATTCGCTAATACTGAATTTGAATAAGAAATTCGCCAAATTATTGAGCAATAGCCAAATTGGCTTCATTTATGAAGACATATTTTGGTCGCCAAATTTGGTGATATTTCGCCAAATGTGCCAATTTTGGCGAGAATTTGGCGCTAACGGATATGAATATATAGTTTTATGCGTATGATTGGGAAAATTATTGCAACAATGAAAGAAAATAATTTGCGAGTAATCGCGTTAATGTGCTGTTTTGTTTCAAAATGTCAGCCACCCTAGAATTTCAAACTGCTGTATCTCAGCCATTTTTTAAGATAGAGGTAAACCAAAAAATGCACTTGAATTGATACTTTCAAGGCCTAACACGTAATTAAAAAATAAATTTGAATTTTTAACTTTTTTGTATATTTATTTTAGGTTTAAATTTTTAAGTGGCCGCCATCTTGAAACAAAATGGCGGACCAAGCTGACCAACGAACTCGGTCGAGTCATTGGTGAGCTTAATACACACAATTAGTTTCATCAAAATTGATTTATAAATACGAGCGTTATCGTATGACATAGGTCAGATATATATATATATATATATATATATGGATATATATATATATATATATATATATAAATCAACATTTGAACGGAAGGTGGTTTTGGGGTCTGGGGGTCATGATCGCTGAAAATATATCGAAATTTTCCGGAACTGCTTTCCTCCGAACGGCTGCAATAGGTAGCTTTATACTTTTTTGTATTGAAAGCGATGTAATAGTGCTTAGCAGCTGTAAAAGCGCACATAAAAGCGTAAGACATTTAAGAATTCAGACGTAGAAGAGATTGGGAGTATTGAATAAAACTATCCCCGCACACAAATTATCCTTTTTCTTTGTTGGCAAAGTGACATAAAGCGTAATCTAGTGGTTTCCCGGAACTTTCCATTTATGACACATTTCCTGCAGTCACACCTAAGTCAGACCTTTTAGTGCAATAATGCGTGAATTGAATTTTTTGAAGATGTGTCACTTTTTATGTGGGAGAGCGATATTAAGTCATTTGCAATAGAGTACTGACTCTATTGCATGCTGGACAAAAATAATAAAAAAGGGGGTAATAAAATCATAATTAAAAGTTATAATTAAAATTTGAGTTTTTTTCTTAATATGTTTAAATGATTAGTTGAACTCACAATGTCATATGCCTATTTCAACACTTTCCAACCTAGCTGAAAAGTGTTTATGACTTCGGTTTGTTTCTCCGTCTGTCCATGCTCTAACTCGCGTAAATGTACTGCGATTGCCCTGAAATTTTTGTATGTTATTGTCGTTTATTATAGCATGTTCCTATTTCAACTGAAGTGTGTAGCACTAATAGTTTTTTTACAGGGACAGTCAAAAATATTCCGTTACATTACAGTCAAAAGGAAATAATCGTTTCAAGTGCATTTTGATGATGCTACGTCATTTAAAACATGATGAAATTGATATATAATTATGAAGCGCATTAAAACATGCTTTTTGTAGATTATGGGATGCAAAGCATTTATTATTCATTACAGCGTCAAACAAAATAATTCTGTTACACATTGTTCTATGAGGAAAAAATCTTTTACAGCGTAATTTAGTGATATTTCACTATTTCAAACATAATGAAAATTATATGCATTACTGAGGTGCACTATAAATTGCTCTCTTGAAAGTGTGGTGTACATTGCGTTTATTTACAGGGACCCACAAGCGATATCGGTTGCTGTAAATGTGCGATATTTACAGTCCATGTGTGATAAGTGCGTTTTCAACTTTGGTTTGCATGTTGACCAAATTTTTCTTTATAGAACGTGTGTGTTTATAAACTCGGATGATCATATGCAGGGCTACACAAGGGAATCCGTAAGTACTACAGACTATGGGGATGAATATCTTAAGGGTAGTTTTTAATTGTGTTACGCATTTTCCTGATGGACTTTATTTAGTACACTAATAGAAGTTTGAGGAATATAAATAAATTCATATACAGGGATACGCAATGAAAAAGATACATTGTAGTTTACGGTTGATAACTGCTGCGAGTGGGTTCTAAGTTGCTTTTTAGATTAATAGGTGGTGTGTACAAAAGCCTTCAGATAATATAAAAGATTTTTAGTGCATTTCCATCGATTGGCGAAAAATGCTAAATGTGAATATTCTAACTGAACTAAATTCCATCATGCTATATATCCACATTTATTGATCCTATACAGAGTTTCACAAAATAATTCTACTACTTTTTTAACACTGGAAGTTTATTTCGAAAACTGTATTTTTCAATGTTTTATATGTTTTCTAAACTGTTTACTTACATATCTTCTTTCACCTTACTTAACGGTGGAGTTTCATTACAGTTTTCCAGCTGTGTTGGAAAGTGTTTTATAATCTATGCTTGACGTATGATTTTTCGTTCTTGTTTCTTTTACATTCATTTTTATGTATTTTTAGAAGAGATAAGTCTATGCTTCTTTTTAAATTAATTTCAGAAAGTATTCTAATATCTTTAGATTCCATTACCCATTAATTTTTAAATATAAGTTCAGAAAATTGATATATAATATCAAAAAGTGATAAAAGTAAAAAAGTAAAAATTTTAAATTTTATCCAATATGCACAGCCAGCAACCCAATATGCATACCAGTATAACATTAATTAAATTAATATAATTTTTGCACGTTTTTGAAAAAAAGAAGTTAACAATAAAACGAAAAATTCCGTAAAATCATATTATTAGGATGTTCAATTTTCACGACAGGTAGGCGTAAAGATTAAAAAATTATTGATGGGGCTCAACTCAATATATAACAAGTTTCCTCACAAATACATGCATGTGAGTGTAAAAGTGATTGATTACCAATTTACTGTTGCTTTTTTAACCCCCTTTTAAATAAATTAAACAGAATAGTATACCCTGATAAATACATCATAGGTTAAATAAAACGGTAAAATAGTGTAAAATTCGAATGTACAGGCAGATTTATAAAATGTTATACTCGCTGTTATTTGCAAATCGTTTATAATAAAATCACAATGAAAGTTAACTTTGAATAACGTCCTTTTTTTTCGGAATATTCATTTTTTTTTCCTATTTTCGTTTTTTATATCATAAGTTTAAACTTTTAACATTTTGTTTTAAGTGAAAAATAGAACATAAAGAGAAAAAGTTCAGCTAGACTTTGATATTAGTTGGTGCTGATTCGTTTTTACTGAATGTGAAACCTGTGTGAGAAAGTTATGGGATTATACCTGTAACAAAAGAAAAAGAAAGAAAAAGAACAAACTTCCAAAAAACAAATTATCTGCTAAAAAATGACACATTCAAAATTCCATAACATATTAGAAAGTAAAAACACTAATTACTTCTTTTAATTGAAGTAAAAAAAGAAAAAAAGGGGAGGGTACATTTTAGAAATTATTAATGGGGCTCGAGCCTCACGAGACAAACATAGAGCTCGAAGCCGCAGGGGTTTGTCGATAACTTCAAAGCTTTGAGTCCAACCCTTGTCCCTTTTCGAGGTGTTTAATTTGTTTATTTTTCCTTTTAAATTTGTCCGGTTTCAATTTTTAGATTTTTTTTCCTTTCTACCTGGCTTCCGCAAGTGTCTAGGTATAAAAGGGACCATTACGGTATAATATCGCCGTAAGTACCTTTCTACCTGGCTTCCGCAAATGTCTCGGTATAAAAGGGACGTAGCAAAGGACCATTACGGTATAATACCGCCGTAAGTACCTTTCTACATGGCTTCCGCAAATGTCGCGGTATAAAAGGGACGTAGCAAAGGACCATTACGGTATAATACCGCTGTAAGTACCTTTCCACCTGGCTTCCGCAAATGTCTCGGTGTAAAAGGGACGTAGCAAAGGACTATTACGGTATAATACCGCTGTAAGTACCTTCCTACCTGGCTTCCGCAAATATATCGTAATAAAAGGGACGTAGTAAAGGACCATTACGGTATAATACCGCCGTAAATACCTTTCCACCTAGCTTCCGCAAATGTCTCGGTATAAATGGGACTTGGCAAAGTACCACAACGCGAAACGCCGCGCTCCGCGAATTCTGCGGCGATCAACTCTACGCTTATGGACAGGACTCTTCTGATTGATGAAAACTGCTGAAGGGAGACAGATGTTCTGAAAGAAACAAATAAATATTTACATTTTTTAAACCCGAATTAAGTATCTCACAAAGTACTCACAAAAAATGCCTAATTATGTATACATTTTTAATTTCAAAATGAAATTTGGGTGGTTGGAGATGCACAATATTTTTTTAGTCACCAGAAGAAGTTCTTGTTAGCAGTTTTTCCAGAAAAGTACGATTTATGGTTCACCAGATAATTGCATGTTTTATGTACATTCACTTTATATTTGATGTCCATTGAGTCGCCAGATTGTAAAATTTATCCGTAAGTTATACTGTTTTCAAAGTTTATTGCACGCTGTATGCATAAACGTCTCCAGAACTACTTTCTTTCTTTTTTTTTCTTTTTTTTTTTTTATTATTTACTCATTCTACGTAGTATACGGTAAGTCTTGTAATCGTTTAAAAAAATGTCGTTAAAAAAAAAAAAAAAAAGATGGATTTACACGTTTCAGATACTGGAAATTCTGAAAAACATATTTTTAGAAAAAACAAATTGCCGACTGTCTGTCTCTGTGTGTGTCTGTAAACTGAACAAAATCTTCCGAACAAATTGAGATAGAGACTTGAAATTTGGTATGTACTTAGTATGTAATAATGAGAAGAAGCCTATTGAATTTCAGTAACCTCGATTATCCGGAACTATTTTTTTCGGACTCTCGAAATATCCGGCCTGATAAAGGTATATAAAATTTTTCGAAATTGTTTGTTTTAAGGAGTGAATATAAAAGACAAGAAAAAAACATAAATTTTGCATAAAGAATGAAGTCTATCGGATACTTAGTTGCCGAGATATTTATAATCCTGTTTTCCACATTCTTCGATTTTTCATGACAGTGTTTTTTATTCAAATTTCAATTCAAAGCTATATTTCAATTGGAAATGAGACGCTTAATCCGACGCAGTAAACTGTTAGTTAATATGATTATCATTTTTGGAGTTATTTTCATATTTTATATTATGCATATCCATGATGGGTAAGTACGACGGTGGCCCCGAATGACTAGTTTTTTAATGTATCTGACCGTTATAATTTCAAGAAATTTTATCACTTTACTTTTTCAAACATTTCACATCTGATGCACATTTTACCACAAAAATGTGGCATCAAAATTCATTAAACAGTGTTGAATAATAACACAATTACAGTTGGAAAATACCAATCATAACCATCAAATAATGAGTTGTTTTTAAAGTAATCACTTAAAGAAGGCCATACTGCACACTGAACATAGTTTAGTAGGATGTGGAAAATTTGATAGTTTGGTAAAACAAAAAAGATCTAGGGCAGGGCGCGAAATTTCCGCTCGCCAGCTCGCCATTGGCCAGTAAATATTTAAGTTCGGCGAGTAAGTTTCGTCTTTTGAAATGTTGTGTTTCAAATCAAATTGTATACGCTCAGAATATCGTGCCTCAATCCAGCAACACGCGGAAGTGTTTTAAAATCAAACGACGGTATTTAGAAAGGTAAAAAAAAGGCCGAAAGAAGAAAAAATGTGTCGTCACCCACTTCTGTTGCTCTCCCACAGAGGAAAGAAATTCCTCCGTCTGCATTCGTTCCCCCGCTTTCGAACCGCGCAAGCGCCAAGGCCGATTTTTTCGCTTCCGAGGTTGAATCTCATCTCTCTTTACTCCAGTGCGAAGTGAATCAGGTTTCGCCACCTACGCGCAGCTGATTGAAACACGGTAAAAATTATTCGCTTTCTCCCGATTTTTTAACATTTAAAAAATTGTTAAATTGTTCATATTTTTCATGAATGTAAAATATTCTGGATTTAACAGACAGCTCCATCTAACAATGGTCAATTTAAATTCAGTTTGTCATAAATAGTTCATTTTCTGGGCAGGTGTGGTGGCCGACGTTGCTGTCTGAACGAATGTAAAATAGTGGCGAGCAAAAATTTTAGTCTGGCTAGTACCTTTTCAACTGAAATTTCATGCCCTGATCTAGGGTCAATAGAAAACTTTCGTTTTTTTTTTCAGAGATAAATATAGCAAACCTACAGGTTGTTTCACGATGCACCCTAACTTTGAAAATAAATAACTCGGAAACGGTGATAAATAGGAGAACGAAACCAGTGGTATGTTTACTAAATAAACTGTAAAAATCTGATACAGAAACCTAAAAATTTTAGTAAAAAAGTGCGCAAATAGATGATGCTGCAGGTGGTATAAGGGTGGCATTTATAGGGATCGGTAATGCTGCCTGCAGTGCCATCTATCGGCGCTATTTTAACTACAAATTTGAGGTTTTTGTATAAATTCGTATGGTTTTTTAATAAACATACCACTGCTTTCATGCTTCTGTCTATCACTGTTTCCAACTCATTTATTTCCAAAGTTAGGAAGTCGATAGCTTTAAAATCAATTTTCCCATAATGCCCTTTTTTCGGCGTTGAAACCGGCTGCGGACGAATTAAAATGTTTTAGCTTTTCTTTCTTTCTTTTCTTTTCTTTTTCTTTTTTTTTTTTTTTTTTTTTTTTTGTTTGAAGGTTTTACATAAGAATTATTAGAATTAATAGCTATTAAACATATTTCTTTATTTTTTGTTTTACATTTTTAAAATATCTTTAAAATATATTCATATTTATGGGGTTTTTTTAAATACATATTTAAAAAATAGGATATATTAGCTTTAATAAATTTATGGAATGATAAACATAAATACAGAAAATTAAATATAGCAATCAACGTTTAACATTATGTTATTAAAATATTTATTAAAACATATAAGCACAGAAACATATAAAAGGATTAACTTTTAAAATATATTAAATTAACTTAAAAAAGTATGATTTACACTCTTTGAAGAAAAGCATACCTTGTTATTTCAACGAAGGAAATATTACATAACAGACTGTGCAGGTCTCAAATATTTATAACAAGCAATTCGATATTGTAAAATAAAATGTCTATCGTATATACTTAAAGAAAATCAATCTTTCTCCCGCATTCAAAGAGTGTATATAATTTGATTTTCAAAAATTTCGTCATGGGTATAAATTTGTTATTTGCAGTAAGGTCTTATATATCGTAAAATATTTCTCCTTTTTCTGCCACTTTTCCTTCCATTTAAGTTTATTTATCCCTACAAAGTATCGAATATATTTCGAAAATAAGCTACAATTCGTAACTCTAGATGTAAAATGTAGCTTTCAATAGTGTTGAAATAAAATTATGAAACAAATCATGCATATTCGAAAAGGCATTGCAGCCTTGCTTTACAAAATATAATATTACTATTCTCTTTAAAGAATTTTGTTACTTCCATTGCTCTCAATAGTGGGTAAAATATATTGTTAAAAATTCTCAGTGGAGTTATTTTGAAATAATATTTCTTTATATACACATTATTATTATTATATTTATTTTTTGCGTTACAGATTTTTGTATTAAATATTTTTAAATAAATATAATTTATTTGAAATACGTTGCAGTATTAGATGATTCTTATTTATTATTTAAATAAAAATAATTTGTGCATATTCGTATCTTATTCAGCTAATTAGTACTTTCAAATACAGTAAAACATGCTAAGAAAACATCGCAAAGGACCAATGAGTAAATATTGTTAGAGACAGATTTCCGTTTTAGCAGGTACGCTGTCTAAATATCGACATTCAGAGCTGAGAGAACATCAGCAACAAAAAAAATCTGCAGTTGCTTGCAGGTTTATCGTGTGTTCAATATGTACACTGTTAAAAATTTGCAGCAAACTGTCCAGTCATTTGACCATTTTTGTGGAAAATGGTTACATAACCGTAATTTAACTATATTCTGACCATAAAATGAGCAATAATACGGTCAGAATATAGTTAAATTACGGTTATGTAATTTTCTACAAAAACGGTCAAATGACTGGAGATTTTGCTGCAAATTTTTAACAGTGTAGAACTATTAACGCAGAATAAAAACGCATATATCTCTGTTAATAGGACTGAAGGAACTTAATTCTTTTTAATAGGGATCGCGGTCCGTTTAGCCTTTGCGTGCAAAAATTCACTGTAGCACCCCAATAAACCAACTTTCAGTCTTATTGCATAATTTATTCCATCACGGATAGCATGAGCAGAATTTTTTGAGATATGATTAACCCATTTTAGGCCAAGCATAGAAATTTTATAAAATGTGGTATTATTTGCATTGAAATTTGGTTAAATTACATTCATTAAGACACCAAAAAAGTTTCGTGCATGAAAAATAATATTTAATTTAATTTGATGTTACTATTATTAATTTACCATTAAATTTAAATAAAAAAATTTCAGTTTTCTTATGGCATTTGTTTTATTTTTATTTTATTTACATAACTTGCAACTTTACTTCATTATAAAAACATATGATTCATCTGAAATGGAATAATTATACATTTTCAAAAAGTCGAATTTGTCAATAACCGTTCCAAGTAAAAAAACAGCGTATTTTGAAAATTTCTCAACAGAAAGTGATTACTTCAATAGAAGTACTAATATTTTAGAGATGTCTCCAGAACCCTTAAAAATAGCAGAGAAATAAAATTACTGAAAAATATACGCCACAGTGTTAATAAAAATATACCTATTGAAATGGTGCGTTTGGCCGAAAATGGGTTAAAAACAGTCATCATCAATAAACACTATTATCCTACCAGTATTTTTGAGACTACTACCAGAGGAGACTATTACCAGTAGAGAGAGACTACTACTAGTTTGAAACTACTACTATTTGATTACTACCATTTGAGACTATTACCATTTTGAGACTACTACCATTGACTACTACCATTTGAGACAAATAAACTGCTACAACTATTTTTGAGACTACTACCAGTATTTTTGACATACGATTAAAAATATACATCATCAATAAACACTATCTCCTTATACAAACTCAGGAAGAAAAATCAAAGTACTGTTGAGTTGGGCTTTATGATGAGAAGAATAATGTTAAGTATGTAATGCCTTTAAGGTTCAATAAATGAAATTCATCATGTTTCATTGCGCCAAAAATTGTTTGCGTTGTTTCCAGAAATTTATTTATTCCCATCCTTGACTGTGTGAATTTAAAATAATTTATAAAATGTCAAAAAAGGATCAAATTCTTTCTTTCAGAAACATTCGTCCAAATTATCGAAGTAAAATATCTGGGAATAACAAAATGACTACAATGTAATATCGCTGGGGACGCATAATTGATATGACTTTTACTACTTTTTTATTCTTTTAATTTAAACCGTTTTTAAATACATATGATTTTAAATTCATTCTTTAAATAATACAAATATCAAATATCTTAATGAATAACCTGCTACATAAAACTACGAATAAAGTGATCAAATGTGGCTAAGATATACCTCAACTGAAGCTGCAAAGTTATAACTCCAACACCGTAATCCACATTGTGTTTGTACACTGTAAATCATTAAACGTTCGTTCACTGTAAGTGATCAAATGTGAATAACATATACCTCAACCGTAAACCACAAATTTATAACTCCAACACCGTACACTGTAAACCAAAAAGTTAAAACTCCAACACCGTACACTGTAAACCACAAAGTTATAACTCCAACACCATACACTGTAAAAAAAAGACAAAGTTTACTTAATCATCTAGCTCTAATTTTTCTTTTAGTTTCAGAAAATATTACATTATTTACACGCGATTTACCCACGATTCCTAAAGGCATTCCTTTATCTTTAGAAGCACATGAAATCGGTCGATTTTTGAGAATTAATGAACCTTTTCTGAAACAAAAGATTATTTTGCTGCCCATAATTTTTGGTCACGTTATAGGATAAGTGTTTACTGTATATTACTGAGTTTCCACATTCCGGAATATCAGTTTTTCGGATACTATCAATTCTCAAGTAAACATTAAAAACTGAAGAACAGAATTTATACTTTCATGAGTAACAAAATAACGCTAATTCTAATGTTAATATTAATAATTTTAATTTTAATATTAATGTTATTTCTGTTAATTTATCATGTTTGTTGAAGATGAAAATATTTAATTAAAAACTGATAGTATTAATTTAAAACCTTCTGTGAAAATGGATATCTTGGGATGAAAGGACTGATTAATATACTATAAAAACTACTCGGAAACGGTTCCTAAAATAATGGGAAACAATAGAAACTTTTGCTCCAGAAATTCGTCTTTGAAATATTTTCATTTCTGATGTTTGTAAAGATAGATGAACACTTTTGGGAACCATGGTAACACGGAAAATGTTATATATATATTTGTAAATCTTAAGAAATATAAGATCAGAGACTTACAGGAAATTCAATAGAGAATCTGTCAAGGAAGAAAGGCTGCAAAACTATCCTTATATATTATTTCTCCTGTCAACATCCCTTTTACTCAGAAAATATGAAACGCAGAACAACGAATGAGATACCCTATGAAAGGTCTTAGAACAGGCTTCTGACATAGCCCACTTAACAATTCGTTAAAACATGTTTTTGATTAAAATTTGCTGAAATTAAAAAATTAAATCGGCATTGTTTTCATGAAAGAAATGAAAGGTTTTCCTGAAATTATTGTTGCCAAAAAAATAAAGTACCACATTATAGGATGCTCATAGCAATTATTATAAAAAACACCGCACGGGTTTATTTTATACTTATGATTAAAAAGCGAAACTGAAATTGAAATGTTTAGATTTATAAGTTCCATGGTTTTCTCGAAGTGGATGACGTCATCCTCTAATGCAGTCAAAATACGATTGTTAATTTTTTTTTCTCGCGCGTGCCTTTAGCAATCTTGGATCAGTTTTTAGTCTAACTTTGATGGAATAAATTAGATGATATTCTGGCTTGACTAACAACTAAATGTTGTTTGCAGATATTTTTATCCTTGCTTTTTCTTTAGAAGTTTAAACCTGCATCTAATAAATATTACATATTGATAGAAAATGATACTTCTTTATTATCCCGTCGACCACTTTTCATAACAAAAAACTATCGCCAAATAAACGGGAGAACGTTGCCATTGGAATATCAAAAAATAAATAAAATATAAGAATTTAAGGACACAATTGTTTTTTTAATTAATAAAATAACTACTAAATCAGTAAAATATAATGAAAAATACACGCAAATGTCGAATGTAATACCACTAGATGACGTAACAAACACGCATAATGATTCTGACATCAAGTAAATGGGACTGCATTTTTGGCGTTTAATCTTACAGTTTGGCGGTAGTTTTTTGTTATGAAAAGCGGTCAACAGGTTAATAGAGAAGTACCTAAAGAATATTAGATTTCAGTGCGAAATCTTCGCACGGACCCTCTGGTTAAATTATATTTGGTGAGTGAGGAGATCTTCAGGAAAAGAAAGTATAATATATACAATTCTGTTGTAAAGAGCATATTGTTATATGGAGCAGAGGGATGGAGAATTGTGGAGATACAAAGAAAGAAATTAGCGACAGTGGAAATGGGTGCCCTATGAAGATCATGCAGGATATCAAGAATAGAAAGAATAAGAAAGGCAAGAATCAAAGAAAGGTTAAAAATAAAGGGAACCATATTATACGATCTCCAAAAAAAGCAATTAATCTGATATGGTCATGTGAAAAGAATGAGTGATGAGAGACAACACAACATCGCATTTAATTATAAAACAAATCCAAAAAGGAAACGAGGAAGGCCACGAAAGAACTGGATGGACGGTATAAAAAAGCCAAGATGGATAGAGGTTTGGAGGATGAATGGACCCTTGACCGGAAGAAATGAAGTGGTTGCTTGTAGATATTTCGAATGGCGGCACCTGACGCCATAAATCGAGTTTATATATACATATAAGAAAGATAAGAGCTAGATTAAAAAACGTGTATTTGTTTTTACATTGTATGCATGTAGATTTGTCATTTTTTTATTCTCTTAAAGTATATTTTCACAGTTTATAATTGCATGCGCTTACCTCATGCCCATATTTTAAACTTCGATACAGTATGTCTCACTGAATGAAATGCACTTTAACATTTTACTCATTCGATATAATTTGGTGATATAAATGACAAAAAAATGCGGGAAATAAAGTTCTGTATGTTAAATAGTATGAAATAAAAATTACGAAGAATTACATTTTTAAAATTTTTATATATGACCCTTGTAGACAAGTGAATTATTTAATTAGAAAAATATGCCTTTTACTGAAAGAAGAGCATTATACAGAAAATAGTATACCTGTATCGCGTATGAGTAACGCTTAATTCAAAATTCACCATTGAAAATATGGATCATATAGCAAATTATAAATACAAATACTATACTATTACATAAGGTAAAGCTAGGATAGTCTGCGCACAATTCTAAAGAATAACAATAAAAAATCTAAATATTAATTTTTTGCTAAACTATTCATGAATAATTTTTACTTCATTTGTTTTTTATGCATTTCCATTGCTATTTTGTTGTTATGTTGCAATTTAATAGAACAGTTGTAATAAAACGAAGAAAGTGATTTTGCGCAATCTGTCCTTACAGGGTTGGTGTGATTGCGCACATGGGTAGGAGAGATTGTTACTAATCATAACTACAATTAAATTGTTAACAATAATAATTACACTTAAATGACATTGCTGTAAGGTTTTTGTGAACAAATATTATTGTATTAGGAGTGAATATTTCAACCTAATGATTAAAGAATCAGAAAAAGAAAATAATTTAAAAAGCTATTAAAAAATTTTAATTAAAGGAAAAAAAATTAAAGAATCAGAAAAAGCAAGTCCAAATAAGATTACAAAATAAAATTATGTTACTTAGCAACACGTTTAACTTAAAATTAGTCCATTTTCATTTTTCATTTTTTAATGCAAATTTACCAATAAGCTGCGTAATCTCTCCTAGCATAGAAACTAATGGGAACACTGCGCCATCTCTCCTAAGTAGCAGATGCGCAAACTCTCCAATTTCGGTAGGAGAGATTGCGTGGACTTTTATTTAAATATGGCCGCTACTAAAACGAACCGTTCATGTTCACATTGTTACTCTAGATTAGTAGCTTATGAGAAATCGTTTAAGTTGAAAATATTTTGTACTATTGACATTGTATAGAAATTCTGATGAATAGCTATGAAAATTCAAGCTCTTACTTTGGGAAAACAAAACAAAATAACAATATTTTATCTTAGACGCTCAAAGCAATCAACGTGCACTTTCAAGTAGACACTCCAATACTGTTGTTGTACAACTACCTGGAGTCGCTGCGTGCTCACTCTACTCCTTCCCTCCAAACCTCTATGCGCGCAATCTCTCCGACTGCGCCATCTCTCCTGGCTCTACCTTATACAGTTATTCTTAAACGGATAAAAAAAAAAAACGATTGCTGCTACAGTATTAGTTGCGAAATATTAGAGGAACTTAGTAATACAATGGAGTGAACGCCTTGTGAACTACATTTTTTTTAAATTTCGTTTCTAGAAATTAAAAATGCTTTTTATATGATCCCTGCCTGTATAAATCTTATTTAGATCTATTTGATCTATTTGTGATGCACTTTTTTTGGGTACACTGATAACATATTTTTATTAACCCATTAGGCGCCATTGTTTCCATTTTGGGAGCATTTCTATAGGATTTTTTTCTAAAACGAGTATGTAATATATTGTTAAAAAGTTAATGTTACTTGCATTTTGAATATATGGGATGACTTCTGTAATTTTTTTTTCAAAGTTTCATTTTATTTATCTATTTTTTAAAACTTATCATTCTGAAACTGATATTTTAAGAAGAATTTATATAAATTAGTCCTACTTCTAAATTTATAATAAAAAAAACAAAATGAAATTGCCAGTTCCATAAGCATTTTCATTAGCCATCTCTTTGTTTTTCATCATTAAATCATTTTTTTCTGCTAATTTTATATGGAAGATAATCGCAGTATTGTAACAGTTGAGGAAGATGTAATATAAAATAATTTATTTGACGATTTACCCCATGATATATTTGGTGAAGTATAGTGATTTGGATACTTTCCGTAAATTTTAAATCAACTGACAACCAAGAAAAATCCGATTTATTGTTTAAAAAAGACAAAGTATTATACGCAGACTTCATATTTAGTCTTGACGAATCTTCGAATCCGAATATAGAAAAAACTAAGCAAAGTGCAAAAAGAAAAAAAATATATATATGAAACGAATTTCAGAAAACTAAGAAAATGCAATATAATGCTGCATAAAAAAAAAAAAAATTCTGTCATTTTCATGAGAAATGGTAAGGACAAAAATGTAATGATGAAAAATAAAGATGTGACTAATGAAAATGTTTATGGAATCGGTAATTTTATTTATTTTTTATCTTTTATACACGTAGATGTTGGACTAATTTATATTAATTCTCTGCAAAATATCAGTTTAAGAATGATATTATCCCCTTTATAGCTAAATAATTAAGAGATAACTACCATAAATACACGCAGGCATAAGTAGACAGTTTGAAAAAAAAGTACTCCCATTAGGCGCAATTCCTCCCATTTTGGGAACATGCTGTTTCTCTTAAATAATCGATTTTTTTTAAGAAGCACTTTAAAGATTTGCTATTTACAAAGAAATAAGCAAATGTTCCATAAAAAAATACGTTGATATTATATAGAGGTGTCTAATGGGAAAGCCATCATCAATTACAACATGGCTCTTCTCTTTCCCCATTAAATATCATTTAAATTGTACGAAAACGTGGTATAAGTTGGTGTTTTGCCCATTTATAAAACAGTTAATTTTAAAAAGACAGGAATGCAGTTTTTTATAACAACCATGTTGCAACAAAACAAAAAATATTCCAAATTACTAATTTTGTCTAAGAGTTGCTTATAAAAACTTATCATTGTAACCTAACTTCTGTTGAACATTTTTGCAGTTTACATCCCCTGATTATCTACAAAAGGTAAGAAAACCAACTTTTCAAAATTGTTTGATGAACAACTGTATAATATTAAGTTAATATTATTTAATATTTAGTTCATATTAGTTTATATTTATAAAATATTTATAAAAATTTAACTTTGTATTCTAACTTATTTTGAACATTTTTGCATTTTACATCCCTTGATGATCTCCAAAAGATACAAAAACCAATCTTTCAAACCTTTTGACGAACAACTGTACAATATTTAGTTAATACTAGTTCATATTTAGTTCATATTAGTTTATATTTATAAAATATACATAAAACTTTAACTTTGTAACCTAGCTTATTTTTAACACTTTGCAATTTACATCATCTGATTATATCCAAAAGTTTACAAAAACCAACCTTTCAAACCTTTTGACGAACAACTGTATAATATTAAGTTAATATTATTTAATATTTAGTTAATATTAGATTATATTTATAAAATGTACTCCTCTCCCTTCGTCTTCAACGCAACATATACACACATAAAAGTTTGCTTTTTTTTCCTTAAAACCATGTTTTTTTTTTTATTATTAAAAAAAAGAATAGTGATATGATAATTTTATTTTTTTCCTTTTATCACATAATGATCATACAAGATTGAAATTAACTTATTAAAAGCATTTTAAAAATTCCTAAATATTTGTAAGAGTTATGAAATAATTACCAAACATACACTTGAAACTGTGATTCCTAATTTTAATAATAGAACATCAATTTTTTTATTTATTAACACTCTTGAAAAGAATAATTTACCAAACGGATAAATTTTACATTGAATGATTAATCGAATACAAAAATGGTATGTAAATAAAATGTCATCAAAAAGTATTTAATGCTTTTACTTCAAAACTATCGGCTCGAAAAATAACTTATTTAATCCTGAGGCAAGCTTTTGAACACTCATAAAAATGCTTACATTTGATAATAACTGAGAAACAAATATTGAAAATCGATAGTCTTAAGTAGAAAGTGGAGCTTCTTCACGAGAAGTATTTTTGTCTAATTTTCTCTTTTGAAACAAATTATTTAGTCATTCTCTTTTAGCTTTCTGTCATACTTTGTTCAATGAAATCGAGTATATTTTATTAACAATCTCTTATCTGTTGTCTGAGAGTGAAAGTAAACAGGGTTCGTACGGGTCCTGGAATTGTAAGACCAGGAAATTATTCGGTACCAGTGTTTTCTTATAGATAATCTCTTCTTAAATAAGGTGCAATTTCACACGTTTGAACTTGATGTATTTTTTAAAAAATATATACTGGTATGTCACCTGGAAAAGTAACGGTACCCGTACGAACCCTGGTAAATATATTAGATTGAGGCATTCTTTCATGACATATAGTATACGTATAATTATGTAATTTATATACAAGTTAATCCATTCGCTGCCAACCACGAGTTCGTGGATTTTCAATATAAAAATACGAATTCGTACCAGAAATTTTGAAAGAATTTTTATTTTATGTAAAAAATGCTTACATTTGATAATAACTGAAAAATGAATATTGAAAATCAATAATCTGAAGTAGATAGTGGAGCTTCTTCACGAGAAGTATTTCTGTCTAATTTTCTCTTTTGAAATAAATTATTTAGTCATTCTCTTTTGGCTTTCTGTCGTAATTTGTTCAATAAAATCGAGTATATTTTATTAACAATCTCTTATATGTTGTCAGAGAGTGAAAGTAAATATATTACATTGATGCATTTTTTCATGACATAAGGTAAAGCTAGGAGAGTCTGCGCACAATTCAAAAGAATAACAATAAAAAATCTAAATATTAATATTAATATTTTGCTAAACTATTCATCAATAATTTTTATTTCATTTGTTTTTTATGCATTTCCATTGCTATTTTGTTGTTATGTTGTAATTTAATAGAACAGTTGTAATAAAACTAAGAAAGTTATTTTGCGCAATCTGTCCTTACAGGGTTAGTGTGATTGCGCACATGGGTAGGAGAGATTGTTACCAATAATAACTACAGTTAAATTGTTAACAATAATGATTACACTTAAATGACATTGTTGTCAGGTTTTTGCGAACAAATATTATTGTATTAGGAGTGAATATTCCAACCTAATGATTAAAGAATCAAAAAAAATAATTTTAAAAACGATTAAAAATTTTTAATTAAAGGAGAAAAAATTAAAGGATCAGAAAAAGCAAGTCCAGATAAGATTACAAAATGAAATTAAGTTACTCGAAAACACGTTTAACTTAAAATTAGTCCACTTTCATTTTTCATTTTTTTATGCAAACTTACCAATAAGCTGCGTAATCTCTCCTAGCATGGAAACTAATTGGAACAATGCGCCATCTCTCCTAAGTAGCAGATGCGCAAACTCTCCAATTTCGGTAGGAGAGATTGCGAGGCCTTTTATTTAAACATGGCCGCTACTAAAACGAACCGTTGATGTTCCCATTGTTAGTCTAGATTAGTAGCTTATGAGAAATCCTTTAAGTTTAAAATATTTTGTGCTACTGACATTGCATAGAAATTCTGGTGAATAGCTATGAAAATTCAAGCACTTACTTTGAGAAAACAAAACACAATAACAACGCTTATCTTAGACGCTCAAAACAATCAACGTGCATTTTCAAGTGGACACTCCACTACCGCTGTTGTACAACTACCTGGAGTCGCTCACTCTACTCCTTCTCCCCGAACCTCTATGTGCGCAATCTCTCCGACAGCGTCATCTCTCCTGGCTTTACCTTATAGTAGACGTATAATTATGTAATTTATATACAAGTTAAAAGCCCCTATTTGGAGATAATATATAGTACTATACATAAGAAATAAATATTTAACATTGTTTTTTTCTGGATTTTTATTCGATTTGTTATTAGGAGTGTAATACTGTCCTCTTGAGGTCTCATTCTGACATTATTTGACGAAATAACAGACATTTACTGTTAATTGTGCTTATGAAGCTTCTCTGAAGAATCCGTAATACATCCGTAGTTTCTTATTTTTGTATTTTTGTTCGCTTTTGTGTAAATTTTTGCATTGTCTTTTACATTTATTTTTACACATCTATATATATATATATATATATATATATATATATATATATATATATATGTGAGGGGGGGGGGATTATGATGATTAGTATGTAGTTTCGTTTCAACACAATAGAAGATTTTTCAAATCTATCTATCTATCTATCTCTATCTATCTATCTATATATATATATATATATGTGAATAACAAAGTTTAATAAAACAACAAGATATACAACTGAAGATTCAACATATAATTAGATTATTACTAAATAACAATGTCAACTTCCCTTCTTTCAATAATACATACATCCCAAGATTTTCTAATCCTTACGTAAAAATTACAACCAACTACTTTGGCTAAAATCCATGGAACTCTCGTTCATGTTGGCACGCTTTTATTCTTGAATATCCTGACTTTATATTCGTGCTTGCCTTTATTATTATTTCATTGCGTTCGCAGAATTGTTGCTGTCAATTCTTATTGTTATTTTTCCCACACACATATATATGTATGTGTATATATATGTATATATGTAAAACATTGGCGAAGCTGGGACAATACTTAGCTGAATGATTATCTGTTTATCTGAATCTCTAGCAGTTAATGAACGAATAATAATGAGGTTCAAAGACTAGATTAATTTTAACACAATTAATTGTGTTAAAATTAATCTAGTGTAATCACGTATCCAGCGTTTACTGGAGTTCCATTACCTGCGATTTATTCTGTTGAGCTGATTAAAATATCAGACCAGATGCTATGAGCAATAAGGTTAACTGGATGAATTATGCCCTCCAGATTCGACCGGGATAGCTCAGTTCGTAGAGCGTGACAGCTTCAGCCCAGAGATTCCAGGTTCGAATCCTGGCCTGGACATTTTTCGTCCAGTTGGAAAATTACAACTCGTATGAGGTTCAAAGAGTCAACTGGATTCCTGTAAACTACATTGCGTTTCCAATTGAGAAAATAAAAATAAAAGTCAATTCGATGTCGAGTGTTTATTCCGTCTTCAAACCGTTTAAAGATTCAGTTGATTATGATCCAACAACAGGAAAGGGCCATCGAAAAAAAATCTTTCAGATAGTCTTTAAACACGTTATAGCAACTAAAAAGCATCAAGAGAGAATAAAAATACATGTCAATTCGATATCGAGTGTTTATTCCGTCTTCAAACCGTTTAAAGATTCAGTTCATTATGATCCAACAACAGGAAAGGGCCATCGAAAAAAAATCTTTCAGATAGTCTTTAAACACGTTATAGCAACTAAAAAGCATCAAGAGAGAATAAAAATACATGTCAATTCGATATCGAGTGTTTATTCCGTCTTCGAACCGTTTAAAGATTCAGTTCATTATGATCCAACAACAGGAAAGGGCCATCGAAAAAAAATCTTTCAGATAGTCTTTAAACACGTTATAGCAACTAAAAAGCATCAAGAGAGAATAAAAATACATGTCAATTCGATATCGAGTGTTTATTCCGTCTTCAAACCGTTTAAAGATTCAGTTCATTATGATCCAACAACAGGAAAGGGCCATCGAAAAAAAATCTTTCAGATAGTCTTTAAACACGTTATAGCAACTAAAAAGCATCAAGAGAGAATAAAAATACATGTCAATTCGATATCGAGTGTTTATTCCTTCTTCAAACCGTTTAAAGATTCAGTTCATTATGATCCAACAACAGGAAAGGGCCATCGAAAAAAAATCTTTCAGATAGTCTTTAAACACGTTATAGCAACTAAAAAGCATCAAGAGAGAATAAAAATACATGTCAATTCGATATCGAGTGTTTATTCCGTCTTCAAACCGTTTAAAGATTCAGTTCATTATGATCCAACAACAGGAAAGGGCCATCGAAAAAAAATCTTTCAGATAGTCTTTAAACACGTTATAGCAACTAAAAAGCATCAAGAGAGAATAAAAATACATGTCAATTCGATATCGAGTGTTTATTCCGTCTTCAAACCGTTTAAAGATTCAGTTCATTATGATCCAACAACAGGAAAGGGCCATCGAAAAAAAATCTTTCAGATAGTCTTTAAACACGTTATAGCAACTAAAAAGCATCAAGAGAGAATAAAAATGCATGTCAATTCGATATCGAGTGTTTATTCCGTCTTCGAACCGTTTAAAGATTCAGTTCATTATGATCCAACAACAGGAAAGGGCCATCGAAAAAAAATCTTTCAGATAGTCTTTAAACACGTTATAGCAACTAAAAAGCATCAAGAGAGAATAAAAATACATGTCAATTCGATATCGAGTGTTTATTCCGTCTTCAAACCGTTTAAAGATTCAGTTCATTATGATCCAACAACAGGAAAGGGCCATCGAAAAAAAATCTTTCAGATAGTCTTTAAACACGTTATAGCAACTAAAAAGCATCAAGAGAGAATAAAAATACATGTCAATTCGATATCGAGTGTTTATTCCGTCTTCAAACCGTTTAAAGATTCAGTTCATTATGATCCAACAACAGGAAAGGGCCATCGAAAAAAAATCTTTCAGATAGTCTTTAAACACGTTATAGCAACTAAAAAGCATCAAGAGAGAATAAAAATACATGTCAATTCGATATCGAGTGTTTATTCCGTCTTCGAACCGTTTAAAGATTCAGTTCATTATGATCCAACAACAGGAAAGGGCCATCGAAAAAAAATCTTTCAGATAGTCTTTAAACACGTTATAGCAACTAAAAAGCATCAAGAGAGAATAAAAATACATGTCAATTCGATATCGAGTGTTTATTCCGTCTTCAAACCGTTTAAAGATTCAGTTCATTATGATCCAACAACAGGAAAGGGCCATCGAAAAAAAATCTTTCAGATAGTCTTTAAACACGTTATAGCAACTAAAAAGCATCAAGAGAGAATAAAAATACATGTCAATTCGATATCGAGTGTTTATTCCGTCTTCAAACCGTTTAAAGATTCAGTTCATTATGATCCAACAACAGGAAAGGGCCATCGAAAAAAAATCTTTCAGATAGTCTTTAAACACGTTATAGCAACTAAAAAGCATCAAGAGAGAATAAAAATACATGTCAATTCGATATCGAGTGTTTATTCCGTCTTCGAACCGTTTAAAGATTCAGTTCATTATGATCCAACAACAGGAAAGGGCCATCGAAAAAAAATCTTTCACATAGTCTTTAAACACGTTATAGCAACTAAAAAGCATCAAAAAGTGACTTCCGAGGGTGAAGCAAGCTCTCTTATACCAAAGGGCGGATCAGTACAAAATATTTGTTTTAACCAGTCAGAGACAACTGCTCGAGCTATAGGGGAAAGTCGGGTAGCCGCGGACGGCGGGTAACCGCGGACATTTCAATTTCTAAGAAATTCAACGTGTTGCGTAAATAAAGAATTATTGTAAATGAATGAGTCGAAACAAATAATATAGTTTAATTGCGACGTGGGCGCCGAGTAAGTTAGTCGTGAGTGAGTGTTTTGTTTTCGTCAATAAAGTTTCGTTGCTCTTGTCAAACTTTATTGCAGGTTATTAAGAAAGATTAATTAGATTAATTAGATCTGATTTTAGATTTTCTTTATTAGACTTTAAGATTGTGTTTATATAGATGCATCGGATTTTTACTATGATTGTGATGTTTGTAAGGCTGGGGCACCAGTGACTAATATGTCCGGGTCTACCCGCCGTTTCTTGTGACACCAAAAAAATAAGGCCAAACTATTTTCAGTATATTTCAGTAAATAATTCGATATTATTAGCAATGTTTAATTAAAATCATTAAAGAAGTTCGTAATTTTATTTTAAGTATAAAATAAAGACAGAAATTTCATTCATTTGGTTTTTATTTACAATTTATCCAAGTGTCCGGGGCTACCCGATCTTCCCCTACGTATGCGTACTGAAAATTGAAATGTAAAGTATTTGAGTTTTAGCGGAAAAATGCCACGTTAGTATTGCGCAATCAAAACGAAAAATAAAGAGACTTAGTTAAAAAAAGAATTTTTAATTGAATAAAGTAAGCGATGTAGAAAACATAGTAAAAATGAACTTAAGCTTGCAATAAGAGAAATATTACAATTAGTTTAATTGGATAATTAACAGGTAATATTTGCAATGAATATATTCGAATTTTAAGACATGGGTTGTGAAATTATTATGTATGTATTATGTGCAGGGGTGTAAAATTGGCCACCACTAAATTTTCGATTGCCACCACTAAATTTTTAGTATTTTTCGCCTAATATCAATACTAATAAAATTTAGGGGAAGAATACTAATAAAATTTAGTGGTGACAATCGGCCCATTGACGCTAGTTTTTACACCTCTGTATATGTGTGTGGGTATAATAGTTACTGTACTGAAAAACTCATAGGAGTGACAACTTAAGACAAACCTATTTTGCAAAGCAACCTGGAGTTGCAATTCACGCAATCAGTCGAAAATACAGGGAATGTCACTCTAACTAATCTGAGATTCCCGTTAATATCTTTGAAAAAGTGAAATTATTACTATGAAAATTTCACGATTATAAATATTTACAGCTTTTCAATTAACAAAACTGTTGTATTTTTATCATCGGGCTTTTACGTTTTAAAGCCGTAATACCGGACTTTCAACTAGCTATCTAGTTGTCCAGTTGCTATCTGAGAAATCTTATAACATCATGTCAACTGCTAAAACCCGCATTTTGGAATGTGGGTACAGTGCGTACATTATTGTCAAATACATTGATAAAACGCTGTATCTCTGTTACCTATTACACAAATTCCTGGTATGAATAAAGTACCATCTCACAAGAATAAGTGGGGAAAATCTGAAATAACAATTTAGAACAATAACCCTTAAAAAGTTAATGACAGAATGAATCAGCACATCACAAAATAGAGTATCATAAAGAAAAAAGAACTGAAAACCACGCATCATACGTTGCCATATTTATTAGGGAAAGTCATTAAGTAAGTCGCAAACGATAATTAAATAATAACTTACAATGATAATCACTTCAAAAGTATTTTTATTTCTCAACATATTCTCCACCCATATTTATAAAATATATCAACGTTTTATCAGTACCCCAACACCAGCTGCATAACATTCATTGGGTTACTGTCTCAGCCACATTAGGAGTTCAAGTTGAATACAAGAGAAAATTCAAATGTTTGGTTGGCAACTTCTTCAACATCCACGATACAGCTTCGACTTAGCCCCAAGCGATTTTCATCCGTTTAGTCCACTAAAACACCATCTTGGAAGCAAGATGATGTTCACATATGATGAAAAGGTTCAACTTGAAGTCCTAATGTGGCTGTAATAGCAACCCAAAGAATGTTATGCAGCTGTTGTTGGGGCACAGATAAAACGGTGATATAAGTGCATAAATATGGGTGGAGAATATGTTGAGAAATAAAAATAGTTTTGAAGTGAATATCATTGTAAGTTATTATTTAATTATCTTTTGTGACTTACTTGATGACTTTCCCTCGTATAAAACATTTTAAAACACAAACAGAATATTATTAAAAAATTTCATTTTTTCATACAATGAAATGAGATATTTAAAAAAAAAAGCAATTTATAAAACGCATAACTCAGTAAAAATTCGCAATTGCTGTCCATATTCAGGAATGTGTCCTAATTCTTTCGTGCACTCCTGTATATGATCTATAAAATTTAAACAGATCTCGTATTTCGTATTTTCGTAGAAACGTATTTCAGTAAAAATTGGATCAATTTAATAATAATACATCGGAAAACAAACCTCCAGCATCTACGTATCATAATCAGTCTGCAACAGAATTATTTTGCGTACTTCCGTAAATGAACGTTAAATGCTACCCACTGAAACTACCCTATTAAAATCCGTGCGCGTATCTATTTAACCTCAAAAACTCCGAAACCACAGGGCGCAGGACTACGAAATTTGGCACACGGGTTGTTAACTAGTTCTAAACGTTTACTGCAACGTGAAATATATATACTACGTACCCCACGCTGCAATACAAGGAAGCGGTAGTGGGTATTACGATAATTCTTTTACCTCGCATGCAAATAATGAGAGATTATTTAATTGTGCTTAATTATTACCTTTTTAAAAAAAAAATGAAAAATATTTTATTACAAACATCAACAAAACATTTTATTCTATTTATTTCCCTATTCCAAAGATATTGTTTTAACGTCTGCTGCCATAGCAACATGATAAATTAAATTTCATTAAAAAAATGCAGAGTAATAGAAAAATATTTTTCTACATATTACATAGATACATTTGGTTGTACTGATTTTTATTTTGAATTTTGGTTTTAGAATTAAATTCACGAACTCTCGTACGTAGAACGGGTTAAACAGCTAGTAATGTATAGAAAACAAGTGCTGCACGTTAGTGATCCTTTTTTCATTTCATTCCGTTTAAAATATCATAACATCGTTAAAATGCACCGCGACATATTCTTCCCCCATGGATCATAATGTAAAGTGATTCTTTTCTGCATCCCTGTAAACGGACGTAAAAATCTACATATCCTATACCCCTGTGTCCTCCTCAGGACCAGTCAACCTCAGTTATGTATATCAATGGCATTATGTTTGAAATAGCGTATCGTCAATAAAATACACCGCAAACGATTTTTCTCCATATACTGTAATATTCGTTTGTATCCCTGTAAACGGACTATAAATGCGGCACATTTAATTTTCAGTACCGAATATTCTATCATAAACATCAATTCAATTATAAAAATTACATGGCAATCTGATTATATTTACGAAATTAGAGCACAGACAGATAGACAGGCGACAGACCGATAAACCAAATTCATAAAAAGTTGTCAATTGATTTCAAAAGTGTTAAAAATTGGATTTTTTCATGTGTTGTGGGTATGACATCGAAACAGAATAGAAATATTTATATGGAAACTATAGTAAAACAAATTATCAACGTAAAAATAGCACAAATAAAAATATATAAAATAGCAAACTGCTTTTTTGGAGCCTCTAAAGCTGCATCATCAGTGCCAATTTTAAAAATATTGAAAACTGATTTAAATGTTTAAGCCATGTATGTATGCTTGCGTTTCCGCACGCGACCAAGATAGAATGGCGGTGAGTTTTTAAAAACAACAGCGGAGTGAGTCACAGATAGAAGACCAATCGAAGCGCTCGACCAGACTGGACGAGTTTAAGTACGGAGAAGAAGAAAGAGGGGGGGGACGGAAGTGAAGAGAATGAATTAAATGAATATTATACTTTAGAAAATTTATGTTGCTGTATTACGATAGATAAAGTTTGGGTGAATTTTAAAAACATTAAATCAAAAAGTTTGGGAATCATTTAAGTACAAAGCTAGTTTATGTGTAAATGTGCCAGACAAGCTACCGCTACAAGTATTGAACGATAAGCATAATTTTCTCAGCCGAAAAAAGAATATGATATCTGCCAAACATGCACATTTTATTTCTTTGATTTCGAAAATTTAATTATAAACATAAGTGTAGATCATTTATTAAACTCAACAGACCTGAATAAACCAGACTAGACGATCATTTATAGCAATATTTGCATTTAAATTGGTTAATTAAAAAAAAACAGCGCAATTTCGAAAATTTTAATGAGGAAATCTAAAGATACAGTCATTATTTCAGAGAAAAATGTAAAGCTATATTTGATATTGAACATGAAAAAATTATTGTGAAATACCTTGATATTTCAATTACTATTCCTTAATTTAATTGAAAAAAATATTAAACCATCTAAAAAAGAAGTTCTAAAATTATAATTAAGTCTTAATAATTGATCATAAGATAAGGTTACACAGTTTATTGTTTCAGTAAACAAAGCTAATTAAAGAGTACCAATTAAAACTAAAGAATGTTTAAGCAGGGCGAATATCTTATTATTGTTTTTCGAAACAAAATTACCCTACATAAAAGATTAGTAGAAATCTAATAAAACATTATAGTTTTGAAATAGTGATAGATGAATGAAGAAAAAAGTGCTGGTTTGTGCAGCAAAAAAAAAATTAGCTCAAATTTTTAGATTCTATACTTGCAATAATTTTCATTGCTGATTTCAAATTTTATACAACAGGTTGAAATATAAAATAATTTTTCATAAATATGTTTCTTGTGGTACATATAGTAGAAAAACACCTTCTTAAGGGATTAAAATAGGCAGTTTAATTTAAAGGAATTTTAAAATTTTGCTTTTATTTCAAGTAAATAAAAAATTCCTATTTAAAAGAACACACACATTTTACTCGTTATTTCATTTGTGCATTTTATACGAACGATAAAAATTTGTAAAAGGAATGACAAACATAAAAGAATAAGCTAATTGTACCATTCACCTTGAAAAAAATGTCAGCTTTTATTTATTTATTTTTAGATGACCTTAGAGATTTTTTATAAGGAAGCAATATGTTTTTGAAAACGTAATCAATCATTTTAACCTACAAAACTTAAATCTGGTAAAAACTTAGCATCTGTGTACGACAAAAATAAATTAATATACGAACAACGTACTTTATCTAAAGATGTCTGTAAGTTTTTGAGATATTTGTTTATGTATAATTATTTATATATAATTCTGTTCTTCAAAAGCCATTCTTTTATTGCCCTGAAGCACTAAATAAAATTCATTTTTAGGTTTTTTTTTTCTTATTTTCAGATTTGCGTTTTGACTCCAATAACATTTTCGATTTGTTAAACATTTGTTAATCACTTTAAATAAAGAGAAATAGTAATGCTGAGCATTACTATTTCTCTTTATTTAAAGTGATTTATGACTACAAAACATTATGTACACCTTGAATAAAAAGTGAAAATTTTAAACATTACCTTTAAAAAATAGTTTATTATCTTGGTTAGATACAATTATATAACAACCCGTGTATCTTAGGCATAGTGGTACACAGTATTATTTTAAATACTTTAGAATAAAACATCTATCGCATTTTATCGGTAGCTATTTTTTCTAAAATTCATCAATATCTGCATAAAGTATTTTTTTTTATATATATCACAAAATTGAATTGTATGTTTTTTATAACATTTCGCATTCATATCTATACATTATCTTCCTAATAAAAAGCTTTATGACCCTCTATTCACCATATTTATCGAATACATTTTTTTAAGTGTTACAATATTAGAGTTTGCTGGGAACTTGAAGTTATTTTTTAATATAATATGGCGTTACGTGAAAAATCATATATCTACCTTGCGATTGTTTTAAAAAATATAGACAATGTAGGCTCTACCGCTTTCGCTAAAAAGTACTATTTTCTTCAAGGTTCTTTTAAGTAATTAAACTTTTTCAATATGTACAAGAAGTGAATAGAAATTAACAATTTTCACGGTTTAAAAAAAAAAATATATTTCTATTTACTTCTATCCTTTATTTTTTCTGAATATGGAAATATGGAAATTATTTAACTTATTTTCTATTAATAAACAACATATTTTTACAGTTGTTCAATAAGCTAAATACTTTCATGAATTAAAATTCAAAACGTTAACAGTTTTTTTTTTCTTTTTTTTTTTGAAAATTACAATAATTTCAACTAATAGATTATAATTGTTTAGAAACATCAATTTACATGAATTGTTTTAACCGTTTATATATTTTTTTGTTTTATTTTATCCAGTATTAGAAAAAAAAAATCCTTTTCTATTTCATATCTATTACTAGAAAAATCATTTCATATTTATTATTAGAAAAAATAATTTTCTCTTTCAAATCTATTATTAGAAAAAATCATTTTCTGTTTCATATCTATTATTAGGGAAAAAATCATGACTATTTACTCTAAAATATACTTTACATCATTTAAATATGTTATGATATTTGAACTGGACAAACGACAAACCATACTGTAAACACCACCTAATACCCACTCGAACACCTAAGTGAAACAGCAAAGTGGCATATTTATTACTTGACAGCAAGTCCTCCTCAGAACACCAAGCTGTCAGTAACTCCGTGTGAATGCTAGATACGTCAACTTAAATACTGCAGAGCGGTGAGTTCTCTTGCTGGAAAAGTCATCACGAGGAAGGTAATAAACAAAGAGATTTTCCACTTCCGTAAAACCAAAGCACACAAAATGTAGAGAACACTTCAAAATCTAAAGTAATTTTTTTTTCATGTGATGGAGACTGTTAAATAAAATCTACGCAAATATCATCTGTCTGTCTTATTTTTCTCTCTTATGATTTAACATTAGCAAAAACTGACAGATTGACAAAAAAATTTAATGTGTTTTTAGGCAAAATATAGCACTATTTTTTTTTTTTGGTTAATTTGTAGGTTGATAGTATAGAGTTTAATGGTACAACGTCCTTTTAAGGTCGACTTACAACAGGGCCTTATGCAGCGTTTACATTATGGCGTAACCGTCCTAGTCCTTATCGTTCCAGGCGTTAAATGATAAGACTCAACCAATCAGAAGCAACGTAAACAACCAATGAACATGCCGATTGGTTGGGAAACATGTTCCTCGCAGATCTCGTAGACCTGAAGAGACACTTACGCCATAATGTAAATGCAGCATTATCGCCCTAGGCGTGTCGTTTCTGGTATTAAACCATAAGACCCAACCAATCAGCGGCGACGTAAACAACCAATGAACAAGCTGATTGATTGGGAAACCTGTGCCTCGCAGACATCGTAAGCCTGGGAAGACGGTTATACCCTGTTCAGATGAGATATTTAAGATATCTTAGACCGCCGAACTCACTGAGTGAGTTTCACAAACTCAGTCAGTGAGTTCGAACTTTCTATTGCAAGATACAGCCACGACCATTCATTTTGATTGACTCTGGAGGCTACCTTTAACTGATTGGCTGTTGAGCTGACTGTAACTTATGCGCATGTGTACATTCTATATTTGTACAGATCTCAGACTCAGTGAGTTATCTTAGATGAGTTTGGCAGTGTAAACATATTTTCAATTCCGGGAGGGTACCACATCAAAAATGGCGATCTAAGATATATTAAATACCTGGTGCGAACATGAAATTATGCCACTATGTAAACCCAGTATTAAGGATATGCTGCGCCAACTGTTTTTCTCGTAAAAACTACTTATGGTGGGATTGCGGACTAAATGAGCTGAAGAATCAGAAATGACGAAAAAAGCTGTGACCGAAATAACGATGCATGAAGTGACTCTCTGATTTCATTGCTCTTCTTTATTCATATCCAATGCTTTACTTAAAAATACTTATTGTTTTTAAATAAAAGTTTCAAATGAATTTTTTTAAAATTATAACATATTCTTAGTTACTAACTCTGACTATATAAATAAATGGTTTAATACATAACTAAATGTGGGGAATTTTGACTGTATCTAAGTTAATTGTGAAAGTTAATTCTACTAAACTGATAAAGATAAATTATGAATGTAAAGAATTTTTGTTTTTAACAAACACAATCCAATTTAACTATTTGTTTTGTTTATCCAGATATGAAAAATTAGGTTTCATTTGAAATACTGTTTTCTGAAAATATCTGATAGAATTAATCTTAACTCTCTATATATACATATATATATATTAAATATATCTACATTGCCAGAATTCTCCAAATGTAACGATTAATCATGATTTAAAAAAATCATAAATTGTTATTACATTCACAAAATTCAGTCATAAATATTAATTATATTAATAAATCCACTTCTGCCATCTAATTTATTATTTTTTAGTCATAATTTCCTTTCTGGTCATAATAACTTTTGAATCAAAATTATGAGCTTTTGTAAATGATGAATGCGATGCAGTTAAAATTTATACTTTTAGATTATTTTTAAAACTGTATAACTATAGAAGATGTTTTTCTTTTTCGTTAAACTCGCGGAATGACTTAAAATAAATTGCATTTATTGTCGAGAAACGTACGAATTTATGATACAAATAATTTTACAAATAATGGATGTATGAATCTTTACAGCGGCTACTCTCTTAATATTATCAAAACTTATCAAAAAAGTGTCTGGATTGTTATTATTTTTTTAAGTTACAGTTGAGTTTGAAATGTTTGTTTTTATTTTTTGTTTGTTTATTAAAAATCAATCTTAATCTTACCTACAGATTAAGCTTTTTAACTTTATATTATTTATAATAATTGAAAACAGGCTCATATAAATATTTAAATATAGAATTTGTACAAAATAAATTTATGAATATAATTTCTAAAATTCAAAATTGAAAAAAAAGAATTTAACGAAAAACACGTCTATAAGAGAACATTTATTATAATAGTGTAGTAATACACTGCACAAAAAAAAATTATTCTTAATCTATGAATATATAATATAACTACGAATGAAAACATATAATAACCTCTTCCAAGTTACCCATAATTCGAAAGCGTTCTTTATTTTTAAAAACATCAGAAACCAGTATATTTTCAAAATTTAATAAATCATTTATTTAAAGAATTAGTTTTGCTGACATAGATATTCGTAAACGTTTCCGAGTAGATTTTATAGTTTAGTAATCAGTTTCAAAAAACTGAAATATTGGTTTTTAGATTGCTACTAAACCTTAATTAAACATTTTCACTTGTATAATTGAATATATACAAGCAAAAGTAGCATAATAATATTAATTTCAATTATGTTAATCTTGATTAATTTAAGTGCTATTATTCTAATAGGTAAATAAATCATATGGGTTGTAACTTCCTAAGTAAGTGCAAAAGTGTACATGCCAGGACCCTTTTGACTTAAGCTGCCAACTGAGTTATTCTGGACAAAACTCACTCAGCTAATCTTAAGAAAAATTCACTCAGCTAATTGTATTATATAGTTGATGGCATCTGGTCTGTTATCGAAAACTGTTACTCAGCCGAATAAATTGCAGGTAATGGAACTCTAGTAAACGTTGAATACGTTTACTACACTTGTAATTACACTTGTTTAATTACACTTGTTTAATTACACTTGTTTATTACACTTGTTTAAATTTACACTTGTAATTTACTTGTAATTACACTTGTAATTACACTTGTTTAATTTTAACAAAATTATTCTGCTTAGTAATTAAATCATGTGACTTGTAATTTTCTGGGTGAATTATGTCCGCCAGATTCGTCCAGGATAGCTCACTTGGTAGGGCATTGACAGCTTAAGCCAAAAGGTCCCTTGTTCGAATCCTGGTCCTGGCTTAGACACTTTTTCACTCAGTTGGTACATTACAACCCAGTTGATGTTAATGTTGTTAAATTATCATGTTTTTCTGCAAAACATGTTTGTTGAACATATAAATCTTTACATGAGATCATCCAAAAGATATATATTTCGGGTTGAGAAAATCGATTCATATGCTATAAAAACTGCTCCTAAATGTATCCAAAAATCGGTGGTAGCACAAGAAACTTTCTTTTATAAATGTTTCTTTAAATCTCGAAAATATACTGGTTTCTGAGGTTTCTAATGATAAAGAGCGCTTTTCAGAATCATGGGTAACCCAGAAGAGGTCATTGTATAAATTCGTTCGTGATTATACTGGGTTATTCTAAATGATGGACCCATTTTCAAAAAAAATGTATTTATTAAAGTACAAATCCAAAATGAACAATCTTCATACCAATGAAAAGATAAATTTTCAAAGTTTTTTAATGCATTATAAATGTTTAATGTGTCCACCGTTTGCTGCACGGCAAATATCTACGCGATAGCCAAACTCGTCCCACACACGAGAAAGCGTATCTGTGTTTACGAGTGCACGACTTTCAAAGCGGTGATGATTCCAGAGGCGGCTGGTAGAGGTCACGTGGCAGTAGGCCACTGCGAGCTGAGTGCACTGCTGCCGTGCATTCAGTAACAGCAGATACGCTTTCTCGTGTGTGGGACGAGTTTGGCTATCGCGTAGATGTTTGACGTGCAGCAAACGGTGGACACATTGAACATTTATAATGTCTTAAAAAAAACTTTGAAACTTCCTCTTTTCATTGGTATAAAGATTGTTCATTTTGGATTTGGATTTTAATAAATACAATTTTTTGAAAATGGGTCCATCATTTAGAATAACTCTGTATTATATTTTTGTATTGGATTGCCCGGAAAGGTCGGGGGGATTTCCCATTTGGGAAAATCAATTCGTACCAGAAAAGTCTATCATTTAATTATTAGACATTGATTCTTTTATCTAATGTCTAATAATTGACGGGCAGAATTTCCCCAACGGGCACGAACTTTTCGGACAACCCAATAAATTGAGAAACATTAATCATTTTATATCGCATAGAGATTTCACAAAATTCCTCTACAAATTTAAGATTTTATTTTTAAAAGTCAGAGTTTAATTCACCCAGCTTTAAAGTATTGATTTATAAGGTATGAAAATAATAATCAATCATACATCACATCCCTGGAAAAATTTCTGAACACCTGTTTACGACAAAAGAAAATTAATTTGAGAAGAACAAATTTATCTGAAGTATGTCTGAACATTTATCACGACTCTTTTTTCACATAAAAATAAATTTTCAACAACAAAAAAAAAAAAAAAAAAAAAAAAAAAAGGAAAGCTTGTCACGCACAATTGGTATAAGAAGTCAATTTATTTTGATCATGTACAAGACAAAAATAGGTTAGAGAAGGGTAAAGTTTCTATTGAAGTTGCTTTAAAAGTTTAAAGAATATTGATTTAAGAAATGCAAAATCAATATTTAGATTGATTCCAAAATTATCAAATATTATATACCAATGGCCTTAATAAGATTTTGAACAAGTAAACGTATTAATTTTATATAACGTGCTTTGAAAATTAAATTTTAAAGAATAATTTTTGTTTAACACGTTTATTGCCGGGTTAAAATTACCGCAATTTTATTTTATTTAGAAAGTTCGATTCATACCAGAAAATACTAATAGCAATATTTACTAAATTTAATTACAGACATTTCGTGATTACATAAAACAAAAATTCTTCTTTCGAAATTTCCGGTACGAATTCGTAATTTTAGATTGAAAAGCCACGATTATAATCGTGATTGGCAGCGAATGAGTTAATCCGAATGTAAATTATAAGTAATATGTACTGTATGTCCTTGAATACTTCCATATATTTAAACCTCTGAATCAGTCAGCTATTTTGTAAGATAAGTGCCGAGCTACCCTCGTACGAAAGTAATCTATGGTTGAGTGAGTTTTGAGTTTTGCATGCGATCGTAGCTCTAATATTTGTGCGTGAATAAGCTAACTATTCTGTCATCCTTTAAATTTCGGAAAGTGTGTCTAAATCTCGGGGATTCTGATTTTCACGGTTGTTTTGGGGAATGATATGATAATTAGTTTATTTGTGGTCGTCTAGCTGTTACGAATACCGTGGTTAAAGTTAGATTCAGTGTATTTAGTCACATCTCATCCTTGGTGCAGCCACTGCAGTTTTGTCGATTCCGGTTTAGACATTCCGTGCTGAATTTTTCCAGTAAGTCTATTTGAGTAGATTCTTTGGCTGGGAACTTCAGCAGCATGGTAAGTTGTTAGACAAATCACTCCTAGTCTCTACAACTTTAGATAATTATTATTTTGTGACTTGGCAATTATGTAGAACGAGAATGTTTTGTATATAATTATTCTTCATCAAATAATACCATCACATCCCATAATATATTAAGGTTAATAACTTCCCTGTGCGTATATAATTAGCCTTAATAAAATTATCCCGTCACATCCTATAACTAGTAAGGTGTAATAACTTCCTTGTGCTGCGTAAACGCAAAGTCACAAAATAATAATTAACTAAAGATGTAGAGACTAGGAGTGATTTGCGAATGAAAATTTCAGAATTACTAAGATAGCTAAACTTGGCTTTACACGATCTCATAACTTTTTACGGTAAAAGAGTCACGAGACTTGGCTGCATTTTTTACAGGTGACGTTTTTGATGGGATAAATATTTTATCATCACTCAACGGTATGCATGCACAATTTGATACTTGTAAAAAATAAAAAATAAATAAATGGATAACCTAAACATTTATTGTCATCACAATTTATAATAATCTATTCATTAATCGGTATCAAAACTGGAATTCAAAATAATGATAAATAATTGTGAATAAATTAAATTATTGAATAAAAATATAAAATGTATTTTCAAAATTAAGTGTTTATGTGTCCTTTATTAAGAAACTAATATTGCAAAATTGAAAATAATAATAATGTAACACAATTTAAATACTTTTTATCGCAAAAATGAATAAGTATTTGGTGAAACTGTAAAAATAAGATCCTTATTTTATTTTATTTTTATAACAGTATGGGAACTTTTTTAAAAGAGCAATCCAGATATGATATATATACGTTATTTCCATATTTGCAAAGCTTCAATAAATTCTACGCTTATGTGATATCTGAATTATTTAAAGCAACGAACTAGCTAGATGAATAGAGCTCAGGGAACTGAAAACGACTGACTGATTAAATTTTAGAATACATACTTAAATATTCCATATGTCATTAACGACGCCTGTAAAATATGTTTGCGCATAAATAATGTCAATCGAATTTGTCTTAGTTAATCTTCCATGTGTTAGTAAGAAATAAATATAATATTTTTTTATTGGTTGGATTATGTTTTTGTATATTTTCAGAGGAAAACTAGTCGTTAGAGACCACCGTAATACTTACCCATCATGAATATGCATAATATAAAATATGAAAATAAAACATGTGTAAACTATTTATAAAATTCATTGCAATTCGAATAAAATCGTGGATTGATGACGTCATAAACTTTAAATGCTCTATTACTGAATTGCGTAAAAGAAACATCCTTATAACTCCAAAATTGATAATCATATTTACTAACGGTTTACTGCGTCTTATTTAAGCGTCTTATTTGCAATTAAAATATATCATTGAGTTGAAATTTGAATGAAATGCAGGGCCATGAGAAATCGAAGAGTGTGGAAAATAGGATTACAATTATATCGGCAACTCATTATCCGATCGACTTCGGTTGTATATGTAAAATTTATGTTTTTTTATTGTATTTTATATTCACTCCTTAAAATAAACAATTTCGAAAAAAATTATATACCTTTTATCAGAACGAATATGTCGAGAGTCTGATAAAAATATTTCCGGATAATCGAGGTTACTGAAATTCAATAAGCTTCTTTCCATTATTACATACTAAGTAGCCACCAAATTTCAGATCTCTATCACAATTTGTTCGGCGGCAGATAGAGCGTTTACCGACACACAGACACACACACACAGAGAGAGAGAGAAAGACAGACGGACGGCAATTTTTTTTAAAACTATGTTTTTCGGAATCTCTAGTGTCTGAAACGAGTAAATCCGTCAAACTTTTTTTCCGATTTTCAAAACGATTACTAGACTTACCCTATACTACGTATGATGGGTAAGTAATATCGTGATAAAATGTACCCAAATTGAAAAACATAGTATTGAATTTATTAATCCTCAGACGGGCGCAGTGTGCCTGACAGGCAGTGCTAAAGCTTAGTAAAGGCTTATCCATTAATTGCTTAGTGTATTACTCGTTTTGAGGTTAATAAATGAGGATTATTTTTTAAATCACATTTCAAATATTCACTATTTTTTCTACCTAATGAAGGTTACTAATAATTTTTAAATCGTTAGAGTTGAGTTAATTAGGTGTTAATGACGATTTTAAAACAGGCGCCTGTCAGGAGCACTGCGCCCGGACCCAGGTGCCCAGAGGTGATCTTGATGAAAGTTTAATAGGTGTATTTTATGCAGTGATTAAAAACCTCAAATATATCAATAACAAAATCCAAACATTCATGAACACAACATTTAGTAAAAAACATTTTGTAAATAAATAAAAATGCGGTAAAACACATATATACTGCTAAATGATGTACTACGTTAAAGACAAATAAATTTCATTAAAACACAAATCAACAATTTCAGCCTTCATCCGAGGCCATCTTCAGGACATCAAGTGAATCATAAATACGATGTTTCCGACTTCACTACGGTTGAGAACTCAAGACACCACAAATCCACAGTTTAAGCCAACATCCGAGGCCATCTGCAGGATATCAAGTCAATGATAACTATTTGTTTCCGACATTACTACGGTTGAGAACTCGAGGCACCTCAAATCAACAGTTTCAGCCTACATCCGAGATCATCTTTCAGATATCAAATCAATCATAACTAACATTTTTCCGACTTCACCACGCTTGAGAACTCGAGACACCACTAATCAACAGGTAAATTCTACATCCGGGGCCATCTTCAGGATATGAAGTCAATCATAAATAAGATGTTTCCGACTTCACTACGGTTGAGAACTCGAGACATCGCAAATCAACAGTTTCAGCCTAAATCTGAGGCCTTCTTCAGGATATCAAGTCAATCATAAATAAGATGTTTCCGACTTCACTACGGTTGAGAACTCGAGACACCGCAAATGAATAGTTTTAGCCTACATCCGAGGTCATCTTTAGTATATCATATCAATCATAACTAATAGGTTTCCGAGTTCACTACGCTTGAGAACTCGAAAAAACACCCAAATCAACAGTTTCATCCAACATCCGAGGCCATCTGCAGGATATCAAGTCAATGATAACTAAGATGTTTCCGACTTCACTACGGTTGAGAATTCAAGACACCGCATTTTTACCAAATTCTTATTTATTAAAATTGTATATGAAGTCCAAGGCTTTTTAATACATTTAGTATAGTTGATCAACAAACTATTAATTAAACAAGAAGAAACAGATTAAGAAAATGAAAAAAATCAAAAATATATATTTTCCTAAAATTTGAAAGTATAAAAAAAATGTCCCTAAAAATATTACATATTTGAACTATATTTTAAATTATTCTATTGTGAATAAATAAAAATTAGCACTTTTTCTAAGATAATTCAAAAACTTAAAAATATATCACAGAATTAATTTTTATACCGTATTTCCGTATTTCAGAAGCTTAAATAAATTCGTCGTTTATCGCATACCTAAATTATTTAAAGCAACGTACAAGTTAAATGAATAATATTTCAATGAACTGAAAACGACAAACTGATTAAATTTTGGAATACATATTTAAAGTTTCCATATGCTATGAACGACATGTATGAAATATGTTCCGGCATAGATAAATTCAAGTGAATATATCTTAATTAATCTTTCAAAAATTACTTCAGAGGATAATTTTTCATTCAGTGACTATATTGAAATGAAAATTGTAGAAATGTAATTTTCTATTCATTTAATATTCAGACAAAGTTTAGCTTTGAATTTCTATACTTTTAGAGCAAAATATCATTAGAAAATGTATCTGAAATTTAATATCAGACCGAAGAATCTTGCATCAGACATAGATTATGAAACAAGTTTCCAAAACTAACAGGATATTATAAAGAAATTTCATTTTTTTTTCCTAGAATGAAAATGAGATATCTATAAAAGCGACTTAAATAAATACATAACGCAGTAAAAATTCCTTTTCAGCAATTAAAGTCCACGAGCAGGGAAGACGGAGCTATACTCGGTCATAATTAGCCATGAGTTCAAATATCATGACCCATGACCATAATGACCCACTAATCAAATTTTCTGATATATGTGACCAAACCCAATTGTCTTCTCGTGCCCGAAACTCATTAGATATAAAATTTAGTCAAAATAGTATGATCCGTTTTTTTAGATAATATTAGCTTGACCCATATTGACCCAAAAATGACCCACTAATCGGATTTTCTGGAGCATGTGACCCAGCCCAATGATTTTCTCGTGCCCAAAAACCGTAAGATAAAGAATTATCTCAAATAGTGTGAGTCGTTTTTAAGATAAAAATAGCTTGACCCATAATGACCCATTTCTAAAATGACCCACTAATCGAAATTTCTCGAACATGTGACCTAGCCCAATAGTCTTCTCATTCCCTAAAACTGTAGGATACGAAATTTGTTTCAAATCCTCTTAGCCGTTTTTAAGATAAAAATTGCTTGACCCATAATGACCCATGACAAAAATAACCCACTAATCAAAATTTCCCGAACATGTGACGTACCCCAACAATCTGCAAGTGCCCGAAAACCATAGGATGCAAAATTTAGTCTAAATAGTCTGAACCGTTTTTAGAATAAATTAACTTGACCTGCGTTGACCCCAAAATGACCCACTAATGAAATGTTCTCGAACATGTGACCCAGCCCAATAGTCTTCTCGTGCCTGAAAATCGTAGGATACAAAATTTAGTCAAAATCGTTTGAACCGTTTTTTAAATACAATTAGCTTGACCCTGACCCAAGGTGACCCTAAATGACCCACTAATAGAAATTTCTCAAACATTCTCAAATTAATATTTTTTAATAAGTTTTTAATATTTTTTTTATATTTTTTTCTAATAATTTCAAATAATTTCTCATACAATAATTTAAAAAAAATCGCAATAATGTTTTTTCAAATTCATTTTCAAAATATTCAGCAATTTATGAATCAGTACAAATAACGATACTCAATAAATTTTAGACAAAATCTTAGTAAAAAATAAATTAATCAACAACTTATAAAAATACTGACAAACACATTTAGGGAAATTCCTAAATTTTTGTCATGAACAAATACAACACAGAAAATGGTAACTTTTCTCAGCATATGTCGAAGATTTTCTCATAAATATTAAAAAGAAAACAAATCGCAACGGCTGTTATTTTTTTTAACAATTTGCAGTTGGGAGACTGTGAACACGTAGTCCTGAATAAAACATTCGTAGAAAGCAGAGTACTGTAATATCAGTTGCATGAAAATTCCAAATTCATACCAGAAATTTTTGAATAGTAATTTTTTTTATTATTATTCATTTATTTTTATCACTATGCAAATAAGAAATATTTATGCGAACTTTGTAGTGAAAATTCGGTATTTTTGAATAAAAAAGTTCGTCAAGTTTGGCAAATATCGCTGTTAGGTTATCAGCAAATATTTATAAAATTTATATGAATTTAATCAATCTTTTATTTAAAAAAAATTAAGTTTCTTCACACCAATAACACTCGTAAATTATTAAGTTTATTCACATACACAATAACTGGATTTGACTGCTACACGTTCAAAAATGCTGAAAATGCTCCGCTTACAAAGTGTTAAATTAATTTTTTAATTAAACCCTAAAAATAACAATATTAAAAAATTTTTAGAAAAAAAAGTTAATCAACAAATTATGAAAACATAGAAAAGCTCATTCAGAATCGGTAATTTCTCGCCTGTATAAATGAAACACGGAAAATGGTCATTATCCTCAGCATATGTACAAGACTTTCTCATAAAAATAATAAAATAATAATTTCACAGGAACTATTACTTAAAAAAAATTTGCAATTCTTCAGTATTTTATGAATCCTTAAAAATAACAAGAATTTTTTGAGAAAAAATTCAGTAAGAAAATAAAGTTAATTAACAAATTATAAAAAACACAAAAGCGCACATTTTAAAAATTTCGTATATTTTGTTCATGAAGAAATTGAACACCAGTAATGTTAATTTTCTCTACTTTTACTTTTTCATAAAACAAATAAATACATAACATGTAATTTCAATATATATATATATATATATATATATATATTTATTATACAATTATATTTGAAATTATTCATTATTTTGTGAATTCGAGAAAATAACAATAGTCAATAATATTAAATACAAAAAAAAAAAGAAAAAAAAAGAAAAAAAAGAAAGAAAGAAAGAAAGAAAGAAAATTTTTTTTATCAACAAACTATAAAAAAATAGAAAAGCACATTGAGAAAAATATCTTCAATTTCTCGTCTGAACAAATAAAACACTGAAAATGTTCCATTACTCTCAGCATATGTGGAAGTCTTTTTCTCATAATAATAATAATAATAATAATAATTTCACAGGAACTGTTATTTTTAAAAAATTCATTTTGAACCTATTCAGTATTTTATGAATCCGTAAAAATATTAATATTCAAGAAAGAAAAGAAATCAACAAATTAAAAAAGCACATAGAAGTGCACATTATGAAGATTTCGTATATTACAGGGGTGATTGTGTTCCGATTTTTGTACACCACTAAATTTATACAGCAATATTTTTCTTCTTTAATTTATAAATTCTGCGCTACAAGAAATGCTACATACTAGAAGAAATATTGTATATAAGTTTAGTGGTGCACAAAATACCGGAACACAATCACCCCTGATATTACTTTCATAAAGAAATCAATCACCGGGTATAGTAATTTTCTTCAGCATATGCATAAGGTAAAGCTAGGAGAGTCAGCGCACAATTCAATATAATAATAATAACAAATCTAAATATTAATTTTTTGCTAAACTATCCATGAATAATTTTGACTTAATTTGTTTTTTATGCATTTCCATCGCTGTTTTGTTGTTATGCTGTAATTTAACAGAACAGTTGTAATAAAACCAAAAAAGCTGTTTTGCGCAATCTGTCCTTACAGGGTTGGTGTGATTGCGCACATGGGTAGGAGATATTGTTATTAATAAGAACTACAATTAAATTGTTAACAATAATAATTCTACTTATATGACATTGTTGTAAGGTTTATATGAAGATATATTGTTGTATTAGGAGTGAATATTTCAACCGAATTGTTAAATAAACAGAAAAAAGAAAGACTAGCAAATATGTGTGTTCTAGAATCACTTCAATATTTAAAAGTTAAATTCCAGGATTCAATAATTATGTGTTTTACGAAAATTATTTCAAAATTGATTCATTCATATGTTTTACATGTAATTAGTAATTTATGCAAATTTACCAAAAAGCTGCGGAATCTGTTCCTAGCATGGAAACTAATGGGAACTATGCGCCATCTCTCCTGAGTAGCAGATGCGCAAACGCTCCAATTTCGACAGGAGAGATTGCGGGGTCTTTTATTTACACATGGCCACATCTAAAACTAACCATTGGTGGTCGCACCGTTAGTCTAGGTAAGTAGCTAATGAGAAATCTTTTAAGATTAAAATATTTTGTACTTCTGACATTCTATAGAAATCCTGACAAATAGCTATGAAAATTAAAGCACTTACATTGGGAAAATAAAGCAAATAGCAATGATTTATCCTAGCCGCTTGAAACAATCAATGTGTACATTCAAGTAGACACTCCAGTACTGCTGTTGCACAACTACGTTCAGTCGCTGTGCGCGCACTATACCCCTTCCACCTTAACCTCTTTGTGCGCAATCTCTCCGACCGCGCCATCTCTCCTGGCTTTATCTTATGTTTTTCTATTTACAAAAAAAAGTAATTTCACCCGACATGTTTTATTATTATTATTATTATTAGTTAATTTATTTAGAAATTAAATAATATTTTGTGAACTCGTGAAAATAAACATACTCAAGAATATCTAAACAAAATATTTATTAAAAGAAGAATGTTAATCAACAAATTATGAAAACATAAAAAAACACATTTAGAAAAAACTCTTAAATTTCTCACATAAACAAATGAAACACAAAAAATACTATTTTTTCTCAGTATATGTAGAAGACATTCTCATAAAATTAAAAAAATAATAATAATTTCACAAGCATACGCATATGTTTTTTTTTTTTTTTTTACGAAAAAAAAAGTAATTTCACTGGAAATGTTTTATTATTATTATTATTAGTTAATTTATTCAGATATTAGTTAATATTTTGTTAATTCGTGAAAAGAAAAGCATTTAATACTATCCAGACAAAAAAAAATATTAAAAGAAAAATGTTAATCAACAAAATATAAAAACACACAAAAAAAAGAAAACACATTTAGAAAAATCTTAAATTTTTCTCAAAAACAAATGAAACACAAAAAATACTAATTTTTCTCAGCATATGTAGAAGACTTTCTCATAAAATTAAAAAAAATAATAATTTTACAAGAACTGTCTACTTAATTAATTTTAAATTTATTTAGTATTTTGTAAATCCTTAAAAATAAAAACCTTCCACTTATCCTAAAACTATTAATTTTCTAATATGTTGAAACTTTGAAAAAAAAACTCAGATTTACTTTGCATACCCTATTTCCGTATTTCAAAGGTTCCAATAAATTCCACACTTATCTAATATCTAATTTATTTAAAGCAACGAACCAGCTAAATTAATAATATTTCAATGAACTGAAAACGACAGACTGATTAAATTTTAGAACATATATTTAAAGATTCCATATGTTATGAACGGCGTCTCATATATTCCAGCGTAGATAAACTCAGGTGAATTTATCTTAATTAATCTTTCAAAAATTACCGCATAATATAGAAATAGGACAATTTTTCACTCAGTGACTTTTGAAATGAAAATTATAGAAACGCAATTCTCTAGCTATTTAATTCCTAACCAATATTACCTTTTAATTTTTCATATTTCAGAGTAAAATATTTCAAAGATATATTCCAGAATTAAAAATGTGCATTTGCGACAAAGCGACACAGTGACAGAAATTAAGCATTCAATGATAAAAAGAAATAAAACTTAAAATAATCGGTCAAGTGCAAGCTTTAATTGCCCACAAAAAACAATTAATTTATCATTTACTAACTGCAATATTACAAAAAATCGTTGCTAAAAGAATAATAAGGCTTTGTAAAAAACTTTTGAATTAGTCTATGAAATATTTTTCAATTATTGTCTTCAATAATAGAACTCATTTGGAATGGAAAATGTTGACTATTTATCACTATGATTCGCCTTACCAAAAGCAAAGACCTTGTACAAAGTTTAAACTTGGAAATTTTGCTAAGCGCGCTCTAAAAGAAAGTCGCAAAATTGCAACGCCGCCTTGGCCTGTGCCGCGTTTTCTTGAAAGGTTTTTAACTAATATCTCGGCTAATTACTGTCAATTGTTTTCGAAAAGTATTATCAACAATCCTTGGATGATTTCGCGTCGATAGGTACCCCCAGAGTCCCTCAACACCACCCGCTGAGTGCCCTCAAAGTAAAGTTTGTGTGATGCATATGCGATTTTCTCAAAAACTATGTGACTTAGGATAGTCGCTGTCATTTTTCTGCAAGGTTTAAAGAAACTCCTAACACCCCTAATTTTTAATAGTGCCTAAAATAGACAATATTAAGCTCCTAATAACATATATAACAAACAAAATAATAAATTGTCCAAATTAAAAATGAGATGAGATATAATATTAAAGAGAAAAACACATACGTATTTCAAGTGAGTAAAAAAAAAAACGAAAGCATTAATGGTACAATGCCTACATGCAAACAAATTGAAGATTGAAATAATGTTAATACGGAAGAAATGCGCAAATGCAGCTATAATTACTGTATTAAGTGAATTAAATTAAATTGACAAATGTGCACAGCAAAAAATAGAGCTATAATGGATAATCAAGTAAATTCACATTTTATTTGATAATGATAGTACCATTAAAAATGCTATAAAAGAATTGAGGTAATAAAACTTATATATATATATAAAGCATGCAAAGATAGCAAAGTCTAAGAAATTGGATTCAAATCTTGAATTCATACATACATAAAAACATAGGTTTATAAAAAATTAAAAAAAATAAATAAAACACTCGTTACTAAAATTCATAAATTTGTTTCATGATCAAACAAATATTCTAAATAGTAAACTCTCCAATGCATATTAAAGAGTTTCTTTATAAATGAAAATATTTAAACAATGAATTCAATTAAAAAACTATATCGTATTTTAATTAATTCTGAATTTGCTCAAGATTTAGAGCATAGATCCCTCAAATAAAAAATATATATGTTTTTGACCAATATTGGCTGCATTTTATAGAAATATTGGTTCCTTATCTTAATATTAATATGAAATAATATGAATTCTGTTGTTTAATTTTAGTAAATTATTCTATATCTAAATATTTATGCAGGAAAATATTATTACGAATTAACGGCAGGTTTCCTTAAAACATGTCATCGTTAAAGTTCACATTAAAATATTTGGTACTACTCTATTATCCCGTAGGCCACTTTTCCTAACAAGAAACTATCGCCAAACTGTAACGCCAAATAAAGGGGAGAACGTTATCATTGGAATATCAAAATAAATAAATAAATAAAATATTAGGATTTAAGAACACAATTTTTATTTTTATTAATGAAATAACTAATAAATCAGTAAAACATACTGAAAAATACAGACAAATGTCGAATAAAAAGTCACTTGATGACATAACAAACACGTATAATGCTTCTGACATCAAGTGAATGGGACTGCATTTTTGGCGTTTAATCTTACAGTTTGGCGATAGTTTTTTGTTATGAAAAGTGGTCGACAGGATAATAGAGTAGTACCAAATATTTATTTCTGTCATCTTTTATGTAGCTACCAAAGGAAACTTTATCCCAGCATATAAAGAAACACTTGTCATTTGTAATTGTGTATTTATTTTCATTTGAAATTTTGTAATTATTTTAAGCAAAAGCAAAATTTTAATTATAAAAAAATACCAAAATTCTCATAAATTTTTACATTGCTATATGGAATGCTTTAATGTTACGTATAAGTTTATCCAACACATAGATTGTAATTGATTTAAATATTTCAATAAAAATAAAGTTTTTCGAAACGTTCATACCTTATCGTTAAAACATAATTAATAATTTCAACTTATGTCACGTTCCTAAAAAAATTCTCAACATCTGTTTACGACAAAAAATTAATTACCCAAGAACGACCTTATGTAACATGTGTGATGTCTATGCATGACGGAGACATATAGATTGCAATTGATTTAAACATTTCATTAAAAGAAAGGTTTGTAAATATTCACACCTTATCGTTAAAACATAGTTAATCATTTAAACTTATGTCACTTTCCTAAAAAATTTCTCACCTGTTTACGACAAAAAATTAATTACCCAAGGCCATCCTTTTGTGACATGTGTAATGTCTAAGTATGACGGAGACAGTTATCTAACATATAGATTGTAATTGATTTAAATATTTCATAAAAAAAAGTTTGGGGAACGTTCATACTTTATAGTTAAAACATAATTAATCATTTCAATTTATGTCACTTTCCTAAAAAAATTCTCAACACCTGTTTACGACTTAAAAATTAATTACCCGAGAACATCCTTATGTGACATGTGTGATGTCTAAGTATGACGGAGACTGTTATCTAACACATATATTGTATTTAAATTAAATATTGCATTGAAAAAAGGTTTTGGAAACATTGATACTTATCGTTAAAACATAAATAATTATTTCAACTTATATGTCACGTTCATGAAAAATTACACAAAACCTGTTTACGACAACTAAATTAATTTACCAAGAGTTTTCTTGTCTGACATGTGTGATGTCTAAATACCAAGGAGACGTTTATCTAACACATAGACTGTAATTAATTTAAATATTTCAGAAAAAAAAGCTTTTTGAAACGTTCATAATTATGGATAAAACGTAAATAATTATTTTATATTATGTCCAGTTTTTAAAAAAATGTCCCTACACCTGCTTACGAAAAAAGTAAATGAATTTCCCATGAACATTTCTGTCTCAAATAAGGTTGAATTTTCAATGGCTCTGTTATAAAAATCTGTAATAAAAAACTGTTTTGCAAACAAAAGATTTTATGACGTTTTCCCTCGCAAGGTTAAAATATAAAGTCATCTCATTAGGATCATGCTCAAGACATGAAACGTATAAAATATAAGTTTATTTTTCTCTCAAAATTTATATATTAAAAAAATTAAAAAAATTGCTTAAATAAGAATATTATTTATTTCATAAAATCTTCTGCAAAATTAAAAATAAATAAAAAAAAGGAATATTTTTAGTGTTTATTAAAAATATTGATTATGCAGCGGTCGATCCAGGCAAAATTTTTATATTTTTAGAAACTCTTCCCAGAATAATAGGTTCCTCCAGAAAAATACATTTAGTAACATAGAACTCTTCACAAAATTCCCTTGAACGAAAAAGAAGATTTCACAAAATTACATTCCATAATTTATATATGTACACGCGTATGTACAGTCATGGAAAAAAAACTGAACACCCCCTACTAACTCTGCAACAAGTTATCGTAGAAGAAAGTTACTGGTACCAAACGATTGGAAATAAAGTCTACTTTTAAATTATGTATATAAAATTTGTTTAGGGGGCCATCTACATATTAAAACTAGCCTAAACTTTATTTTTGTCAATGGCAACACCTAATTTTTTACATGATATTTTCAATCTTCGGTTCAAACTATGTCTAGATACTAAATTTTAAGTCATTTGGATGTTAAGTTTTCGAATTATAAACATTCAAATTTTTGAGCTTCTAATATTAAATTACATTTTCATATTTATATTAATATCTCCTGAAATTATAATCCTAATGTGCTAATGTTTTGTTTGGTTATAACACTCAAAAACCCAAACGTAAAATTTGTAATTTTTATAATTTTATAATATGAATTATGAATTATGAAATTAATATTCGAAAAAAATATGAATTGCAACCTACAATTTTTTTTGATGGATTTATATTTATTATGTCCTGCTTTATGCGTATTCAAAATTTCAAATTTTTCTTCCAAGTAGTTTTCAAATTATGCTTAAAAAACGGCAAGATGCTGCTTTAAGGGGCCGTCTATGATGTGCAATAAAGCATAGTTTAAACAGGGATGAGAGCGCTCCCACTCAAATGCCCGATTGTCACCACTAAATTTTAATAGTATTTGTCACCTTATTCGAGGACAGAATTTCTGAATTTCATTACGGTGGAGAATACTATTAAAATTTAGTGGTAATAATCGGACATTCGGGTCGTAGCGCTCTAATCCCTGTTTGAAAAAATATTATACTCATAGGCTGGGATTACAGTGACTTGATAAACTTAGAGATTAAGTCTGTCTTACGATATAAACAATGCGTAAACCGTATTTCAGTGCTTCGCGATCTTAGACTAATTTGAAAGCTAGCTTAAACTGATGCGTAAGTGTACTGATGCGTAAGTACAAGAAACCTGACAACGACATGTGTTGGAGTAAGATGTAAGATAGCGAGCCACGAGAATCATCACAGCCTTGATTAGTATATATATATATATATATATATATATATATATATATATATATATATATATATATATTTCTTTTATTTTTTCAATGTCTACTTTTAAATTTTTCATTAAAATTACGTAAAACGTATTTGCATGAGATGTATGTTTACTTCATTTATGCAAAATAGTTTCGCTTTTATTGATAAATTAATTAAGCTCATTTTGGAAAAATATGAACAGTTCTACCTTAGAAAAAATTAATCATTTTTGTAATCTTTAAATGAATTTATAGCTTATTTTCCAGTTAATAAAACTATATTGTTTATTCTGCAGTATATATGTATGAAGTGAGGTTTCTTATAGATGCATATGCGTAGTGTATTTATTGAATCAAAATGGCCCCACAATATATTTTCCCAAAACATTGCCTTCCCCCACCTCCGCTTCAATATTCAAATCCGAATTATCACTGCTTGCTCTAGAATGTTAATTGATTCTTTCATTAAATGAATTAAGCAAATATTTATAAATGCAAATTTCTCTATATGCTATGCCATACCATTAGAATCAGTTTTGGTTTGAAAGAATAACTAGTTATTTTTAATCGCAATAAAGATTCTTTTTCTGACAGGTGTGCAGATATAAATCCTTTAACTTGTCAGCTTTGGCACACATATCATATCGATAGCGATAAAACACACCTTTCCACCATCTTTACAGAATTTAGGGAAATATTTCAATAGAAATTCAATAGAAGCATTAATCAGTTAATTGCAAAAATTCAAATGAACTACCAGAATAGGTTTAATCCAGACCTGCCAAGCCTCCGGCTTTTTGGACACCAGTCATTTAGTACAAAAAATGTTGTTTTATTTAATCGGAGAAGTTTGCGATTTAAAAGAACAACATTTTCTCTAAAAAATTACTGGTGTACAAAAAGCCGGAGACTTGGCATTTCTGGGTTAATGATAGAATTATTAACCCTATTCCGAAGGAGAATAACGGATGTAAAGTTATTTAGATGTATTTATAACATACATTTAGTTTTAGTTTTTCAAATAAATTAGAATATAAATCCTGCGAACATACCCCAAAACAAGACACGCATTAATCATTCGGCAGCATTTCAACAATCGAGTACCGAACTTCAGTTTGGATACAGCCCCTTAAATATGCTCCTTATAAAGTAATTAATTTCTCAGAAACTAATCGTGGGAATTTATTGGAATTTGGTATCTAAGCATAGTTTGAACTGAAGATTTCAAATATCTTGTCAAATTTGGGTCTTGCTATTGAAAAAGTTTGGGTGTGTTTTTATGTGTAGATGGCCCCTAAGAAAATTTTATATACATCATTTAAAAGTAGACTTTTTTTCCAATCGTTTGGTACTAGTAACTTTCTTCTACAATAATTTGTTGCAGAGATAGTAGGGGTGTTCAGTTTTTTCCCACGACTGTACCTGTGAGATACACCTCACTAAATCAATAAGTTTTTTCATTCCATTGGGAGCAAAACGATTATACTTAGAGCGAGCGCAGTACGTGTTAACATTTTTAGTGCTCATTAGTGCTAACTTCCTCTTATGCGGTGGTCGGTCCAAAGCGCTGCGGGCGCAGTATATGCAAATTTTTTCACATACATGAGTGCCACTTTCCCCTCCTGTGGCGAGTTATCAAAACAGAAGTTGGTCGCAATAAATAAATAAATAAATAAATTAAGTACTAAGTTATTCATAGATTCCATTATCCGCTGTTTAAGTCCACTTATCCAACTGACCTGACATATACGGGCATTTTAAAATCACGGTCTGTTTACAGTTCACGAAATCTAGTACTATCTAATTTCGATTAAATTTTTAATTTTCACTTTGTGATTTTTCTGGTTTGTAATTTTCTTTTTCCAGCATGCAAAAAGAAATACCAGTTGTAAGAGAGCGCTATTTTATATTTATGAATTTTCTTCAAGCTTAAAATATAAGGCTTTTCTTGGGAGAGTAACTCATTGAATGTGTTTGTAAATACTCTTATTTTAAATAACAAGTCAGATTTGAGTCCTAAAAATATAAATTTAGTAAACAATAGGAAAGCTACCTTTTTCGAGAGGTGTTTCACTAAGGAATTGGGCGTTTTCCTTACTCCGAAACATTTCACAAAATATATTTTTTTCCTTCGTAATTGATAACGTACGTAATTTCCGATTTCGGAACTATTTGTACTAATTTTGGCAACACATCATTCATCAATTTTCTAATTACTTGCAAACATTTAAAAAAAAACTACAGCCATATTTCTTTTTATTGTCTTCTTTTCCTGCTAAAACTTTTATGTACTTAAAATTAACGCGTTTACAATTTTTAAATCTTGACTGAATATTTACCTTATCTAGTGAAATATTTTTTTAATAAAACTTTTAGAAAATCTATCTTAGATAATCAGCATATAAAACAGAAAATTTTACGGAAACGTACTATATAAAGTATCATAACTGAAAACAGAATATAAAAAAAGAACATAAAGTTTTAAAAATATTTCTCTTGTTCTTTATCGGATGTTATAGTAAACCTGCAAAAATTTAAATAATGCGAAAATATTTAAAATTCCAGTGGTAGATTGGACAAATTGGACAAACAAAATTGCATAAAATACATCATATAAAGCATATTTTTGGATAAAGAAGGGCTTTTTTAATAAGTATATACAAAACATTTGTGTAAATTTAAATGAAAAAGAAAACATTGCTTTATAATTATTTTTTTTTTTTCTCCAGACGTTTCCAGACTTACTGGATCTGTGAGATCCACTCATTTTATATTATATTAAAAAAATAATAATACGAAAGTCAAAATCATTGTACAAAAAAATACGCCAACGTAATGTTTTATAATACGCGAAGGCAAAAAAACAGAAAATTCAGAACTACTTATGAATTAGGTCACTTGGGAACTGACAGATACACAATCTTGTTTTAGCAAAAATGTGCATGCGATCATGGTAATTATACTACTAGAATGAGAGACACCACGAGTCAGGATGAAATGTGGGCGAGGCACCTTCTTTCCTCAAGCGGTCGAAAAACACACCAGAAAAAACTATATCGTATATCAATCGGATCAGGAGCGACTTTCTGAGTGTTAACCCATTCGATGCCAACCACGACCACATGTAACATTCACATGCACATTGTCAACTTAAAAAAAAAAAAAAAAATGCTTAGCCGCAACTATTTTAATACGTTAAAAAATACTTCATTTAATGACAAACTTTGCGATTAAAGTTACCAAATATTATTTTTAGAATTTTTGGTGGGAAACGAATTTCAGTAAATATATCGAAAACTCCGTCCACATAGTTCAGGCTATTAATGGTTTAATTCATACATATACAATGTTATTATCTTTGCAGATTTCATAAAAAAAAACGTATTATTATTCATTTTGGGTGTTTTATAACGAGGTTCGTACGCTTTTACCACAATTTTTTAATACAAAATTTCTATTTAATATTTAAATAGAAGAAATTGCAAAACTTGTAATACTTTTCTGCATTTAAATAAGGCGAAAAATTCTATTAAAATTTTGTGGTAAAAGACTACAAACCCTATATAAATATATGTCATATTTTTTACTTTGTTTAAAGGTTTGAAGTTCTAAACTTTTAATTATAGTTTGTATTTAGATTAACATTGAAAAAAAAATACAAATTTATACCATTACAAACTTATTGAATAATTTTCTAAGCATTATTTACCAATAAAAATCAGCGAAAGTTATTTATTCCCATTGCATATTTGTTAGACATTGTTAATAACATATGCAAAATCACTATACACGTTTTGTCTGGTATTTTCAATTCATTCAAATATTATTCAATCTGTTAGCGGGTAACTTTCGTCAATTTTGAATTTTACATTAATTAACACTGAAATATTAAATAAATCTTGAAAACGCATACTGTTTTGCTTATAAATTGGTAGATATATATTGTTATTTATAAAAAAAGATTTTGTTAAAAAGTTATTATTTATGAAAAATTTGAAAGTTCTCATACAGTTTTAATATTTATCATTATAGTTGAATTCGAGTTTATTTAATGGAATTAAGATTTAAATTCCGTTTGTTACATTCTTAAATACGATCATTCGTTTTATATACGATGTAAAATCACATTCGCCGACACCACGGGATAGAATGAGGCAATTTCACATACTTCTAGCACTCATTTTGAAAAGTTTTTTTTCTTATTCAATCACTGTAATTAACCCCCCTTAAGCACCATATTCAATTTAGTGAGACTATGCTGAATACCAGCTAGATTAAATTTCGTCAAAAGTACAGTGACCTCTCACTTATACATGATACACAGAAATTACTTTTCTGCACCAGTTTTTTTTAAGGTAATTTTCGGTCTTATTAAATCGCAGAATTTATAAATCGAACTTTACTGTTTTAAAATAGTGGTATGAAAAAGTAATTACTGAACATCGCGTATAAGTGAGAGGTCACTCTAGTTTATGTCATTATTTTTAATTACAGTAACGTAGGGAGATGAAATAAAGGTTTATTTATATTATACAAACAAAAATAAGATTCAAAGTTCCAATCTTCATCGATTTATTCAAAATTATCATCACTATTGTCTATGTGATCATCAAAATTACGAACATAATCTCTGTCCGTGTCTGACATAATTATTCTATAAAGTCACTATCAGAGATACAAACGATAGCGAAACTTTCCAGTTTACGAAAGACAACTGAATAAAAACTAGTACAGGGTTCGTACGCATTTACCACAAATTTTTAATGGAATTTTTCGCCTTATTTAAATGCAGAAATGTACTACAAATCCTTGAATTAACAAGGCGTCTACAATTTCTATTATTTAAATATTAAATCAAAACTTTCTATTAAAAAATTGTGGTAAAAGCGTACAAACCATGCAGTAGTGTAAGTTTGCCTGGCGGTGACGGGGCCTGCCGCCGCCTATGTGTGATATTCAGTTTGATTGTGCCAATTATACGGCTGCAACAAGTTACAAGTTTTTAGGATGTGTTTGCATGAGCAGTACGAGAAACGGCTATCTTTTATTTCATGTATTAAGTTCAAATATTGTGTTAACCCTATAATGTCCATGGTGGCATATATGCTACCATCACTGTTTCCAATTAAGTAGATTTTTTAATTCAGATATTCCGTACTCATTCCAGAAATTTAAAATATCAATATTTGTTTCATTTAATAACAGTAAGCGAAAACAGTTTATCATTTCAAGAGAATTCCCAGTTGCAAGCAACTGCACTCCCTGTTTGTGAGTAGTTGTGTGTCACATCTTACAGCAGGGTTCATACGGGTCCTGGAATTTTAAGACCAGGAAATTCTTCTGTACCAGTATTTTCATATAGATAATCTCTTCTTAAATAAGGTCAAATTTCACACGTTTGAATTTGATGTATTTTTTAAGAAAAATATGCTGGTATATCACCTGGAAAATAACGGTACCCGTACGAACCCTGTACAGGAGCCCTGCAAAAAAAAGTATAAAAGTAGCAAAAATGCACTGAAAAAGAAAAAGTAGCTACGGATTATATCGTCAAATTTAACAGCCAATCCGAAATTAGTAAGCTAGCCAATCAAGATTAGCTTGCGTAAGGCAGCCAAGCATAAATTACTTGTGATTTAAGATCGAAAGAGAATGATAATAATGAGTAGACTGAGCGAATTGAATAAAAAGGGAAAATTTTGAATAGAAACAAGTGGAAACAATTTGGAAATTGTACGTCAAACGTTACAAACTAGGTGCGTTCGTACAATAGTTAGTTATATAAATATTCAGATCTTGATGATTTTTAGGTGCGTTCGTAATTATATAAATACGTAGCACCTATAGTCGTCGTTTGGTCCGTCCGTCTGTCCGTCCGTCTGTCTGTCTGTCTGTCCGTCTGTCTGTCCGTCCGTCTGTCTGTCTGTCCGTATATAACAACGCAAAAACTACCCAACCAAATGGTTTGCAATTTAAAATATATTATCTTTGCAGAATTTTGTCGAGACATTTCAAATTTTATTAAAATCAAATCAAAACTTTAGGAGATATTAATAAAAATATTTATTAAGAAATTTGAATTTTTTTTTTTTAAATCGGTGCTTTTTTGTTATAGGAGCTTCCGAAGTTTAATCGTCAAGCGAGCGAGATACTTATTTTAATACAGAAATTAATCTGCAGACGATATAATTCATTTCACAGAATTAAAAATCATCAAGATCTGAATATTTATATAACTAGCTGATACATATATATCTGAATATTTATATAACTAGTTAAGATATTTGTATGAACAGTGTCATAAAATATATACTTAACTAGCTGTTTAACCCGTTCTACGCACGGGATATCATGAATTTAATTCTAAAACGTGCGTACGAACGCACGTCGTTTGTAACGTTTGACGTACAATTTCCAACTTGTTAATTCTGTAAAATGAATTATATTGTCTGCAGAATAATTTCTGTCATAAAATAAGTATCTCGGTCGCTTGATGATTAAACTTCGAAAGCTCCTATAAAAAGAAAGCACCGATTTAAAAAAAAATCAAATTTCTTAATAAATGTTTTTATTAATATTTTCTAAAGTTTTGATTCGATTTTTAAAAAAATAGAAATGTCTCGACAAAATTCTGAAAAGATAATATATCTTAAATTTCAAACCATTCTGTTGGATAGTTTATGCGTTGTTACATGCGGACAGACGGACCAGACGACTACAATAGGTGCTACGTATTTATATAATTACGAACGCACCTAAAAAGATGAGAAAGATACGTTTAACTGTTATAAAACAAGATTTGTTCGCTAAAAAGTAAAGTGAAGCAAAAGATCGTAAAGATACTCCAATTTTTTTTAAAAAGGCTGATTTCATTGCCATACACTTAAATATAGTTAAGTAAAGTTTAATATAAGTATAAAAGTATTCCGCCATTAAATAAAACTAAATTTATTAATAAATTTTTCTGGTATGAATTCAGATTTTCTGAATTACGGAATTTCTAGAACCTATCCTACCATGGGAATTATAGGGTTAAAGATCAACGTTGTATTATAGATCCTTTACCTGTAAAGTCTAGTTAAACGTCCATTGATAAATTTAAATTCCAATGAAAGAACTACCAAACACAAAGAAAAATATTGATTTTTGTTCTAGAGTTTTGCAGCCTAGTTTGTTATCAAGATGTACTTAATTTATTTTTATGATAAAGGACCATAAATAGATTTAAAAAAATAGAAAACTGTCTAGGAAAATTACTTTTCCATTAGAAAATTCATTAAAGATATTATGGATAATCGAAAAAAATGACGGGATATTATCGATCACCAATGCATCTGCGACGGTCATTAAAAAAATACCGCTTTGTTATTAATGTAAGCACTTGTAAAAAATGCATTATTTCTTTTAAGCAAGAACGAAAAATCATGCGTCAAGTATGTATTATGAAACACATATAGAAAACTGTAACAGTTAAATAAGATGAAAGAAGATACGTATATAAACAGTTTAGTAAACAAAAAAAGAATTAAATTAAATTTTCGCCATTAGATGAAAATGCACTCGAATTCTTTTGCACCGCCCTGTATGTTATCAAAAGACTTTTGTACACACCATATATTAAGCTGCAATTTAACTGAGGTAAAAAAACGCATAACACAACCTAAAACACATTTCGGCAGTTAGCTACCATAAACGGCCCTGTATCTTGTTCTTTGCGTATATGAATGTATATGCATTTATTTATATCCCACAAACTTCTATTAGTACACTAAATATAGCTCAGCAGGAAAATGCATAACACAATGAAAAACTGACCACTAAGCAATGTTGTTACATATCCCCTTAGGCCAGCAGGGCTAGACCAGTACAATGATATTATACACCCTAAGGAAATCCAGAACCATCAAGGTATCATCAGCAAGATCCTGCTTAGAGAGGCCCAGGCACCCAAGGATATGATCAGGGGAGGCCTGCTCAGTGGAACACTTGGTGCATACTTTGAATTTTGATCTTTGAAGGAGTGGTGTTTTGAGACCTATAGTTACAAAGGCTGTTTATTCACAGAAATACATACATGACTTTGCCAATTACATAAATCTTCTTAGACGAGATAGCACAAGGAAATTTACAGCACCAGAGAGTTACAACTGGGAGCTCCACAAAGTGCGTGCAATGGACCTGGCGGGAGTCGAACCTGCCGGCTTGATTCCTACGAGAGATTAGCGGAATGGTTCCTTAACCACTCGGCTACGGAGGCCCCACTTGGTGCATATTTCAAAGCACATGGTGTCCTCAGAAAATTTCATAGTTCTTAGTGCCCACTACGAAAGCGAGCAAGAGTGGTTTGTTCCTGCCTGTTATAACCAAGAGCAATTGATCCTCCCGGTCAAATACTCTGGTACCAGTGGTGCTATGCCATAAAGTGATAATTTTTAGAACTACGGTAAATAAATTCTTCTTCTAATTTTATTCTTAAAATTCACTTTAAGACTTCATGATAATAAAAGAAAGGTAGAGAAAGTTTGTCCTACCTTTTGAATCCGCGAAGGTGTAGTAAGTGTATCCAATTTTACTATAAATCCAATGGCACTATTTAATAACTTCTTTCGATCACTGATGAAAATAAAAAAAACATCTTCTCTAAATAAAGTATTGCTTCATTGTATAATTTCTAAGTTAATTATTTAATTACTGTTGAAGAAAAAGAAAGATTAATTTTACATTATAAAATTTACATCACACTATAAAAAGTTAAAACATTTAATTTAATAGAATTGTTCAGCAGGTCTGCATTAAATAAAAGTTACTCAGAGACTGAAGTATTAGTTCTTGGATGAGAGAAAAAAACACAGTCAAGTCTACGTCATTTAGCCTTGAACTCTTGAGTTTACACGTGTAAGTTCTTTAATGAGAATCTCACAGAAAACAGAAAAGTACTTTGTCAGCGCACACGTGTTTCGTTTCACCAGCTTGAAGTCGGATGGATGAATATTCAGGCTCACATTTATAGATGAAATGTTTATATCAGAAATCACTCTTCTAACACCCCTGCTTGATTTCTGAAGAATAAATGTTCTTGAGATTTAAACCTGTTCTGTGTTTTGTAAAGTCAGGTTTGGGAAGGGGCTTCGTTAGAATGTCAGCTGTCATAGTTTTGGTTGGGCAATATTGTAGTTCAATTATTCCCTTTTCCTTAAGATCTTTTATACTGTTGTATTTTATATCGATATGTTTTGTTTTCGAATGATGTTTATAATTTTTAACCATGTTTATACAAGCTTGATTATCTTCGAATAAAGTTATGGGCAAATTTTGTTGTAGATCAAGGTCCTTTAGAAGATTGATAATCCAAACTGTCTCTTGTGCTGAAGTTGCTGCTGAGATGTATTCAGCCTCAGCGGATGATAAGGCAACTGAATTTTGTTTCTTAGTTGACCAGGAAATTGGTGTATTTCCTAATTTACATAAAATTCCCGTTGTTGATTTACGGTCATTTTTATCCCCTGCCCAATCGGAGTCAGCATATGTTGTTAGTATTGGCTCATTTTCTTTACTAATAATTAGTTTTAGTTCTTGTGTTGTTTTTAAATATCTAATAACCCGCTTTACTGCGTTCCAATCCTTTTCTCTGGGTTTTTCGTTTCTACGACTCAAAATGTTCACAGCGGCGGCTATGTCTGGTCTAGTTATTGTAGCTATATATAACAATGTTCCGATAGCTTGCCTATATTTACTGTTATTAGAAAGTAAATTTTCCTCATCAATTATGTTTAAGTACCCGGGTTCCATCGGAGTATCACAGGGTTTCGCTTCCTTTAAATCGAATTTTTCGATCAGTTCTTTTATTTTGTTTCTTTGATCAAGTGCGAAATTTCCTTCTTTACTTCTTTTTATGTTTATCCCCAGATAATAATTTACAAGTCCTAAATTTTTGACTTCATATTCCTTTTTTAGTTGTTCTATTATTTCATTTATTTCTTTAGTTTCCCCTGAAATTAATAAATCATCAACATATATAATGATGTATGTTGTACTTTCCTTTAATTTTCGTGTGAAGAGACATGGATCGGAGGTGCTTTGCACAAAACCAAGTTTAGTTAAACTTTCTTCTAATTTAATGTTCCATGCTCGTGCGGATTGCTTCAATCCGTAAATTGATTTTTTTAGTTTGCAAATTTTATTTTCCTCTCCCGGTATTACATGCCCTTCTGGTTGTGACATATAAACTTCCTCTTCTAAATTTCCGTGGAGGAATGCAGTCTTAATATCTATATGATTAACATCTAAATTTTTATACGCTGCACATGCTAGAAACGCTCTTATAGTTGTATACGTTACTACTGGAGCGAAGGTTTCAAAATAATCGCTTCCGTATTTTTGAGAAAAACCTTTGGCTACAAGACGTGCCTTATATTTTTCTATTTCATTATTTTCATTATATTTTTTTGTGAATACCCATTTATTCCCAATTACTTTTATTCCAGGTGGTGGATCAATTAGTTCCCATGTTTTGTTTTTTCTTAATGAATTAATTTCTTCATTAGTTGCTTCGTACCATTTGTTTCTATCATATGGGTTTTCGATTTTCGCTATATCTTTCCACTCTGTTGGTTCAATATTTTCTTTTTGTATTTTAGTAATATAAGAGAATCTATCGGGTGGAACTCCCCTATTTGATCGTTGAGATCTTCTAGGTTCGTTTTCGTTTAAATTTTCCTCATTGTCTGTTTGTTTATCTTCCTGCATGTCTATAAAGAATTTTGAGGAATCTCCCCCTGCTTTTTCAGGTTGTTTCTGAACTTCTAATTCTTCTCTCATATCAATGTTTGATTTTTTTTCGTTTTCATTTGAATTAGAGTTTTCTATAAATTTAACAGTTCTCGCCCTTATTACTTTATTATTGCCAATGTAGATCCTATATCCTTTTGATCTATTATCATAACCGATAAATGTTCCTTTTATTGCTTTATCATCGAGTTTTCCTCTTTGGGATTTATCGAGATAAGCATAAGCTTTGCAGCCAAATATTTTTATGTTTGATAAATCCGGTTTTTTGTTTGTCCATAGCTGGTATGGAGTTGAATTGTGTGATTTTGTTGGTAATCTGTTTATAAGATACACAGCTGTATTTAAAGCTTCGGCCCAAAATTTATTTGGCAGCTGCGCTTCCGATAATAGGCACCTTGTCATTTCGACTAAAGTCCTATTCTTTCTTTCCGAAACACCGTTCTGAGGTGCACAATGCGGAATAGTGAACTGGTGATGAATACCTTCATATTTTAAGAATTTTTCTAATTCTTCGCTAGTGTATTCACCCCCATTGTCTGATCGGATTTCTTTAACTGTGCGACCGAATTTATTTTTCGTTATGGCTACATATTCTTTCACTTTGGTAACTACCTCACTTTTATTCGATAAAAGAAATATCATTGTGAATCTACTAAAATCATCTGTGAATGTGAGAAAATATTTCTTCCCTCCTATGCTTTCTGTTTGCATCGGACCACATACATCCGTATGCACCAGATCGATCGCCTTCTTAGCTCTGTTCTCACTCTGTTTTGGATACGGTGCATTTGTTAGTTTTCCCTTTATACAACTCTCACAAATTATGTCATGTTTGCAATTTTGAATTTCTAGACCTGTTGCTAAATTGTTGGATAAGAGTTGTTTAATTGAATTAACATTTCTATGACCTAATCTCTTATGCCAAAGCTCAATGCAGTTTTTATTCTTGCATTGTTCAGCAAAATTGACATAGATTTCTTGCTTAGGTTTATATAGGTTAATTTCATATAAATTTTCTCTCTTTTTTCCTTCTAAGAGAGTTTTTCCATTATAGGATAAGTTACAGGTGTTATTTTCAAACATGAATTCATAACCATACTTTGTGGCTTTCGTAACCGACATTAAATTTGATTGAATATCAGGGACATATAAAACGTCCTTTAAAGTTATGTCATTTGATTGTGTCCGTAATTTTATTGTACCTGTCCCGTGCGATTTTAGTGTTGTTCCGTTTGCTATCGTGACAGTATTTTTGTTGTTATTGTCAATGTCAACAAATACATTTATGTCATTACAAATATGTGAACTGCTTCCAGAATCAACAATCCAAGTAGATTTAGATTCATTATGTGCGATTAATGATAATTGCCTTTGAGACATTGTTTTTTCGTTTTGATTTTCTTCGCTTTTACTCTCTTGAATTTGTGTGTTTTTTTCTGCTTTAGTTTTCGGAGTAAAATTACTTGCTTCAAAGCATAAAGACGAATTTTGTCTGTATTTTTCATTTGTTTGGTTCTTAGAATTTTTATTCTTAAGAAACCAACAATTTTGTCGCACGTGGTTTTTCCTTTTGCAATTCGTGCAAAAAAGATTTTGTTCTTTTTTTGGATATGCCCTAGTGTTTTGTTTTTGTTTATTAAATGTTTTGTATACATTTTCATGCGATGAATTGGAGCTTTCTTGTCTCCTTTGAAATTCATCTGTTAGTTTTCCTTTTATAAATTCCGAATTTAATTCTGTCTCTGATCGGGCCTCTAATGCCGTGATCAGAGTATCATAGCTAGGTGGAAGGGAGCACAACAAAAGTGCAGATAGATGAGAGTCCTTAATCTCTTCTCCTATTGCTTTTAACCTATCAGCGGTTTCTAATATTTTAACAATATGGTCGTTCATATTACCATTTTCAACTAGTTTTATACTATATAGTTTTCTTAGCAAATATAATTTACTAGATAAATTCGCGCGCTCATGTATTGTTTTTAATGCTAACCATGTAGCTTTAGCTGATGTTTCGTTTTTTATGTAAATCAGCTGTGAGTCTTCTAAGCTTAAATTTATAATAGCCCTGGCTTTATTGTCTTTCTTCGTCCATTCGCCTGTTAAGGGGTTTGGCGGATCATCAGTTATCTGGTTGATTAAATCCTCTTTCATTAACAGCATCTCTACCTTGAACTTCCAAATCGCATAATTATTGGAGTTCAGTTTTTCTATGCTACACATTTCTTTCATATTTGAAGCCATGATGTTGTATTTTTATTAATTTTAATAATACTTTTATAGTTTCTATTGTTTAAAATATAGTTTTTTTTATTTTTCTTATTAGAGAGCGGTTTTACCGTGTTCAATCCTCAGCGCTCATAATCTGATAATTTTTAGAACTACGGTAAATAAATTCTTCTTCTAATTTTATTCTTAAAATTCACTTTAAGACTTCATGATAATAAAAGAAAGGTAGAGAAAGTTTGTCCTACCTTTTGAATCCGCGAAGGTGTAGTAAGTGTATCCAATTTTACTATAAATCCAATGGCACTATTTAATAACTTCTTTCGATCACTGATGAAAATAAAAAAAACATCTTCTCTAAATAAAGTATTGCTTCATTGTATAATTTCTAAGTTAATTATTTAATTACTGTTGAAGAAAAAGAAAGATTAATTTTACATTATAAAATTTACATCACACTATAAAAAGTTAAAACATTTAATTTAATAGAATTGTTCAGCAGGTCTGCATTAAATAAAAGTTACTCAGAGACTGAAGTATTAGTTTTTGGATGAGAGAAAAAAACACAGTCAAGTCTACGTCATTTAGCCTTGAACTCTTGAGGTTACACGTGTAAGTTCTTTAATGAGAATCTCACAGAAAACAGAAAAGTACTTTGTCAGCGCACACGTGTTTCGTTTCACCAGCTTGAAGTCGGATGGATGAATATTCAGGCTCACAATAATAGATGAAATGTTTATATCAGAAATCACTCTTCTAACAAGCAATTCACTCTCTTAGTCAATAATACTTACCGATTCCTTTGCATAACACTGTATATAATGAACAGAATTTATACACAAGGCATACAATGTAAAAATATAATTAAATTTAAAAACGCAAACCTAAGTTGAAAACTCACTTCGGGCAATTATCGCTCATAGAGTGTACTGTAACCGAATTCTTTTGTTTGTCTCTGTAAATGAACGATAAATGCAATGCATTCCATAATTTTCAGTAAGTAATTTATATTGCACTCAGTAATGAATATAAATTTTATAATGTTTAAAATAGCGTAACATCAGTTAAATATACTACTTCAAACGATTTTTTCCCCGTAGGATTATGTAACAAAATGCTTTTGTATGACCATGTAAAAGAATAATAAGTGTTTTTCATCCCATGTTCTACAGAAAGCATCTTTTAGTGCATTTTATAAATACATGTCAATTTCATTATGTTTCAAATGGTGTAACGACCCTGTAAGAGAATAATAAATGTTTTTCATGCCCTGTTTTACAGAAAGTTTCTTTCAGTCCACTTTATAAATGCATGTCAATTTTATTATGTTTGAAATGGTGTAACGAGCCTGTAAAATAATAATAAATGTTTTTCATGCCATGTTTTACAGAAAGTATCTTTCAGTCCACTTTATAAATGCATGTCAATTTTATTATGTTTGAAATGGTGTAACGAGCCTGTAAAATAATAATAAATGTTTTTCATCCCATGTTCTACAGAAAGTATCTTTTAGTGCACTTTATAAATGCATGTCAATTTCATTATGTTTCAAATGGTGTAACGACCCTGTAAGAGAATAATAAATGTTTTTCATGCCATGTTTTACAGAAAGTATCTTTCAGTCCACTTTATAAATGCATGTCAATTTTATTATGTTTAAAATGGTGTAACGAGCCTGTAAAATAATAATAAATGTTTTTCATGCCATGTTTTACAGAAAGTATCTTTCAGTCTACTTTATAAATGCATGTCAATTTTATTATGTTTGAAATGGTGTAACGAGCCTGTAAAATAATAATAAATGTTTTTCATCCCATGTTCTACAGAAAGCATCTTTTAGTGCACTTTATAAATACATGTCAATTTCATTATGTTTGAAATGCTGTAACATAATCAAAACACACCGCAAACAATTTTTTCCCATTGACCGTAATGTAACGGAATACTTTGACTATCCCTGTAAATGAATTATAAATGCTACATGCTATATTTTTATTAGCAATCGTGCTATAGTTAGCGACAATAATATAAAATTTACATGGCAATCCGGTATATATTTACAAGAGTTAGATTGTGGAAAGACGAACCAAAGGACAGACGGCCAGAGAAACTGACGTCATAAATACTTTTCAACTATATTGGAAAATGTGAAAAATATATTATTTATAGTGCGTCAGGACATGTAACTGATATATGATATTTGCTTTTAGGTTTTACTACCACGAAAGATACATGTGAGTTTCTTATCTCAATAATTAATTTTTTGCTCTTTTCGTTACGATTAAATGCATTTTTTAAATGTCCATATTTCATCCAGACTTTTCTATATTTCAAATACTTTTGACGCATCATCATTAGCCTAGATGGAAAAGTTCTAAAACGCACTTCAAAATTCATTTTATTGCATCGATTTGATTTCGCTAAAATCGATATTTTCGAATCCTAAAACTTAATATAGATAAACTTAACCACACCCACAGTGTTGCCAGTTGGATGGGTTTTGTTTTATTCAGATTGATTGGTTTCTAACATTTGTTGAAATACTAATATTCCTCTTACCGTATTTACTCATATATAATACACAACCCCATTTTTATTGGGAAAACGAAAAAAAATATGTATCGTGTATAATACGAGAAGTATTTTTTTAACAGCTGAAAGTTCATGAATTTGAAGAAAAATCGATTGGATCATCTAGAAAGTTCTGGGGTTCTGTTGTTGGAAAGTTCTCTTGTTGTGATAATGTTGAAATGATTGATTTTCACCAGAATTTACTAACAAATTTATTTCAAAAAGTCCTTCCGGCCTATACTGGGAGGAAAAGGTAGCTTTCCTATATCTTAGTTTTAAAATTTTAGCTAATTTGACTCGAAACAGCAAGCTAAAATGCAAAGAACCCGATTACTGAAGATTCGCTAATACTGAATTTGAATAAGAAATTTGCCAAATTAGTCAACCATATCCAAGTTGGCTCATTTATGCATTTTTTTTTTACTTACCACATTTCAATATTAAAGGAAATTATGTTTTATTTTAACACTTAACACTTTTGCCCGAGCTGCGCTCGGGCAAGAAGGGCTTGCTTACTTCGTTACTAAAAGCTTTCGTTTATCACTAATTTTTAATTGTGATTTTCTCTATATTAATTGGCAGACATTTTTTAATTATATAAAGCAAAAATTTAATTTCGTAAAAGTGATGTTTTGTCCCTATATTTAGTTTATTGTAACAAAAATAAACAAACAAATAAAAAAACGAAACAGTTAAAGGGGTCATGAACTGAGTTACTAAAATAATATAATTTCCATCCTAGAAGTGGTAATTCGTTGTCTTTGTGAGAGCACATGATGTTTCATATATTAAGTTGATGGAAAATTCCTGTCGTATTTTAATACATAATTTTAGTACATTTAATACTTGATGATTTTATTATACCTGTTTTCTCTGACTCATCATCTATTCCCTTATTTTTCTACGAAATTATTCTTTTTAATGCTTTTCTACTCATTTTTCTATTTTTCCTCCTCTCGCACTCTTAAATTGCAAATTAAATCTGATTGGCTCCTTTTCCCAAGCTAATCTTGACTGGCTATCTTACTAATTTCGGATAGGCTGTTGAACTTGACGGTGAAATCCTCCTGCATTTCTTTCATTTTACAGTACATTTTTGCTACTTTGCTACTTTTTTATAGCTCCTTTAAGATGTGATACACAAAGGAATAGATGTGTTACACTCACGCACCGATCTTTGGCGATTTTTTGATTAGTGCGAATTCTAAGACCTTGCCAAAGTAATAACTTAATACAATAGCCAGATTACCATTAAAAGAAACAATCCCCAAAATTTGGTGACTTTTTCCTTTTTATTACCGATTTAAAAAAACAACAACAAAAAAACGTGACTGTAAGACATCATAGCCTGCACAAATACTCATATACAAGGAGTGGAGTTGTTAGCAACTGGGAATCTTCTTGAAACGATCTAACATACTTTTTCTCTAACTAATCGCATTAAATTCCTCTAAAAAAATGTTATAGTAATCTGTACAAAGTTCTCAATGATATCGTATATGAACTACCTGATTACGACGTTTATAGCCCTTCTAAACGTAAAAGATCTCGCTATACTACTATTTTACAAGCATAATTTTTCTTCTGCTAATACGTTTTGTTTTTGTCTTTAAAAGTTTGAAATATTATTAAAAAAATCTATTTAAATGTATTTCCTATCCTTTTTCTTATACTAACTGTAATTCAAACTATATTTTTGTGTATGACACTATAAACTGCCTTCTTTTAAAGGTGTAGATTTACGCTCTTTTCTTGCTTTTCCTTTCCTTTTTGCGAACGCTTCTCCATTGGAAACAGTTAAACATCTTTCCTCTTCAGTTTTTTACTTATTTTTCTACGTAAGTCTTATATGTTAATGCTTTTTTACACATTTTTTTCATTTTCTTCTCTTTCTGACACACTGTCAGCGAAGCCCCACCTCCTCTACTGTCAGTTAAATTTGATTGGATGGCTACTCTCTCGTGATTGGCTGATGAAGCTATCAGTCCAATCCCTTACTTTACATTTTTATTGTAGTACAAATGTCCTACAGTTATACTTTTTTCCCTGGTTCCTCTATGATGTGATATACATTTACTCATATACAGGGAGTAGAGTTGATTGCAATTGGGAAACCCACTAACACATTAAACTGTAGGATAAAATGTATTAAAATTAAGTATTAAAGTACAGCAGAACTTTTGCATCAACCTAATAGTTTTTGGAAATTTCCAGTGTTTAACGAGCACCCACACAGCCCGAAAGTTCTGGAAAAAAGAGCAAAAGTAAATACGGTTTTCAATAACAGATTGAATTTTACTATTTCCAAAAAGTGGTAAAAATTGAACAATCAGAATTTTAAAAAAAGGCCCTGCTAACTCACCCTCACAACACTTGTCAGGAGTTTCCAAACAAAAAATGTTAGCTTTGTAACATGATATGTGATCCAATCGTTACCAGGGTCAAATCCACAATGAAATAATAAGGTTGTTTTGTACAGGAACATTTTACTTAATAATTAATATCAAATAAACGGAATAAGTTTCAATTTATTAATCTATTTATGGCCGAGGATACGTATACAATCATTTACTTCGTTTTTTTTTTTTTTTTTTTTTTTACTTCGCTGAATTATTTTATTTGAGTTTTATGTAGTGTTGCCAAATATGCTGGTTTTTTATTCAAAAATTCGGAATTCATATCAGAAAATTTTGAACAGTTATTGTGATTTATTTTAATAATTGAAATTATATATCAATTTTATTTTTAATGTTCCTCAGTACTTTTTAAAACTACAGCTATACTTTTTTATCCATAACGTAAATTAACTATTTTACTAGTATTATGAATCTGTAGAACTTTATTTTTTCTCTTTACTTAATTTATATATATATTTTTTAATTTTAATAATTTCTATTTCAGTTATCTAAATATCCTTAATTTTTACTTTAACTCTATATGTAGTTTCATAACTACAGTTATACTCTTGCCCAACAGCTCATTTTATAGCAAGACATTCAATCCATAGAATGGACGTTAAGTTGATAGCAACTAGAAAGCCCCTCTATGCTGCTTCACTGTTCGGCGATATTATTGTATAAAACGATAACTAATCACACTTTTTGATGACGATGATTTCTGAATCAAAAATCCGCAAAATTTGGAAACACTGGTTGTTTGATGATTTCTCTCTTTTAAAGGCATCTTGAGAAAAACAATAAAACTGCTTTTCTAAACTTAACTGCAACACTCAATGAACTGGAATGGAACAAATAAAGGTCTTTTCAGATTTACTATGGATGATTTTCAAAAATTAATTTCGATTCATTTAGATAGCAAAAAAATCACCCGTTAACGTTGCTCATTTGACGTCAAAACATGACATTATACATGTATAAAAAACAATGGGAGCATCTGCATCCAGTTAATTTTAAAGTATATCGCTTAACCTTTTGAATCTCGCAATAGCCGAAATAATCCCAATACTCTGAAACCCACAATAGCCCAGGATAGCTGAAAGGATTTTCCGTCCCCTTAAATGGGTTGGGTAGCTGTCAATGGGGTGGTCTCTCTCAGTGATGGATGGGGTAATGTGTTGGCATTTCTGGACAGTACAGAAAGAAAAACAAGATTTTTTTCAGTAACTGGAGCCATGATAAATAGAGGGGTGTAACCCTGTCGAAATTTGAATAAAGTGAGAAGACAGTAAGGTTATTTCCACTACTTACCTAGTGAAAAGGGGGGGGGAAGCGAATATTTTGGCCATTTTGTTGTGATTCTAAGGTCATTCCGTTTTTAAAGCTTGGGATTTAAAGAGTTAAAGTAGTGGATTGGGCCAGAGGATACTATACGACCCATAAAATGTCTTGATTAAAATGGAATATAATTCGCAAAAATCTTGCAAATTCACAAAATACATGCCATATAAAAATTGAGAAAGAAATTGAGTTTTTTAATTTTTTTCTCTCTTTGGCGTAAAACAACAAGAACAACAACAAAAAAATCCTTAATATTGTAGCTCTTTTATTGCTCTTAAAAGACATGAACAAGGATCAATATATACTTTTTAGTTGATACGATAAAAGCAATTGAAAATGTTCCAGTCACTTGTTCATTACATCAAAAATGGGTTAAATATAACATCTAATTTTTAATAGGTATATTAAATTTCTCGATTATGCTAAATGTAATCAGAGAATATTTTAGTGTCACCACGTATATATCTTACACATCATTATTAATTTATGGGCACAGGAACTGTGTCGAAAAGATCAAAAACATCACCAATGAAAAATCATACGACGTTCATAATATATCTGAAATCTTTAAATACTATAATTAATCTTTAATTTAGATGCGAAATGGAAATCGCCTGCAGTTTTGAACACATTGAAATTATTATTAATTTAAACAGGTAGCTGCGAGGAATTTCAATTTAAAATGTACAGATGGGAAAATAGAAATATTTCACGTAAACCGCATTTTCAAATTATAAAAACACACATAATGTGGAATTGGGTTGGGTTTTTTTGTACGTCTTGCCTAAAGTATATATACTTAAGTACAGAAAAATAAAAGTTACATGTTCAACAATAATCTTTTAATTTTAATTTTAAAAATTCATTATCCTAATACGTGAACATGCCTGCCAACTTTCAACTAAACTTCCGTACCATGTGAGTTAATTTGATCTAAGTTAAAGACGTTTCTAACCAGAAAATATAGCTCAGAAATTAATATATATTTAATTTCGTGTTCTTACATGCAATGTATTGGAATATATTCTTTTAAAAAATTGTGGATTGTAACGTGTTCAATCTCGGTTAAATTGACCAACATTGTATAGAAGTTTAGTTCGAGGTTTGCAGGTATGCGTGAATTAAAAAAATCTTTAAGTGCTGCGAGAATGATAAAATTAGACATTGTGCATATAACAGACAATTTTTGAATAAAATAGACCTAACTTACTCATCTCAAAGTTAAAACCAAAATATACACTAAAAGTATTGTTTAAAATTTATTTTAACACAAAATTTAAAAAGAAAATACGTTTTGTTTTTGTCTTTAAAATTTTAAAATTATATTAAAAAAATCTATTTAAATGTATTTCCTATCCTTTTTCTTATACTAACTGCGATTTAAACTATATTTTTATGTTTGACAATATAAACTGCCTTTTTTGAAAGGAGTACATTTACGCTCTTTTCTTGCTTTTCCTTTCCTTTTTGCGAACGATTCTCTATTGAAAACAGTTAAACATCTTTCCTCTTCAGTTTTTTTACTTATTTTTCTACGTAAGTCTTATATGTTAATGTTTTTTTACACATTTTTTCATTTTATTCTCTTCCTGACAAACTGTCAGCGAAGTCCCGCCTCCTCTACTGTCAGTTAAATTTGATTGGATGGCTACTCTCTCGTGATAGCCTGATGAAGTTATCAGTCCAATCCCTTACTTTACATTTTTATTGTAGTACAAATGTCCTACAATTATACTTTTTTCCCTGGTTCCTCTATGATGTGATATACATTTACTCATATTCAGGGAGTAGAGTTGATTGCAATTGGAAATCCCATTAACAAATTAAACTGTTTCACTGATAGCTAAAATTATCAGGTATGAAGTGTTTACCGGCATAAAATGTATTAAAATTAAGTATTAAAGTACAGCAGAACTTTTGCATCAGCCTAATAGTTTTTGATAATTTCCAGTGTTTAACGAACACCCCACAGCCCGAAAATTCTGTAAAAAAGAGCAAAAGTAAATACGGTTTTCAATAACAGATTGAAATTTACTATTTCCAAAAAGTGGTAAAAATTGAGCAATCAGAAATTTTAAAAAAGGCCCTGCTAACTCACCCTCACAACACTTGTCTGGAGTTTCCAAATAAAAAATGTTAACTTTGTAACATTATATATGATTCAATCATTACTAGGGTCAAATTCACAATGAGATAATAAGGTTGTTTTGTAATGAAAATTTTTTCTTAATAATTACTATCAAATAAACGGAATAAGTTTCAATTTATTAATCCATTTATGGCCAAGGGTACGTATACAATCAATTAATTCGTTTTTTTTTGTTTTTTTTTCTTCGCTGAATTATTTTATTTGGGTTTTATGTAGTGTTGCCAACTACGGTGGTTTTTTATTCAAAAATTCGGAATTCATATCAGAAAATTTTGAACAGTAATTGTGATTTATTTTAATCACGAATAATTGTAATTATATATATATATTATTTTTAATGTTCCTCTGTAGTTATTAAAACTACAGCTATACTTTTTATCCATAACGTAAAATAACTGTTTTACTAGTATTATGAATCTGTAGAATTAATATTTTCTCTTTACTTAATTATATATATATATATTTAATCTTAATAATTTCTATTTCAGTTACTTAAATATCCTTAATTTTTACTTTAACTCTATATGTCGTTTCATAACTACAGTTATACTATTGCCCAATGGCTCATTTTATTGCAAGACATTAAATCCATAGACTGCACGTTAGGTTGACAGCAACTAGGAAGCCCCTCTTTGCTGCTTCTCGGTTCGGCACTATTATTGTATAAAACGATAACTAATCACACTTTTTGATGACGATGATTTCTGAATCAAAATCCGCTAGATTTTGAAACACTGGTTGTTTGATGATTTCTGTCTTTTAAAGGCATCCTGCGGAAAACAATAAAACTGCCTTCCTAAACTTTACTACAGCACTCAATGTACAGGACTGGAATAAATAAAGGTCTTTTCGGAGTTACTTTGAAGGATTTTCAAAAAGTAATTTCGATTCATTTAGCTACCAAAATATCATACTTTAACGTTGCTAATTTGACATCAAAATATGACATTACATTTGTATAAAAAATATTAGGAGCATCTGCATCCAGAGTATTTTAAAGCTTATCGCTTAGTCTTGTGAATCGCGCAATAGCCGAAATAAACCCAATACTCTGAAACTCACAATAGCCCAGGATAGCTGAAAGGATTTTCCTTCCCCTTAAATGGGTTGGGGAGCTGTCAAGGGGGGTGGTCTCTCTCAGATGGATGGGGTAATGTGTTCGCATTTCTGGACAGTACAGAAAGAAAAACAAGATTTTTTTATCAGTAACTGGAGCCATGATAAATAGAGGAGTGTAACCCTGTCAAAATTTGAATAAAGTGAGAAGGCAGTAGTGTCATTTCCAGTACTTACCTAGTGAAAAAAGGGAACGAAAAAAGTGAGTATTTTGGGCTATTTTGTTGTGATTCTAAGGTCATTACGTTTAAAGAGTTAAAGTAGTGGAATGGGCCAGAAGATACCATACAACCCATAGCATGTTTTGATTAATATGGACTATAACTCACAAAAATCTTGAATGTACTCATAAATACATGCCATATAAAAATTGAGAAAGAAATAAGTTTTTAATTTTCTTTATCACTTTGGCTTAAAAAAAAAAAAAAAAAAAAAAAAAAAAAAAAAAAAAAAAAAAAAAAAACATAATATTGTAGTTCTTTTATTGCTCTTCGAAAAAATTAAATATCTCAAGGATCAATATATACTTTTTGTTGATCCGAAAACAGCAATTCAAATGTTGCAGTCACTTGTTCATTACGTCAAAAAATGGGTTAAATAAGACATCTGGTTTTTAATAGGTTTATCAGATTTGTCGATTATGCTATATGTGAACAGAGAATATATTGATCTCACCACGTATTTATGGTGCACAGGAACTTTGAGTGTGTCGAAAAGATGAAAAACATCACCAATGAAAAATCATACGTCGTTCATAATATATCTGAAATCTTTAAATACTATAATTAATCTTTAATTTAGATGCGAAATGGAAATCGCCGACAGTTTTGAATACATTCAAATATTATTAAATTAAACACGTAGCTGCAAGGAATTTCAATTTAAAATGTACAGATGGGAAAATATTCCATGATTTTCAATTAAATTAAATAGTTTACGTAAACCACATTTTCAAATTATGAAAACACACATAAGGTGAAATTGAGATTTTTTTGTACTTCCTGACTAAAGTATATATTATTAATTACAGAAAAATTAATGCTGTATGTTCAATTTTTGAATTTTAATTTGAAAAATTCATGACCCTATTAGGTGGACATACCTCTCAACTTTCAACGAATCTTCCGTACAATGTGAGTTAATTTGATCTAGGTTAAAGACGTTTCTAACCAGAAAATATTTTTCAGAAATTAATATATACTACCTGTTTATCCCGTTCTACGCACGGGAGTTCATGAATTTAATTCTAAAATAAAAATAAAAATGACAACAAACAACTTTAAAATATCTAAATAAGAAATAAGAATTCCACTGTTAAAGTGTTGAGTTGTTCAACTATTCGATTTAGAAAAATATTTTTCTACTACTATGCATTTTTAAAATGAAATTTAATTTATCATGTTGCTATGGCAGCAGACGATAAAACGATATCTTTGGAATAAGGGAATAAATCGAATAAAAAGTTTTATTAATGTTTGTGATAAAATGTTTTTCTCTATCTTTTAAAAAAGGCAATAATTAAGCGCAATTAAATAATCTCTAATTATTTGCATGCGAAGTAAAATATTTATTGTAATACCCGCTACAGCTTTTTAGTATTGCAGCGTGGCGTACGTAATATGCATATATCACATTGCAGTAAACATTTAGAACTGGTTAGAACTCGCGCGAATACGGGTTGAACATAAAAATTCGTCAAAAACATTTTTTTAAATATGTTTTGAATTTTTTGCCCCAATCATTCATGGGCCCCCTATCAGCAATCCGTGTGTCAAATTTCGTAGCTCTGCGCCCTGTCGTTCCCGAATTTTCAGGTTACATAGATCACGGATAGATACGCGCACGGATTTTAATAGGATAGATACGCGCACGGATCACAAATTCTCAACAAAAAATCACTAACTTTGACTGTTGGTATGCATCAACTGAATACGGGCTCTGTACTTTTATTGGGAACATAAATTTATTTTTTACGAAAACTGTTATTCTAAAATAGCGGTATTATCTATAAACAGCTAGCTATTTAATCCGTTCTACGCACGGGAATTCATGAATTTAATTCTAAAACCAAAATTAAAAATAAAAATCAGTACAACCAAACTAAAGTTTCTGAAAATAAAAATTTGTTACGAAACATAAATTGAACATAATTTGTTGTTTGAACATAAATTTAATTTTTACGAAAACCCTTATTCTAAAATAGCGGTATTATCTATATAAAACAACGATTAAACGTTACGGGTGAAGTTAAAAATGTTAAATTTGTTAAATGTAATTAGTTCTGTTGAAATCAGAGCAGTAGATTTGGATTTATTAATAAGGAGGGATTTATTAATGAAAAAGCCGCCGCCAGGTGGCACACGATCAAGTTAAAAAATGTGATATTTAATTAAAAGTCGTTTACCCCTACCCTTCCCCCTTTCCCATCCCCGAAAATTTAACAAATAATCTGTTAAATAAAGTTTTTTGTATTAATATTCTCTATCCTACTAATATATGTCATGTAAAAAACTAAATCCAACTAATTATCATTCATTAAGTCGATAAAATCCCTTAAAATTAAGTTTTAATTAGTTAATAATTAAGTTGATTGTCTACATGTCATATAATCTCTGATCCATCGATTTTAAACGCACGACTCGCAATTGCAATAATCCCTACCTTGTTTTATTTAATGACTTCTGCGGAGATTTTATACAACCAACCAACCGAAGATAAAAAAGCTTATTTTTGATGAGATCTCTTTGTGGATAGATTTTAATTAATATTTAATCTATCAAAAATTTATTTAAAATTTTCGAATTTTTTGCCCCAATCGTTCATGGACCCCCTACTAACTACCCGTGTGCAGAAGTTCGTAGCCCTGCGCCCTGTGGTTTTCGAGTTTTTGAGGTTACATAGATACGCGCACGGATTTTAATGGTATAGATTTAGTTTCATGTTCTTACATGGAACCTATTCCAATTCATTTCCTTAAAAATATTCTCTTTTGAAACGTGTTTAGCCTCGGTTAACTTAACCTACATTGTACGGAAGTTTAGTTAGAGGTTGGCAGGTATGTATGAATTAAAATCTTTAAGCGCTGCGAGAATGATAAAATTAGACATTATGCGTATCAAAAAAGATTTTTGGCTAAAATAGAATCATAACATACGCATCTCTATATATATACACAAAACAGACACAAAAACTATTGTTTAAAATTTAATTTTAGCACAAAATTTAAAAAAAATTAATTTTTCAAAAAAAATCAAATTTTTAAGTAAAATAAAAGGGGAATTTTTTGGTTTTAGCATGTAGATCATGTACGAACACACATGTGGTTAATTTTGTAAACTGTAACTTATATCGTTTGAAAGTAACAGTGTGCGCAAACTCATAATGTACTAATCAAAGAAAACACATCTTAAACTTTTAATATCCACTTACTTTTCAATTATACTTAATAACTGTTATCAATAAGAGTATAACAGTTTGAAAAGTAAGAGTATAATTGAACTTTCATTCTTACTTTTCAATTATACTCTATAAATTATTATAAATCAAACAATTCTGCAGATTTTTGAACGCGGTTTCTTGCATATTTTTCAAAAATGTTCAGATATTCCGAATAAATCAATAAAACGTGATTCTTTGAAAGTTTAAATGCCCTGTACCCCCATAGCTGGTTACTTTAAACACATACTTCAAAATTAAATTCAATCAAGTTTGAATTGCTTGATGTATTTAAACTGATATTATTCAATTCGAAAGATGTAGGGAAACTTCAGGTATTATGGAATACCATTTAAATTTGAGGCAATATCACAGTCTGATAATGTTTAAAACCCAAACACCGAATACAATCACAAACTGCAATTATCTGTAATTACCTATTTGTAGATACCGAGTGTTTCAAAAATGACTGATGGATTTTAAAATAAGTTAACTTGCAAACGGTGACAGATATTACAAAAATTCTTGAAAGAGGGTTATGTATGATTTCAAGAGTTTTTTTTATTGAGATTCTTGATTTTAGTTCGAATTTCAAACGATAGATGGCGCTGACAGCGATTGGCACTCAGTCGAAGTCGAAACTGACGCCACTCAGCATTGATGCACGGCCCCCTGAAAACTAGACCTGCACTGCACGCTGATAAAAATGGCCGCTGTAACATAAATGTTTCCATTATTCCCCAAAATTCCGGGTTTATTCCCAAAAATTCCCGGGTTTATTCCCAAAAATTCCCGGGTTTATTCCCGTCGCTCAAAAACTGCGGGTTTTTTGCAACTCTATATCTAGGTAGTCAGTTAATATAGTTCAGATTTTACGCACAAATCACAACATAAGGATAGGTTTCTGAGCCAGTACACTTAACCCTTTAATTCCCCTGGTAGAATACGTTCTAGAAGTTCCATAATTCAGAAAATCTGAATTTATACCAGAAAATTTCAAAAATAAATTTAGCTTCATTTAATGACAAAATGTTTGTTACTAAATGAAGTAAATATTGCTACTTTAACTTTCTGAAGTGAATACGGAATATCTGAATTAACACGTTGACGGACAGTAGGAACAAGTGAAGTTCGAAAATTGATACTATATGTTTTTTGCAATTTTTAGAATATTAGAAGTATAGTTTTACTCTTTCTGCTTAAATAAACTTAATTTTGATGAATTCAGCATCTTTAATTAGGTTGCACTACTCCCTTCACAACCACGTCAAGGTGGCTAGTGGTCAGGGAAAAATACAGTAAAAAAATGATAAACACCAGTATATTCTCATAGAAACATTTATGTTCAGTATTCGATCAAATAATCAATTTGAATTTTTCTATAAGAATATATTGGTAATTATCATTTTTTTACTGTATTTTTCCCTGACCACTAGCCACCCTGCACCTGCATACTAAAGCTGCAACTCGTATAACAGGTGGAAAACGAACTTTAAGCTAAAAAATTGTTTCCAAAACATGACACTGGGCTTCTACTTGTACGCCGGTAAATACACATTTGTGCTGCTATAGCCGTAGTGTCTAAAAACGACCGTTTCGTTTTGGGTGGCTATAGGCGTCATGCCACATTGTAAACTTTGCTTTGACGGCTATAGCCGCAAGTGTCCGTCAACGTGTTAAAAAATCTATTTAACACGTTCACTGCCGGGTTAAAATTACTGGAATTTTATTCCATTTAGAAAGTTTAACTTCATACCAGAAAATACTGATAGCAATATTTACTTTATTTAATTACAGACATTTCGTAAATACTTAAAATAAAAATTCTTCTTTCGATATTTCTGGTACCAATTTCTAATTTTAGATTGAAAAACCACGAGTATACTCGTGGGCAGAGAATGGAATAATTGGAAACTGTGGGGCTACCATATATGATACTATGGGCTTTAGAGGATTAAAGGTATTCAACACTGGTACTCCATATAACGCGATCCCGCCAGTTTGAAAAAAAAATACCCTCTGTTTATTGTCATGAATCATGAACTAAAAAACGAGCATTACATGATAAACTGTTACTATTTGGATGTACATCCTGATTAGTTTCAATGTAAAAATATTATCTATAATAATGAATTATATATGAAATATTGAAAATTTACCTCCTGAAATTTTCCAAACACGAAAACAATTGTTTATTCACACAACAACCCCTGACGCCAACCAACCAACAACATGCTCTGAGAGGTACTCTGATAACGTTCTTAAGTTTTTTTTTTTATAATATTGCTGCTTGATAGCATGACGTTAGCAAAGAAAAACATTACAGTGTTCGTACGCTGTTACCACATTTTTTTAATACAATTTTCTAGTTTTTTTTTTTATCTATTATCGTTCATAATGTCATTTTAATATAATAATTCTTTGTACTACCCATTTCCACGGACATTATTTTATTTTCAGACACATAAACAAGCAGTGTACATGTCTAAAAGTCTTAAAATTATATACAGAATTAATTTCAACGGTAACGAAGGAAAAGCTGTTTCATATATAGGTATGACAAAAAGGTAAATTGAAGACAGAATGAAAGAACACAGACGAGATATGAACTTAAATCGACCATTGCAATAGCCAGATTAAACAACAAATCTCCAATAACAATAGACTTCAATAATGTTGAATATTTAGCCAATTATAACAATTTAAACTACTCATTACAGAGGGAAGCTATAGAAATATTTACATCAAATTCAGAAACATGTCATGATATAACCCACGCAAAAATAGATAACAGATGGCGTCATATGTTATTAGGAAAAAGCAAAATGGTAATTTTCAACAGATTGACTGACGAAGCAAAAAACATAACATCAGTGACTGAATATGTCTGAGAGCGACAGGTGAAAAATGTTTACTGTTTTACAATTTTTAACAGATTGACCAGTTTTGTGTAGATTTAAAAGTATTTTTTAAGACTTGTACACTGCTTGTTTATGTGTTTGAAAATAAAATAATGTGTGTGAAAATGGGCAGTGCAAAGAATTATTAGAATTTTCTATGTAATATTTAAACAGCATAAATTGAGGACGCCTCGTTAAATTACAGGATTTGTAATACTTTTCTGATTTAACCCTTTGAGGGGAGGTGGGATATATTATATCCAACCTTATTTTAATCCGATTCGAACCAGAAATTTTTAATAAAATTTTACTTTTTTAACTTTGACGAGAAAAGTTGAAAAATTGCTTTTCCTTATTTTGAACTAAATTCTTTCGTAAATACCGGTGTGAATTCGACGTTACAGGAACACAGTTGCTTGCCCCTGAAAGGGTTAAATGTGGAGAAAAACTCTATTATTTTTTTTTGTAAAAGCGTATGAACCCTGCATTAGTATTCTATATTACCTGACTATTCCATAATACCAGACGTTCCTCTATTTCATTTAAACTTGTCAATAGCTATCATTAATAACATCTCTTGAAACTAGACACTTACTCTAAAATTCGTTTTGATCAATAGGTTTGAGGTCATTGATTTTCTGAATATGATTTAATTGTAGTCATTACCTCATGAAAATCTCAAGCTATTTAGGTTTTTTCATTATATTGAATTGCAAGTTGGATACATAAGAAATTTCATTTTGTAATTTTAGAAAGCTGGAACTTTAAAATATTCATATGTTTAAATAATACAAATGAAAAAACTTCTATACTTTCTTCTAAAATTAATGCTGTACGTTGAAATTGATCTGGTAAATTAGGATTTAACAGCCTTGGAATTATTAATTACTGGTGAATCAAGGTAACGTTATTTATGCCAGAAAGCATTCGTTAGGCGTCTTTCATAATATATCTGAAATCTTTAAATACTATAATTAATCTTTAATTTAGATGCGAAATAGAAATCGCCTACAGTTTTGAATACATTGAAATATTATTAATTTAAACAGGTAGCTGCGAGGAATTTCAATTTAAAACATACAGATGGGAAAATATTCCATGATTTTCAATTAAATTAAATATTTCACATAAACCGTATCAGGTAATATGGGGTTTTAATAGTTTAGAAATTCTTCTGTTAATTTATTTCTTAACTTTTTGTAATTAATATTCTGATTTTCATAATTATTCTTTTATAGTAATTGAAGATGAATCTACTTTTTTTATAGATTTCATGGAATAGATAATAAAAATGCTTTTTGTGAGAATATTTTGTTTATTTGTACATATAAGCTTTAAATGTTACTTAGAGTAAAATAAAAAATGAAATATTTCTTTGGTTTTCCAAAAAAAACAAATTTATTTTGCAGCATGACATTTAAAAAATTATCGCAGAAATTAAAAAAAAAGAGAACGTGTGATTTATATCTGTACATTGGTAGAAAATGTCCAATGTCCATAATTTCCTATTTTTGTAAATGTCCACCAATCATTTCACAATAGTTATTGATAGGACTCAACAAAATATTTTAAAAAAAAGTCTAGTTTACAGTAAAAAATATTACCCTCTCCAGTTGTCAGATTTTTACCATATTTTAAATTTTGGTCTAGGTCTAATAATAGACCCCTCCAGAAAGAGAAAAGAAAGAGACTAAAATGTAAAACAAAATGTGTCCCAAAATGTGTCCCTCCCAAAATAATGAGAGAAAAAAAAATTGATACTTTTAGGTAGCTTTCAATACAAAAAAGTATAAAGCTACCTATTGCAGCCGTTCGGAGGAAAGCAGTTCCGGAAAATTTCGATATATTTTCACCGATCATGACCCCCAGACCCCAAAACCACCCTCCGTTCAAATGTTGATTTATATATATATATATATATTTCTGACCTATGTCATACGATAACGCTCGTATTTATAAATCAATTTCTATGAAACCAATTGTGTGTATTAAGCTCACCAATGTCTCGACCGAGTTCGTTGGCCAGCTTGGTCGCCATTTTGTTTCAAGATGGCGGCCATTTAAAAATTTAAAACTAAAATAAATATACAAAAAAGTTAAAATTGCAAATTTATTTTTTAATTACGTGTTAGGCCTTGATAGGAGGATTCCAGAGCATTTTCTGGTTTACCTCTATCTTAAAAAATGGCTGAGATAGAGCAGTTTGAAATTCTAGGGTGGCTGACATTTTGAAACAAAACAGCACATTAGCGCGATTACTCGCAAATTATTTTCTTTCATTGTTGTAATATTTTTCCCAATCATACGCATAAAACTATTTATTCATATCCGTTAACGCCAAATTCTCGCCAAAATTGGCGACGTTTGGCGAAATATCGCCAAATTTGGCGACCAAAATAAGTCTTCATAAATGAAGCCAATTGGCTATTGCTCAATAATTTGGCGAATTTCTTATTCAAATTCAGTATTAAGGAATCTTTTGTAACCGTTTCTTTGCATTTTAGCTTGCTGTTTTCGTGTAACATTAGCTAAAATTTAAAAACGAAGATATAGGAAAGCTACCTTTTCCTCCCGGTACAGGCCGGAAGGACTTTTTTCATTATAGAGGTTAGCCAAATTTTACAAGACTCGACATTTTTCACGAAAATATTGTTTAAAAAATTAAAAGAAATAATAATAAAAGTTGAGGGGATTGAACAAAAGTTGTGTGGATGTACGGAAATGATATTCGTTAGATAAAATACTTGTCGTGCCCTGGTCATAAGTATTGTAAAACGCGATTAGGAGCGGAAAAAGAAAAAAAAAAGAAGTAGGACCTTCAAAGCAGCAATTTAAAAGTTTTTCGTAATGTATTATTACTATCTTTAATAATTTCCACAACAATTACAAATTATCATTTATCAGAGTTTCTTGATAATTATCACTACATTTTCTATATCCACCAAAAACTTCAAAAATCATAGACATAAAGAGATAAATAAGAAAAACATGCCTAAGAAAAGCATTCGTATTTTATGAACTTTCTGCGTAAATGCAGGCATTTTATCTTAATAACTAACTCTATGCGCACAATAACGCGTTTAATTTTCAAAACATATATTCTACAAACAAGTATGAATCAAATCGTTTCCAATTTTAGTCATAAACAAGAACGAAAAATCATGCGTCAAGCATAGATTATGTAACACTTTCCAACGCTTCCAAAATAATTTTACAAATCATACCGTTTAATAAGCTAAAAGATAACATCTAAGTAATCCGAATACTTTTATTCAGCCCTGTATAGGATCTATAGATTTGTATATATACTACATAGGATGTTAAATTTTAGTTCATTTAGGAAACGCGTAGCACAGTTTAAAATTCTCCGTCTGGAGTTAAATAATACGGAAATGTGTTCGCGAAATTTTGTGCGTCCCTGTAAATGAACGATGACTGCTGTACACATACTATTCTGTAGTAAGCCTCTTGAAATACACCTTAGTGATATATATAAATTTCAATGCGTTTAAAATAGGGAAACATTATTTAAATAAACCTCAGACGATTTTTCTCCATAGACGTAATGTAACTGAATTCTTTTGACTGTCCCTGTAAAGTAACTATAAATGCTATGCACACCCTATTCCATATTAAGCTTCTTCTAATGCACCTTAGTGATATATATAAATTTTAATGCGTTTAAAATAGTGAAACATTATTTAAATAAACCGTCAATGATTTTTCCCCATAGACAGCAATGTAACGGAATTCTTTTGAGTGTCCCTGTAAAAAAACTATCAGTGCTACACACTTCCGTTGAAATAGGGAACATGCTATAGATAACGACTATAACATATAAAAATTGCAGAGCAATCCGAGCATATTTACGGGAGTTAGAGCACGGACAGACGGACAGACGGCAGACGGCCAGACGGCCATACGGCCAGACAAACCGAAGTCATAAACACTTTTCAACTAGGTTGGAAAGTGTTAAAAATACAAAAATAGACCAAAGGTAAATCTTTGTCAATATGGCTGTAAAGAAATGTTTACCTTCATTTCACCTTCGGACTTTCACTTGGCAATAGTCTTTACTAAATAAACTTATTACTTACTATCAGGCCATGCTACGTATAGAGGAAATTTTATTCTCCCAATCACTTATTTTAAATATTTATCTTCATGATAAATTTCTATTACATATGTTAAAGAAATTTATTCTGAAGATTATTGTTTAGGGATGCTGGTAAGAGCAATAAAATTTGTCCTATATGCTGCAAGCTTTACTTACAACAAAAAAATTTATGTCATTCAGATAACCATTCTATCTCTGTGTGCTATTAAACTTAATAATGGCAGAATGAATGACAGCAGCATTTGTGTTTATCAAAATCCTCGATGAACAATATTGTTGATTGTTAGAAACAACGATAGGAAACAACGGCGATTGTTAAAGGCAAACTTTGCAAACGATGGATTTATTAAAACAACTTGTTTAGAATATTCTTCTTGATAATATTGAAGCGTGTAAATACTACGTCACGAATTACACAAAGCTGGCATGGAATTAACCAAATGTTCTGATGTTCGTGACGATTAAATTGGGTATTTATGGCATATCATATTCCGTTCTTCAATTCATTATATACAACTGATGTATATAGAGAATAAATTTGAATAATAATATGTTGCGAGACAAAGATGAACAAGATTAACCCTTTTTATCAACAGAGAACCCCTTTTATCGACAGAGAATTTAAGAGCATTTAACGATATATATAAATATTCAACAACTGCTTAAGTAATTGAGGGATTTTGAATTGAAAATTTGTTCACATTCACGGACGATGCACGGTTTCATATATTAATCCCACATTTTTTGTTATTTGTTTTATATTTATTACGTATTTTTTTTAGCATAAAGCAATATAATGTGAAAATAAATAAAATTAATGAAATCCAAACTATTCATTTATTTTTATTATGAGAGTATTGTATTTCCAAATGACAAATTTGTATCTTAACGAAATACACACACGCACACACACACACACATATATATATATATATATATATATATATATATATATATATATATATATATATATATAATTAAAATGAATGACATGTGTGAAAATAAATGGAAAAAGGTGAAGAAAAAATAATTCAAAAAATGTAAAGTGAAGTGAAACCGTACCAGGATTAGAGTGATCCCAAATCGGCACTAAAACCTGGTCGAAGCCCAGCCAAAGCGACAGAAAACAACGCCAGACAAGAGGGAAGCCTATTCCACACACAAGGCATCATCACCGAGGCGAACGGCGCGAGAGTCCGCCACCACCTATGAAAGTCTAGATAACAATCCACTGCAAGGAAACTCCCGCACAAGCACCAAGAAACAACAGTGGTCACAACCAACACCCATACCGCAAAAAGCACAGATTGCCTTCACGGAGGACTATGAGTAGATGACCCGAATTATCGTGACACACATGGAAAACCCTGAAAACCATATGCGGTCACCGCGTCAAAAGATCATCGCGACCGATGGCTTGAGATTACTCGTGTAGCTTTCAAAGGGACATGGCGTAACCGTGTGCCCTAAAACTCTGCGGAACACAGAGAGATGGACGGGGATGACCACCTTCGACTGCATAATGAGTATCTGCATTCAGAATGTGTTTAATTGATTTCAAGATCTGTATTAAAAAAAACTTCAAGAAACAGCGTGTAAGAGCCAATGTTCCCGCATGAACACCGACATGATATAAGGTCCTAGTGAGAAGATCGCTAACGATAGCAGCGATCCCCCTCCTGCTGTAATGATCAAGGCAAAGATCGGCAAGCGTTAGAGCGTGAAAGTGATTTTTCCCTCACTAACTTCCACAAGAGACACTCATAGACACAATGTCTAATCGTGCCGTTCCTATCTAGCACAAGCAAGCAGGATTGCCTCTAAAGAAACGGACTTGGTGATTGCCGAAAACACCGTGTCCCTTCAGGGTACGTGCAGGGTACGACATGGAATAGGTTTGAAAATGTATTCCCTTACAGCCGTGTTGGCGTTATCCTAGATATACATAAATGAAGACAGGTTGGTACGTGTGGATAATGACCTTGATTTCATTTTGGTATCCACTAGGGTGCGCTAGAAAGAAGGCATTCAAAACGAAGGAATCATAACTGCGTAGTTGTTATCGGTTCGTGTCATTTGGATATGTATTTTTAACGCGTTAATTGTTTTTTATACATAATTGAATATGAATTATGACAGCAGCGAAGATGAGGATTATGTACCCGATACAGAAAGTGAGAGCAATGACATATCTTACTTAAACTCGCTTAATTAATTAAACTTGCTCAATTAAATTTGTTTTTTTTTTACAAAATCATCAACACATATGACATATAGCTATCATACTATAATCATTTGGCATAGCCGACACAGTTTTTATTGTCAAGTTACACAAGTTCACAAGTTCATATTGTCAGAAAGCCTTGTGGCTAGTGACATACATCTGCTAACAGCGCTAGAGAACAGGGCGTAATCATTATACATTTTCATGATTTATTGAACATTTCAATGTTAACTCGCTTAAAACTCAAACTTCTTAAAAGCTGTTTCCTAACAGATTTAATAATATTTCGGCGAACTGAAAGCGGTAGACAAATTTCATTTCAATGGGCGTATTGAAAGACTCCAGGTTAGTTATTAACGGCAAACTAATGTGTTTTGGGAATGAGTAAATATTTCTGAACTTACCGTTATCCAATTTTGTTTAACATTATTCAATAAGACTGTAATAAAACGAATTTGACTTATTTTTAATAATCTAAATTAAAACTATTATACACATTTTAAAATTGAAATTACTTTTCAAACTTTTCAACATAGTTGAAACGCGTTTATGAACTCGGCTTGTCAGACTGTCTGACGTTATGAACATTTGTCGGTTTGACTATGTTCTAACTCGTATAAATATACCCGGATTTATATGCAATTATTCTATGCTAATGGGGTTTACGATAGAATATTCGCTGTTGAAAATGAAGTATGCAGCATTCATCGTTCTTTGACAGAGATACACAAAAGAATTTCGTAACATTATGTTCTATTAATATTTCTCTGCCAAAAGTGCGTACGTGAAACCTAAATTTGAAATTATTACTCAAACTAACATTTTACGGTTTTCATATATATACATTATTTTTAAGGTCGTCGACAAGCCCATCATGCATTATATATATTTTTAACTCTAATTTTCAGATACACGTTATGATGTATTGAGTACACGAGAGAAGGATTTCTATCGACAAGTCATACGTAGGAACTTGAGTTACCCCTGGTAACTTAGTTAATAGAAAATGTTAAATATGTACAAGAATGTACGCTCGAAATTTTGATATCACACCATTTTTTTTTTTTTTTTATTTTTTTTTTTTTTGTGACAAAGTGTTCACACTGTTGTCTCTTTTTATCCCATTTGTTTAAAGCTTAGCTTTTTTCAATATTTAAAACTTACTTTTTGTAGATATATTTTCTTTAAAAAAAAAAGTTTACATAATTTAAAAAATTGGCTCACTAAAATTAACATGAACTTCCGAAGAACTTTTTTCAGCTGCTTGAAATTACAATATGTATAGATTTTCTTTATATATATAAATAATTTCATAGGGTAAGAAAAATTGGGAAACTATCTGTCTTTTTCAATTTTTTTGTTATTTAATTTTTATGATTGATAGAAATTAAATGAAAAAGTGATGAAACCGAAATAAAATAAGAATCTAGGGTTGGTCTGTTAGTTGGTTGTTCGATAATAACTTTTTCACACAACTTTTCAGGATTTTTTTGTCATTGCAAGAACCCGCGGTTAAACCAAGAATCGGTAGTGGCAACTAAAGAATCGAAGATCAGATTAAAGATCTGTGGATACACCAAATGTATCTGTAATTGGTTGTCTAAAACGCAAGGGAAGAAAAAGTATTTAATAAAAACATTTGAAATAAATAATATATTTATAAAACCATCATCTTTATATCCAATGGTTGGAGTATCATATTTGAGATTCTTTCCAATAGAGTGAAAATATGCCGGGGCCATGACTCGAACCTGGGTACTTTATTTGCCGTACCGACGCTCTCCCTACTGAGCTATTCCGACGATATTCTGGCTGGCATATTTCACTCATATTTGTTGGTCAATGCTGCAAACTGCAGCGCTAATTTCATTCATCCGAGCTACAGCTATACCAGTTTTCATGAATCTGAAATAGCATGGAATCTCCTGTATACCATGTAATTAGGTCATAATGAACAGAGTAAAGTTTTACTTTTTCATTAAGACTTTCTTTCCACTGTTCATTATGACCTAATTACATGGTTTATAGGAGTTTCCGTGCTATTTCAGATTCATCATGAAAAATGCTATAGTTATAGCTCGGATGTATGAAATTAGCGCTGCCGTTTGCACCATTGACAACAAATAAGAGTGAAATATGCCAGTAAGGATATCGTCGGGATAGCTCAGTAGGGATAGAGTTGGTACGGCAAACCAAAGTACCCATTTTCGAGTCCTGGTCCTGGCATAGTTACGCTCTGTTGGAAACTATGATACTCCAACCATTGGATATAATTTACCTAGTTGAATATACTTTCCTCTGTTCATTATGACCATCATCTTTGTTCACATCTGTATAAAATAAACAAAATGAGTGTAATGTTACTACGCTATGTTTATCCATATGTGTTTGCAAAAGTGTGAGAATACTTTTATGAAAAACCATTAAATCAATTGTCTTCGAAGTGTTATTATTAAAGCATTATATATATATATATATATATACATATCTTTGAAATAAAAAAAATAGCAAACAAATTCGTATAAAAAATGACCGAACCTCTTATTTAAAGATGGATATATTTAGATGCGATAATATTTTACATAAAGTTTTATAGTAAAAGAAAATACATAGAGAATCTTTCCAAGAAATCTAATATAAAGAATCATAAACATATATTAAAGACAGATGATAGCAAAAAATAATGAAATTACATGAAAATTTATATAAATATATATATTACATATATTGATTTAGCTTTTGCCCGCCGAAAATTAACTATACTGGGTATCTCATCGTTCGTGAGATTTGTTTATGGTATTTTCTGATTTCCTATGCCCCTTTAGTAAATTCTGACAATGAATCACAAAAATCAAAATGTTAACTAATTTGATTTAAATCTTTCATTTTCCTATCTCAATTTTAATTGGTAAGAAATTCATCTTATTCGTAGATTTCTAACTAAATCATTCAATATATTTGCCGTCCTCTTTTTGGGGAATTTACATTAGATGAGCGTTTCATCAACATTACTTGGACATGATATGAATCAATCATTCAAATACCATTAGTAATCTAACAGATAAGCTTCTATAATATTTCTAGGTCATTTGTCTACTTTTTTTTAATTTTGAGAATCATTTGCCATTATGAGTTTTCTATAATAATTAAACATTTATGTTGATCAGACTGTTCACCTATAACTTCATGAAATGTTGCCAATTGCCATTTTTAGGGTTTTGTTCATCTCACGAAACCCTATATCCCGCTTCGTTGTCTGTCTGTCACAGAGCCGATTCTCAGAAACTATGTAACTTGCAGGCATGAAAATTTGTGTAGTTATAGCTGAACACAGAGTATGAAAATCAAAATATTCAATTTTGAAAAAATCGTATTAATTTAATACAGAGAGATAAAAAACCAAAATTCCAACAGCCTTTTCTCATTAAATTTAAACATTTTTCGTTATAGCAGTTGCCAACAATTAAAAATCCTCAATAAAATTCTTTCTACAATAATTAATATTCTATCGAAAAATTTCCACGCGAAAAATGAAAACGAAATAAAAAGTTTCACCAATTGAAAAAAAGATTAATATAAAATAAAATTGATTGACGTCATAGTGGTAATAAAACAGACATTTTCAAACATTTCTCAATAATACAAGGAGTATGAGTATGTGTAAATACAGAAAGCAGCTTAATATGACGTCATTAGAGAATTAAAAAGAAAATTAATCTGACGTCATATTGACAGTTTAACGGATGTTTCAAAATTTTGAGAATAATAGAAAGAGAGTATCAATATGAGTAATAGAGAATAGTAAATATATGAGTTTTAGGAACGTATTGAATCATGATAAAAACTCGATTTTGGAAATAAAGGCATATTTTAACATTTTGAAGATCTGTCTACAACATGTGTAATTTTGAAATTGATTTTTTTTAATATCGCATTTAGTCCACATGACAGATATTATTATAACAGAGTATAATAGCGGGCTTCGCCCGCTATCGGCCGGTTCAGATTTTCGAAAAAACGATAAAAATAGACCGGCAAATTTTTACTTTATAAAAATCACGACCTTTTCTTAAAAAATTTATCTGGATTTATTAAAGAAAGGCTAAAGTGATTTGAAAGAAACATTAAACGAAACCCTTTGTGCGATCTTCCATTACCCTTACCCACTTATTAGTTTTTATTATGTGAGTGAGAAACAACAGTTTTACGGCACAAACTATTTTGTAAAATAATAGGTAAGCATTATAGATATTTCCAGTCTATTTGTCTATTTTATTATTTCGGACTTCATTTTAAGAGTAAATATTTACATAATGTGTTTTCATTATGCGCTTTTTTCTTACGATATAACTTAAAAATGCACTCTTGATCATTTTAGGTCAATTTTAGAGACTGTTTCAAATCATATATATTATTTTTATTTTCAAAATCCCTTTTTCTAAGCAAATACAAAATGCAGAACAATAAATGAGATACAATATGAAAAGATTTGGAACAGGCTTCTGACATAGTACACTCACATTTCGTTAAAACATGTTTATTGGTTAAAAATTGCAGTTAATTAAAAATTAAATCGGGATTGTTTTTATAAATGAAATGAAATGTTTTTTCTCAAGTCAGTGTTGCCACAAAAATAAGATTCTGCATTATATCGTCCAGAATAATTATTATAAAAAAATAAATAGCAAAATAGAGGTTAAGTGGGACATTGTTGCAGAACGGGTATATTTTGTATTTATGATTAAAAAGCAAAATTCAAATTCAAATGCTCAATTTATTTTTCTTTGTTCTTTTTTCTATGTTTTTTTTTTTTTTCGAAATAGATGATGTCATCCTCTACTGCAGATAAAATACGATATAAATTTTAAGAAACTTAAATTTTCGGATATACACTATATTTCCAATGATGACCGGTCACTTGCGATTTTAGACGTTTTGTTAAATATCTGGAAAGATACACGAGGAATTATCCTGAAACTTCAGGAGTGTAAACAACATGATAGACGTCATATATTTCCGCGAAGATTTTTTTTCCCGAAACCCCATAAGGGGCCGTCAACAGATTGAAGAAAAACGAATATATTTTGGATAACCCTGTAAAAACTAATATTGCAAAAGCATTCAAACTGTAGATTATGATTAAGTGGCTTATTGTAATAATTTGAGTTCATTTTTATGAAGATAGCATGTATACTCGAAGAGAAATTCAGCTTTTTATAAAAATAGTCCCAAATTTTACCAAGTTTTTTGTTTATAATTTGCAGTTTTTAGTATAAAAACAAGTTATTTTCAGAAAATATGACAAACAAAATTGTACACAATACCCTGTAATCAGAATTAAAAAATAATAAAAACTGTAGGAAAAATGAGCAGGTTTACTAAATATTGTTTCACTGCGCATGCTCGAATTCAATCAAAATATACTGTGCATAATATATTATCTAAATGTATAGACCAACTTTTATGAAAGTCTCAAAAACATAGCTTGAAAATTCTAATAGTAATCGTTGATAGAATAAGCTCGAATTTCGCTGTTCCCAAAAGGAAGCAAAAAGATGAGGGGTTGTATCCAAATATATTAGCTTATGAAAGTTGACATAATAAGAATGAAGTGTCTCTCATTCTATATTTAATACAACCCCTCATCTTTTTGCTTCCTTTTGGGAACAGCGAATTTCGAACTTATTCTATCGACGATTACTATCAGAATTTTCAAGCTATGTTTTTGAGACTTTCATAAAAGTTGGTCTATATATTTAGCTAATATATTATGCACAGTATATTTTGATTGAATTCGCGCATGCGCAGTGAAATATTTTTTAGTAAACCTGCTCACTTTTCATACAATTTTTATTATTTTTAAATTCTGATTGCAGGGTGTTGTGTACAATATTGTTTGTCATATTTTCTGAAAATAACTTGTTTTTATATTAAAAACTCTGCAAATTATAAGCAAAAAACGTGGTAAAATTTGGGACTGTTTTTATAAAAACCTGAATTTCTCTTCGAGTATACATGCTATCTTCATAAAAATGAGCCTAAGTTGTTACAATAAGCCACTTAATCATAATCTACAGTCTGAATGCTTTTACAATATTAGTTTTTACAGGGTTATCCAAAATATATTCGTTTTTCTTCAATTTGCTGACGAAATATATACGAAATTGTGCCCTTATTGGGTTTTGTGAAAAAATCTTCGCGGAAATATATCACGTCTATTATGTTGTTTACACTCCTGAAGTTTCAGGATAATTCCATATGTATCTTTCGAGATATTTAACAAAACGTCTAAAATCTCAAGTGACTGGTCATCATTGGAAATATAGTGTATTTATGTATTATATTGTACTTATCGTTTTACCTTTGTCGATTATTTATGCAGTTTAATGGTTATTATTTACAAAAAATTTATTATATATATATCTATATGTATATATATATTGTCTTTTACAATCTTCGACCAGTTTTTACTGTAACTTTGATGGAATAAATGAGATGATATTCTGGCTTGACTAATGTTTTTTGCAGATATTTTTAATACAAAATTTTCATTAGAAGTTTAAACGTGCATGTACGAAATATAAGATATTGGTAAAAACATTAAATTGCATGGCACAATCTTCACACGGGTCCACTGGTTTTATAATATTCCTGTGAGTTCATTATAAAAAAATTACATGTTTAAAATTACTTTAATTCGAAGAAGGTAACATAAGATATACTGAAATAAAAGTTCATTTTTATATTATCTATTATTCATAATTTTGCTTATTAAACAACACACACTTGAAAAAAAATACTATTAAAATATCATTGTGATTTTCACCTTCTATAATTATTCACTGCCCCCCACACTCTTTCTGTTATATAAACGAGAAATCATATTACTAAATAATTTATATTTTTCTATATAAATATATATAATATTACACTGATAAAAATTTCACCGTTGGATTACGGGAAAAGCCTGGCAGCACAGACTCCTGCATTTTCCTGTAATATTACAGTTTGTACCGTTGTCTATTTAGACTGTATTAGACCGTAAATGGCAGTAACTTTCAAGAACGTATCTGACCGTAAACCACAGTAACTTTCAAGAACGCATCTGACCGTAAACCACAGTAACTTTCAAGAACGTATCTGACCGTAAATCACAGTAACTTTCAAGAATGTATCTGACCGTAAATAACCGTTACTTTAAAGAATGTATCTGACCGTAAACAACCGTTGCTTTCAAGAATGTATCTGACCGTAAATCACAGTAATATACAGATTATAAATTACCGTATATGACTGTAATATGAAGACTGTAAATAAGCGTAAATGCCCATAATTTTCTAGTCATTTACATATATCGCTGTAAATTGCAGTAGTTATCAGGACTGTAAATGAGCATAAAATAACTATTTCAAGAATTCGCATGATTACTTCCAACAGTAACTGTATACTTATACATGGGACGTCAAGAAATGTAACACTTTATTTCTGTATAAGAGATAAATAGTATAAATTGCAAAAATGTCCATAAGGTAGAAAATTTGAATTCTATACTTTTCATCTCCATGGAGATATTTCCAACAAAATTAGTTTTTATACATTCTTTGTAACCAAACAGGTGGCTTCAGTACCTCCAAAAATCAGGAATTATCTCACTTTGCCATGCAATTCGAAACATAAAATCTGATCATTATTGGAGAATAATGTCTACAAATCTGATATTTAAATGTATTGATTAATAATATGTTGAGGAATTGATGGCACATTAAATCTTAGTTTGTAAACATTCTCCAAACTTGAACAGATTTCACTTTTCAAATTGCATGCAAAGTGAAGCAAGTCACAATTTTTGACTCTCTGCAACTCCATGACGTTTGGAGATGATTAAAAAAAACATCCACATTTTTGCAGATTACATTATTTATCTGTCTCAAATAGATACAAAAATAAACTGTATAGCTTTTTTTGGACAGCCTGTATATTTAAAACTTGATAATATTTCTAAGATTATTCTACCACTACATATATATGGTGGTTTGTATATAATTTTTTTAAACAATTAGCAACTTTCTCAATATTACATACTTTTTCTATTTACAACACTATACAGCTTACAAAATAAAATTATATTTAGCATTAAATAATGACATGTGTATAAGTTTTATTTACCATGATTGTTTCATATTTCTGAAAACAAAAATTACATAAAACTTCATATACAAGTGTAGTAATTTTTGCCAACATCTAAGTAAAATAAAAATTATCAGACACTTAAGCAATATTAACCAGCAGAGTAACAAACACTTATCAAATTTGTTACAAACCAAAGGCTAAATTTATCCAAACCATAACACAATATTAAATATAACTCTTAGCTCAACAATGCACACCTTTGAAAAATATAGAAAAAAAGGGATAGAAATTTTTTAGTACTTATCTCTTATTTAATATCATTCTCGGAATATTTGCGATTATGTATTCGTAACAACAAATGAATTTATTCATGATTTTTTTTTAGTGTAATGAGGAAGGTGACTATAATAAACTTTTGTATAATAATGTATCACAGACATAATTTAATTAATATCAAAATGTTAAAATTATTTCTATTTCTTTCAATATAACTTTCGTTTTAAGTTTTTTGCGAATTACTTTGGTATTCATCTGCTTGCACATTCTTTTGCATTTTGATGTCTGGGTTCTTTCGGTTTCTACCCAAACCCAAGTTTGGATAAATAAGTGAGATTAATGTCGTTTTAGCTAATAATGCAGGAATAGAGTATATTATTTGCCTTTTTTAAGAAATCACAAAAACACTTCAGTTTTGTGTTAAACATTTTACTTGGAGGTAATGTAAAACATTGATTTATCTGTAAAAATGTGAAATTGTTCAGGATCATTGAGCAAAAAAAAAAAAAATCTTGGTTGAATGTACTACAGCAAGAATAAACTATTTGTAAAAATGCAAATAACTTAATCACTTCAACGGCCGTTTAGATAGGGAAAGAGTGTTATTATCCCCGACTTAACTCGGGGCCAGCTACTGAGGTGGTTAAATAATGAATGTTTACATACTGGGAAGTGTACAGATTTTCGTGTTTTGGAAAGGACAGAGGATAGAATGCTGAGTCATCAATTTCAGTAATACCCTGCCTTTTGTTCCATGACTAATTTATAAATGTCCAGAACATCCTGAAATAACCAACAATTTCATCAATTTTCAAACTAAAAAACTAAATCTTAATTTCAGGAAAAATTTTAATATAACAAGAAATGATCTTCTAAGAACTGTTAGAGAAAAATCTTTAAAATATGTCATCACACATATTAAAAACAAACATTCTTTTAAATAATTTTAAAAAATTCACAGTCAACAAAAATAAAGAATTTAATTCAGCAACTCTGAAATTATTTATTCTGTATATAATTTACATAAGATAAGACAGATTTTAAACAATTATCCATCTAAATGCTGCTAATTTTGTCATCAACTTCCTGACTTTATTTATAATTACACGATTTTGTAGTTTTTTTCTTTGCTTTTGAACTTTTTTCAGGATTGATGTCCAAAAAAGCTCTGAAATTAAAGAACAAAAATATTAATAGTATCACATCTTTTAAAAAATAACATTATTGTAAATACATCAAGCCATAATCGAATGAACAACTAATCTCGTAATTATCAAATTATAACAGATAGCAGATATTAAACTCCTCAATAACACATCCATAGAACGTCTACAAAATAACATTCACGAAGAAAAACTTTTTGTCCTTTATAAACCCTTAATTGTTTTTCTTATCTTTAAAGCAAAAACAAAATGGATTAATTAGCATATATGACAGAACTCAATAGTCCACTAGTGTCAATGAGTGGCAAGAAATTTCATTTGAGCTCATCATGAGCTCTTCTTTCATTACTGAATACATGTTATCTAACAGGTTATGAGTAACATTTGTTGTAGGCAACTACACTGCACCATGAATTTCAAATTTTTGATTTGATCGCCAAGATCTGCAAAGTATGTGAAGAAAATAGTGTTGATATTACTAGACCAAAAGGACCAGTGGGCAGGAATTTTTAAAAACAGACACACAGTTTTTAAAAGGGGCGCTCTTGCATCCTATTCAAAAGGCATATTTTGTTGAACTGGTCTGTTTAGAGTCTCCATTAATCGGTAGAATTTTGCGATACTTTTCCTGCGACTGACTGATGAATTTTCCCACGACTGATTGACAAATTTTCCCACATTTCCCTCGACTGACAAATTTTGCGATCTTTTCTTAAGAACGATTAACAAATTTCGTGATTTTTTTTCTTTGATCAATTAACGACTTTCACTATTTTTTCTTTGGACCGATGGATAAATTTCATGTTTTTTGATGTATTTTTCTTTTGCGATTTCTCATTCGACTGACTGCTGAATTTCATGATTTTTTCTTGTGACCGATTGAAGAATTTTGGAAATATTTCTCATGATCCACTGTCGAATTTTGTATGCTTTTAACTGCAACTAATTGGCAAATTGAGATATTTTTCTTTTACCGATTGGCAAATTCTGCAGCCTTTATGAAGAATTTTGTGATTTCTCCCCCAATCTGCAGACGACTTTCGGAACACTTTTGAGAATTTTCACTCGACTGACTGGTGAATTTCCGGATTTTTTCTTGCGACTGATTGATGAATTTCACAATTTTTTTCCTGCGACTGACTAATGAATTTTGGGAATATTTCTGGCGATCCACTGCTGATTTTCGTGTGCTTTTACACGTGACTGATTAGTGAATTGAGGCATTTTTCTTTTACCGATTACCAAACTTTGCGCCCTTTCCTCTGAAACTGATCGACAAATTTTACATTTTTTTCTGCAACTGGCTAAAGGATTTCATGATTTTTTTCCACAATCAACTGCCGAATTTAGTGATTTTTCCTTGCATCCAATTGATGAATTTTGCAAAATTTTTTAGATTTTCTCCTCAATTAACTGGCTCTCCGATATTTTGTCGTGACCAATCGAGGAATTTCGGAATTTTTTTCTCCACAATCATGTCTTTTTACCCTCAACCGATTGGCAAATTTTGAGATATTTTCCATCAACCGATTGACAAATTGTGGCCTTTTTCTTGCGACCAATTAGCGAAAATTGCAAATTATTTTCCAAGAGTGGTCAATGAATTTCACATTTTTCCCCGCAACTGGCAGAAGAATTAAGGGTAGTTTAAAGGATCAAAAGAAAGGAAAATTTAAAAAATCTGGTCATAAAAAAAAAAAAAAAAATTTTTTTTGATTTGTTGGAATTTTTTTAAGTTTTTAGTTTTGTCTTTGTATCTTAAACACTATTATGCCAAATATAAAGTAATATCTCAGATCGATAGCACCTTTCTTGGAAGCACTTTTGATACCCCTCCCCCCTAACTTAGTGCTTGCCTAGGAACCTGAAACTTCTAAAAGAATCATGAGACTTTGCTGCATTTTCCACATGTGATGTTTTTGATGAGTTCTGGATTACAAGACAGAATTAAAGTATCATTGCCCTTAGCAGATTTTGTACCATTTTCACGTTCACTGAATCTTGTTGGAGCTAATTCTTTATTATTTTTTTTCATCTACTCACAAATGGCAAATTTTACAGGAACTCTTGGAATCTTGTGGTGGTGGTGATACATTAAATATTAAATCTTTATGTGGTACCAGATCGTCTGCAAAAGTAGATGCCACAAAAGCCTTGCTCAACGGTTATCTGTTAATTTATCCGGGCTTACAGTGACTGATTTCTTTTCATCCAAAATATGACTGTCAGAAATTTTTCTATTAAAATCTAAAAGAAAAGAAAATCTCCCCATATTTCTTGCATATTTATTTGGGTGAAAAAATGCTAATGTAGTATTAAACCGTACAATTTGACAGGTAGTCATAGTCTTTAACTCAACTATGTATGAAAATGCAATATATTTATTACAGATGAATAACGACGAGTGAAAAATAATAAAAGGAAACATGACATAGTTATAGAACACAGGTATAAATGTACAGCAGTGTTAATGAGTAGATGTGGGTGCCTGTGTGAAAGCTAAGACCAGGAGTTCTCCAATGATATGTCAGAAGAGGGGGGAGGGGGAATATGAAAATTTAACAAAAAGTATAAGTTAAAGGAGAAAAATTGGAGGGGAGACGGGAAGGTGAAGTAGGAGAAAGATAAGTAGGCAATGGCCTAAAGATCGCACCTGAATTAAAATGATCCTACAAACAGGAAAATTTGCCAAAAACTGGACAAAAATAAATCAACTGCGTGTCCAGGGACAACAGGGGGGGGGGGGGTGGAGCAAGACTAAATGGTAGAGCACTAAGGAAAAGACGTATCAAATGATATAATACATGATGGAGAGTTGTTGAATACGAAAATTTGAATAATTAAATAATCTTAATAAGCATGTTAATCTAACATTCATAAAATTAATAGATAAAATGTTTGTTTATATGCTGGGAGGCAAGCAATAATTATACAATGAGCTTAGTTAAATGTGAATTAAAATAAAATTTAATTTAAAGGTATTATAACTCTGTAAATTATATCAAGGGTATTAATACTCTATATGAATGCTTACAATCCAGTGTAACAGATAATTAAATTATGTGCCCATAACTTTACATAAAATACAGGATAAACAATAAACAAAAGAAATTAAGATCTATTTAAACTGTAACTTTACTTGTGACTTATAAATAACATTCTCTTTGTTACCATGTCTACCATATACATTTCAATTTTCCATTGTCCAAGCGCTAATTGTACTAAAACTCATATTATAAATCATTACTATCAGTGGCCAATTAAAAATCAGCTTTAAAACAAAACACAAATAATGAAAAGCTGGAATACCATTGGTCGGGAAAGATTCTTAAAAGTTTTCCCCTATCTGCCAAAACTGCTTGGATTCGATACACATTGGGTTCTTTTAAATAGAACTAGGGGGCTCAGCCCCCTTCTCGCTAACGCTCGCCAAACCCCTGTGAATTGCGAAGTGATTCTCATTGAGACCGCTACGCGGTCCCACCTCGCTTTGCTCGCCCCTTTTGATTTTTGCAGTAATTCTAGCCGGAATGAGTACTACCATGAATAAGTAAGAAATTCAGCCACGTAAGAGAAATATATATATAGATATTTATTAATATTTGCTGCAAAAAACAACCAAACTATCTGACAACAGGAGATATGTTATTGCAGAAAGGAACTAAGTTGCCCTTTTTGAATTATCAAAACAAATTTTAAATAACAATTAAAAATAGAAAATATTAATTTTTTTTTAAAAATCCAAATGAAAATAAAAGTTTAATTCAAGCATGATGATTTAAATTCATAAAATAATTAAAAAATTAAAAATTTGTATTTTTAATTAATTTATTAAAAAACATCAAAATCATTGTTAAGTGAATGTAAACAGCATGTGCTAAAATGTGAATAACTCATTAAGTAATTGACATAATTACATAAAAAAGGTCTTAGATTGCTCATTTAAATCCACGCTATCTATATTAAGGCGAGAATGCACAAATTTTAGATTTCAACTTGGGAGGTGATGGTTCAGTTGACAAAGTCTGGCTTGTTAAAGATATGAGAATCGAAAGTAGAGGATGGTTTTTGAGTCATAATTCCTGAACCATTGAACCGAATGAGATGTATGAGTACTCAAATTAAACAAAATTTAGAACAGGTTTCCAGCTTACCCCAATCCGGAGATAATAGTCTTCAATTGATGATCAAACTTTTCAGCGATGCTACGTTTTCATGGAAAGAGTGGTTCCACCTAAAATGATACAATATATATATATATATATATATATATATATATATATATACCAGGAAATATTTATTTGAATAATGTCAATTAAAGATTACAATTCAATATTTGCATTAGTATGCAGCGACCGGAAAAGACTGTATGTTTAGTATCCACTTCTGTTAAATTAACGTCCACTTATTACCGTGGTTTGTAGATTTAAATACAGTGGGTGATCGGTTAACGAACTTAATCCGTTCCAAAACAATGTTCGTTAACCGATCATAGATTTAGAACAGATCTGTATGGGAATTCAATTAATCCGTTCTTAAAAGCTAAATAATATATAAAAATTAATATAAATTCTCCCTAAATTTATTTAAATGTAATAATAATAAAAATACATTACATACACGCAGTCTTGTCCTTCTTTCAGTCATGCTTTTTTTGAGTTTGTGGGGCATTAAATATTTGACAAAAGCTTATTTTTATCTTTCTGAAGTTTTCAAGCTTCCCATTTTAATAGGGTTAATATACGTCCGTATTTAATATGGACAAATCTCAGTTTCATGGCTTTGTCCGTGTCATGCCGTACTTAAAAAAATAAATGGCATGCCCTTTGTAAAAAATTTTAGGATCACATTCATTGACTACAGCGTTGTATCATATAAGTTTATCACTTTTACCTATCAAAAACCTCCATTAGTTCTGTAAAAGATCGTGTTTATTGCAGAGCCTGATAAAGCTCAAGTGGAGCCTAGAGCGTGTTAATAATTTAGGAACTAAATTTCAGTTAAAATAATTAACTTCCAATTAAAATTATTTCTTTAAAAAGGGACAGAAAATATAAAAATTAATGTTTTTGTACTGTACATTCTAATTTGAGGGCCCTAAAATGTAAGGCTCGAACCCCCGGTTGCCCCTGAATTAATTAGGCCTGTTAAACTGTTAAAATGTTCTCTCTGAGTCGATAATAGTAGATTCAATTAAATACAGCTCTCCAAATCTGAAACACAACATTGCATCTTCTTAGCTTTGTTTTGTGAGGTGTTCGTTAACTGAACATTGTTCGTTATCCGAACATAAAAATCTCTCGCAAAATTGTTCGTAAACCGAACAGTTCGTTAACCGATCACCCACTGTACTTTTATATTTATACATAAGTGTAAAAAAATTCATTTTAAATTATTATATTTTTTGTTGTTTTCTAATATTTTGTATTATTTTTAAAAAAATATTTTCTTTAACAAGAAAATATTTACAACTTTTTTTTTTTTTTTTTTTTTTACTAAAAATTAAAGTATCAAACATTAAATGCTATTTTTCGGTAAGCCGGGCACCAGTGATATATATGCATGTATATATATACACACATACATATATATTATATATATATATATACATATATGTATGTATGTATATATATGTATATACATATATATTTATGTATGTACATATATCACTAGCACCCGGCTAACCGAAAAGTACCCATTAAATATTTACCTCAAAAGGACCTAACATTGCTGTACATAGCAATTATTTATAGTAAAGATATTAATACTGAACAAAAATCATTTTTAGAGTTTCTGAAGGATAAATGACGCGCAGATGTACATTAAGTAAATTTTCATTTTTCAGCAATTGTGTATTTTGTCAGGTTTTTTTTTTTTGAGTATTTTAAAAACGAGTGCTTAAAAAAATGTACTGACAAAACAATATAGCAGAATAAAGTGTACTTTTCGGTTAGCCGGGCGGCAGTGATACATGTACATATATAAATACATATGTACAGGGCTTGAATTTCAGGGCGGGATTGCGGGATTCGCGCCGAAAATTTTGAAATCCCGCCCAAAGAAGTATCGTGGGCGGGAGCCTCCTGCCCAAAAAATTCAATCATTTTCAGGAGAAATTTGCGTTATTTAATTACCTGCAACCGAACGATAAATTTCGTGATTTTTTTCCCACAACCGATCAACGAACTTTGTGTTTTTCCCAGGACTGATCGACGAACTTTCCGTTTTTTAAGCGACTGATCGGCGAACTTTCTCTTTTTTAAGCGATAGATCGACAAACTTTCTCTTTTTTAAGAGATAGATCGACGAACTTTGCGTTTTTTCTGTGACAGATCGACGAACTTTGCGGTTTTTCCGCGACAGATCGACGAACTTTGCGGTTTTTTTTGCGACAGATCGACGAACTTTGCGTTTTTTCGCGACAGATCGACGAACTTTGTGGTTTTTCCGCGACAGATCGACGAACTTTGTGGTTTTTCCGCGACAGATCGACGAACTTTGTGTTTTTTCTGCGTAGATCGATGAACTTTGTGGTTTTTCCGCGACAGATCGACGAACTTTGCGTTTTTTTCGCGACAGATCGACGAACTTTGCGTTTTTTCGCGACAGATCGACGAACTTTGCGTTTTTTCGCAAATGATCGACGAACTTTGTGTTTTTTCCGCGACAGATCGACAAACTTTCTGTTTTTTAAGCGACTGATCGACAAACTTTCTGTTTCTTAAGCGACAGATTGACGAACTTTCCGCTTTTTCCACAACAGATCGACGAAATTTGCGTTTTTTCCACGTAGATCGACGAAATTTGCATTTTTTCCACGACATTTCGACGAACTTTCTGTTTTTTAAGCGACTGATCGACGAACTTTCTGTTTTTTAAGCGACAGATCGACGAACTTTCTGCTTTTTCCGCAACAGATCGACGAACTTTGCGTTTTATCTCCGATCGATCGACGAACTTTGCGTTTTTCCGCGATCGATTGGCGAACTTTGCGTTTTTTCCCGCGATCGATCGACGAAATTGGCTAATTTTTTCTTTCAACAGATTCGTGATTTTTTTTTGTATTGTTATATAATAGCGGTATGTATAAAAACGGTTCTAGGCCAGCGGCGTAACCTCTGTATGACCTCTGTGCGCTGTGCAGCGTCATGAAGGTCATGGCGGCGTAAAAGTGACTGTGCGGTGGAGGAGGGTGATAAGGATGGTTGATTAGGGGTTTATTTTAATTGGGAAACTTAGAAAATTTCGAAGCAATTTTTTTTTTCCGCGGAGAATTGGTGGACGAGGTGAATGTCAACGGATTTATTTTAGCGAATTAGAAATTTTTTTTTAAAAATTTTAATTGGGGAATTTAGAAAATTACAAAGCCATTTTTTTTTTCAAGTATAGTAGGGTAGGGTGTTTGAAAATATTTTTCGAAGTCTGGTTTGTGAATTGCATTTAAAAATAATGGTCATTAAAATATTAATTAATTTTAATTGGAGAACTTAAGAAATTTTTGCATTTTTTTTTTTTTTTAAACTAGAGTAGGCTATTCGGTATACATGTTAGAGTATATTTGAGGTGAATTTTAAAAGTTAATAATGGTTTAATTAAAATTGGTGATTAAATTTTATTGGAGAACTTAAGAAATTTTGGCGATTTTTTTTCTTAACGAGAGTACGCAGTTTGAATCTGTAGTAGAATGGTAGATGCGAATGAAAAATAGTAATTAAAATTGGTGATTAATTAATTTTAATTGGCGAACTTAAGAAATTTTTCGAAGCAAATTTGTTTTCCCACTACAGCACGCAGTTTGAATATGGTTGTATGCAGTAGAAGTGAAAGAATAATTATTTAAAAATGGTCATTCATTAATTTTAATTGGAGGACTTAAACATTTTTGGGACAGACGGGTTTTAATGAATTCGATACAGGTTTTGGCAAAAAATATAGGGTCCCGTATGAATTATAACTGCACTCAATTCTAATAGCTTCCCCCTCCCCCTCCCTTTTTTACCCAGAGGGGCCCTTCGATAGACTAACAATACAAAAATTTGGGTCCTATTTAGGGTCCCTTCACAAAAATCAATTTAACAAAATGGGCCCCTTCACAAAAATCAATTTTATAAAATGGGCCCCTTCAAAAAATTAATTCTATTTTATAAAAATTTACTATTTATTATTTTATTATTTTGTGATGTTTTAAAATGTGTAATTTGTAAACAAACAAGTTCATCAGAGAGGAAAACTTCAGCGAAAGGATTTAAAAAAGTTTTTGTTTATAAATGCCTGGAAATTTGATTACCTGGATTGCAATTTTCATTACAAAATGTTATTTTTCACAAAAATATAACAAATTTCACAAAAATAACATTTACTTTTCACTAAATAGGCCTAAGAAAAACAAAAAAAAAACCTGCATTGTACTCTGCTAACATAACAATATAGCAGAATAAAGTTTTACATATGACCTAGATGAAAATTAATCATTCATTTTTTTTTTACTTATTGTAACAAGAAATTTTTCTGTTTACAATTTTTTTACTCAAAATTACAGTATCAAACATTGAATATACTTACCTCTAAAGTATCTAAGATTATTGACATTGCAAATATTATTTATAGTAAAGGCATAATACTGAACAAAAATCATTTTTAAGAGTTTCTGTATGATAAATGAAGTGTAGTGTTACATTAAATAACATTTTCATTTTTCTGCGATAGTAAATTTTGTCGTTCGTGGTGATTTTTTGGAAAATTTTAGAAACGTCTGCTTAAAATAACACATAATTTGTTATCACAGGATAAAATAAAATTTGTCAGTCAATCGAACAAAAATCAATTTGATAAAATGGGCCCCTTCAAAAATACAGTTCTATAAAAACTTACTATTTATTATTTTGTGATGTTTTAAAATGTGTAATTTGTAAACAAACAAGTTCATCAGTTAAAAAACTTTAGCAAAAGGATTTAAAAAAGTTTTTGTTTATAAATGCCTGGTTCAAATTTGATTATCTGGATTGCAATTTTCATTACAAAATGTTATTTTTCACAAAAATATAACAAATTTCACAAAAATAACCTTTACTTTTCACAAAATGGGCCTAAGGAAAAAACAATCTGCATCGACCCCTGCTGACATAACAATATAGCAGAATAAAGTGAAAAATTTGATTAACTGGATTGCAATTTTCATTACAAAATGTTATTTTTCACAAAAATAACCTTTACTTTTCACTAAATGGGTTTCAAGAATAAAAACCCTGCATCGACCCCTGCTGACATAACAATATAGCAGAATAAAGTTTCACATATGACTTAGATGAAAATTAATCATTCTTTTTTTACTTATTGTAACAAGAAATTTTACAGTTTACAATTTTTTTTTACTCAAAATTACAGTATCAAACATTGATTATATTTACCTCTAAAGTATCTAAGATTATTGATATTGCAAATATTATTTATAGTAAAGGCATAATACTGAACAAAAATCATTTTTAAGAGTTTCTGTATGATAAATGAAATGCGGTGTTACATTAAATGACATTTTCATTTTTCTGAAATAGTAAATTTTGTCGCTCGTGGTAATTTTTTTGAAAATTTTAGAAACGTCTGCTTAAAATAACACATAATTTGTTATCACAGGAAAAAATAAATTTGTCAGTCAATCGAACAAAAATCAATTTGATAAAATGGGCCCCTTCAAAAAATTCAGTTCTATAAAAACTTACTATTTATTATTTTGTGATGTTTTAAAATGTGTAGTAATTTGTAAACAAACAAGTTCATCAGTTAAAAAACTTTCAGCAAAAGGATTTAAAAAAGTTTTTGTTTATAAATGCCTGGTTCAAATTTGATTAACTCGATTGCAACTTTCATTACAAAATGTTATTTTTCACAAAAATATAATACATTTCACAAAATGGGCCTCAAGAAAAAAAAAAAAAATCTGCATCGACCCCTGCTGACATAACAATATAGCAGAATAAAGTTTCACATATGACCTAGATGAAAATTAATCATTCTTTTTTTACTTATTGTAACAAGAAATTTTATTGTTTACAATTTTTTTTTTTTTACTCAAAATTACAGTATCAAACATTGAATATATTTACCTCAAAAGTATCTAAGAATGTTGACATTGCCAATATTATTTATAGTAAAGGCATAATACTGAACAAAAATCATTTTTAAGAGTTTCTGTATGATAAATGAAGTGCGGTGTTACATTAAATGACATTTTCATTTTTCTGCAATAGTAAATTTTGTCATTCATGGTAATTTTTTTGAGAATTTTAGAAACGTGTGCTTAAAATAACACAAAATTTGTTATCACAGGAAAAAATAAAATTTGTCAGTCAATTGCAGGAAAAACATTGTAATCTTAGTCATCCTGTCACTTGAAAATATCTAGAAATTTGTTAAAAAAATATTATATGAAAAAAAAATCCCTTAAGTTTAACAAAAATTAAGTCAGAAGTATACAAGCAAATTTGGCTATAATTATAAAATTCTTGACACCAACAGATCCTGAGATGCGAAATATGCCTTCCTCATCTCCTCCCAAGGAGTTTAGGATTGAATTTCTATTTTAAAATATATACTGATATCAGTTGATAAGATTTTTTAGTTGCTGTTTAAGAATACAAAATTATTACTACTTAAGAATAAGAATCAGCTAAGCTCAGTCCAAATATGGCCCATAAACTATTTTGAATTTGCTTAGTAAATAACAAATATACACAGAGTTCAATCATAAGATAGAAAATTAAATTGCAGCATTATAATATTTAAACTGATAGTACAGTTGGTTGGTTGTATGCGGTTTACTGGCACAAGGTCACATTAGAGACAAGCTACACCAAAGTAAATTGGTAATCCAGAGACCAGGCAAAATCAAAGATATTATAACAAAATTTGCATGTGCATTGCATTACGAGTATAAAGTACAATTTATAAAATAATGAATTTTAGTTTAGTGCTTTTTATTTTCTCATTATTTTGTTGTGCTTCATAAAATCAGTTTTCAAGCGTATATCATTACTCTTTTACTACTGTTTTATATCAAAAATGTTAATATAAAGCATTAAGGAAAATTTTAAAGCACAGAATTCATATAGCATTCAAATTTTATCTGTTAACCCCCCAATTCGCAAGTCATAGTTCCTCGTCGACCAAAAATGAGATTTTTAAAAAACTGTTTTCAGTGAAAAAGCTGAAAACTTTAAGGTTTGTTTATGTAATGTTTTCTAATGCAATTTCTATCCATAAAACAAATATTTCTTGCTGTAATTTTTTTATATACATAAACATTGATATTAAAATTAATTTAGAAATTAATAAGGTTAGATAACCAGACATATAAATACCTGAATTAATCCGGTACTGGAACAGTCAGGCCAGGATCCTAATACTGTAATCACTGAATAGGCCAATCACTATATCTTTATCTTCATGGCGTCCTCGCTCATGTGATAATTAATTTGTTAATAAATTAGGAGGTATTTCCAAGAGCTACATGCCAGCATGACTGGAATTGATCACATTTTTATTCATACATAGAAGCAAAAAAATACGGGACATGAAAATGTTTTCTACCAAAACAGACGTCAACATTCTTATTGCTTTTCCTCGTGTGCAGATAAACAAAACAAGCATCAAACATGGCGCGCGGCGTTCGTTGCCATTTTCCAAAATCAAACTACTGATATGAGCTGACTGTAATCCACTGTTGGATTACGGTTTGCGGTAGCGAATAACGGTGATTTACTAAAATTGTCCGTGATCTGCCGTACAAGACAGTAACAGCCTGTATTTCTTTCTCTCTTGGCCGTAAATGACTGTTGGACCAGGGATAATCCTGTAAAAATGATCAGTTACGGTCAATGACAGAATTTTACTGGCAATAACTGATTTTTAACGGGTAAGCGCAATATTTACAGTAATACGGTAATATACAGTAAATTATACAGTAAAGCACCGTAAAGCAACAGCTATTTTTAACAGTGTAAAAGAAACTTTGCAGTGAAAATCGCCATGAGAAATTAATTCAGAACTAACATTTTACCTCACAGACTATCAAAACTTAAGAACTAATGTGCCCGCCGATTCTGTATGTACGTATGTATGTATATATGTATGTATGTATGTACGTAACGATTTAACTCTTGATAGAAATATCCGTTTTGCTTCAAATTTTGTTTATAGGTTCCTTGTGATAAGGCCCTTCCCTGATTAGTTTTGGGGGGTTCATTGGTTAATTATAAACGGAGAAACGGGGGCTAATCCCCCCCCCCAATCTTAATTTAGATAAATGGGTTTTTCATGCAGAATTATCCGATTTGCTTCAAATTTTGTACATAGCCTCATTGTGATAAGACGCTTCCCTGATTAGTTTTGGGCGTTCATTGGATAAGTATAAAGGGAAACTGGGGGCTAATCCCCCCACACTTAATTTAGATAAAAGGGTTTTCCATGCAGAATTATCCGATTTGCTTCAAGTTTTGTATACAGGTTCGTTGTGATAATACGCTTGTCTGATTAGTTTTGGGTGTTCATTGGTTAATTATAAAGGGGAAACAGGGGGCTAACCCCTTTTAATTTGTTATGGATTTTTTTATGTTTCGAGGTGCATTATTCTTTTAAATAAGCGTATAATATACAATTAGTGTAAACAGCATGTGTGCTCTATGCCATCAGTTTAACTGGGCACTTATCTTTTTATTAAATAATTGAGATCGAAACTAATGTCTGATTTAAATACTTATTTCAAAAACGTTTAAAATTCAGTTCAAATATTAATATGTAGATGACATCCAAACCCTAATTCAGGCACACTATTTAATAGTATATATATTTTTTCCAATTTATTCGTACATATATCAATTTTATACGATCATTTGCAGCAGATTATATGAAAGGGAGCGAGGAATTATTCCTTGTTTCTGGAATGTATATAAGCTTTGACAGATTTATTTTTAATTTGGAGTAATTCGTCCTTCGATTAATTAAACATTTGCTCTCCAAACAATATGTTATAAGCTGAACTTCAATGGGATTTTTACTAAATTTCCTATTTATGGAATGTCTATAGAAAATATATAAGCAATTATTAAACAAAAATGCACAATAATATCCCATAAATATACAATTTCCAAAAACATAGCATAATTGATATTCTAAGTTTTATTAGATTGTTTATATAAAATGATACAATTTCCAAAAACATAGCATAATTGATATTCTAAGTTTTATTAGATTGTTTATATGAAATGATACAATTTCCAAAAACATAGCATAATTGATATTCTAAGTTTTATTAGATTGTTTATATGAAATGATACAATTTCCAAAAACATAGCATAATTGATATTCTAAGTTTTATTAGATTGTTTATATGAAATGATACAATTTCCAAAAACATAGCATAATTGATATTCTAAGTTTTATTAGATTGTTTATATGAAATGATACAATTTCCAAAAACATAGCATAATTGATATTCTAAGTTTTATTAGATTGTTTATATGAAATGATACAATTTCCAAAAACATAGCATAATTGATATTCTAAGTTTTATTAGATTGTTTATATGAAATGTTAAAAATGGAGAAATGGAGAAATAATCTCTCCCTTGACATATAACTTGTGGTATTTGTATTAAGTAAAATTTAAAGCAAATATTTAAGTAACATCTAATCACAGTCATCAGTTTTTAATCTAATCTTTTTACTTGAATTATTTTTCATTATTTTATAGTAACGACTGCATGCTTCAATTATATTACAATAAAGTTAAATGGAACGAAAACGCATATTATTTCACCTTTTTAAATAACAACCATTGACACTCGACTGCCTTTTTAATCCCATTTTCTAAAACCATATATCGATATTTATAGAAAACACTATATACTTTTATTACATTACAATAAATTTAAATGGAATTGAAAAAAAATCTTTTTTTTATCTGTTTATATAACGTCTACTCACACTATATTGTTGTTAATCCAATTCTGTAATTTGAATTACTTGCCGATATTCTGTAGAAAATATTACGCGGTCCTTTGGTAATTTTCTCGCCCTTTTTGGTGTATTTTAATACTTTTAGAATTAATTAACTTTTTTTTTGTTAACTAAGATAGAATTTTCTGAAACAGACCATTATAACATGCACATAGCTTAAGTAGTTACCCGTTTAAATATTTCATGGTTAATTATGTTATGTCCGTTATTAAATCACATTATTGCTTTAAAATTAAACTGACGAAAAACACAAAATTCTAAAGAAAATTTACAAATCATGTAATTTAGCGTTCACTTGGAAACCCTATAACTCCAAATAATCCCAAATATAGAAACATATATTTTATTTCAAGTGTAAGTAGTCGCTCTTAAGATAATTCTACTTTTATTTTTATTTTAGTACCATGCTTGGTTCCTTTGCTACCTGATCTTTTACGGTGGTATGTTTTCCCCGAATTATCATGTAAAAATATCTCTTGTATGATCGCTTACATTTTTTCCAATTGATTCGTAAGTATATCTATTTAATACGATCATTTGCAGCAGATTAAATGAAAGACAGCGAGGAATTATTTATTGTTTCTGTAATGCACGTAAGCTTTGGCGGTACTAATTCAGTTTGAAGTAATTCGTCCTCCGATTAATTAAACATTTGCTCTCCAAGCAATATGATATATGCTGAACTTAAATATGATTTTCGCTAAATTTCTTATTTATGGAATGGCTATAGAAAATATCGTAGCAATTATTAAAAATAAATGCACAATAATATCCCATAAATATACAAATTATAAAAACATAGTATAATTGAAATGTTGTGTTTTATTAGCTTGTTTATGTGAAATGGTTGAAATGGAGAATTAATCGTTCTCTTGACATATCACGTGTGGTATTTTAAGTAAAATTAAAATCAAATATTTAAGTAACATCTAATCACCCTCCTCTATTATTAATCTATTCTTTTTACTTGAATTCTTTTTACTTGAATTCTTTTTATTTGAATTCTTTTTTCATTATTTTATAGCAACGACTGCAGGCTTTTATTATACTAGAATAAACCTAAAATGAACGAAAACCCATATTATTTCATCTGTTTAAATAACAACCATTCACTTGAAATGGTTTTTGTCTTTTAATCCTGTTTTCGAAAACTACATATCGTTATCCTATAGAAAAGACTATATATTTTTATTTCATTACAATAAATTGAAGTGGAATTGAAAAAAAAATCTTATTTCATATGTTTATGTAACGTCTACTTGCAGTACACTGTTGTTAATCCAATTCAATAATTTGAATTACTTGCTGATATTCTGTCGAAAACAGTACGCGGTTCTTTGGTGCTTTTTTCGCTCTTTTGGTGTATTTTAATAATTTTAGAGTTAATTAACAAATTTTTGGTAATTAAGATAAAAATTTGAATTTTTTGAAACAGACCATTGTAACATACACATAGTTTAATTGATTACCTGTCTAAACATTCTATCGTTAATTTTTTTATATCCGTTATTAAACTTTCATGTTGCTTTCAAAATTTAACTGACGAAGAACTAAATTTAGCCTTAACTTGGAAACCCCTATAACTTCTAATAATCCTAAATATAGCAGTGGCGGAAAAGATGCGCAGCACTGCGCCAATTGTTACCACTAAATTTTAATAGTATTCTTTGCCTTATTAAATCTCAGAAATATTGTCATTAAGTAAGATGAAGAATACTATTAAAATTTAGTGGTGACAACCGGCCCACTATTGCGCATCTTTTCTACCACTGATATAGAAACATACATATTATCTCAAGTGAAAGTAGTTACTCCTAAAATTATTCTAATTTTATTTTTATTTTATTGCGATGCTTGGTTCCTTTGCTGCCTGATAATTTACGGCGGCATGTTTTCGCCGAATTATCATGTAAAAAATGTCTCTTGTATGGTCGCTTACCTTTTTTTTTTAAATTGATTCGTACCTATATCAATTTTATACGATCATTTGCACCAGATTCAGGGAAAGGGAGCGAGGAATTATTTCTTGTTTCGGAAATGCACATAAGCTTTGACGGAATTACGCAAGTTTGAAGTAATTCATCCTTCGATTATTTAAACATTTGCTCTCCAAACAATATGTTATATGCTTAACTTTAATATGATTCTTACTAAATTTCTTATTTATTGAATGGCTGGAGAAAATATCTTAGAAATTATTAAACATAAATGCACAATAATATCCCATAAATATACAAATTACAAAAACATAGCATAATTGAAATTGTGTTTTATTAGATTGTTTACAAAAATAATTAAAATATAGAAATGGAGAAATAATCTCTCCCTTGATATCACTTGTGGTATTTTAATTTAAGTAAAATTAAAAGCAAATATTTAAGTAAAATCTAATCACAGTCCTCAGTTTTTACTTAAATTATCTTTCATTATTTCATTGTAACGACTGCAAGCTTGGATTATATTACAATAAACTTAAAAGGAACGAAAACCCATATTATTACCTTGTGATTCTCACGTGACTGTGATTTGAAGACTCAACTCTGAAGTCATTGTGAGCTTTGAATTGAGACGAGTCATCAAATAATGGCGCAATGAAGTCGCATGGTGACTTTCAGGGGATTGATACTGTACTGTAAAATCACCATTGTACTCCTTTGTGAAAAGTCACCTGTTGATTTCATTTTTTGTCACTTTGAAATTCATCACAGAACAGCTATCATGATGACTTTACAATGGAGTGTTAAAATGACAGCTATACGAGTGTCTTAAGATGACTTCATTGTAAAGTCACCTGTTGACTCGTCAAAAATCAGCAGTCATGGTGACTTCTTAGGGGATTGACCAAATCAGAGTAGAAATGAGAGGAATGAAAAATATCACATTTCAATTTATTGTAGTGACTGTGACAATTGTGATGCCAAGGAGACTTCACATCGACTGGCTGTGCTGTTAGGGTAGTATCCATTTTCTACACTTGCTCTTTATAGAATTTCCTTTTGAGTACGCGTGTTCAGAAATTAGCATTTTGTGTTTGTTGCTTAAGTTTTGCACACTAGTATATATATATATATATATATATATTAGTATTTTCTCAAAATTTAAAAAGAAATCAGGATTGCATTGTTTCTATCTCATCTACAAATTCAAGAGTTATTGAATATTTCTATGATAACGCATATAAAATCCAATATTCTCTAAAAGTTGCTGACTAATATTTTCACACTATTTCAATGCTCCGAAAGCGGCAAACTACTTTCATTCTGATGAATGTTTTTAAATCATCTTGATAAATTAAAAACGATTTCAAACATATAAACCTCAATGAAAACTGTAACGACAGTTAAAAGTTTAAAATAAAATTTTTAAACTTCAAAATGAAAATTATTATTAATTAATTTATTTATTTATTTATTAACAAAATCTAAAATGAAATTAGGATTGCAAAGCTTCCATTAAATAGGCAAATCGCATATCAATTGAACAGTTAGTGAACATGATAATTCAAAAATTCATAGAATCATGCTCAAAATCATGCTCACGAATATAGCTAATGAAGTAACTTTTTTTGTGTGTTTGTTTGTAGGGCAAAATCTCTAGTGTAGTAATATGTTTCAAGATGTAAATACTAGCTATGAACGGTTTCTAAAAGTTCGAAATTTCAAAAGGTGAAGTCAGCGGAAAACGATCTTAAAACGTTGTATGTCGCGATTTATTTGGAACTGTTAGTGCTAGAAACTTGATATTTGATTCGGCTGTTACTTTTAAGACTTAAATAACACATTTTTTTTTAAAGTATTGATGTTTTTCTTAAAGTGTACGTATCAGAAAATATGTTTGAACTGCTGAATAATAAATAATATAAGTATCGCGTCTATCGCGTTTTCATTTTGTAATTAAGTTATTGAGTTATAAACAGCCTTATTTTGTGTAATTTTTAATTTTTAATTCTTAATACCTCGGACCATACACATACACACATATCTATCGTAAAGTGCAAGTCTAATTTAAACTTATTTACAAAAGAAATAATATTTCATATGTAGAATGTTTAATTATAGGGGAAGTGTGAGTAATATCGCACCCATTTTGAAAATTTGATCTAATTCGGCTTGACTGTAGAACAATTTGAAACTGATTGACGGTATTTGTTCATAAAACATTCTAATAAACTATTTTCCAATAAAAGAAACATTTTTTTTTGCAAATAAACCCGTAAGGCATGGTGACATCATGGCGACGTCACTGTGAAGTCACACTGTGACTTTGTGACCGTCGTCGTGACGTCAAGTGACGTCGATGTGAAGTCATTGTGACCTAAATTCGAGGTCGTTATGGCCGTTTTCAAGGCTTTCTGTGACCTCACAATGTGACTACTTTGTGAAGTCAAAGTGCGACTTCAATGTGAAAAATGTGACGAATCTGCATCGGATAGGGTGACCAGATTTTACCCGAATCCTATACGGATTGTTCGGATCAAAATTTTTTTATGGTTCAAGTTTGTGACGTTTGTGACGACACTGCACCGGGTCGGGTGACCAAATTTTACCCGAATCCAATCCAGAAACTTCGGATCGGTCTTTTTGGATTTGTTTGGCTACAGAATAGATTTGGATTAGTTGTGTTGTCGTGTGACCTGATTTTCGTGAACCCGATCCGACCCGAGTCGGGTATAATGTTTTTACTGTAAGTCTTGTTCGGAATAGAATCTTGCATACGACCGAGTAACCAGATTTTATCAGAAATTGTGTTACGATACAATTTCTGATGTCGGCTCGGAGTCATGCACGAATCCGGTTATATACTTCTTGAACATGATTGAATGTCTACTTGAACATGAATGATGGTTGACTGAAACTATATTTCGATTCAACCCGTATTCTTACCCTAACCTAACAACAACAACAACAAAACATCTGTAGGCCCACAACCCGACCGAACCTGATAAATGATTTCGTATAGATTCGGATAACAAGATTTCACCAAATACGGATAAGATCGACGATAAGGATTGGATCGGTAATCATTTTTATTGATGCAACTCGTATTCAAATTAAAACTTTGCATCTAATTGGGAAACCGGCTAATGTAGCCGTTAAGCAAGAAAATTATAAATGTAAAAAACGCATACTAATATAAAAATAATAGATGAATACATTAAAAATTATAATAAATGTAAATATTTCCATAATATGAAATTCTATTGTGCAAATAACAACTTTTTAAATTTATTAACTTCTACTTCCATTTGTTTTATGTAACCACCAATAATATTGACAATAATTAAAACAATGCTATTTTGCTGTTAAGTATTGAAGTTTTTAAATGTGTATACTTTGCCATATTTCCCCTCGCTCAGTGTCACGAAACTTTCTGACACATTTATGAACAAATTTTTAAACGCATGGCATTTGCATGCCTGATTATTAAAGCTATTTGGAATGAATAGCGTTTTCCATTTTTAGATAAATGTAATACTTAAGATCAATTTCGGTCACGTTTTACCCGTTTCTGACGCTGCGCGTCGGAGATTTGGTTTAAAACACCGACTTTGATAGTGTTTTCTGAAACATCATCTGCCGTTACCAAAAAATGGATAACGCCATTCGATTATATATATTCTGAATAAGAACACCTGCCAATTTCATGTATTTCCGAATAAAAATGAATTCAGAAATATGTCAGAAATTAGCTATTTTGGATTTGAGAACAACTTTAATGAAAATATAAGTATACATTTTAAAATAAGCATTCTGAAAAATTTATATTAGGAATCAATTTAAATAATAGATATACCTATTGTGCGATATTATTAAATAATAAACATTGTATCAAGCAGTAAAACATTTTTCGTTGTAAATGAAATATAGAACTTAAGATCATAAACGCAAAAAAAAATTATATTTTTTTTTCTTTACAAATTATTTTATTTATAGTTTTTAATAGAATACTAAATGCAGAACTTAAATATCAATTTTTCTGTAAAAACATTCGATAACACAACTGGAAAAATTACCTTAACTAAACAGTTATTTTATTGTTTCATCAATATTTATTATTTTTGTGCACTTAACATTGACATATCTCGACAAATAAATTATTCAATGCATTAAATTGTCACAGTTTTTTCAAATATACCAGAAAATTATTTCTCGAAACCTACACTAGCAACGAAATTATCAAATTGCAAATCAAATATTAATAGTTTTAAAAATTGCAATGTTTTTAATTATAATGAATAACTATGAAAATTGAACTAAGAAACGCAAAATATTAAATAAATTCCTCATTTTAATTAACACTTTACATTTAGAATACATATTGTTAGTAAATACTTTAAGCTTTTTCCAAACAGTCTATTTAAAAAAAATTTAAACATTAAAGATAAAATTTAATACAAGGGATTTTTTAAAAGAAAATTTAAACATCTTAACTTTTAAATAATGCACTATTAAATGTACTAGTACTAAACATGCACTATTAACAAAACTGCGAAGCCATAAAAAGTTACCTGCTAATCTATAAGTAAAACCACAAGTTTTAATGGTCCTTGACTGCTTCCTTGAAAAATGAGACTCAAATCCACTACTTTAATTTTCAAAGTGGTCCAGCAGAGGTGTGTTCATAGATCTGAGATATCAAATATCACGCAGACCTTATGAACGGACCCAGCTAGACACAGGGAGAGGTTAAAATGGATGATTCACTGTAAAACGTTAATTTACTTACACGGTATAAATTCCACAATATAATTCCACAAACTTAAAAGAACATAACACACTCTAATCCGCCGAACTTGGAATGAAAATAAATCGTCTGCCCTCAATATGCGCGATTATGATCTGCGCACTGTTGTTTACCACAAAGTAACATCTAGCAGGTGTTTCCAGAAAAAGAATAGAAAGAAAACAATTTATTTAAATAAAGACATTTCAAATGCTTTGTAGTTTATATGGCTGACAAATAACTTCTAATGAAGCTATAATATTCTATTTTTATATGAGAGAGTTTAGTATTCTTAGAAATAAGCTGTGAAAATTTATATTTTTATATGTTTTTTAATCAGTTGCATTTGCTTTAGGCGTCCAAATTAAACATAAATTTTAAATAAAACTTGATTTAATAGGCTTTATAAAATAATTTACGACATAAATATAAATACTATTCTGCAATCAGATTTCTTAAATACGAAATTTTTCACTTTTACACTCTATTGAAAAGAGCAATATATTTAACAGAGGTGATATCTTACTAAGCACTGGCCAGTTTTGGGATAAATTGCTATAGGAATGGCATATACTTTATGACATATTTTTAATTCGTTTTTGTTCGGAAACGCATGAAATTGACTGGGGTTTTTATTCAGAAACTATGTAATTGAAAGATGTTTTCCATTTTTTGGTAAAATCAGAAGTTCTTTCAGAAAAGAATGTCCAAGTCAACGTTTTGAACCAAATACCCGACGTAACAGTGAAAGAAAAGAGAAAAACCAGTCGTCACGTAACATGAATTGCTTATAACTCGATAAGTAATTTATTTATAAAAAAAATGGAAAATTCATTTCGATTCCAAATTGCTTCCATAGTCAGTCCTTCCCATTTTATGCGTTTGCATTTAAAAATGAGTCAATTATAGTTTGCCTAATATCGCACCCAATTTTAAACTTTGATTTAATTCAACCTCACTGCCCAACAACTTGAAGCTGATTGACAATATGGGTTTATAAAACATTTTAATAAAATATGTTTTGCTTATAATGGTTTCCAATGGAAGGAAATTATTTTTTTTATAAATAAATGTGCAAAGCGCCTTAGTACCAACTTTCAAAAAAGTGTTCCGAATATCGCACTCCCGTGCGATATTAGGAACACAATAATGTTTACTCTTTTCAAAAGTTTCTATAAAAAATATGAGTTGTAACGTTACTTACGAAGAACCTTTTTGCCTAGCGAAGAAATTAATTGTCTATGCTTTGTCCTTCTGTGTCGATTTTGAAACTTCATAAAGTTTTGAAGCTCGTCCCAAATCCATTTTCTTGAACCGTACTGCCTGAATTGCTTTAATCATATTCTAAATTACAAAAATTCCCTGATCGCTCGGCCTACAGGCACAAGTAGATTTCGAAGACGCAGGCCTGTTTTCTGGGAATTGTAGAAGAAATGACCTTATTGCCATGATGCGGCAGTTGGGACCGCCCACTTCGAAATCTACTTGTGTAAAGTAGGCGAAGCCGGCAGATTTTTTTTTAATTTTTTAATTATTTTTAAATATATATATATATATATTCTGTAAGGGTTGGTCCTGTAAAAAACTTGTCAATATAAAAATTGTAGATAATATTAAGAGGATTTATAATAGATTTAAGCGGATTTGATATCTTGTGAATTGACAAAGTTAGGAGTTTTTTTCTTCTGAAACACATACCCCCCCCCCCCCCCCCAACCTTGAGACCATTTTAAATTATATCAAAAATCTGTCATATATAAATTTTCGGCCCGTTTCCTAGAAGTTCTAATAACTTTAAACGGATTCGATACGTATCATATTTAAGAAGTTATGGAGATTTTTCTGTTTTCACAAAAATCACCCCCCCCCCCTTTTCCCTGACCCTTGGTTCGAGTTTGCCCATTAACGAACTTGACCGAGATTTTATGCCCCTTGATTTTATGTATCAGTTTGGAAGAGATTTGTGCAGAATTTTTGAAGTTATCGTGTCCATAAAAAAGTGATATAGGTAGATAGATAGATATATAAAGTTTTTAACTGGAGGTGGTTTTGGGTGGTGGGAGTCATGATCGTTGTAGATCTACAACATTTTCCAGAAATTCCAATAAAGGGGAGAATGTAATAGGTAGTATTTCTTACGAAATCTATCTAATGGACTAAAATTGCTAATGTAGGATCACGTTTAGACAGAAATCATGGGCTGCGATGTTTGTCACACTTCTCCTAACATTATTGGATATTCTAGCAATCATTTTGCCGTATTTCAAACTGGTGAATAGAGACTGCTTCGGATTTAATTATCGTAAACTCGTATACGTCTTGTTACAGTCGTGTGCCAAATGTCATTTTATGTGATTCATGAAATAAAATCCACGTTAACGTAGTGCTATGTTGATTAGAATTACAAAATCGACTCTGTGAGTCTGATAGCATTCGGGAAGTATTGTGCATATTTTCCCTTGGCAATAATTCAGGAAAATAATGATTCAAAATATATTATTTTGCTGAGGCATACCGTAAACTTATTCACTTACATAGGAATTTTTACTACACCCCATAATATATATATTAGTCGTATTTGGACTTGAGGGAATGGCGTTATTATTAAGTCTCCAAAAACAGAACATTTTTGGTTTCGCGACTTCTAGATATTTTGATAGTGTTTATCCGTAAATAGATCACTTGACACAAAGACACAAAATGTTACTAGTCATATCTAGATTTATATTTGCCATATAGGGAGGGGCGAATATCATTCGTGAAGCCTGGTTTTGGATAATGTTGGCAATTAGTAAGTAACAATCGAACGCTAGAAATTTCACAACTGATTCCTCTTGGCCTGAACAAAATCCTAAATATAGAAATAAATGTGTCAAATAAAATTTTTTGTAGATTTTCTAAAATTTCGTTTTCTGATATAATGTGTTGTATAATTGTGTATTTGTATCATGTATTTATGTACAGGTAAATTTTTATTAGAATGCTATTGAAGAAAAACCTCCAGGGAAATATCCAATATAATAGAAGCAATTTAATGTATGTAAAATTCTGAAAATATTTGTATTAAGCATAGTTATCAAAATGCCCTTTAAAAGGAAAATAATCACATTTTTATGTTTTGGAGGACTATTTTGTGACTTTATAAAAACACAGTTATATTCTAATAAACGTACCGCAAATATTGATTATCAATGATCATAAAATAGTGACTCTATTTTTTCTCTGAGATTTGTTTTCGTTTTATTATCAGTTATCTCAGAAGTTAAAGTTATTTCTCAAAAAAAAATCTTAGCTATTATGCGTTATCAATAAATAAAAATAACAAGTTATTTTGGTAACAAGCTATTTTGTAAGGTATGAATCGATATTAGATAGCAAAATTATTTTTGTACGAAGTACAATTTATTCTGAAACATTTAAACAATACTTGTTAACGATTCTTCCAATAATACTTTTTGGGAACATTAAATCTTTTTTCTAGGGGTATTTTATTTTCTGTTTATTTGTTGCTATTCCACACTTAAAATAAAACAAATCTACATTGAGAATAGTTTATTTTGTCATTATACAAAAATCGATATTAGATAGCAATGTTTATTTATAAGAAAGGCAGTTTTGTGAGGAACATTTATATCATGCCTGTTTACATATATTGAAAAACTTAAATTATTTAAACCGCACAGTCACTGAATTAGAAAATTTCAAGATATATTTTGATGACAAATTCGCTTGCATATATGACACAACCTTTCTTTTTTTTAATCAATTAAAATATAAACTTTATTGGGTATTAGTATTAAACAAATAATGATTCCCAATAGAAAACATTTTTTTAAATACTTTTTTCAGTTTTATTATAAGCTTTTCGATTTGAAAAAATCAGACTACATTATCCATTAAGCGGTCTAATGTTTGCCTCTTGGCGTACTTAGTCCTATTAGAGGACAGTAGCTTTAGATATACTTTTTGAAGATTATTATTTTTTTTTTGACATATTTTACTTTCTCTTTTTTATTTGCTATTCGTTATTAGATAGCAATATTTATTTATCAGATATGCGTTTAGGAACAATACTATGATACCTGTTTTCAGTTATTGTACGTTTCAAATTACTTTTGTAGAGTATTTAAACCACCTAATTCCTCAAACGAACATTTCGGGACATTTTATAATAAGAATCTCATTTGCATAGATATCAACTTTCGAGTTATTTTTCTTTAAAATAAACTAAAATTGGATATTCTGGAAGGCAAAATTGTTAACAAAATAAGAACACAGAAAGAAGAGGTAATTTTTAAATACTTTTTATGGTGCGAAATAGGTTTTTTATTTTTATTTTTTTACTTTAAAAAACAAGACAAAAAAACGGAATGCTGATTCGATATTCGATACAATCAACAATTTTTTTTAATGCAAGCTAATACATAAATTTAAAAAGATATTTTAAATACAATACATTTTTTTAATATAGGTAATGTATTTAGGAATTTTTAAATAATACATTTGTAGATTTAATTAATTTTTTAATTTATTCTTTTAGCAAATTTTTATTTATGTCGTTACTTAAATGGAATATTTTAGATTTGAAAAAAGAAAACATAATAAATATTGGTATTTTCTTGTTGTCAATAATTTCAGAAAAGAAACGTTGTGGAGATGTTTTTCTTTAAACAATAAATTACCGTCGGTAGATGGCTACGTATTAAAAGATGTTAAGACTTTCACTTAGTGTAAGTCTTTACTGAAGCTTACACATTAATATCAGTATATTAAATAGAATCCTTTTAATACGTTTGCGTTAAAGGATCACAAAAAATGTATTTATTTCTTAAAATTGATTATAACCTTTTTCGATAAAATTTAAAAATGCTTTTTAAAAAATATGACAGTATGTAAACTCTTTAGTTAAATTTCTCATTTTTAACCTCTTGCATATGGAATATTTTTGAGTAAGGTATGTCAAAAATTAAAAAAAAAAATGTCTCTTTAATTTTGTGCATTACACCAATAAAAAGATTAGAAATTGGTTGTTTTATATTAAAAAAATAATTAATTAAATTAAATAATTACTATATTTAATATTTTCACATACATGAGAAAAATTAATGGTTTATAGTCAAACTTTACTCAACTATTATCTATTGTAAAAATAGTAAATTATATTACATTACACATTTGAAAAAGGAAATAGAACTAATGGAACAGAATCACTGTTTTTTCACCTCTCCAAAATCAGTTCGGGCATTCCAAATGTGGGGCGTTTGGGTGTCTCGAACTGGAATCGGGTGACACAGGCAAGGAATTAACAATTTAAAATGTTGAATACATTCAAATTATTAAAAGTTTATTAACAAGGAATTTTTTTAAATAAAATTAAACTGATTTCAAGCGATATTTTACTTTCTTTCACGTTTTCTGCCAACTCGATAATGTTGTTCACATTAAAATGCTGCACGGGTTTAATTATAGCTACCCAGAACCGGCGGACTTCATATATAAACCAGGAATAAAAGAAAAGTAATTAAATGTAATTAAAAAAAAAGTTTTCATTAAAATACACAAAAAAATCAACTTATGTTATAAAACGCAAATGTGTGCGACATTCAATGCTGACGTCATAATGATGCGGGCAACAATGTTATTAAAATGGATTAATGTTGCAAAAATAGAGCTTTAAAAAAAATTAAACAATCGCAACGTTATTTCTATCGGAAAATGCAAGTTTTGGACCGACGTTGCCCCTCGTTATTGCAACGTAACTCAATTAAAAAAGTAATAATAATGTCCAATTCATGTATTGCCCTCAAGAATACATACATAGCTCTATGTCGACAGGTAGTGGGTGAAAAATTAGTACCATAATTTGACTGCCACATACACACAAACAGAATTTTAAGTTAAAAGAGTAATAATGAAATCATACTTTAATGTATCCATGAAAAAAATCTGTATAATAACATTTCTTATATCAATTTGCTCTTTCATCTGAAGGATATACATACCTATTTATATCAAATGCATAGTTTTTCATCTTAACGATATTTTGAACACTACCTGAAATAGAAAATTTATTACCTGAACCTAATTAATATAATTACGTGTAGGGTCAGGTTCGTGTAAAACCGAGTTAACCGATATAATCTGTTAAGCTTGCCAAATCAGGATAACACAAACTTTTAAACCACATATCACAACAAGGTAATGTGATTCGATTTATATTGTATCTAAAAAAATTCTATTACAGTTTTCTTTTTCTATTCATCCGCAATGGAAAAATACGACTTGAACCGAATAACGACTGTGATCAGGCTCGGGTAAAATAGAGCTGTAAGGGACCGACTACTCTCGTCACGTGAGTAGGCGATGTTTGAATCAGATCGTAATTTTTTGTCCAATAACCGGCTATGTGCGTAAAAGATTTAGAAATGCTCTCTTTCTCTAACTTTCGAGGGATGTCTGAATCTCGGAAATTGTGAGTCCCCGTTTTCTTTCAGTTATGCAAATTTTCTGCAGCTGGTCGATCGACACTGTGAAGTATATAAGCAGCGAATTTTCAGTTCAGAACAGAACTCAGGGGAGCTAGAGCAGACTTAGCTTGGGAGATTTAATATTGAGATTTAGATTGAGACTTATTTAGATTTAGCCTTGAGACCTCGCATCGAGTCTCGAGATTAATAATTGGCCTTAGCATTTTTATGGTGAAGTACTATGCTGTTGTAAAGCTTATTTGAGCCTGCATCAGTGCTTATTTAATTTGAAATATAAAATTATTGGATCGTGAATTTGCTTCTAAATAGTTTAAGTTTAATTATCATATAGTTTTAATTTCTATACAGCTACGAGTTGTTAGCAAAAGCCTTCCGTTTTATTAATTTTTAGGAAAATCAAGTGGAGCTCGCTCAACTTCCCTACCGTTTTGTTTTAATAAACCGTTTTTGGTTTTAAAAATAGACTTGTTATTTGTCTCTGCTCTACCGCACGGCCTGACATCAAAGATGGCCGTCATAGAGCTATACTACAGGCTGAATCATACCGCCATTTAATAACCTAACAGACCAAAAACCAAACTAAAACCGGTTAGCTTACCGTGGTAGTGGACGGCGAGTGATAGTGACAGAGACGGCAAACACCTGCTGGGCCGGTTTCCTAATGCTGAGCTGGGTCACAATATGGCGGTTATTTGTGGCAACAAGATGGATGGATATGCGTCAGTTCCCCTTATAAGAGTCTTAGGGTAAAACAGAGTTAAACGACATAACTTGATCAGCTTGCCAACTCAAACAAAAACAAACTTTTTAACATACCTTACAACAAGGTAATGTGATACGACTTATTTTGTATCTAAAAATGCTTCAATTACCTCTTTTTTTAGTATCGAAAGATTTCTAAATCTTCTTTATTTTTTAATGTCAAAAATATTTTTTTCTACTTTACTAACAACGCGAGCATTCTGTATTGAACCTTAAACAGATAAATCAATATGAGTTTAAATTTTTACTTCGGTTTTCGTACGGAATTTACTTTATTTTATTTTAGTTTTTATATTTATTAACTGTTTTTCAGTATAGATCGGCTCATTATTTAAACATTTCTTTTTTTTCATTATATTATTTATGGCATTTCAGGAAATTTCATACATATTATTATGCCTACAAATAAAATAAATCTATACAATGTTTAGTTTAAAATAACACTTTAAGACTATTATAAATTGACGAGTTCTTTCGAATGATGAGCAATTTTTAAGGTATTAATGCTATGATTTATTTAAAGATTTTAAACTGTAATTTTGTTTCAAGAAACTATTTTAAATATTTTTATTCTTAAGTAATTTTGAGATTCAAAATTGTGTCACAAACTTTACCCATGCACAAAGAAAATACAATGTATGATTGTGAATTTATTCATCAGTTTTAAACATTCGAAATATTTATTTCTTTCATATTTTAAAAATAAATATACAATTCTGAATCGAACAAAACTGAAATCTATATTTATTTTTTCCTTAATTAAACGGTGCAAATTTTGTATGTTGCGATTTTAATGTGTTTTTTAACATGACACACATTATTACTGGGGGGGAGGCTCGAAAGCCAAAGCACCGCGACCAGAGGTCTATTGTACTATCCCCGCAGGTCTCCTAATTTTGAACCAATTCCAGATGAGAGACCTGCATCTGGATTGGCACCCCCAGAGGTAGCGCTTATACAGAACTTGGAGGACTTTGGAGTCACGAACAGATTTAACGTGCACACGCTCCCATTAACGTACACGGTCCCACAGCAGAGGCAGACGAGAGAGGATAGACGATGCACCCTCCCAACACTGACCGTGGTCGATGCTGCTTGGCTTTCGGCGATCTTACGAGAGCCGAGCTTTACCGTCCGCGCCACTGCGGGACTTATGACACACATTAAAAAGTACATTCTAATTGCAACAAATAAAACTTGCTTTCGTTTACGTGACAAAAAATAAATCGAGGTTGTAGATACATTTCTTTTATACAAATTTGTAGAAATAAAATTATCTGTTCCAAAACTTTTTTTTTTCTTTTGTAACAAAACATATTTTTGAGAAAAGTTCATATAAATTTAAAAACCGGTATTAGTCAGCGTTATAGAACACAGTTTCAATTTCAAATAAAGCAATTTTTGATTTAACATATCTATGTGGTTTGTTTTATCTGATTCATAATTCTATATGTTTTTAAGAAATGTGAATATAATGTGAATATATATATGTAAGTATAAATCCGATGCTACTTTTAGGAGCATACGTTTAGGAGCATACTGCACTACGACCCGATATCGACCAAAATCGGAAATCACCGTGACTCAAATGCAACTCATACTTTCCACATTGTCCTCACGTCATATAGTAAATGAGTCACTGTGATGTCGATATGTCATATTATATGACAAGACTCAAGTCATACGTTCATTGGTCCCTTCGGACGCTTATTCAAGTGACACTTGGATATTCATAAGCTAATGTTAAATCAATAGAAGCATTCTTTGCAAATTTATCGTTTGCATTTCGATATTTTAAAAGTATTTTTTAATAGGAAGTTGGAAGTCAATGTCTAAATCTGTACCTTTACACTTTTTTGATTTTGGGTACAATTTCATTCTGATGACAAATCCAAATTGGAACTAAAAAACAATTTTTATTCCGAAATTAAAATGTCCTTAAAGTGAAATTACAACCAAAATTTAAAAAGCACAAAGGTATAACGTTAGTTTCACCTTACATATCCTAGGCAAAAAGAGTCATTTAAAAATATTGAAGTGCAAAAGAGAAATTTGTAAATCACGCTTGTTTATTGGTTTATCATTAACTTTCAAATGTCGTCACGTGACTAAACTTTTAATTTCACAGAAGGTCTACGATAAAGTATAATTGAAATATCAAGAATCTGATGGAACAAAAAATACGTCACCAGTTAACGTCATCACTAAGAGAGCGCGGCAGGCTAATGTTCCTACAATCCGGGCTGACTCACGCCGCCATTTAATTGCCCATAGGAGAGGATGAATTGACCACGCCGCGTGGTCAACAATCGTCGATTGATCTAAGTGAGCAACAAAATGCTTGATGATTCAGCCTGTATTATGGAAAGCCCTACGGCAGACGAAAAAGGCAGGCGGCCTCACTGCGTCACGCGCTCGTCTCCTTAAAGCAAATGATACTGTTTTCGTGCATTTGTTGCACCTGCTTTAAGTGGAAAAAATGACGTGACTAAAGAAGTCCGAAGATTGACTAACACGTGACACAAGTGCGGCAGCCTGTCTGTTTTCTTTGCCTACGAACAAATACTATCTATATAAGACAATTCTGAAGAATAATTCATTTTACTTACCCATCATACGTAGTATAGGGTAAGCCTTGTAATCGTTTTGAAAATCGAAAAAAAAATTTTGACGAAATTACACGTTTCCGACATTGGAGATTCCGAAAAACATATTTTTAGAAAGAAAAGTTGCCGTCTGTCTGTCTGTGTGCGTGTCTGTGTGTGTGCCTGTAAATGCTCCAGCTCCCGAACAAATTGAGATAGAGACTTGAAATTTGATGTTTACTTAGTATTTAATTAATGGAAAGAAGCTTATTGAATTTCAGTAACCTCGATTATCCGGAAATAATTTATTCGGACTTTCGAAATATGCATTCTAATAAAAGATTCATAAAATTTTTCGAAATTGTTTATTTTAAGAAGTGAATATAAAAGACAATAGAAAAACATAAATTTTGCATAAAGAATGAAGTCGGTCGGATAATGAGTTGCTGAGATATTTGTAATTATATTTTCCACACTCTTCGATTTTTCATGACCCTGTATTTCATCCAAATTTCAAAGATATATTTTAATTAGAAATGAGACGCTTAATTCGACGCAGTAAACTCTTAGTTAATACGATTATCATTTTTGGAGTTATAAGAATCTTTCTTTTATGCAATTCAGTAAAAGAGCATTTAAAATTTATGACGCCATCAAGCCACGATTTTATTCGAATTGCAATGCATTTTATAAATAGTTTACACCTGTTTTATTTTCATATTTTATATTATGCATAGCCATGATGGGTATGTACTACGGTGGGCCCCAACGACTATTTTACTCTCAAGTAATAATAGTTTAAGGAGCGAAATATGACCAGCGATGTTTCAGTCTTGGTACTGTTTTCTTGGTTTATGTTATATTAAGGCTTTTATAAGAGGTCTGACGCATATCCATCTTGTTGCACAAAATAACCACCATATTATAACCCAGCTTAGCATTAATTTACTGCCAGAGCAGATGTTGGCCGTCCCTGTCACTGTCAATTGCCGTCCACCACTGCGGTAAACTAACCGGTTTTAGTTTGGTGGGTTATTAAATGGCGGTATGATTTAGCCTATACTACAGGAGCTCAAATGTTATTCGAGTTGTATTCTGTACGTCATTTTTCTGAAATATTCGTAAAATAAATTGCATTCGGCAACAGTCATTTTTTAACTTACGGATGTACTTTCGGCGTGCAGAAAGTCGAATATTTTATAACCATCAGGAGCAGGGTTGCCAAGTTGGCCTTTTTTTTTAAATTCACAATTTTCAATTCACACCAGAATAGATGTAAATTTAGTTTTGTTTAATAAAATGCATTTTCTTAATTTAACGAACGAAAAAATCGCTCATCTAAAGTTATCGTATGAATTTGGAAGTTCTGATTAAAAGGAATGCCAAACTGGCAACCCTTCACTAAGTTATAAAAATGATTACACAGCTAAAGGACAGCAGTTATCCCTCATAGAAAGTACTGTAACCGAATTATTTTGAAGTCCTCTGTAAATAAATTATATGTATCGCTCCATATTCTACAGAAAATGTGTTGTAGTGAAACTCAGCAATGTATATCGTGTATACTATATTTGAATTAGTGTACATCATTAAAATACATTGAAAACGAATTTTCTCCATTGATCATAATGTAATCGAATTCTTTGTGCGTCCCTATTAAAGAACTATGGTGTTTTATTTCTGAAAGTAAGTACTAGATGGCAGCACCACAGGAAATTTACTCTCCAGTCGCTAGTGACATCTATATTTTAAAGTTCTGTTTCTACGGCGTTTAGCCACTGAGATGTAGTTCTGTGATCTGTTACGTGTAAGTACTTGTTCTGTGATGTTAATTAAAATATGTAAAGAAATTCATTTCGTCCAACTCAGTTTTGGTTCTGTTACATTTAATTAATCAAGTCTTCTACAACACATTATAAGAACAATAAAAGCTAATTGATCTATACTCTATGAAAGAATGCTGCTGTTCACCTCAGTGATGCATTTTAATTTTATTATGTTTGAAATACCGTAACATCATCAAAATACGTCGAGAAAGATTTCTTCCCATAGACCAGCGGTTCCCAACCTGGGGTACGCGTACCCCTAGGGGTACGTGGCGGAACTGCTGGGGCTACGTGAAAATAATATTTGCAATGGTGGAAATCACAAAAATGGTTTAACTGAAACACACAAAGAAAGTTGATAGTTTTAGATTACAAAATTAGTCTCATCTGTAACTCCAATATGTTACACTCAAAATGAGGGTAAAGGCGCACTTTACCTATTAATTCATTCGTAAATCAATGTATTGCATGAGTACTTATATATTTTCTCCAATCTTCGAGAAAACTGCCATTGATCATTATACAATATTCATTTCCCACTTGTTTTTTCTTATTGTTCCGTTTTCAATAATAATTGCAAAACGCCTAAATTACGCCAGAGATTCTGGTTTTAGTGTTTTATTTTAAAACTTGTTGAAAAGCAGGACCTTATTTTTATTTTAGAAAAGGCAGAGTTACATCACTAATGTATATTAATTGGAAAGTTTCCTTCCTTTTAATGAATATTTAATTTGAAAAGTTTACTTATTATTTGAATGATCTGGTTTTATTTTTAAAATGGATATCTCGTTAAATTGCGGAACACTTAAGAATACGGCAACTGCAATTAAAATTCAACCTGATGATCCGGGAAAAGAATGTTCTTCGAAACAATCTGATTATTTAGAACTGCAAGAGAACCTGAGCGTAGCTATTAATAGGCCTGTTCTGATAACTGATATACCAATACTTTAAATACAACTGAAAACATCAGTGCTCCCTTAATGAATAGTAAAAAATATCATAGTGAATAATTCCTGAAATATGGATTTTCTTTCACGGGAAATGAAGATTTTATTAATATGTGGGGGGAGAGAAGGGGTGATGGGCGTTTATGATAAACAAGGGGTACTCGGAAATGAAACCTCTAATCAAGGGGTACGTGAAAGCAAAAAGGTTGGGAAGAGCTGCCTTAGACCATAATGTAACTGAATTATTTTGTGTGTTAACGAACAACAAATCTTACACACTTTATTTTCATTAGAGATATACTAATTACGTAGAGATTCGAGTATATTTACAAGTGTTAGAGGAAGGACAGACGAACAAAAGTTTTAAACAATTGTCAACAATGTTGGAAAGTGTTAATAATCAAATTTATTTATCTATTAATATTTTAGTACTAATTTTGTTTAATAGTAGTAAAATTGATAGGTTTTTAATTAATTATTTGTATAAATTTGCTGACTTACTTTTTTATACTAGGACATGATCCCGATATATTTTTTAATCTAACATTTTTCTGTTTTTTATTTTTTTCTAAAGATTTATATTTGATTTTTATCTCAACAGGCCATAAATAATAGAGAAATAAAATTGTTATAGAAAATTCATTAAACCTGTGCAGAGAACGAGAAAAAAAATAATTTCGTAGAAAACCGAAATGATGATTTGAGGTAATCGATTATCAATGTTGTTGCTACGTTTATTATTGCATGCCTATGTCGTTTTTAAAGTCATAAACTAACAATAATGAATAATAGTACATCACTTAATAACCCCACATGTATAAGGAAAAATATTTTCATTGTTTTCTTTGTATTTTTCTGAAATTGAAATAATTTTTTTTCGTACAAAAAGAAAAAGATTTTTTGAGAGTTTCTAAACATATCTATTTATTTCGACAATAATAAAAATATTTTCTAAAATTACTTAAAAACTTTTGAAAATCAATTCCCTTATATTCCATCCAGTCTATAACATTTTTGGTTGTTTTATTGGACACATAAAATCAATTCTGAAAGGATTATTTTTTTTACTTTATAGCTTTTTGGTTCTAAAAATAAACCGTTGAAATCTTGATAACAAGCTGTTTTATTAAATTTTAAATCTGAAACCAATACCACATATTGCTCTTTTTCTTATTTTTTGAACCATAAACCAATTTTTAATACAACATTAACATTAATAATGTTTTCAGGGAATGAAAGAAAAATCCCCTTTCATTTAGAAAACGGCAGATGTACAGAGTGGTTAGTACTCGAATTATCGAAATAAGGATTTTCTTAATAATATTTTAACGTATGCCTATATATTTACAAAATATACTTTAAAATGAAATTAATAATACGCAAAATATTTACAGTTTTTAGCAAGAATGAAAGAAAAAATAACGCAATAATGTTATTTCATTAATAATGTTATAATGTTATTTCGTCACCCCCCAAATTGTCGATGAGTATTCAGACTTCAATGTTGTCTACTTTATGCGTATGAATGCAATTTTGGAAATAGCGATCATCTACACATTAGAAATTACACTAGCTTTGAACTGTCAAATGCTAATGTTATATTATACCAGATGGGCAAGACCGAGCTAAGCTTAAAATTAGCTTTGTGTTCAGCTCAATATAACAATATACACGTATTATGTGAGTACAAAGTATAGAATGTACTTAACTTAACGCTCATCTTAACGTTCTATGGACTCTGATTGGTTGAATGATATATTTCGGCTACTATTAGGAATTTTTAGAAAATTTTTCATATTTTGAAAACCATTTTTTTGACCAAATGTCGCCAAAAGTTGGACATTCTTTCATTTGGTGCAAACATGTAGTTTGGCATTTTAATCTTAAAAGTCCATTTTCCCGCCAAATCGCGCCAATGTCGCCAACATTTCGCAAACCTCGTTAAATTTCGCCAAATTTGGCGAAATGTTGCCAACTTTGCGATTTCGTTTCTTGCCAACTTTTCTATTACTTAATAACTGTTTCAACCTTCATTCTCATTGAAGTGCATTGACCTCTAGTGACCCGAAAATGACCCACTAATCGAATTTTCCTAGACCGTGAACCTAGACCTAAAACGTGACCTAGCCCAGTAGAAAACGATATCCCCCCATAGGTCATAATGTAATCAAGGTATTTTGTGAGTCCCCTGTAAACGAATGATAAATTATACCTGCTTTATACTCTATTGAAAAATGTTGCCGTCCACATCTAAAATATATCAATTTGAGAGTGTTTCTGATAATCTAACATCATTAAAATATATCGCAAACGATCCCCCCCCCCCCATAAATCATTTTGTAACTGAATTTTTTTGTGTGCCCCTGTAATCAAACCATAAATACTACACACCTTATTTTTAATATCGATCATTCTATAGTAATTCTCAAAAACATATACCAGTTAGTAGCAATCAGAGTATGAATATAAGTAAAAGAAAGACGGACGGACAAACCAATGTCATAAAGACTTTTCCAATATGTAAGAAAGTGTTAATAAGCTATTTTAGTTGTATAAAATGTTTTAGCAATAATTATTTGCTTACCCATCATACGTAGTATAGGAAAAGTCTTGTAATCGCTTTAAAAATCGAAAAAAAAAATTGACGGATTTACACGTTTCAGACAAAGAAAGAAATTGTCGTCCGTCTGTGTGTGTGTGTGTGTGAGTGTGTGTGTGTGTGTGTGTGTGTGTCTGTAAACACTCTATCTCCCGAACATATTGAGATAGAGACTTCAAATTTGGAATGTACGTAGTGTGTAATAATGGGAAGACGCTTATTGAATTTCAATAACCTCGATTATCCAGAATTAATTTTTCGGGCTCTTGAAATACTCCTTCTGATAAAAGGTACATATAAAAATTTTCGAAATTGTTTTTTTAAGGATTGAATATAAAAGACGATAAAAAAAAATAAAAAAAAACATAAATTTTGCATAAGGAATGAAGTCAATCGGATAAATAGTTGCCGAGATATTTGTAATCCTATTTCCCACACTCTTCGATTTTTCATGTCCCTATATTAATTCAAATTTCAATTCAAAGATATATTTTAATTGGAAATGAGACGCTTAATCCGACGCAGTAAACCGTTAGTTAATAGGATTATCAATTTTGGAGTTATAAGGATGTTTCTTTTACGCAATTTAGTAATAGAGCATTTAATCGTCATCAAGCCACGATTTTATTCGAACTGCAATGCATTTTATAAATAGTTTACATATGTTTCATTTTCATATTTTATATTATGGATATTCATGATTGGTAAGTATTTTGGTGGCCCCCAACGACTATTTTTAATGGTAGTGAAACTGATAGATTTTGATTTAATTATTTTATAAATATGCCGACTTAATTTTTTATATTATGACATAATTCCATATATTTTAAAATCTAACTGTTTTTTTTTTTTTTTTTTTTTTTTTTTTTCTGTTTTAAACACTTTTATTTGATTTTACCCGAACAGGTCATAAATAACAGAGAAAGAAAACTGTTAGAAAAATCATTAAACCTGTGCAGAGAAATAGAAAAAAAATAATTTTGTAGAAAACCAAAATGATGATTTAAGGTAATCGATTACCAATGTTGTTATTATGTTCATTATAGAATGCCTACTTCATTTTTAAAGTAATAAACTAAAAATAAGAAATAATAGTACATTACTTAATAACCTTACAGGTATGAAAAATAATGTTTTTTATTATATTTTTATATTTTCCTGAAATTAATTTTTTTTCACTAAAATAAAAACATATGTTTAAACTTTTTAAACATATCTATTTATATCAACAATATTAAATTATTTTCTGAAATTACTATAAAACTTTTGAAAATTCATTCGATTTTATTCTTTTCCATAATATTTTTCGTTGTTTTCTTAGACACATAAAATCAATTCTGAAAGCATTATTTTTTTTTTTCACTTTTATGACTTTTGTGCCAGAAATAAACCGCGGAAATTTTGATAACAAGTTGTTTAATTAAATTTGAAATCTGAAATCAATACCACATATTGCTCTTTTTGTTATTTAGTCATTATAATTTTTAATTCAACATTAGAAGGGTTCGGGGCAAGAAACCCCTAAGCCCCATTTTTGTACTTCTGAGATATTTCAATTTGAAAATTGGATCAAATATTCAAATCAAAATATGTAACATAAAGTTTTTTATGTAACATAAAGCTACTAAATTTTCCCTCATACTAATACTGATACATATATACTCTTTTTTTTTCTGTTGATATAATAAATGGTATACAAACAGTGATTAAATGCAACTTATTTTCATTTTTCTTATGTTTTACATTTCAATTTCAAATGTTTAAAACTGTAACATTCTAAAAAAAAAAAAAAAAAAAAAAAAAAAAACAGAAAATTTTATTTGTATAATTATATTTTGTTTGTATTCATAAAGTGTGGAGAAATTATATAAAATATGGAGAGTAGGTTATTTAAATAAAAAGGAAAGTAATTAGCATTCAGGTGATATCAAATTTCTGTTTATAAAATAGAAGCAAAATTGTATTGCAACTAAGCATAAATGTATGTCAAATATTTGTTGTCCATGTACTGTTCTTAAAACTGGCAAATCCTGCAATTTTTAAAGCATAAAATATATTTTAAAGTTTAGATATTCGCACCTGTTCCATATTTGTAATTCATTTACAAAATTAATTTATGTATATAATAAAATATTTTTTATATGTGCATAGGTAGTTAGTTTTAGTTTAATATTAAAAGTGTTGTTTACATGAAATTTTGATGGTAAAATTTCAAATTGTTGAAGCATAACTGGTAGAGTAAAAGGGGGCCCCTCTGTGTGACGGCGAGTTTCCAATACTTCTAAATCTTAAGCGGGCCCTGGCCACCAAGTGACATTAGAAACAAATTATATGTAGGATATTATAATTTACAATATTAAGCAACATATTACAGTGTTCGATTTATTTCACCAAAAATGTGGCTTGGTACTTTCTTGTTCCGACCTCCTCAATAAAATTACTAATGTTTTCAAGCAATGAAAGAAAATCCTCTTTCACTTAGAAAACGGCAGTTATACAGAGTGGTTAATACTGGTAATTATCCAAATAAATATTCTCTTAACAAAACTTCAACGTATGCTTTTATATTTACAAAATGGAATCAATAGTATGCAAAACATTTACAGTTTGCGAGAAAAAAAACAAAAAAACAAAACGCATTACTTTATGTTATTTTGTCACCCACAAAGTGTCGCAGAAAGTTCCGACTTCGATTTTGTCTACTTTATGAATAGGAATGCAATTTTGGAAATAGAAGGCTTTTGAATTGTCAAATGGTGACATTATATTATACCAGCTGGAGAAGACCGAGCTACGTTCTAGTAAATTTTGCTTTGTGTTCAACTCGATATTACACTGTACGTGTACTATACCAGTACAACGCATACAATGTACTTAACTTAACGCTGGTCTTAACGTTCTGATTGGTCCCTGATTGGTTGAATCATGTATTGGTTGAATCATGTTATGGAAATTTCTAGAAAATTCCTTCAGAGTCTGACAGCCAATTTTTTCCCCAAATGACAAAATTTGGCGAAATGCCACAAACTTGGCGATTTTTTTTCATTTGGGGCCAAGCTTATGTTTTGGCATTGGTAATCTTAAAAGTCAATTTTCCCGCCAATTTCGCCAAATTTGGCAAAATGTTGCCAACTTTGCGACATCGAATACTGCCTACTGTTGACTAACTGAATATCTGTTTCAACCTTCATTCTCATGGAAATGATTGACCGGTAGTGGCCCCAAAATGATCCACTAATCGATTTTTCTCAAATATGTGAAATAGTCCAATGGTCTTTTCTTACCACAACACGGTAAGATATAAAATTTATTCACAATCGTTAGTGACTTTTTTAGATAAATTTTGCATATATATATACACACACGCAAGATTCGCTCGTATTATAATAATTATAATACATGATTTTGACATTATATTATTTACCCACAATAAATTGACACAACTCAAGAATACTATATTTCATAGGAGGGGCAAAAAAGTATTTGATTTTTTTTCTGTAACATAAAACCTATACCACTTTGCTCTGCACGCAGCTAAAAAACCTTAAAAATAAAGACGTAGAACAAACAGAAATGAATTAATAAATCCCCCCCTCCACACACACACACACACAATTTTCCACTTTCTGAGGAGGAAAAACGACTCATAACTTTGCCGTTTTCTAAATAACTACACTTAGGCTATTTTTCCTGTAGCAACGTGCATATACGTCAGACCAATTAGTGTAATAATACGCAAGTGAATTTTGAGTCGTCTGTTTCATTTACCAGCGAATTAAATGTAAATAAAAATAAGTTGACATAAATGAAATTTTTTAAAAATTATGGTATATATATGGTAAGATATTATTGCGTCTTGTATCAAACTTTAACAGAAGACAGCCTCCTTAGACAGGCAAATAGCAAAATGTCCCCATTTCTCAAAAACTAATAATAAAATGGAACAGTAAATTCATATCACCATGTTTTTGATGATCCTGGAGCTTTTTATGTAAAAGTAAATGTTATTTATTATTCATAAATTTTTATACATGAATTTATTATTTTAAATATCATAATTGGAAATATGTCTTTCATTTAAAAAAAAAATATTATGTATGAGTCCACTTATTGTATCTTATCACAAAATTGATATTCATTCGAATATTTTTTCAGGATGATATTATTTAGAGTTTACCAATTGCATGTAACATCATTATCTTCAAATGTTGATTTCTTCACATTTTTCGAAGATTTAAAAAGAAATACTTAAAAATATCTACTTTTCATGGGCTGATATAATAAAAAGAACCAAAACATAATGCCTTACGTGGGTGCTATCAGTTGTAAAAGGATAGCTATAATAAATTTCACCTTAACCCCTTCGCGACGAGCGTCCTTTACAGAATTTTTAATCTTTTACCACCGGTTTTTCAAAACAGAATTTTTCGCCTAATTGAATTGCAGAATTGCTGTCATTAAACAAGGCAAAGCTTAAAATAAAAAGTTACTGGCGGGAATAATCGAAGATTCTGAGCATATTATGCGTCACGTATACGTGCCGCTCTTCCCCAAAGGGTTAAAGATCGTCCCAAAAGCGTATTTTCATGTTTAAATTTTTATAGCAGATGTTATTATTAATAATCTGGTATTAGTTTAATTTTTATCCTGTGATTTATGTCAGAATTAGGGAGGAGTGTCTTTTGTGTTTTATAAACATATTTATATATATATGTGTGTGTTTGCGTGTGTGTGTGTGTGTGTGTGCACTGTGAAACCAAAGTAAAAAAAAATAAACAAAATTCGTTCATTAAAAAAAAAATAATAATATTTTAAAACTTTCATAATAAGGCAATCAAAACAGAAAAAAAAATATATTGAAAACCGATTATCTGAAATCTTTGTTTTGGTTTTTAAACTAAGTTACTTTCAGATAATTTTGAAGTGATAAAATCAATTTTCAGAACCACTTTTTCATTTTTACTATCGATCATTTTCTAATGCCAAAAGTATCGAGTACACATTTATATCAATTTATTTCCTTAAATGTGAAAGGTAAAGGCCGTTTTTTATTATAGCATTACTCGAATAAAAAGTCAATGGAGTTTTATTTACGTATGCTTAAAACGAAAGAAATTGTTAAAATATAATTTCAACAGTATAACAAATGCATATACTATCCACAAATTAAAAATACAGCTTAGACCATTACATTTTTGACATAAATACAAGTCTGAATTACATATGCAATCAACTAGCAGACTGTATCTAAGATATTGGATATTATATATATACAGGGTGTCTTTTTTTTTAACTGACACTATTCAGAGCCGCCTGTAGCTCGTTCTAATAACTAGATTGACACAAAATTTTATGAATGGACTAAGAAAACCATGGGAAAAAAGATTCCAACAAAAAAAAAATTAGTTCCAATCACCGCCGATAGGGGGAAATGTGGCGCTGTACATTGAAAAAAAAACCATCAGAAACAGACAAAATTAATAATTTGGATAAAATGCCACGTTTTATTCATCATTTACACTTTCCCTTTCGTTGATCGCAGTTGAAACATCCATTATCACTTTTTCTGCCACCGGTTTACGTCTTCTGCCTGACCCAACTGCTAGCGAGCCCGTTTCTTCGAATTTCCAACAAAAAAAAATAGTTCCAATCACCGCCGATAGGGGGAAATGTGGCGCTGTACATTGAAAAAACCCCATCAGAAACAGACAAAATTAATAATTTGGATAAAATGCCACGTTTTATTCATCATTTACACTTTCCCTTTCGTTGATCGCAGTTGAAACATCCATTATCACTTTTTCTGCCACCGGTTTACGTCCTCTGCCTGACCGAACTGCTAGCGAGCCTCTTTCTTCGAATTTCAGAATCATTGCTTTCAATACATTAACGGATAAAGGTCCTTTGCGCAGTTTATGGCGTGTTCTAAGTAAACGAAGAGCGGCTGGTGCATTGTACTGATTACAATATAAGAACTTCACAAGTAACGCGCGCTGCGGTAACGTGAGATTCATTTTCAACCTGAGCTAAAATTGTTTCTCGGTGTTTTTCGCATGCATTTATAACTTAAACTATTGGCGCTACTCTCGCATGCGTAAGTAAAAATTTGCATTTTCATTTTTTGCCCGTATTTTATGCTAATTCCCAGATGCATAAATGACCACAGCGCCACATTTCCTCCTATCGGTGGTGATTGGAACTAATTTTTTTTTTGTTGGAATCTTTTTTCCCATGGTTTTCTTAGTCCATTCACAAAATTTTGTGTCAATCCAGTTATTAGAACGAGCTACAGACGGCTCTGAACAGTGTCAGTTTTTTAAAAAAACACCCTGTATATATTTAAAAAATGTAAAATAATTTCTGTTTTAAATAACTTAGTCTATTATAAAGCATTATTATTACTAGATCCAGAGTGGTCAAAGGTCATGGAATTTTTTAAGGGAAACACCAGTATTTTCTTACAGAAAATTTACCCTTAATTCCTCGCGAGATTAAATAAGACGAATTTTCCTGAAAGAAAATGCAGATATTATCCCTCAAAAATTATTTTACCAGTGGTCACCCTGTATATCAAGGCTGTCCTACTCGGCGCCTTTTGAAGGTTTTCTTGGCGCGCCTTCAATGTTTTATTTTTCTAGATTTCTTTAAAGCAAAAATCCATCTCTAAAGATACTTTAAAATAATTAACATCTCCATGCTGTTGTTATCACAGGTGTTATTAGGTTTTTAGTTCCTTTACCTGCAAAAGTTCCTGAGATACGCTCCTCTCCCAAACATCAGAAAAATGTAACGTTAAATTTACTATAATATGATTTTTGTTCAATTTTTTAGATAAGCCACCTCCATCGTAGGGCTCCATTGATTACCATTGTGAGATATATGTTTATCTTGCCGATGTGTAAGTATCGCTATCATTGCTAAAGGGAGATAATATTCTTGCCTTTTTTTTCAAATAATGTGAACAATGGTATCCTTCATTGGGAGTCACAAGCTAAGGCACGTACTTGCTTACTGAAAGGTTGGACAAACATGCTGTATATCACCATTCTTCTCGCTGGTAAATCAGTACATGTGAGAGAGGTGCCAAGCCGGGTGAAAGTCAAAAACCAAAATACTTTAGCACAGGATGCTAAACTTTGGACATAATCTGCAGCTACGTTAAAAAGTCCGGAATTACGTGTCCAAGTTACGGTGCTGTGTGAAATAAACTCAAAGGCAAAGTAATGAGTCCACTGCTTTAGACCAAAATTGAAACGTCTCTATATCTTGAAAATTAATTATTGGAATGAGCCGAAAACTTAGATGTAAACTTAGGTATAGACTTAGCTATAGAAAAATAATGATTGCTTACTCAAAGACTTACTGAAAGGTTGGACAAACCTGCTGTATGTCCACCCTTCTTCTCCCTGGTAAACAGTACATGTGAGAGAGGTGCCCAGCCGGGTGAATCCCCTTTATTCTGAGAAGCATCGGTATCGTGTGGAAATCTTCCAGAAGTCCAACCTCTCTTAAGGCAAATGAATCCCTCTTCCATGAAAGTGCCACGGTACTTTCCTCAATAAGACAAACAACAATGACAAACATTCAAAATAAATAATTTTTTTGACCGAACGTGTAGCTTTTTTTCTCATGATAAGAAAGATTGTTACAAAAGTTGAAGCCTTTTTCGCACTGATGGCTAGAAATTATAATACTGTCGAAAACGGATAGCAAAACTATGCCCAACTTGAGTAATAAATGTTGGCGTATTAAATATATTCGAAATCTGTCGGTTTTTTCTATACTTTCATTAGCTTCTGCAGTTTCCTGGGGAATAGATTTCTCATGATCATTTTTAAGATTTTTATTTGTTAGACAATACCTGCATTTATTTTTAATTATTTTTAATCTATAAAATTCTATCGTATGTTGAACTATATCTAAATAGAATGAACGAAATATTTTTAGCACACTATGCTAAATTTAGAACAGAATCTGCGGAAAAAATTCTAAAATGTGGAGTTATAGGTTCAAGTTATGGAGCTGTGTGAAATAAATTCGAAGGCCATGTAGTGAGTCGACTGTCTTAGACCGTCCAAAATTGAAACGTCTCTTCAGGGTGTTTTACAACCAGACCGATAAACTTGCAGGAGGTGTAGGGAGCACAGAGACGACGCGGAATCACACAACAATGCAGGGTCGAAAATGCCGTAGTTGCGATCTATGGTTCAAAGAAGAAGAGAAAAAGAACAGAAACAGAAACACTTTAATGGAACAGAAAACATTTTATTGAAAGGTTGTGCTACAGAAGATGTTTGAAATTACAACCATAAGTGGTAAGATAGGCTTGACAGCGGCGCTGCATGGATTCCTTTACGTTCTGGAAGATTCCTGGGGTGTCGCATATCTAAAGTGTCGTGGCAGCTAAAGATATTCAATCGGCGAGGTCTTCAACTGAAAGAACGGGGATCTCGTACACCAAATTCTTCATTTGACCCCAGAAGAAGAAGATGACTTTTGGTCGTAATTTCGATCATCTTCTGTAGTACAACCTTTCAATAAAATGTTTTCTGTCCCATTAATATGTTGTGGTATCTGTTCTTTTTCTCTGCTTCTTTGAACCATCGCTCGCAACTACGGCATTCTCGACCCTGCATTGCTATGTGATTCCGAGTCGTCTCTGTGCCCTCTACACCTCCTGCAAGTTTGTCGGTCTGGTAGTGAAACACCCTGTATAGCTTGCAAATTAATGATTGGAATTAGCTATAAACTTAGATATAAACTTAGGTATAAACGGAGCTGTAGAAAATTAATGATTGAATGAGATGTAAACTTGGATGTAAACATAGGTATAAACGGAACTGTAGAAAATTAATGATTGAATGAGCTGTAAACTTGGATGTACACTTAGCTGTAAATTTAGACTACGAAAAACACCCATGGTTTTTACGAAGAATGTTCTTTTTATGTAAAAAATGCTTTAGGTCCAAATTCAAAATTTTGTTTGAATATTAATTTTTTCATGCTTTTCATAATAAAAGAAAAGTTTTTGAAGCGAAACAACGCCTGCATACGACAATGTTTACGTTTAGACGCATGTATAGGACAAAGTTTGAATCTATTCATTATATCTCATTAAAAAGAAAAGATGTAATATCATATTAATAAATAAAGGCATATTCTTTGCCCATAGTGTATATAATTCTAAAATTGTGCTATTGTAGAGGAGAATTACAGATTCAATTTTGGTATGATATTGAACCAAAAGGCTGTTTTTTTTTTAGAAATTGTCCACATATTACATGAAAAGCTCTTTGGTACAGTCGTGGAAAAAAAAAACGGAACACCCCCACTAACTCTGCAACAAATTATAGTAGAAGGAAGTGACTGGTACCAAACGATTGGAAATAAAGTCTACTTTTAAGTGATGTATATAAAATTTGCTTAGGGGGCCATATACATATAAAAACACACCCAAATTTTGTTTTTTTCAATAGCAAGACCCAAATTTGACAACATATTTCAAATCTGCAGTTCAAACTTTGCCTAGATACCAAATTTCATTAAATTCCTACGATTAGTTTCTGAGAAATTAATTACTTTATAATGAGCATATGTAAGGGGCTGTATCCAAATTTAAGTTCGGTACTCCATTGTTGAAATGCTGCAGAATGTCACCTTTTAATGTATTATGTTTTACCGATATGACCATTTTACTCACTTAATAAGTTTCGGTTATTGTTATATGCTGTGAGATAATGTTTACAAGTGTTGAATTATCCGATTTTAACCCCTTGGGGACGAGCGACACGTATGCGTGACGCATAAGATGCTCAGAATCCTCGATTTTTCCCACCAGTTATTTTTTATTGCAAGCTTTGCCTTATTATATCTTAGCATTTCCACAATTCAATTAGACGAAAATTTCTGTTTTGAAAAACCGGTGGTAAATTATTAAAAATTCTGTAATAGACTCTCGTCACGAAGGGATTAAAAAACCATAAGATTATTTGTAATTAAAATAGTCTTAGAATATGTAAATGTTATTGGAATTTTACAGGTGCTTTTATAATGCTTTTTCTCAGATTTTGCATCTATTTAACTCGTCTTTTCTTTAGTTTATTGGCAGAAACGTGAATAATATTGACAGATACAAAATTTAGAATTAAAAAAAATAGTATAAAGCAGCGTAATGAAACAAAGTAAAAATAACAAAAAAAAAAAAAAAAAAAACGCAGATAAATTGTTTTTTAGTCTGAAAATAAATCCAGACATTGCTTTTTTTTAGTAGCGAGAGGGGGGGGGGTGTCTTGTTTTGAGATATGTTCGCAGAATTTACATTCCGATTTATTTGAAGACCTAAAACTAAATATATGTTATAAAGACATCTGAATAACTTTACATCCGTTATTCTCCTTCGGAATAGGGGTAATAATTCTATGATTAAACCTATTCTGGTAGTTCATTTGAAATTTTACAATTAACTCATTAATGCCTCCTGGCAAGAAAACTTGCCATATGACATTTATTATTTATTATTATTATTATTATTATTAGATTTTTTTGCACACTGCTAGCGATTGGGAAATAATCTTGCCAATCAGAAAACCATAAAAATAACTTGTAATTTTTTTCAATTAGCCTGTTTAATCGAATAGATTTAAATACGAAAGTTATAGAAGAAATATTGTAATTTTTTCTTCGCAATAAACTACCAATATAAACCTTACCTATTAATCCATGTTGAAACAGTTTGAAGAGACACTTGAAAATGCCCAGGAAACTTCTTCCAGCTTGCCACATGCCAATCATTTGCCCTTTCGTTGCTTCAGTTAATATTTTGTTTCAGCAAATACTCTACACATATGCATTTATAATAAACTTCACTTCAAACATATATACTGCAGAAAAAACAATATAGCTTTATTAGACTGGAAAAGAAGCTATAAATCCATTTAAAGGTAACAAAAATGATTAAGTTTTTTCTAAAGTAGAACTGATCATATTTTTCAAAAATGAGCTTTATTAATTTAAAAATAAAAGCGAAACTATTTTCCATAAATGAAAACATATATCTCATGCAAATACGTTTTACGTAATTTTAATGAAAAATTTTAAAGCAGACATTGAAAAAGTAAAAGAAATATATATATATATATATATATATATATATATATATACTAATAAAGGCTGGGGTTCTGGTGCCTCGCTATCTTATATCTTACTACAATCACAGGTCGTTGTCAGAGTTGTTTAACGTAAGATCACGAAGCATTGAAATACGGTTTACGCATTGTTTATAGTGTAAGACAGACTTAATCTCTAAGTCAAGTCACTATAATCCCAGCCTATGAGTATAATATTTTCTCAAAGAGGAATGAGAGCTCTCCGACCCGAATATCGATTCTTACCACTAAATTTTAATAGTATTCTCCAACGTAAAGAATTTCAGAAATTTTGTCCTTGAATAAGGCAACAAATGCTATTAAAATTTAGTGGTGTCAATCGGGATTTCGAGTCGGAGCGGTCCCATCCCTATTCAAACTATGCTTTAATGCACATCATAGACGGCCCCTTAAAGCAGCATTTTGTCGTTTTTTAAGCATAATTTGAAAACTACTTGGAAAAAAAATTGAAATTTTGAATACACATAAAGCAGGACATAATAAATATAAATCCATCAAAAAAATTGTAGGTTGCAATTCATAATTTTTTCGAATATTAATTTCATAATTCATAATTCATATTATAAAATTTTAAAAATTACAAATTTGACGTAGTTATGTTTGGGTTTTTGAGTTTTATAACCAAACAAAACGTTAGCACATTAGGATTATAATTTCAGGAGATATTAATAAAAATATGAAAATGTAATTTAACATTAGAAGCTCTAAAATTTGAATGTTTATAACTCAAAAACTTATCATCCAAATGACTTAAGATTTTGTATCTAGGCATAGTTTGAACCGAAGATTTAAAATATCATGTCAAAAGTGGGTGTTGCCATTGAAAAAATTAAAGTTTAGGTTAGTTTTAATATGAAGATGGCCCCTTAAGCAAATTTTAGATACATCACTTAAAAGTAGACTTTATTTCCAATCGTTTGGTACCAGTCACGTCCTTCTACTATAATTTGTTGCAGAGTTAGTGGGGGGTGTTCCGTTTTTTTTTTCCACAACTGTACATACAAAATTTCACATATTCTCGCAATTTATAAAACCTTAAAATGAACTTTGAAAAATTTTATTTTAATGTGCTTTAGGATCTGCGTGAGGATTGGCACTTATCATGCCGTATAAGATGCACAGGAACTTTGAATTTCAATACCAGTACTTTTACACATTCGCTGCCAACCACGAGTATACTCGTGGTTTTTCAATCTAAAATTACGAATTCGTACTGGAAATTTCGAAAGATATTTTTTTATTTTATGTAATCACGAAATGTCTGTAATTAAATAAAGTAGATATTGCTATTAGTATTTTCTGGTATGAATTCTAAATAAAAAAAAATCCGATAATTTTAACCAGCTATTGCACGTGTTAATGCAGGTATTTTCACCTTTATTAATCACAAAAAATCAACGACTAATTAAGGTAAAAAATACTACGCCCAGAGGCTGAAAGCAGTTTATATGATGCCTGCCGCGAAGTGGTTAAAAGACAAAACTTTGTTTTAAAAACAGTTACTCATAGTTCTATTTTCTTTAAATATACATAGAACTAGTTAAATGATATTTAACGGGTCAGATAGTTTAAAATCAACGAAACACATCGTAGTTTTTTTTAAAGTGGTTCCGTGCGAGGCTTTTGCACTGAAATCTCTATGATTATTTGCTGATGCTTTTTTAACACATTGACGAACAGTAGGAACAAGTGAAGTTCGAAAATTGACACTATACGTTTTTGTAATTTTTAGAATATTAGAAGTATAGTTTTACTCTTTCTGCTTAAATAAACTTAATTTTGATTAATTCAACACCTTTAATTAAGTTGCTCTACTCCCTTCACACCCACATCAGTGTGGCTAGTGGTCAGGAAAAAATACAGTCAAAAAAAGTGATAAACACCAGTATATTTTTTATAGAAAAATTTATGTTGATTATTCGATCAAATAATCAATTTGAATTTTTCTATAAGAATATACTGGTAATTACAATTTTTTTTTACTGTATTTTTCCCTGACCAACAGCCACCCTGCACGTGCATACTTTAGCTGCAACTCGTATAACAGGTGGAAAACAAACTTCAACCTAAAAAATTGTTTCCAAAACATGACACTGGGCTTCTACTTGTACGCCGGTAAATGCACATTTGTGCTGCTATAGCCGTAGTGTCTAAAAACGACCGTTTCGTTTTGGGCGGCTATTGCCGTCATGCAGCATAGTGAACTTCGCTTTGACGGCTATAGCCGCAAATCTCCGTCAACGTGTTAAATAAATTTTCAGTTAACTGAAATTTTTAATGAAATAATATATTTCAACAAAATGTGAGTGTACTATGTGAAAATCCTGTTTTAAAACCTTTCGTATGATACCCCAATCATCGTTGTGCGTTATGTATGTGCATTAAAAATTATTATGACATAAAAAATAATTTGTATGATATTTACTCAGTTTAAAGTTTAGGTAAATTGTCATGTTTTAGAAAACAAAAACTACATTCAAAATGTATCATTAGATCAAATTTTATGGACAAAAAGAAGATTAGCTATCGCCTATAATAGCAAAACATTTTGCGTTTTAGCAATTCGTATGACATCGCAAAAGTGACCTGCAAGACTTGTATAAAATTTTAAAGTTTTATATGGTATATCAGTTTATATAAAATGACTTTAATATTTTAATGCAAGTTGGGTCTAATAATTTTTATATATAAATTTTAAAACTTTATTTAACTTTTGACATTTCTAACCTTTTAAATCTTCGAAAAACTAAGATATTTTTTTTAAAACCTTTTAATTTTCATTAACTTCCTAAAAACTTCCAGAATTTTATAAATAAAAATTTTGCTTATATAATAATGTCGAAAATAGATTTTATTCGTTATCAAATCAATTTGTTCGTGAATTCTGATGCAACTCAACCATTTCAACATATTAAAAACATAATTAATTTGCCCCTGAAAGGGTTAAATGAATTCGTAAATTCACAAAAATTAAGAAAACTAAAACTTTTCTATAAACCGGGAAAATAAACGCAAAACTTTTTTTTTTTTTTTTTTTAAACTTTATATATAAGATAAAATTGTATGAAAAGTATTTTAATGTATACATCTGTTTTCAATATTTCATTGACATTCATAATTTCTTTACCTATTTCGCGAATGTCCTAAATTTAACCTATAAATTGAATAACATTTCTATATATTAAGTGCGGCTGACTAATTGGATGACGAAGCACATGCTTAAAGATTCTAAATAAGTTATGAATGTCGCGTGAAAAGTACTTTAAAACATGAACCCTTTAAACTAAATTTATCAATATTTGATCGTTATGATATGTTAAATTGCACTTTAATTAATAGAATATGACATTCGGATATAATTCTTAGAGGAATTTATGAATCACGCATGCAAATACTGAAGTGTAAGATATAGAAATGTATATTTTGAAAACGATTGAATGCATGAAAGATTTCATTTATAATTGTGGGATTCAAAGTAAACATTTTTATCAAAGAAATATAGAAAATTATAGAAAGATTTTCTGTAATTTGTTTCAACAAAAAAGAGAGAAGTAATACTATGCAGAAGAAAAAACTTTGCATAGAAAACCAGTACCGCAATCTATCTATTTAATCAAAAATATATGGATGTTGACTGTAATTAGGATAAAGATCGGTGTACCCAAATCTGACGGATTTTTCATTCAGAAATTTCGGATTTATACCAGAAAATTTTAAATAGTAATTTGTTAATAATAAACAGAGGAAAGTATGTTTAACTAGGTAAATTATATATAACGGTTGGAATATTACAGTTGAAATTTATTCCAAAAGAGCGAAAATGCTCCGGGTCCAGGACTCGAGCCTGTGTACTTTGGCATGCCGTGCCAACGCTCTCCCTAGTGAGCTATCCCAACGAAGTACATGGTGTACATGAATTTCCATGCTATTTCCGATTCATCATATAAAATGCTATAGTTATAACTTGCATGAATGAAATTATCGCTGCAGTCTGCAGCCTTGTCCAACAAATAAGAGTGAAATATGCCAGCCAGGATATCGTTAGGATAGCTCAGTAGGGAGAGCGTTGGAACGGCAAGCCAAAGTACCCAGTTTCAAGTCCTGGTCCCGGCATATTTTCACCCTGTTGGAAAAAACTCAACTATGATACTCCGACCATCGGATATAGGAATTGTTGACGAGTTATCTCAGGGCTCCCACTGGTCCGTTTTTTGAAAACCAGTATTTTCTTAGAAAGAAATTTGTGGTAGGTATTTGCAACAATTGCAACTGAAACGTGCTTCGATGTTAGTTTCTACAAAATTTATAAAGAAGATTTTTCTTTAAAAAAAAGTGGTGTTCAAAAAACGGACCGAGTGGGAGCCCTGTTATCTATCAATATTTCTTATACTGCAAGTTAAATTTGATTGGCTGTTCTACACAAGTTAAATTTGAATGGCTGGCTTACTTATTTCGGATTGGCTCATGAAGTTTTCATTCGAATATTTTACTTTTCTGTCACGTTATAGTGCATTTTTGCTACATTTATACTTTTTTTTTGTGGCTCCTCTAAGATGTGATATACAACTACTCATATGCAGGGAGTGGAGATGCTTACAACTGGGAATTCCATTGAAACAATCAACTACTTCTCTTTCTGTTTCTATCATTATTTAAACCAAAAATAACAATTTAAACTTTCTGGTGAGAGTTAGCAATTTCTGAATACAAAATCCACCAGATTTCGTATTCCCGATTTTCGTTTGCAACTTTAAGAATACGAATATCGTTTACAGAAAGCTTCAACACAATCTCTTTCTTTTATGCAAAATATGATAACAGCACGGGGAACGCTACATGGATACTGCAGACTGTGTCTCATATGTATTGTCAGCTACTCTTCAAATCATGTAACGTATAAGTTAGTGCTGTTTGTACGCAAATAGTGTGCAATCCTCAAATTTCTCTCGGTGTAACCATATTACATTTACAGCAAAATAAATATTTTGAAACTGCTACTAGAATATCTTCATTTTTGGTAATCTGAGAAGACCAGTATTAGACTTGCTACGAGACGTATTGTTTTATGGAATAAATAAGTCAACTAAGACAATGGTTTACTATACAAAAATCGTTTGTCTTGATGTGTAATATCACCCATTCTCTTAGTGTCACAACATTTCATTCATAGAAAAACAAAATATTTTGAAAATATTATTAGAAAATGTACAATATTGGTAATGTGCGAAGATCAGAGTTCGACTTGCTAAGAGGCACATTGTTTTATTGAATAAATAAGTAAATTGAAACAATGGTTTTCTTTGCAGAAATTGTTCGTCTTGATGGGTAATATCACTTATTCTCTTGACGTCACCACAATTCATTCACAGCAAAAAAATACATTTTGAAAATATTGTTACAGTGTCTCCATTATTGATAATGTGTGAAAATCAGAGTTCAACTTGCTACCAGACACATTGAATTATTGAAAGAATTACTAAACTGAGACATTGGTTTCATATACAAAAATTGTTCGTCTTGATGGGTCATATCACCCATTATCTTGGTGTCACCAAATTTCATTGACAGAAAAATAATATTTTGAAAATATGATTACAATATTTCTATTACTAGCAATGTGTGAAAATCAGAGTTCAACTTGCTGCGATGCCCGTTGCTTTATTGAAGAAATTACTAAACTGAGACAATAGTTTCCTATGTAAAAATTGTTCGTCGTGATGGGTAACATTATCCATTATCTTGCTGTCACCACATTTTATTGGCAATAAAGTAATTATTTTGAAAATATTATTACAATATCTCCTTTATTGGTAATGTGCGATAATCAGAATTCAACTTGCTGCGAGACAAATTACTTAATTGAATAAATAAGTATAAAGAGATAATACTTTCCTATGCAAAAATTGTTCGTCTTGGGGGGGGGGCGGGAGGTAATATTGATAATATTACATTATATCTATTATTGGTAATGCGCGAAAACAAGAGTTAAACAAGATATGGTAAAACAAGAGTTGCTGCAAGACACATTGGTTTATTGAATAAATAGATACAGACAATGGTTTCTTATTCAAAAATTGTTCGTCTTGATGGGTAATATCACCCCTATTTTGTTGAGACAATTTACGATTACCCTGTATTGATATATATTAATATCTTAAATGGTAAATGTAAAATGAAATATAAATAAAGCATTTTCTTTCGAAAAATATATAGCCCTTTTTATGAACCAGGAGAGAACATAGTAGTATTTTGAGATAAATTCAAATGACACCTCTGATTAATATAAATTATTTAACAAAAGTTCTGTTTATATGTCTTTTTATCTGTATTAAAATAATAATTTCAATTTTTTAACTTTTTTAATGGAACTCAGCTGTCCTAAAATCAAGCTACAAATTTCAATAATCAACATTTTTATACAAATATCTGGAATATAGGCTTTTTAAATAACATTTATTTTCACAGCTTATATATTAAACAAAACGTATATTAATATAATTTTATTATATTGTTTTATTCTAGAACAAACTTGTGTACTATAATTGTGTGATTTAAGTCCGCTAAGTGCATGCAAATAATTAATTATATTCGTATAATGTTCTTTAAAAAGGCAACATAGATTTAAAAACAAATATTAACAATTTGTCAAGTATAATCTATTTCAGCATGTGTTGTGATCATATAATTTAAAAAAAAATTATAAGCAAACAGAAATACGACAAAAATAAAAAAAAATACAAAAATACTTGAGAAAAAGTGTTCCTATTTTCCTCGTTTACAATAAAATTTGTAAACGTATCTCTTTATAATATACATATATTAGCACATATTCATATACGATAAATAAGAAAACCACTAGAGCTTTTTTTTTTCAATTGAAAAAAAATAAAAAAAAGAGTTAATATCTACAATGTCTCAAACTTCTTTAACAAACAAGAAATTTTAGAAACTATTCTTCGAAAACATGTACAGGGTGACAAGAAATAACTTGGACGAAGTTTCAAACCAAAAATCTGTAAACTACCACTAAAGTTATAAAGTTATTGTCATAGGGAATTGATTCTAGAAAGCTATTAATCAGGTTTAAGTAAGTTAGTTGAGATAAACATTATGGTTAACAAACGATCAGCCATACTTGAATTACATAAGCAAGGAATGAAACAATGTGAAATTGTTCAACGATTGAAAGTGCCTAAGCAGACGGTTTCATACACAATCAAATGGTTTAAAGAACTCGGATATAATGGTGCCAGGCCAGGAAGAAGAAGAAAACCCACAGTTAACGCATCAAGAAACCGGGTAGTTATCAAAAAGCGAGTTCAACGAAATCCTAGGATTTCAATGAGAAAGGTTGCTAGAGAGATGAAGATCCACAGAGAAACCGCACGTTTGATGGCAAGAATAGAGCTTGGTCTTCACACTTACAAAATGAAAGAGGCTCAAAAGGTAACAGCAGGGAACAAACGCACCAGACTTCAAAGGTGTAAAGAACTGTTAAAGCGGGCCGCAGGTGATCGATGGCAAACATTTGTCTTCACAGATGAGAAACAGTTTTCGATTGAACAAGCTCACAATAGCCATAATTATAGAGTTTGGTCAGCAGAAGCACCTGGACCTTCTTGCATTGTTGAACGGCGTCAACGACCCCAATCTGTAATGGTTTGGGGTGAGATATGTGGTAATGGGAAAACACCACTTATTTGTGTTGATCGAGGGGTAAAGATTAATCAACAAACATATCGCAAACTCATTTTGGAAGATGTCTTACCTTGGTCACAAAAGTTCTTTGGAAACAAAAGATGGACCTTCCAACAGGATTCCGCACCTGCACATAGAGCTAAAGGCACTCAAGATTGGTGCAAGCCACATTTTCCTGACTTCATTGGAGCTCAAGAATGGCCACTGTATTCCCCAGATTTGAACTCAATGGATTATTCTGTTTGGTCCATCTTGGAGACAAGGGTGTGTGCTAAACCTTATAAAACTTTGGCATCCCTAAAGAAATCCTTAAGCAAGAAATGGGATAAAATATCACTAAGTGAGTTGCGGCCCATAGCCGAAAATTTTGTAACACGTTTAAAGCTCTGTATTAAGGCTAAAGGTAGTCACTTTGAAAATTTGCAAATATATTAAACGAAATAATGTATTCATATTTATTTTGAAGTTTGGTCGTAATATTTTCATTAGCATTACAGTTATAATGTATAATGTGTGTCCAAATTCTTTCTTGTCACCCAATATTTACAAATTTTAAAGAATATTTTTACTTACTTCAGAATTTATATTTAAAAAAAAGTGTACTCTAATAATTGTAGTTTTAAAAGTAAATTACCCTTTTCTAGAGATATTTAACTGTCATAACTTTTAACAATCATAGAAAGACAGCAAAGATATTTTTTGTATTTTGCAGAGACGATAACACATTTTGAAGATCATTTTTATATAATTGAATAGAAAAAATACATATATGATAGACTGATAGATGCAGCCAACGACACGACCATGATTAATTCGTCCGAGACAACTACACTCTAAAATAAATCCGCAAAAATACAAGAGATTTTCCGTGAAATTTTACGGAGAAGTTTCATTTTTCCAAAACAACAGTACAATTTCCGTAAATGGCATTAGTTCGGTAAATGAGATTTCAAATCCGTAAATATGCAGAAAGTTTTCCGTAAATGTAATGGATTTTTCCGTATTTCTTATAAAACTGTACAATGTCCGTATTTCTAGTGCCATTTCCGTAAAGGACGTTCAGAGGTTTGCGTACAGAAATCGCATTGTTTGAAATGCGAATTAAGATTGTTTTATTTACTAGAGTTCTTCTAGGATCCAAATCTGAACCAGTCCTACCCGTGGGCCTATTTTTTGTCATTTGACTCGGGCCAATCCTGGAACTCATTCTAACCAGGGTTGTGTCTGGGCGGTAATTTTATGTGAAAATAATAGTGATATTTTTATTTTTTAGTGAAATCTTTAGAAATTTATTTTATTTCCATAAATTACAGAATTTTTTTTTTAATCTATTTTTTTTCTTTATGGTACTTTAAATTGTGAATTTTTTCTCCGACGTTTTAAAATTTTATTTTAATTTTATTAACGTGAGGCAATATTAGGTTATTAAAGGTTTCATAAAATATTATCTTATAAATAATATCTTATAATAATAGCATAAAAATGAAGTTTATGATTTTATAAAGTTTAAAATTTATTTCGTTATTTTATGATTTTATAAATTAAACTAAATTAATTTAGACTAAATTAATAAGTCCAAATTTAAACTTACCTATCCCAAGGTCATTAATTTCAAAATTTTCTCTAAAAATCTATTTTTTTATTTTAATATTTTTAAGGATTCATAAAATAATATCTTTGCAAATTATCGGTATGAAGTTTTAAACTAAACTGATTTGTCTTATAAATTTGTGAATTAAACTAAAATTTATTATTTTATAAATTATAATTTTACAAAGTTCATAATTTTCTCTTTAAATTTATAAAAAAAATAATAACTTTTTGTTTACTTTATAAAATTATAAACTTCATTTTTATAAAAGTTTATAATTTATTTTGTTAGTTTATAATTTTGATAAATTAAACTAAATTATTAAGTCCAAATTTAAATTTACCTATCCTAATGTTATTAATTTCAAAATTTTCTCTAAAAATCTATTTTTTCGTTTTGATATTTTAAAAATTATTCATTTTAACAGAACCATACACAAAAGCTCGCCGCAAAGCTTAAATATAATAATTTAATTTATTATAAATTTGTTTATTCACATAAGTTTTTAAACTAAGAGATAAAGAAAATTTACTTTAATAGCATGTAATAAATACGTCTGCTTAAGATAATTATGGATTTTACTGAAATTGATAAATAAATCAACACACAAATTATTAAAGTATATGTACTATTGCAAAAAGAAACAATCGTTACTGTTAATACGATATTTTACGCATATAATACATAAAAAATTTAAATGTATATGTTATAAAGCATCAAATAATAAAGCAGAACATAGAACAATTTTGAAAAGAAAATATTAAAAACAATAGAACTCTGAAAATATCCATCTAACTAATAAGAACTTCAATTTTTTGCATCATTAAAAACTTCTCAATTAAGTAACAACATTTGAATACGTGTCCTGTCCAACCGTAGCGTAGTGGTTTGGCGGGCTGGTTTAGTAAGCGGAAGGTCGTAGGTCCGATACTTATCGTGGGAAATTGTGGTTGTTTATTAAAAACTCGCTCAGAAATGAACGAAAAAAAAAGCGTATCTGTCCCTTATAAGATGTTCCTTGAGGGATAACTTTTTTTTTTGGTCCTATAAATATTTTTTAAAGGCCATAAAAATTTCTAAAAAATATGGAAGCTATCAGTTATAAAACGGAAATTTAAAAATGGATATTTCAGAAATTACGGAAAATTTCCTGAAATTTACGGAATTTTTTTTCCGTTAAAATACGGAAATAGTACTGACGTCTCGAATGCCAGTACAATTTCCGTTATTTTCAGGAAAATTTTTTTACAGTGTAGATTCTTTTGTGCGTGGGTCTAGACCAGCGTTGCCATATTTGTTAGACATTTTATTCAGAAATTCCGAAATCTCACCAGGATGTTATAGGAGTTATTTTTACTTTATGTAATGCAAAGTATTTCACGAATTTTAAAAATGAAATAATATTCTAAAATTTCTGGTGTAAATTGGAATTTCTTTATTAAAAAAAATCCGATAGGTTTGGAAACACTGTATTACACACATCCAAATTCTATGCTATATTCAAACTAATACATTCTCAGTTTGCATAATACGTATGCAAATTACTTATTACATTGTACTACTTAAGCTATTTATAGTGAAGGGTTTTACCGTTTAAAGTATTAACATAAAGTATTTACATAAAATGCAAAATATACAGGACACATGATTTAACAAGTGGGTAAGTGTGATCGAAGATCGCACAAAGGCCTTCGTTTAATATTCCTTTCAAAACACTTTATCCTTCCATTAATAAATCCAAACAAACTTCTTTTTCCACGAAAAAAAAAAAAAGTTCATGTTTTTAATAAAGTAAAAATTTACCGGTCTATTTTTCTCGTTTTTTCGAAAATCTGAAGCGTTCCGATAGCGGGCGAAGCCCGCTATTATACCCTGTCATAATAATATCTGTCATGTGGACTAAATGCGATATTAAAAAAAATCAATTTCAAGATTAAACATGTTGTATAAAGACCTTCAAAATGTTAGACGTCAGATCTATTTTCTTTTTAATTCTCTAATGACGTCATATTAAGCAGCTTTCTGCATTTACACATACTCATACTCCTTGTATTATTGAGAAATGTTTGAGAATTTTCGTTTATTACCAATATGACGTCATATTATTCTTTTTTTCAATTGGTGAAACTTTTTATTTCATATTCATTTTGCAAGTGGAAATATTTCAATAGAAAATTAATTATTGTAGAAAGAATTTTATTGTGGATTTTTTTAATTGTTGGCTGTTAGATTTTTGGTTTTTTATCTTTATATATTAAAATTATACGATTTTTTGAAATTTTATGATTTTGAGCTTCATAATAGGTATTTAGCTATAAGTACACAAAATTTCCTGACTGTAAGTTACATAGTATCTGAGAGCCAGCTCTATGACGGACAGACAAGGAAGCGGGAGTAATATGGTTTCGTAAGATGAACGAAACTCTAAAAAACAGTAAAAACACACTAAACCCAATATATAACAATGCGTACAAAACTCATATGTTAGTAAGAGGCGACCACGTCAACAGTTAGCAACAGGGTCACTTGTACAAACTATAATGAGAAAGGAGTGAAGGAATATAAATAAGATGAAGTGTAGAGAGTTGTAGAACTTATTTTCATTAGAATTTCAGAAAGTTTATCTATTTGTTTAAACTCGCAAAAAAACTGTTAACAAAACAGGCGAGGGAAATTATCTTTTAACTGCTTAGAAAAAGTTTTGTTAAAAAAAAAAAAAAAAAAAAAAAAAAACATTTCTTCTCTATCAATTAATTTTAGTGACCTCACACTTATGAGCGTTTACATAACTGAGAGAAAGTAATTTACATAACTGTGAGAGAGTTACATAACTGTTCTTGGTGTGTATACTGTCATCTCACTTGAAAAGTATAAAGCAAGTTACTAGCTTATAAAGTAAAGACGCTTGGCCATTTGCTCGAGGCTTAACGTTTTTTCCTACTGTTCTTGAGATGCCTAGTTCGATCCTAAACGGCGGCAATCTCCTCAGTGGGGACCCAAACAAACACGCAAAAACCTTCATCAACAACAATAATATCATTTTATAGCCAACACATGGCAGCACCATAAAAACCCTCTCCAGCACGCAATGCCTATGAAATGATCACAACACAAAGTCGGTCATCCCGCGCATCACTTATGCGTACGACAGCATCACTCACGAGTTCATATCATCCGTTTGACGTCCATAAGATGTCTTGCTCACTGGGGATGGATTGTGTAGCCATCTCATCTCACTTGAAAAATATAAAGCACTTATGAGCGTTTACATAAATCAGAAGCCTTTCTGTTCCCGGTGTTTATACTGTAGCGATCTCATCTCACTTGAATAGTATAAAGCGAGTTACTAACTTATAGAGTAACTGGCTTGGCCTTTTGCTCGACGCTTCACGCTCTCGCCTACTGTTCATGAGATACCTGGTGCGACTCCCACAAGCTCCAATCCAACCCTCATCAATACTCAATTTACAACATGCGAGACAAAAAAGAATTTTTAATGTCATATTATGTTTAACATCATTTTATATAAGATTAAAATAGTGTAATATTATACTTAAAAAATCTTTACGCTTTAACTCCATAATTTAGTTTCACTTTTAATTGAGAGGGTTAGAATGACAGTGGAGTAAGTAATTGGAGTAAGTTTAGCAATTTGAGAAATGAAATGTTTTGTGAAACTTGTCGTATATCCGTTGTGTTGAGTGGTCCAACTTGTTTTGCCCTCTAGCGACTCCCTAAGTGAACTATGATTTATTAGACTGTCACATTGAACAGAAATTAATATACATTCAAGGAAGATATGGCTATCTAGATTTTTCAAATTTTGACTAACTCCAATGTCACTAACCACATCAATTAGAAGAAAATACAATGAAAATATAATTCCATTTTATATAGAAAAACATTATTTCCACAAGCAATCCCCTCCCCCACCAGAAAAAGAAAGAGAACGCCTCATATGTTTTACTATCTAAATTGCTCCAGAAAATAAAAACAGAAATAGAAATTTGACTGGAAATTATGGCTTTTTTTCAATTTATGTTACCAAAATGGGCGTAGCTTCATACTGAAATTGTACCAAACTCAGAAATTCATTAACAAATCTTTCACACATTTTTGAAATATCAAATATATATATTTTTTTTCTAATCAATATTCTATCTATCATTACTTAAAACATTGGTGAAGGCTGGCTTTCGTCTTTTAAACAGGAAACCACGCCTACGGGCGTTACTCTTGCACATTACTCTTACAATGAAAATATAATTCCATTTTATATAGAAAAACATTATTTCCACAAGCAATCCCCTCCCCACCAGAAAAAGAAAGAGAACGCCTCATATGTTTTACTATCTAAATTGCTCCAGAAAATAAAAACAGAAATAGAAATTTGACTGGAAATTATGGCTTTTTTTCAATTTATGTTACCAAAATGGGCGTAGCTTCATACTGAAATTGTACCAAACTCAGAAATTCATTAACAAATCTTTCACACATTTTTGAAATATCAAATATATATATTTTTTTTCTAATCAATATTCTATCTATCATTACTTAAAACATTGGTGAAGGCTGGCTTTCGTCTTTTAAACAGGAAACCACGCCTACGGGCGTTACTCTTGCACATTACTCTTACAATGAAAATATAATTCCATTTTATATAGAAAAACATTATTTCCACAAGCAATCCCCTCCCCCACCAGAAAAAGAAAGAGAACGCCTCATATGTTTTACTATCTAAATTGCTCCAGAAAATAAAAACAGAAATAGAAATTTGACTGGAAATTATGGCTTTTTTTCAATTTATGTTATCAAAATGGGCGTAGCTTCATACTGAAATTGTACCAAACTCAGAAATTCATTAACAAATCTTTCACACATTTTTGAAATATCAAATATATATATTTTTTTTTTCTAATCAATATTCTATCTATCATTACTTAAAACATTGGTGAAGGCTGGCTTTCGTCTTTTAAACAGGAAACCACGCCTACGGGCGTTACTCTTGCACATTACTCTTACAATGAAAATATAATTCCATTTTATATAGAAAAACATTATTTCCAAAAGCAATCCCCTCCCCCACCAGAAAAAGAAAGAGAACGCCTCATATGTTTTACTATCTAAATTGCTCCAGAAAATAAAAACAGAAATAGAAATTTGACTGGAAATTATGGCTTTTTTTCAATTTATGTTACCAAAATGGGCGTAGCTTCATACTGAAATTGTACCAAACTCAGAAATTCATTAACAAATCTTTCACACATTTTTGAAATATCAAAAAAATATTTTTTTTTTTTTCTAATCAATATTCTATCTATCATTATTTAAAACATTGGTGAAGGCTGGCTTTCGTCCTTTAAACAGGAAACCACGCCTACGGGCGTTACTCTTGTATATTACTTTATATAACAAAAATATTTTCTCGGTTCGTTTTTATATTATAAATGAATGTATATAAAATTTCCATTGTTTCTAATCGAAGTACTTATATTTATAGTTTTATAATTATAAAAATACGAGTATTGTGTATGTATTTTGAGAAATAATGTAACATATAAATTGCAAATGTACAGACGTCAAGTGAAATTACACATGTCCAAAAGACGTGAATACGTGTCAGCCGTCAGCAATGTGTTAAGTAACTATCCGTGTGTAATAATATAATAATAAATGCACTCACTAGCGATTTAACCCATTTGCTGTCAACCACGAATATACTCATGGTTTTTCAATCTAAAATTACGAATTCGTACCGGAAATTTCGAAAGAAACATTTTTATTTTATGTAATCACGAAAAAGTCTGTAATTAAATAAAGGAAATATTGCTATTGGTATTTTCTGGTATGAATTCGAACTTTCTAAGAAAAATAAAATTCCGGAAATATTAACCCGGCAGTGAACATGCTAATTTCTTAAATAAGTATTTTACCGTTTTTACTAGTCTTTGTCCCATTTCTTTGGGTAGGCAATCGGATATTTCTGAATTATTGTCTTATGTTATAATTAATGAAAATATTAATTATTTACTTTAAATTTTGTCTTTATTTATATAATGTACGGCCAGCAAACTTTCTAAAATGTGAAAGTTGTAAAATTATGAATCAATACTGAAAAGTCTAATATGTATTCAAATATATCCGCATACTTCATTATCTATTCACGGGGAAATCATAGAAACTGCAAGTAAATAAATGAATAACGTTTAAATGAATTCAAATGATAGACCAACTAAATTTTAGGGGCTTTATGAAAAATTTAATATAAGTTATATTTGACGACCGAAAATTCTATTTGAATGCAAACGTATTTACATGAATTTATCGGTGTTTGAAACTCCCGATATGTTCCCCATTAAAAAAAAAATATATATTAAAATATAAACCACAGTCAAATTAATTCAATAAGATTAACTCTTAAGGTAGTATTTTGAAATTAAAAAAAACTACCTTTTCCTCATAGATGGCGCTGAATGTTGCCGGGAAATTTGAAAGTAGGTAGTACTTTTTTTAAAAAAGGGAGGAGATTCAGTCTGTCATTCAATTAACATTAGCCAATAATTAGGTATTCTTTCATTTCATTCTTTCGCGCAAAATGACCAATAGATGAAACGTGTTTCGTAGTCAATTTTGTTTGCTATACAATGTCCAGCTTCAAATGAGATCAGGGGTTTATGTGCATGGGAGGATATCATATTACGGCTTTTTCAATTAGTACCGAAAGATAAGCATTCCGTGAAGTGTCGTTACGGAAAATTAGATATTAATCAATGAATGAACATTTAATGATTGGCTGGTTTATTAGATGTTTTAAGAGAATTTAAATAATTTTCTCCGGCATTCAACGTTGGACTCTTGGTGACTCTTGAATTAAATATTTTTTTTTTTTTTTAAATATGGGAAATCAACGAAATAAGAAAAGGAAGAATCTGAAGTGTGATCAAAAAATTTCTAAGCGGTCGAATAGTCAACGGATTCGGCGACAACGAGAAAGAAATGTATTTGAAGAAAATCGTGAAATTGACAATGAAAGGTAAGATTTACTGTATTATGTAAACAATATTGATATTACATTTTAAAATATCGTATACAAGAAAATTTATGCATGATTCCTGTAGGGTTACATTGACTTATAAAATAGTCTTTTGTTTAATTATTGATTCAATATTAAAATTTATGTTTTTTTTTTTCCTGCAATATATCTGTCTATAAAAATTACATTTCACATAAAAAATTTCTTTAAAATTTTGTAATTTTATTTTTGAAAAAAATTAAATTTTAAACTTATGTAATTATACATTCTTCTATCTTTACAAGAAGAAAGTACTGGATTCATGAAAATTTTCGACTACCGGTTTTCGACGGATTTATACGTTTTAGAAGGTCCTGAACACGATCTGACTATTTTTAGAAAATGTCTGTTTGCGAGTCTGTCTGTATGTATGCGACAAAAATTTTGTGGGCGCTGTATCTCAAGAACTAATGCATGAAATTTAATAAAACTTTATAATCAGTTAGTCCCTAATATAAATTGGTGGTGATTAGTTTTTGGTAATAATTGCCCAACATGTGGCGCTGTTATGCTGCATTTTTCTCGATTTCCACAATAGCTCTATCTCAAGAACTAAAGCCCTTATGTTCCACAAACTTCAGGTTCAGTTAGACCTTGAAATAAATAGACGATGATTATGTTTTGGTGAAGATATATCAACAGGGGGCGCTGCTATACCACCTTTTCCTTGATTTTACGATAGCTATACCTCAAGAACGAATGCCCGGAATTTCATTAAACTTCAGATTCTGTTAGACCTTGACATAAATAGATGTCGCTTACAATTTGGTGTAAATAGCCCAACAGGTGACGCTGTTATGCTACTTTTTTTCATTATTATCACGATAACTATATCTCAAGAACTAATGCACGGATTTTCATCAAACTTCAGATTCAATTAGACGTTGACATAAGTTGTTGTTGATTAGGTTTTGGTCTAAATCTCCCAACTGGTGACGCTGCTGTGCTACATTTTGCAGGATTTACACGATTTTAGCAATAGTCATATCTCAAGAATTAATACACGGAATTTAATAAAATTTTAAATTCAGTTAGACCTTGATATAAATTGGTGCTGATTCTTTTTAGTGTATGCGAAACATGTGTGAGATAGAAGAAAGTTTTGGGGTTGGCACATCCGACTAGTTTTACTGTTGTTTGCTGTAAAGGTTTCTTGTCATTTGGTCTTCAGAATTTATAAAAAATTTTAAATTTTTACTTAAAAAATTTATTATAAATTTAAAAGTTAAAAAAAATGAAAATAAGAAAAAAAGAATTTTTGTCATTGCTTTTTACTTCAAAGAATATATATTTTTTAAATCCTTCAAAATTTTATTTTCTTTATTTATGGGCAAGTTTTAGTGATTCTTAACACTTTCTAACCTATACTGTCCGTGCTCTAACTCGCGTAAATGTATTCGGATTGCCCTGAAATTTTTGTATGTTATTGTCATTTCTTATAGCATGTTCCCTATTGCAACTGAAGAGTGTAGCACTTATAGTTTTTTTACAGGGACTGTCAAAATTATTTCGTTACATTACAGTCAATGGGAAATAATCGTTTCAAGTGTATTTTGTGATTCTACGTCATTCAAAACATGACGAAATTGATACATAATTATAAAGCGCATTAATACATGCTTTTTGTATGGAGTGCAAAGCATTTAATATTCATTTACAGGGTCAAACAAAATATTTCTGTTACACACTGTCCTATGGGGAAAAATCGTTTGCAGTGTAATTTAGTGATATTTCACTATTTCAAACGCAATGAAAATTATATGAATTACTGAGGTGCACTATAAATTGCTCTTGTGTGCATTGCGTTTATTTACAGGGACACAAAAAATATATCGGCTACAGTACATGTGCGATATTTACAGTTTACATGTGATAGGTGCGTTTTTAAGTTTAACAAAAATTTTTTATAATACGTGTGTGTTTATAAACTCGGTTGATCATATACAGGGCTACACAAGGGAATTCGTTGTATTACAGACTATGGAAGTGAATTGCTTAAGGGTAGTTTCTAATTATGTTGCGCATTTTTCTGCTGAAGTATATTTAGTAGACTAACAGAAGTTTGTGAAATATAAATAAATTCATATACACAGTGGCTTAGCGTCAGGGGGGGGGGGCGGGGGACGATCATTTCACTACCAGTAGAATTATATACTACAGTTGGTCTTATTTAATCTTTGAACGGTATGAATTAAAAAATACTATTAGTAAAGTTATCCTGTCCCCCTTGACGCTACGCCTCTGCATATACAGGGTTACGCAAAGAAAAAAAATACATTGTCGTTTACGGTTGGTAATTGCTGCTAGTGAGTTTTAAGTTGCCTTTTAGCTTAATATGCTGTGTGTATAAAAGTCTCCAGATAATATACAGGGCTGTACAAAAGATTTCGAGTGCATTTCCATCGATTGGCGAAAATTGCTGAATGTGAATATTTTAACTGAACTAAATTTTATCGTGCTATATATCCACATCTATTGATCATATACAGGGCTGCACAAAATAATGTGACTACTTTTTTGCCACTGGAAGGTAATTTCGAAAAATGTATTTTTCGATGCAGTGTAAGTTTTCTAAACTGTTTACTTACATATCTTCTTTCACCTTATTTAACGGTGAATTTTCGTTACAGTTTTCTGGCTGTGTTGGAAAGTGTTTCATAATCAATGCTTGACGCATGATTTTTTTCCCCCTGAAATATATCTATGTATAAAAATTACTATTCAGATAAAAAGTTTTTTAAAACATTACAATTTTAAACACAAAGGAAATTTACAGCGTAATTTGAGCTCTGTTGAAAAATTAATTAGTTTTAAAATTTTATTTTAAAATTTTAAACTTATTTAATATTTTACTACTCATGAATCACTGTCCCTATTTCATTACTTTTTTCCCTATTCACTGCAGGAAAGTTTCCTTGTTATTTTGCCTTCAGAATTTATAAAATTTTTAATAAATTTAAAAGTAAAAAAAGAAAAAAAAAAGTTATCTTCAGTGACTTTCACTTTAAAGAATATATTTTTAAAATTTTTGTCAAAATTTTATTTTCTTTATTTATTGATAATATTTTATATATATAAATTTATATTTATAAATAAATATATATTTATATATATAAATTTATATATTATATATATATAAATTTATAGATATTTTAATGATTTTTTTACCTGCAATATTTTTTAAAATAAAAATTACTTTTCAGCTATATTTTTTTAAACTTTGAAATTTTGTTTTAAAAATGTAAATTTATTGTTTTTAGTTGAAAATCAGTCGAGTTATGATGTTTTAGGCCGGCCATGGTTTTAGCTTTTATACCGGGCTGGTCGGGTGAAACAAATTGTACGGGGCGGGCCGGACTAGGGCCGAACTTTTTGTTTTTAAACCAGGCCGGGCCAATCATTTTGTAGGGCTATGGCCGGTCCCGGGCCTGGAAATTTCGGCCCGTGCAGACATCTATTGTCAGGCCCAGTATAGAGGTGTGAGGTACTCTCTCCCTCCCCTACATATCCTGCATATAGTATATGCATATAGAGAGGGTTCGGAAGTAGCGCGCTACAAGTAGCTAAACTACAGTAGTCGCTACTTTTTACAGTAGTTTGTAGTGCAGCGCCCTATATTTTGAACAGTGTACTGTAGCGAGTAGCGCGATACATAAATCAGTAGTTTGTAGCGAGTACTGACTCTACTTTTAACGCTACTTCAGGGGAGAGGGGGGGGGGTCTGCCATACTGCAAATCACGTGGTCGTAACTTCCTTATTTTATGGAAAATTTGTTCTGCTCAACAATTTGCGAATCTCAGCGGCAAATCACAGCTACAGTATATAGCAACGCATCGCATGACGTCATAGATTTTTCCCATTGAAACTTGCTGTTAGAATCAATCAAGTACTAACACACTAAAGGAATATATTTTCTTGCTGTCGACACTTTTTTCTATTTACTCGTTATTAGGTCTTCATGTTTTAACGCTGGGTTTCTTAATATTCCAAATTACTGTATTTACAGATTTATTTATTGTTTGCATTTATAGTTGTTTTTCTATAAATTTCTAAATTATAATATCTCTCTTAATTTTAAATGCGAAATTTGTAATGTGTATCCAAACTACCATTTTGGAGATAAACACGTAACTTTTTCTTGTATATTATTTTTCTTAATTTTTTAATGCACTCGGTTATACAAATAATACGTATTCGGTGTTTACGGAACCCTTTTCAGCTTAGGATCCGATATAATTGTACCTCTTATTGTCCTCCATTAATTAGTGAAACCCACTGTCTGATAAAACGACAATGTCTGGGGATTTAGTTTCGATCCTTACTTTTTTATTATAATACTTTTAAAAAATTGCTGTTAATGGTTTAATTATATTTCCTGACTTTAATACGTATTGATTACATGGTGGTGGTCTGTTAATGTGGGGGGTAAGTGTTCCCCACCTACCATTCTGAAACCTTATTTACGCCCTCGATAAAACTATAATTATCAATAAAATGCATAAAAATAAGCTAAAAATTGAATGTATATAAAGTATCAATATTTTAATTTTTGTGTTTGCTTCTTTCAGGAAAAACATGAATGTGCAAGAGGAAAACTAGATTATTGACAGCTCAGAAAATCATATTTTAGCGCCTTCATCATCGAAGCAGTATATAGAACTCTATATCACGTCCCAAACCACGACTAATAACGAAAATATAGATGAAACGTCTCGATTAAATTCAGATAACCAAAGTGAGGCGGAATATTGCATTGAATATTCTAAAAACAGACAAGAAAATAAATTTCCCACAGGTCGATTTTTGTGTGATCTGGAGGCAGTTATTAAACAATCTAGAAATGTAGAAACTCACACTTATGAATGTAATTTTGGAGGAAAGTTACTGTACAAAGAAATGAGAGTAAATGGACTTATTTGCACATTTCACTATGTATGCAGTAACCCACTGTGTCCAGCGGAAGCAAAAATTGTGAGTGATAACGATGGCGATAGCCTTAACAAATTAGCAGTTTTGGGAGCCATGTCCACAGGTTCCGGATTCGCTCAGGAAGAAGAGAAATTCGGCATTATGGGTGTTAAGTACATGAATCGATATAAATTTTCACAGTATGAAGTTAAAACTGGGGAAATAATAAAATTATGTGCTGAGAACACAATGGAAAGAACTATTCTAGAAGAAAAAACTGCTGCAGAAAATAGGGGTGACAAAGATTCAGAAGGCTACTGTAACATTACAGCCGTCGTGGATGGAGGATGGTGTAAGCGCAGTTACGGTCGAGGGTATAACGCATCAAGCGGAGTCGCTGTGATCATTGGTCAAGAATCAAAGAAGATTATTTTTATTGGCATCAGAAACAAACTGTGTTTAGTATGCAGGATGATTAATAACGGGAAAATAAAGCACCGTGAACACTTGTGCTTCAAAAATTGGAATAGTTCCACCACAAGCATGGAAAGTGACATCATTGTTGAAGGAATGCTGTATCTTCATGAAATATACAAAATAAGATGCATGAGGTTGGTTGCAGATGGTGATTCAAACACCATGTATAAAGTAAGAGAAAAAATTTCCTACGGCGGCTCTGTCCTGAAAATTGAATGTGTTAACCACGCCATTCGACGTTTCAGGAGAGCACTGGAAAGATTGCAGCCATCAAAAGGAATATATGGGAGTATTCAATCCCCAAAAAAATGTTTAAAAGACAAAATACCTCTTCTAGTTAATACTGTTAGATCAGTTATAAAACATAATGCCATTCCCACACACATTGAACCATCTAAAGATCTGGTAAAAAAATTCATTGGCGAGTTAAAAAATGTACCTCAACATGTATTTGGCAACCATTCTTCCTGTGGAACTTCTTGCAATAAGAAATCTTCTAAAACGTTATCCCTGGATCAATCTAAAATTCCCTGTATGGATTCAAAACTATTAGAGGGCATCAATTTTGAAATTAACAGAACACTTGTGTCATGTGCTAACACCCTAATTTTCAATCTCACCAACAATTATGCCGAAAATTTTATCAGCCAATTATGCAAGACATCTGGCGGAAAGCGAGTTGACTTTTCACGAGCTGGTGGAATTAACAGGCGTGCATACATTGCTCTATTAGCATATCAGACACCAGCTCAAGGGTGGATAGAGAATACATATACAGCTATCACTGGAAGCATTTCAAAAAGCTCCAGTTCGTGATTTTGTATCATCCAGGAACAAAAGACATTTAAAAAGAAAACTTTTCCCAAATAAAAAAAATTAAACAAAGTAATGAGTCACTAGTGGGAGGTGATAAAAATTACGGAGAGTTTTCTCAAAAACCGGATATTTCAGACGAAATATTTTTAAAATTAAAAGAAAATTTTCTGAAAGAGCTAAAAGTTAAACAATCATCAGATCTAGAAAAAGAAACTAGAGAACAGTACCTTTCCGAAAAATGGCGACATGAAAGACGTAAACGGATTTCTTCGTCTTTCTTCAAAGAGGTTGCTGATAGACGGCTAACCACATCATGTTCAAACCTAGTTAGAAAAATCATCTACAAAGACCGTGTTGACATACCAGCAACAAGGTATGGTATTGCTAACGAAATAGTCGCTCTAAAGCAATATGAAAAAGATTCTGGTAATATTGTTCAACAATGTGGTTTGTTCATTGATGTGGTGCATCCATTTTTGTGTACGAGTCCGGATGGTTTAATAGCCGATGATGGATTGATAGAAATTAAATGCCCGTATAGTGCAAGAAATGCGTCAGGTTTCCAAGAAATATGGAAAAACCATAATATCGGATTAAAATATAAAAGTAACGATGAAGCATTCCTGCCAACTAACCACAGATATTTCTATCAAATCCAAGGCCAACTTAATATCACAGGCAGAAACTGGTGTGATTTGTACCTTTGGTGCCCAAAAGAAACAAAAATTATCAGAATATATAAAGATGATTCGTTTTGGAAGAAAATCCTTCCTAAACTAAAGGCTTTTTACATGGAATGTATTTTGCCAGAACTGGTAGATCCAAGAGCCTGCAGAAACTTACCGCTAAGAGAGCCACATATTAGAAATTTTATAATGAAATTCCAATAAGATAGCTTATCCCTCTGACAACTGATTTTTTTTTCCAAGTCCTTCCGACCAATATGTAATCAATCAGCATCTCATCTATTATTACATATTTCACACCCTCATGTACAGGGCTTTACAAATTTGATAAAATCTGGTAGCCAACAAAAAATTTTACTCGCCAGTAGAAATATTTACCCCCCCCCCTTTCTGTCATTGATTTTCAAGAAGCACAAAAGTTTTTTTTATGAATTAATTAAGACAAATGTAATAACAAAGTATGATTTAGAATTATTAGTTAAATAGTTTAGAATAGTACACAATTTAGAAAAATAATATTAAACTAAGTTTCGTGTCGAAAATTATCAAAATGATATATCTCTGAAAATAAATATTAATTAAATAAAAAATAAATAATAATAATATTACTGCAAATACCGAATTAACCGGCATGCTCGGAATGATTACTGCCGAATGCTTAAATGTCCAGGTAGTTGAGTGCTACATGAGAAATCTATACCAGATATTACCAAATATTACTAATAGTACCGTGTAAAAGTTGAAAATTTTTATCTTTCATAATAAGTATTTCGAAACATAATTTTTTTTCAATTTTTGTAAATTCTTGCAAAAATATATTTAACAAGTATTTATAATATATATATATATATATATCTTTTTATTTCTTATTTTTAAGTTAGCCTATTTGTTAAATATGTTAATGTTCTATTTATATTATTTTGCAGTGACAGTTTCAAATTCCCTAATAGAAATTTTAGGGTCACTTTTAATTTCTTGAAAATTTAAGAATAATGATGTAATGTGTAAAATCCTTTATTTCACAAATTTTGCTGTATTTGCTCACCCCTGGTCGTTAATTTAAAAAAAAGCATTGTTATTGATCTTAATATAAAAAAGTTATCATTTATGGGTATATTTGATGTACCCATAAATGAAATTTTCCTCTTTTATTTTGATGTATTTTTTATATTTTATATAGTATGTCTTTTATCTTTTGTATAATTGAATCGGTCATTTAAAAAAACCACATGTCACAGAATCAGAACTTTTTAGAAATTATACAAAAAACTTTATTATTCACAAGTATTTTTACAAATAATTTTTATGGGTTTTATAGAGGCTGATAATAGAGTTTGGACTTCAAAGTTTGTAAATATTGCATAATTTTTGTAATTTAGGAATAATAAAAATAAGAATATCAGAAAAACTGTTCCTGACTTATGTTGTTTTAGCAAGAAACGATTTAGGTGGTATTTAAATTGAACAAAACAGTTATATTAAACATATTTTTAATCGAAATTAATGAAGTTAGCTCTTATACAGGTACATTTTTATGTTTTAATATGGTATTGCAGACAAATGGTAATATGGTATCCGCATGTAATCTGGTATTGCATCCAAAAACCACCTAACATGTCGCAAGTAATGAACGAAAATTAGAAGGTATTGTTTGAAGAGGAAGGAATACACTGAGTTATGTATTACCCAAATCATGGCTCTACCTATAAGGAAGCATTTGTGACAAAAATTGTATATTTGAAAAAAAAGACTTATGTGGTTTTCGAAATAACCGATTAAATTCTATCAGGAAGCGAGATAAGAGTTCCGCAAAAGTTTTCCATTTGTAAAAGTTTGTGTATTTCTACTGGTGTATTTCTATTTGTATATTTCAATTTGTATAAATCTGATTTTAATACAAAACAATAACATTTATACTAAATTAACAAATAGCATTTCCATTATGTTAAAATAACATTTTTATTTGTATAAGTTTGTATATTTCTATCTATATTAAATTTAATTTTAATAAAAAAAATAATAACATTTTTGGATCTATTAAATGTACAGTATATATTTTCATGTCTTTATAAATATAATTGTAAGGTCTGTCTCAAAAGTTTAAGCACAAGCATAAAATGTCGATTTTCAAAGAATTATAAAAACTTAGAATGAATAAAAAAAAATTATTTGCAGATTTCGCAACATTATTTATGGTATAAAAATAGAAAAAAATAAATTACATAAATGTAAAAAATATAATAAAATAAATTTTAAAAAAAACTGTCTTTTGGAATCGAAATGAATTTTCCATTTTTTGATAAATACTTTACTTATCAAGTTAGAAGCGATTCGAGTTACGTGACGACACGTTTTTCTCCTTTTTCATGCTGTGACGTCGGAAAGTTGATTCCAAACGCTGACTTTGACAGTACTTTCTAAAAGATATTCTGTCTTTACCATAAAATGGAAAACATCTTTCAACTACAAAGTTTCTAAGTAAGAACACCGGCCAATCTCATGTGTTTCCGAACATAAATTAATTACAAAATATGTCATAAAGTAGCCAGTTTGTATTTGAGAACAGTCTTAAAGAGTTAAATACACACATAAATGAAATATGATTGTTTTTACTATTTGGTCTTTTACTCTCTCTTTGACACTCTTTGGTCTTTATTCACTCTTTTCTATAATTATTATACATAAAAAAAAAAAAAAAATTGATTATTTTTTGAGTTATCTAAAATATTTTATCTTAATTTTTAATCATAATTGTACTGTTCTGGAAATGTGGTTCACTCGGTGGATATGTTGGTTCGGGGTTTGAAACTTCTCGTGCGGTCGAGTGGGCTCAAAATCGAGTTCTGAATTTTTCTGTTTTTTTTTTTATGTATGTGAATACTAGCTCAACCGTCTTACAAAGACTTTCACGCGAGTCATAAATCCCCTTAGGTCAATGGGCCTCCTGATAATAATTGGCCTTATTTCAGCCTTTTAATTAACCCTGTTTGTACAGTTTATAATAAACTTGTATTCAACAACAATGATAGTAAATAATGCTACCTATGTGAAAGTGATATCATTTGGTGAAGTTATGTATAATATAAGGCAGTTCTCAAAAAAATACTTTTCGCACTCAATAATACGAAACTTTCTGCAATATTTACGTATTCATTTTTAAACAAAGGATGAAACTTTAGGCATGACTATTAAAATGATTCGTAATCGAACTGTTTTCGTTTTACGATAAATTAATTTCATCTTAAATTATAAGCGATCGTTGTCTCGTAACAATTTTTTTCTACTGTCCTGCATTGTCACATCCGGAAATTCGGTTCAGAACATCAACTTTGACAGCATTTTCTGACACCCACTCTTCCAGTAATGGATACGCTACAAAAAGTAATAGATAACTGTTTTTGTGATTTTATTTAGAAACATATTTTAATGAAAGCATACCAATGAAACGAAATAGCCATTTTCAATTACATTTAAGAATTAGGATATCAATAGTAATTACAATATTTATCAGAATAATCAATTGTTCAAATTAAATATTGACATTATCACAAGATCAGTATTTTAATTATTTTAGATGCTATTTTAGATACAAGATATAAAACACTGAATTTGAGAGAATTACAGTTGTAAAATTATTGTGACAGTTCGCAAAAGGGGGGGGGGGTGTCCTAATAAAGAAAAAAATCAAGAAAAAAATCAGAATATCAGTGCATAGAATCGTATTTACTGATACAAATTTTTAAAAATTAAATTTCTTGAGTTGCTTGATATATTACGTGTATTAATTAATAATACAGACATGAAAGAACTAAAACGTCACGTTGAATATTTTAAATACGAAATAAAATTGTTTCAAAATAAAACTGCTGATTTGACATTTGATCTCCCTGATATGCAGATTTACTAGTTTCATTACTAATATAAATGCAATTAATATTTATAGTATTTTTTAATGTACAGATATTAATTAATCAAAAATTGGAGACGAGACAAGATGTAAAATAAATAAATGAATAAATAACAACTCGCATAATTTCATAACCCATAATTTCATCAATTTTACATTCGGAATTTTCTATTGATTGTGCTATATCATAATTGCTGTGTACGTTAGATTTCTTAATAAAATCTTATATAACAAAGATGCTTATGTAAACTGAATGTAAACTAAAGTTACTATAATTTAATCAAATTAAAAAAAATGAAGTTTTTACAATTTTTGTTTCTGAAAACAGTTTTAGTGGTCATACTATAACATTTAGCTGCAAGATCTTACAATACATTCTAATATACACGATAGCAATAACATACTAAAAACACCTAATATCTCGGCGGTACTGTGCGTTTGTTTATATATATATATTTTAATGATGTTTCAGAACTCTAACTTTCATAATACAATAAATTGGAAATTGACTTGTCTGACTTTAAAAATATTGTTTTAAAGTAAACAAATTATATTTCTTATTTTATTCTCAGTCTGAAGAAATTTTTCCTGGATATTTTTATTGACCTGCCTTGTTTTTCGAATGCGCATACATAAGTTTGAGTCATTTTATGTTGCTGAGAGTTAGATTATTTTAAATGTATCTCAAATATATAAGAAAAGCTTTAGAATTACAATTTCATGTTGACGAAAAGTAGCTTTATTAGTATATATACTGTTTTTATAATATTTTAAAATAAATATACTTGATTTGTGAAGCTGTATAAATCCCATATTTTTTTTATCATATGTTGTTAAAAATAAGGTAAATATATCCATTCCCGTATATTTACTGTGTGAATATTCCTAAATAGTATTAGGATTAAAACATTTAATGATAATATTGATATAAACTGAAAAATATCATGCAATATATCTAATAATATTGCATAGAAAACATAATCATTATATATATTAAACAACCCATGATTAAAGTATTTAAAACAGCATAAATTCTTATCTATTCAAGTATTCCTTTAAAATTATCTTTTTGGATCAAAGGGGGGGGGGGGGTATATAGTTCAAGCAGCTCAAAAACAACAGCAAAATATATAAATATAAAATGACACTTTTCACTTAATTGTTGAATGTACACATATATGTATACATTCAACATGCAACTTACTTTTTTTTTTTTTTTTTTAAATAATTAATTCAAATATGAGTTGGCTGCAGATCACTCAAGTGCTACTGGATTTAGTCTTAAAGGACTTCATTTCACTCAAATATGACTTAGTTATAAATCACTCAAGTGCTACTGGATTTAACCTTCATTGATTTGATTTAACTCAAGTATGAGTAAAATAGAGATCACTCAATCATGAGTTGCTTAAAAACAACTCGTTCACTCGAGTTGTTTCAACTCTTCATGAGAAGCTCACTTTCAAATCGTGAGATGAGTGGATTTCGGCTCAACTTGAGTTATTTTGGCTCTTTCGTTTTAAGAGAGTATACCCCTTACATTTTTCTGCTTTATTATACCGCTTAAATTTTTTCTGCATTACTATACCGCTTACATTTTTTTGCGTTACTATACCGCTTACATTTTTCTGCGTTTACTATACCGCTTACATTTTTCTGTATTACTATACCGCTTACTATACCGCATACATTTTTCTGCGTTACTATACCGCTTACATTTTTTGTGTTACTATACCGCTTACATTTTTTGCGTTACTATACCGCTTACATTTTTCTGCGTTACTATGCCGCTTACTATACCGCTTACATTTTTCTGCGTTACTTACTGCTTACTATACCACTTACTATACCACTTACATTTTTCTGCGCTTATTATACCGCTTACATTTTTGTGCGCTTACTATACCGCTTCTATACCGCTTACTATACCACTTACATTTTTCTGCGTTTACTATACCACTTACATTTTTCTGCGCTTACTATACCGCTTACATTTTTTCTGTGTTACTATACCGCTTAATATACCACTTACATTTTTCTGCGCTTACTATACCGCTTCTATACCGCTTACTATACCGCTTCTATACCGCTTACTATACCGCTTACATTTTTCTGCGTTGCTATACCGCTTACTATACCGCTTCTATACCGCTTACTATACCGCTTACATTTTTCTGCGTTGCTATACCGCTTACTATACCGCGTACTATACCGCTTACATTTTTCTGCACTTACTATACCGCTTACATTTTTCTGCGCTTACTATACCTCTTACATTTTTCTGCGCTTACTATACCGCTTACATTTTTCTACGTTTAATATACCGCTTACTATACCACTTGCATTTTTCTGCGTTTACTATACCGCTTACATTTTTTCTGTGTTACTATACCGCTTACATTTTTCTGCACTTACTATACCGCTTACATTTTTCTGCGTTGCTATACCGCTTACTATACCGCGTACTATAACGCTTACATTTTTCTGCGCTTACTATACCGCTTACTATACCGCGGTGCAATAGCGCACAGGCAAGCATGCGGCGCGCCCACCCCGCCCTACCTCATATCTAACTATACACAATACATGTACATACTTATATACAGAGGTGTCGGTTACAGTAACAGTGTCGCGAGTTCAATAGTTTTTGCCCATCTCAAAAAATGCCCAACGCGCCTAAAGAAGTTTTCACTTCAAATATACAGAGGTGTTGGTAACAGTGTCGGTTACAGTAACACTGCCGCGAGTTCAATGGTTTTTTCCCATCTCAAAAAATGCTCAACGCGCCTAAAGAAGTTTTCACTTCAAAAATTAAATTTTAGAACGTTTTTCGCTCCTGCACCACCATGGGATTAGTAGCACCGACGTAAAATATAGCCTATGTAGGACCAGGGATTGTCATAAAAAATGTGCCACCATTACTTTGGAAAGGGGTTCAGTAGTTCCAGAGATTCCATAAAAATTGCAATTTAGAATGTTTTTAGAACGTTTTTCGCTCATCTCGCAGTTTTAAATTTCGATTTTTTTTTTTAGAATTTGTTCTTAGAGAGGATTTATATATTATAAAAATAACTGCCATGCCAAATTTCATGTTTCTAACACCTTCAGTATAAGAAAATCGAAATTTTAGAACGTTTTTTGCTCATGCACTCCCCTCGGGAAAGTGGCACCGGCATGAAATATAGCCTATGTTACAGCAGATACTGTTACCATCAATTTGCCACCATCACTTTTGAAAACGCTTCTGTAGTTCGAGATATTCAATAGAAATTGTAATTTAGAATGTTTTTAGAACGTTTTTCGCTCATCTCACCCTTTTAAATTTCGAATTTTATTAGAATTTGTTCTTAGAGAGAAATTACATCTTATAAGTAGCTACCATGCCAAATTTCATGCTCCTAGCTCCTCCAGTATACAAAAAAATCGAAATTTTAGAACGTTTTTCGCTCTTGCACCCCCCTGGGGGTAGTGGCACCGACATAAAATATAGCCTATATTGGAGCAGGGACTATCACCATCAATTTGCCAACATCACTTTTGAAAACGGTCCTGCAGTTCCAGATATTCCATAGAAATTGTAATTTAGAATGTTTTTAGAACGTTTTTCGCTCATCTCACCCTTTTAAATTTCGAATTTTATTACAATTTGTTCTTAGAGAGCATTTACATCTTATAAGTAGCTACCATGCCAAATTTCATGCTACTAGCTCCTCCAGTATAAAAAAAAAATGAAATTTTAGAACGTCTTTCGCTTTTGCACACCCCTGGGGCTAGTGGCACAGACATAAAATATAGCCTATGTTAGAGCAGGGATTGTCACCATCAATTTGCCACCATTACTTTTGAAATCGCTTCAGTAGTTCCAGAGATTACCCCCTACAAACAAACAAACAAAAACAAAAAAATAATCTTTACTACCTTATAATATTAGTATAGATTAGGGCTCCCGGACAATTTTATACATTTTAAGTTACAATGACTGTCTTTTAAATGGAAGTACTATATGAAATAACCTATTAAGTTTTCAAGTATTTTATATCGGCAGGGGAGGGGACGTTTTGGGATCGGCTTCGTACTCTCCTTCCCGATATGCTCTGGCTACGGCCTTATTGTCAAATATGATTTCTGTTTACAACACAATTAAATGCCTTTCGTAAGACTCAGTACGTTATTGAAATTTAAGTCACCACGCCCCCGAAATTAAATTCCGGATACGCCACTGACAATTAGATGTATTAAGCTTTCAATTCCGAACAAAAGCTCGTAAGAAAACCTAAATAATAAAAACATGAAAAAAAGTTTTTGCGTTCTGTTACTGCATATTTTATTCAATGGAAAGGGCCAGAATAGAGCATGGGCACGTTTTCACAGTTTGGGTGGCAGAAACTATGTTGTTCTTTGTTTGTTAGCATTTAAATCCATAGTAATTTTCTCAATAAATCTTTTTTATCTGACCACGATTATATTCAGCAAAATGCAGTCTTGTTTGACTATGTACGTCTTTATCTGACACGTCCCTCCCTATTTTAACCACCCCCCAAAGTATGTAAAAAAATTTAAATCGTATATATATATATATATATATATATATATATATATATATATTTTAAACAGTATAACTATTTTGACCTATTTGCTGCTTTCTAGTGATAATAAATTAATAATCAATCAAGTAAATTAACCCTCTCTCGCCAAAATTTATGCTTTCTCCTATCGCGCATGATAGTATACAAAATGAATAAATAAATAATAAATCTGGAGAGAGGGAGTAAAATAAATTGTACATATACCCCTAAAATACCTTCTTAATACCTTTAAAATACTGTTTAACATTGTTTAGTAAGGTACCTAAACGATTTCTCTTATGCGTCACTCTCAATTTGTGGAAAAAAACTTTTGTTTCTTTCTCTCCGCCCACACAAAATTTATGGTTTTTTTTCCCAAGAATTCCCATTTCTTTACGCATTTCAACATTTAAAAAATATAGTAACATATGCAGATTTTATTTTATATCTTTCGGCAATACACACGCTCGAATTTGCATGATTATTATTATTATTATTATTATTATTATTATTATTTATTTTTTTTTACGAAAATCTATTTAAACAAACTAGGGGACTTCAGTTTTAATGATTGCCAATTTAATTTATGACATTTAGACAAATTAAATTTGTATTTCTGACCAAAAGTTCATGAGAAAACCTAATTAATATAACACCCCCCCCCTCTTTTCCGTCTTTTAAAACCAGTTTGCAAACCAGAATGGCGCAAGCTCCAGAAATCCTGTCTATTAATCAATCATCATACATCAATAACACAGCAAAGAAAAAAAAAGTCAAAAGATTAAACTTTTTTTCGCTCATAACCTTATCAGAAAAGTCATTAAAATTATTTCCATGAGAATCAAAATATTAAATAAAAGTTATTGAAACCTAAATAATATGAAACGCCCCTCCACTTGCGTCTTTCAATAAGCTTACAAACGTTTGATATTTCGTAAACCGCGCCTATACTTACACACAGCCAATTGAATGTAAGAATTTAACGAATTGACCAATGATGTGACCCTTGGATAAAACACCACCTTTCCTCAAATAATGCACAAAAATATCTGAAAAGCTATTGTAGCGCCATCTGTCATCGTAATGAAGAAATATTCACATACCTATAGGGTTACCATATCAAACATTCTCATAAAGATTTTAATAATTCGCCAAGAGAATTTCACTAAAAAACCTAACTTAACAAACTTCAAATTTTCCAATTTTTATTGGGTACTTCCATAAGGTTAATTTGCATATAATACTGAATTTTTGAATCCTTCTGTGGGAAATTTTCGGAGAACTTAAGTATAAAGTAATTTTCATGAAACACTCAAAAAATCAAACTTAATATATTTAAAATTTAAAAAATCTTGGTGGGGACCTCCATAAGGTCAATTTGCATAACATACTCCATTTTTGAATATTTTTCTGGATAATTTCTGGAGTTGTTGTCGGAAAAGTGATTGCCTTGGCGACAATTGTTCGAAATACACATGCATCTGGATTGGCACCCCCAGAGGTAGCGCCCATTAGATAAAGCAAAAATTACTATTCCGAATTTCTGCGGTGAATTCGGAATTACTGAATAAAAAGGAAATTCTTGAAACGGACGTTAATATGTGCTTGAAACACGTTTCTATTTTATGATAAATGCAGAAGCTCTTTCAGAAAATCCTGTCACAGTCGGCGCTTTAAACGGAATTCCCTACGCGGCAGCCTGAAAAGCGCGAGAAACATAGCACTGGTTTTTATAGTACTTAAGTACTGGTTAGAAAATTCAGAAATCATAACTTATATTTTTGTCATTCTGTTGATAGCAATATTGAAGCGTGAGGTATATACTACTGCATTAAAATCCTTGATGAAGTTGCTTAGGGATTCGTCAAGAGAAAAAATGGATCTTTGGAGCGATTTTATCTAATTTTGGACAATGAACATTCCTTCTGATGATTCGTTTTATGAAAAAAATAATATAAGTTATTAATATTATATTTTCGTATGGGTTTATAAGTAATTTTCTCAATTAAAACTATGTTTTTTAATTAAAAAAATGCCTAGATTGTGTTAGGCTCCATTCAATGTATCCTTAAAAAAAATATTTCAATCAGATCCTTTTTTGAGAAAGTATAAAAAGAAATTTGTCATGTGGATTTAACATTACCACCTTCAAATTTTGACACCCTCTAACTCAACGAAAATTTAAGAAAATATATTTAACTATATTATTTTTCAGATTGATTTGTTACATGGAACTCAACTAAAGTCTGAAAGGGGATGTTACTATTATATCGTCGCTACCATGTCGAACTATCGAATGTGAAAAAATGCATTTTTCATTACTTTTAAAAATGGGCCGATTGTCACTACTAAATTTTATTAGAATTCTTCTTCTAGAAAAAAAAACACTAATAAAATTTGTGTGAAGAACAGGGTTGCCAGTTTGGCCTTCTTATTTATCAGCGATTCCGAATTCATACCGGAAATTTTGAGAGGAGAAAATTTTACTTTAAATTATCACGAAATATCTGTCACTAAAAAAAGCAAAAACTTCTGTTCGAAATTTCTGGTTTGAATTTGGGATTTCTGAATGAAAAAGGTTGCCAAACTGGCAACCCTGGTGAAGAATACTATTAAAATTTAGTGGTGATAATCGGCCTATTTTTAAAAGTAATGAAAAATGCATTTTTTCATATTCGATAGTTTGACATGGTACCGACGATATAGGGGATGTTTGTATGTGATACTGTGTAGGGGATGTAGATATCCTGACAATGCAAAACTAGGCAATCACGTTTAGTAGAATGGGAATTTTCTGTCATATATACAAGGTGCTTTTTGAAGTATAGATGATAATTTCATTGGTAAAGTTAATTTTACATACATAGTTAAATTAATTGCAGTTATTAAAATTAATATGCATATAGAAAAGAATGTTTGTAAATGAAATTTACGTGACTTACAATATTTTTAAGAGAATAAATTTTATAATCACATTTTAATATCCTCGATGTTTTGTTTATTATCATAACTTACCAAATGTATTAAACATATACAAATTGTTAATTTCAAATTAATTTAATTTAATTTAAGGTGTATATGTTTGAAATAGTACTAGTATCTTTTTTTTATAATTCATTAGCATTCTATTAATTGAATTATAATTGCATAACGTATTTATATATATGAGGAGGTCAGAAAAAGAAAGTGCCAAGCGTCATTTTTGGTGAAATAAATCTAAAACTATAATCTATTGCTTAATAATGTGAATTATAATATCATACATATTATTTGTTTCTAATGTCACTTGATGGCAGCTTATATCCCAGGGTTTTTTTCCCCAGACGTTTATTCTGCCAATGAAGATAGCTAATTTACAAAGAACGTAATAGTAATATAATTAAAGTGATGTCCTATTGTTATTCAGAATATCTCAGATGTTACTAAGTCATTGGCAAAAAAACTTTAGGTTATCTATCTTGATTAAAGTATTTGATCTAATTTTCAAATTGAAATATCTCAGAAGTTCAAAAATGTGGCTTAGCACTCTCTTGCCCCAACCCCCTCATATATATACCGTGATTGTACTTATTTATTTAACCACTTCTCATAATAAAGCACCCCTATATTACAGAGAGAAAAGGTTGGACCAATGCAGTATTCGTTTTTCGTCAGATTTTACGCCATTTTGTTCATTTCTGCAAATGAATATGCCCGTTACTGGCTCAGATGTTCTGCTCTCTAAGCTGGTATACGGAAAATGCTGGATTCGAAAGCGACGAGGCTCGTCTTCCAAACCGTTTGTAGTTTTTTTTTTTTTGTGACTTTCTTAGAACTTTCCGTAAACACGTATTACAGGTTTTCTTACAATACACAGGTTTTCTTAGAAAGAAATGTTGGAGGGCGAGAGGGTTTTTGGCCTTCATCCCTCGCGCGGATAACCGTCCGAAACAAACAATGTGATTACGAATTCTGTTATTTAACCACTTCGCGACGAGCGTCCTTTACAAAATTTTTAATCTTTTACCACCGGTTTTTCAATGCAGAAATTTTCGCCTATTTGAATCGCAGAAATGCGAAGATTAAATAAGGCAAAGCTTACAGTAAAAAATAACTGGTGGGAATAATCGAGGATTCTGAGCATCTTATGGGTCACATATACGTGTCGCTCGTCCCCAAGGGGTTAAAAATTAAAAAAAAAAATCTTTTTAACACTTTGCCGTCCGCATGTCTCGTAAAAATAGTTCTATTAATAAAATGTTGAAATGATTGATTGACACCAGAATTTAGAAACGAATTTATTCGAAAATAAGTAAAATATTTTCTTCATGTACTTGATAAAAGGGAATTTTTCATTTCAAAATTCTGGCGCCAATGAAGCATTTAACCCTTTCCGGCACAGTGGTCCCACTCCGGGCACACGCAATTTTAACTCCAAACTTGCGTACGGCACCAAGAATATTTTTTATAAAATTTTGTTTCTAAATTGAAAGCTTAAAATAAGGATTTCATATTTTCTTAAAAAGTCGTTTGTAAATTCCGGTGTCAGTCAGTAATTTCTCATCTTACGAACAGAATTTGTGCTAGAAAGGATTAAGGATTAAAATTAAGTTACTTTACGTACGACACCACTGTGGTGTCACCGGACAGCAAAGTGTTAATAGTGCCATATTCTTTGGAAATTCCAAGCAGTGTACGCACTTTGCAAACACCACCACCATCACTGGCAAATGAATATATATTTTTTTCTACGAATTTGACATAATTAATTGGTAAAAAAAAACTCCATAATCACGCATTTAGAAGTTAACAAAAATCCTTTTTTATTTAGATAGATTTTTTTTTCGATTTATTTATTGCATTATACATAAAAATACTTTAAACTGTTAATCAATTAGCTGAATTTCTGAAAAGGAAATCCATGTAAGCCAACAATTTTTTATTCAAGCATTAGAAAGTTTTTATAATTAATTCAGAAACTTTAATCATTTTTTCTTAACATATAAACAGACTCTGTGTTGTGAAGTGCCAGTTAATATTGGAAATCGATAGTTGTTGATGGAATAATAAAAAATGAAATTTTGTTAATACTCCTGCAATATTTTCCTTGTTTTTTTTTTTCCTTTTAAAATAATGTTTAACTTTTGTGGCGGTTTCTTTTACCTTATTATTATATATCCACAGCTTAATGTAGCATACTACATGCTATGAATTCAAATTGGAAAAAAATAGAGGGAAAAAAGTATAGGTCATTTTGCACATAAATATGTAAGTTTTATATGTTTGTAAATGAAAGAGCAACTGTTTTCCTGTAAGCACATATTACAATTGCAGTCCGGGGATCCGGTTAAGACGCGATCCCGCTTTATACGCAGATTTTTTCGGTTCCTGGAACATCGTCCATAAGACTAATTCAAAAATATCAGGCTTAATACGCGATAAAGTTTCGGTCTCTTTTGATACAAAGAATTTCGCTTAGTACGCGAAATCATAGATCAAGATTCGAATTTCTTCTCCCATTTGCAGTTTTACCAATGTGGTGGGATTTATTTATTCAGATATCTACCACTATTTCCGAAGAGTAATATTCGACTTATTACATGACAGATTAAATAAGTGGAATTTACTAATAGAAAATAGTGGTACATACTTGAATTTTAAAAAATCTCGGTCAATTTGCGTAGCTGGAACTCGTATTTGATCTCGCGTCCTAATATTTTTTGTCTCCCGCTTTGTGTATGTTTTTACTGAAGTAGAGAAAGACTGACGATTTTATTTCACTTTTTGTTATTTCTTCTTTTTTTGCGTGGTGTATGGGGTATTTTTTTCCCTCTCGTACAGTGAGTAAATAAAACCTCCTTAGTATTGTGTGCTTTTAAACGTGTATAAATTTATATGGAACCGTTTTTTTGTTTACAATTCTACTGTTTCGTTACTTTCTTCTGATTAATTCATGCATTCTCCTGTTTCATTCATGTCCGGTGAATTACATGCACCACGAGCTTCATGGAGTCAAGTCATCTCTGATTGTGTGTGCCGCGTTTTATCAAAATTTCAGTTAATATGGAGAACAGTTATAAAATAAAAAGAATAGTCTCCAGTGAAACTGATAGCATTGACCTCACAGGCTATTCACACTAATTGTATATCAAACTCTTATTTCAAAGAATAATGCCCCTCGAAAAATAAAGAAATCGACAATAAATTAAGGAGGAGGATTAGCCCTCCATTCCCCTTTTATACTTATTAATTTAAAGTTATTGGAATATAAATAATATATTATTATTATTAAGATGGATCAAATGTAAACGGAACAGAAGCCACAGAATGAATTGGCATTGTTTATTTCAAACGTAATTTTCAAAGTTGAAGAGGCACTTGATTCACGGTTTCACCAAGTGGTGAACACCTTGATCCTAGAAGTCTTTTGGCTGAAATTGGAATCAGTTTCGAAAATAATAATCCATGATTGGGATTTCAGAGTACAAACGGCGACCCATCCATTTCCTTTTCAAAGGAAAAAAGATGTGACGACAAGATGACGATGTGTCTATGTGATGACGAGTTGATCTTGACCAGGTCGTGTATCATCATCAGTCACAGATTTGTATCCCTTGCAGAAATTTTTGGGCCAGTCCTTCAAGCAAGTTAACGACAGTGCTTGTTCTCCGTACAATGCCTTCCTTTGCCGATGCACTTTGCAAACCCTCATTCCTTGTGCTACAGCGCCTAGAATACATAGTGTGGAAAACGGTTTTACCATTAATTAATTCAAAATTTTCGAATTCAAACCGGAAATTCTGAAACAAGAATTTTTATTTTAAGAGGTCACGAAATATCTGACATTAAGTAACGAAAAGAACATTATACGGAATTTCTGGTATCAATGCGAAATTTCGGAATTTAAAAAAAAGCCAAACTGGTAACGTTTTAACCCTTTCAGGGGCAAGCACTTGTGCTCCTGTAATGTTGAATTCCCACCGGAATTTAGGGAAGAATTTAGTTCAAATTAAGAATAAGCAACTTTATAACGTTTTCTCGTCAAAGTTAAAAAAGTAAAATTTAATTAAAAGTTTCTGGTTTGAATCGGATTAAAATTAGGTGGTATATAATATATACCACCGCCCCTCAAAGGGTTAAAAAGTGCTAAAACAATTTAACCGATAAACGTGCAACGATGCGGTGCAATAATAGAGCGATCGCAGCGACATATGCTTTAAAATAGATTTACCTCTAGCAAAAGTAACCGTTTCACTATTAACAAGGTGAACATAATTTCTGTTCCATTCCCGTAGCCCATTCCCATAAATTTTCATTTTTGCGCCCCTGGCCTCTCTTTTAAACTTTTATTAAAATTTTTTAATTCATCAATTTTGCCCTCAGCATACTCGAGTCGCATTTTGTCACGTAGGTAATTACATCCTACATCTTCCAATCTTACTAACTTTCCCATTCAGTCACTCTGGGGCGCAGGGCGCCTCCTCTTCCCGTCCCCGGGCCAGGTCTATCTTTAAACTTCATTAAACTCTTTTAACTTCATTAAACTCTATTTTTAAACTTTTATCAAAATTTCTCAACTATTAAGAGTAGCATATCTCCATAAAGGGAATTCAATTCCCCATCCATTACTCCTGGAACAAAACTTTTCCACACATTCTACGGGCGCAGGGCGCCCCATTTATCTTTCTCATTAGATCTTCATCCGACAACAACTTGGAATAAACATCTCCACCCCCTCTCATCCATTCTTACCGATCATTATAAATTCGCATAGTTCTCATAGTAGGCTTTCCATTCCCATAGCCACTATCAAATTATTTTCACATTCAAGACCCTGATCCCATTTTTAAACTTTTTACAAAATTTCTCAGTTATCAAGTGTAGCATATCTCCATAAAGGAAATTCACTTCCCCACCCATTATTCCTGGAACAAAACTGTTTCACCCATTCTGAGGGCGTAGGGCGCACCATTCATCCTTCTCAAGTGATCTTCTTTCAACAACAACACGGAATAAACATCTCCACTCCCTTTCATCCAATTTTACCGTACATAATAAATTTGTTAGATCCCATAGTAGGCTTTCCATTCCGGAGCCACTCACTTAAAATTTTCATTTTTTGGACCCTGGTCAAAATTTTAATTTTTTTAAAATAATTTTAAACTTTTCTCAAATTCTCTCAACCATCAAGTGTAGCATATCTCCATAAAGGAAATTCAATTCCCCATCCAATAATCCCGTACTCCATACAGGTGTTAAATTTCTACATTTAATCTCAAAGTCAATTCTTATCCCACCCACTCCGAGGGCGTAGGGTGCCACATTTAATTTTCATAGTTTTCCAGGCTTCAACCTCAAATACACTCCCTCGCTCCTTTGCACATGTTCCCGCATCGCCTCACATTAGCGTCTATTTTATGGCCTTTCAATTTATACAATCAGCCTTGCACAGTATATCTCCCTCGGGTGCAGCTGCACTCGCTTTTTGCTGGACACTTATCTCTTCATGGGCTGGTCTCACATGGTTCTCCCAAAATTCACCCATTTTACTCTATCTAGTATTATCTTCATTATCTCTATTCATTTTTTTTATTCTCATAATTCTCTTTGCCGGAGAGAGTATCCCACATAACCTTTATCGCTAACGTAAATAAAGTTCTTAACTCAGAAATATAAGAAGAAATATATATATATATATATTCCAAGAAGAATAAGTCAATCACAAAGTGAAAGCTCAGACTCAGAACTCGAAGACAAGAACAACCCGAGATATACAAAATCGACCAACAGTCAACACACAAAAACAAGAAACTCACAACAAATAAAAATGATAACCCCATCAAATCAGTCAGACAAAGGACCGCCACTCCAACAATTATATGATATAGAAACAGGTAAAAGAAAAAACCTTAACGTTCACGAAATCCTCGCACAAGCAATCGGCCGCTACAGAAGACACAAAGGAAGAAACAATGAAGGAGCAGACAAATACCTACAGTGGCTGCAAGTAGAAATAACAAAAAACATCGCATACATCAACAGAAATGCATCACAAACACAAGATTCAACCCAACAAACAAAAATAACAAACACACTGGAAATATTCAAATATGTAGATCAAGACTTCATTACCTACCTGCATAGGGACACCAACCGACAAAACGTGAAAGATTTCCTGGATACTAAGCCCACATTCAGAGCATCTTTTAGACAAATGTGCAAACACCTCAAACAACACTCACCAGCAGGCACTGAAGGGGCTAACACCTTGCAAGAAAGAATAGTAACTCATCTCAAAGATATGCACCAAATCAAAGAAGAACTAGAACAAATCAAGGAAGGCGAGGTCCAAACAGACAACATAGAAGAAGAGTCCAACCACAATACACATCACCAAATACAAGAAAACAACACGGCATCCCTAGAACACAGAATCCAATCCCTGGAAGAAGACACAGAACGACTACAAACCAACACACTGGAAAGAGAAAACAAACAGCAAGCAAACAGAAAACAACTGGAGGAAAGAATTGAACACCAACAAGCCACCATAAAAGAAAGAGAGGACAACATAAAAAAATTAACAGCAGAACACAAAAAAACCCTCGCAGATCTCTACTCCAAGATGGATCTCCTCACTCAAGACAATCAAAGACAAAAAGAAGAAATAAACCAACTGCATAAGCAGCAAGAAAAGCAACAAAACTACCAGATCCCGAATGAAGACGAAATTGAGCGGATGACCAAAGAAGAAGTTCAACAACTCCTGATAAAAATAAAGAACCAACTCCCACACGTCCAGAACACCAGAATGCTGAAAGAAGCCATAATAAAACAAAACACCACAAACACAGAAAAAATATTTCAAAAAATAGCAGATCTGGAATCAAAAGTCTCAGCACTTATCAAGAAACACAAAACACCAGCAATTGAAACACCAGAAGATAACAGCACACACGACTCATACGCAGAAAAACTGAAACAATCAGAAACAGGCAGACCATCACAACCACAAACAAGATTAACAGCATCTTCAACAGCCAGGAGATACTCCAAAGGGGCAATTTTACTATCTAGAAAATCAAACACGTCTCTAACGATGTTCTCAATCAGAGAACAAATACACAAAGCCCTTAAAAAACACAAGAACGTCCCACCTATACATTGTACAATAGCAAGAAATAAAACAACATTAATAGTGAGATCAGAAACAGAAGAAAATGTCGACACCCTGTCGGATATAATACACCAATCAGAAGACATATCACGTCTGGTATTCCAAGAATATGTAACAGAAAAAAGGAAAAAGCTGATAATACTAGGCATCCCGAAGTCGATCACACATGACGAAGTATTCCAAGAAATCAACAAAAAGACAAATGAAGACACCGAACAACGATTACACATACATAAAGAAATATCAAAAGAAAATTCACGAACATACCAATTAGTAATAGACCTCCCAGAAGACCAAACCTTGTTACTCCACAAAGTGGGTCGACTATCGCTCAGCCTCATAACATGCAAAATAAGGACATACTCCCCAATAATTCGTTGTCAAAACTGCCAAGTCTTCGGGCACTCCTCTACCAACTGTAAGAGAAAAACGGCTTGTGCATATTGCATGGCAGAACATGAATCTGAAAGATGTCCGAAGAAAAACCATCCGCGACAACACAGATGCTTAAATTGCACCTACACGCAAGATCAAGATGGATACCCCTACCCAAATAACCATAGCGCCAACTCAGCCGGATGCCAAGTCTTTCAGGACCTCTTCCATAATCGCCATCGTGCGCAGAACGTAACAGCAGAGAGTTCGCGATGGTAACAACCCCAAACCCAACAACCACACCAACTAGCAATAGAACAACAACACCAAAATTCAAAATAGCACAAATAAACCTTCAAAGAACAAAATCAGCAACAGCAGATCTCATAAATCACTTAATAGAAGAGGATTACTCAATAGCTGTCTCCAGGATTGCGCAGTCACCAATAGAAGACCGCACGGATTACCATTATCCCTGCCTTCATATGCCTCGCAATCCAACAACTGCCACACAATCATACTGGACAACAACCTACAACATATACGAACACAGCAACACCAAAATTCAGTATTCATTAACGTTACACTCCAAGATATAATTATAACAATAGGCAATCAATACTCCCCGCCGTCAGCAGATCTAAAGGAAGACCTTCAAGCCTGGACAAACAAGATAGGCATGAGCAAACACCTGATACACCTGGGAGACTTCAATGCTCATAGCCAACTCTGGGGGTATCCATCGGATGACGACAGAGGACACCATCTCATCACACATATGAGCCAACACCACTTAATCGCGGCAAACGACCCACACAGCCCACCCACATTCCAGACAGAAAGATCACAAGGATGGCCGGACGTCTCTCTTTTCTCGTTCCCCATATTCTCTAGATTAGAAGAGTGGACTGTGGAAAAAGACATGAATTACGGGGACAACCGCTTGATCACCATATATCTAAACATAACAATCCCAACTCTCCCGAGAAGAAGATACAGAACGAAGAACATATCGTTTAAAAAATTCAACTAACACTTAACATCAAGACTAATAGAAAGAAACATTAACTTCCAGCAAATAAAAAGTAAAGAAAACTTCGATACACACTACAATGAATTAATACAAATCATACAAGAGACAAGTGAACACACTCTCAAGAAGAAAAGTAGCACACACAAACCCTCAATCAACTGGTGGTCTCCGGAGCTCCGAAAAACAAGAAACTACGTCCGGGCACTCCGAAGACAAACAAACTCTCCAACATCCACACAAGCCCACAAACAGAAATACAAACAGGAGCGAGCCAGATACAAGCTTCAAATCCAAAAAGCCAAACGAGAAGCATGGCTGAGATTCTGTCAGGCAACAGCAGATCCCTATGGGAAAATGAAGAAAATTGCCTTCCAGGACTTTCACAAGAAAGAAACATATGCACTGGCACACTCAACAACAATCACACACACCAAGAAATCATTTTACAAGGACCTCACAGAACACATATATGGAAATTCACAGATTACAGACACCAGAACACCAACACCAGACAAGACGGCCCCTCCATTCACCATAAACGAGTTAAAAACGGCAATATACAGCTTCAACAAAAACAAGGCCCCAGGAATAGACAACATAGACCATCCCATCACAAGACAAATATTCAAACATCACCCACAACTACTACAAGACATTTACAACACACTCCTCAAGCTTAACTACTTCCCGACAGCATGGAAGCAGGGGAAACTAGTTTTCTTCTTGAAAAATGGAAAGCCTCCAACAGAAGCGGACTCGTATCGTCCGATTTCCCTGCTGCCAATCCTGGGCAAAATCTTTGAGAAGCTAATACTAAAACGTATCCTACATGAACTACACAACACACCAAAACTAGCACCGTCCCAACACGTATTCGTCCCAGGAAAATCGACGGAAACGGCAATCCAAGAAGTGCTGTCCATCATAGATCTAAGCAAACAAGAAGACAACTACACATATCTCATCTCTCTAGACTTCCACCATGCCTTCGACAATCTACCTTGGGATGCAACAGTGGAGGAGCTCGAAACCTTAGAACTGAGCAGACCATACATAAACACGACAAGATCCTTCCTATCGCTCTGATCTGCGTACACCAACTGGCTCTCAGGAGACCTTCACTGGTTCAAAAAGGGCTGTCCCCAGGGGTCGTGCTACGGCCCGTTTCTCTGGAGAATATTCATCAATAAGATCCTGATAATCCTCAGAGAAAAGGGATTCAAAGTGGTGGCGTACGCAGATGACATACTTCTAATCATAACAGGTCGCACCAGGAAGATCATAGAAGACAAAGGCAACGCAGCTCTCCAACTGATTCAAAACTGGGCGGATTGTCATTCCATTCAAATAACATATGAAAAATCAACAGTTCTGCAAATAAAGAATCGTAAATATCTCAAGCGTCCACCCACACTAAAAATTAATAACAGATCCATCAAACATAACCCCACACTAAAATATCTCGGCTTAGTTCTGGACAGCACACTTTCCTTCCTACCACATCTACATGCCAAGAGATCAGAAATCAACGCAGCAGTCCAAAACCTCCTGAAGTTTGCAGCCTCACAACGCAGTATCTCAAAAGCAATACTAAAAATATGGAACAACACAATCTTAGAAAAGAAAATAACTTACGCTGCAGCAACATCGTTCCCCAAACTACAAAAATCCCACGGGCTGCGACTCTTCTCAGCAATTCAGGCACAGTGTCTGCTTTTGATCTCCCGTGCATACAAGAAGACAGCAACCTCAGCTCTCTGCGTCCTCACGGGAACAATGCCACTCTCACTAAGAACAGAGAAAATAGCAGCCCAAGGAGCAATCCTTAGGCTAGGCATCCCCATGGTTGGAATACAACCAGATATGTATCAACCGAAATTTATACCAACAGAAATTATACCATACAAAACATATTTTGTATGGGCAGAGAATGCAGAGGAGCAGCCAAATTTGCAAGTATACACGGATGGATCGAAGACTGACGCTGGTGTAGGATACGCTTTCTGCATCTACAACAAAGAAGACACAATAACAGAACATCAAATACACCTGGACACCTCAAACTCCGTTTACCAAGCGGAGCTGCTCGCAATTTCCGACGCAATTACCTGGCTGCAAACATCCACACACGACAAAGCAACAATAAATTCAGACAGCCTTTCCAGCTTAGTGGCACTTACAGACATGAATACAGAAAATTATCTAATAGGTCAAATAATAAAGAAACTTTAAAACACAACAAAAAAGATCCTCTTCAACTGGGTAAAAGGCCACTCAGGAATTGTGGGCAACGAACACGCTGACAGACTCGCCAAGGAAGCCACACAACCGGACACATCAATAAAACACATCTTCCACCCAGCACCTCCATCCTACTTCAGAGGACAACTAAAACACAAATACACATCTAAATGGCAAGACCAATGGACAGCGGAGCACAGGGGACGAAAAGCCTACAGCCTCTGTCCAAACGTCACCGAGGACTTCCTGGTCCCACACCGAAACATCTACCTGTACATAACCAACCACGGCCCGTTCCCATCATATCTCCATCTATTCAATAAAGCCCCATCTCCATTCTGCACATGTGGAAAAAGAGGAGATGCCACCCACTACACACTCAACTGCCCGCTAACGTCAGCATATCACATAAGGAAACCGGCATCACTGAGGACCTCAGTTTGGTTCCACCACGTCCTCCGCACACCAAATCTACAACAAAAAATAATAGACTGTATCCATCTCCTAGATCACAATCAGCAACTCTTTCAAATGCCTCCAGCACACCTTCTAGGAAATGTCCTGCCCTCAGACGATGATGAAGAAGAATAACACTCATCATTGAGCACAACAATAGCGGAAACACAGTAGTGTAAATAATTCCATTCCCTCATCAAAAACTCATTCCACCACCAGCAACAACTTCAAATAAACACCAGAGAACAACAAGTAATAATCATCCACAACCCCTTCACCCAACAGTCCCACCACACCGTCATCCACCGTCAACAACAGTAAAAGAGACTCATCATTATACACGCCTGTAAATAGACTCTCTCCATCTCCATCAGCATCACAACTAGACTTTAATATCGCAAATTGTATAAACCAATATTACTCAAGTCCACAAATATAAAAATTTAAACTCTTGGAGTTATTGTAAATACCTTACTCAAATGAGAGTATATATATGTCAAATTGTATTATATATATATAATTCTTATTCATTGCTCAAATCAATACTATGTAAAAGCCTAATGGCCTATTGGCTTCATTTGTATTTTTTTTTTTTTTTTAATAAACTTGCCAAGCAGGGCTTGTAGAGCTTAAGCCGTATGGTAGGCCACCCTGCTTGGTTGAATCTGAATCTGAATCTAATAAAATCTTCTTGTAAGTGTATATTTCAGATGTAACTAATTTTGAAGTTGGTTTTCTATCATATAAGGGAATTAATCTTTTCCACTCTTCTAGCAGAGATTCATCCTTCGGTATGCTAAATAGGGATAGTTTCTAGTTTGCTGTCTTGTATCGTGTACCGCAACCAGGCATAAGATAATGCGTATCACGTTTTTTGGCCATGATCAATATCATTCATATTTTCAAAGCTTATGAAAATCACCATCCAAGTCAAAGAAAATAGGGTATTATTTAATTATTTAAAATATTTACCACCAACTGAAACGTTTTCTTAAATGAAGTTTATCGATAATGTGTCAATAATACCCTGAGCTAGTAACTAAAAAAGAAAATAATCGTGTAATGTTTAAATAAATAAATAAATTAATTAATTATATTTCAAATTTTAATTGCTTAAAAGGCGTATAGCCAACATAGTGAAAAAGTATCCAAGCTGGGACTCTAACCCGGGTCATCAGTATAGCGCACTGATGTTATACCAACTGAACCACTTGGAACGATACCCAGCCTGTCACTTCTCACTATCACATGTTGGCAAGGCTTCAATCGCAGCACAAGATGGAATATTTTTTTGTGAGCCACCTACCATGGGGCAAACACGAAATCAAAGAGAATCCAGCATCGATGGTTGAATAAATCTATTTGATATTGAAAATTTTCCATACAAAATTTTCTCACGCCTTTGCATTCATAATATTGCGAGAGTGCCAGGCTGGGTATCGTTCAAAGTGGTACAGTTGGCAGAACGTCAGTACGCTATACTGATGATCCTGGTTCGATTCCCGGCTTGGATACTTTTTCACAATGTTAGCTATACGCCTTTTAAGCAATTCAAATTTTAAATATTATGAATGCAAAGGTGTGAGAAATTTTCTATGGATAAATTTCCAAGTATTAAATAGATTCAATAAATTAATGTTAAAAAATTTATTTCTTTTACTTAAACTATTACATTTTATTGCAAAAAATAATATAATCTCAGAAAGGAGTTCATGCAACTATTGTAATATGATTTTCAGCTTGTTAAAAATATTGTCGTTAAAATATACCCTCAAAAACAAAATTCTCTTCTACAATGAAAAAAAAAGTCACGCATCATATTCTTTGTATGGAAGTGAAAATGATTCTAGTTATTTAGACCTTTCTGACGAAAGCTATTTTCACAAAAGAAAAATTATAAAAGAGGAAGCTTCGAAAAATCAGGTAATAATTTGAAATTTGACAAGATAATCTGTTTTCTGTAGAAAATGAATGCTGTTACCGTCGAAAGAAATATCTGGATTATAAAATGTATTGTATCATTTTAGACAATGTTAATAAATAAATATCATTTTTATTTTTTATCGGTTCTTTCGCCTTTTTTTATTTTATTCATATTCAAAGGAATAAAAATTTTACTAAATAATAGCTGCTAATTATTACTTTATACTAAGGTCATTGATGTGAAAGTAAAAGGGAACATGGTGTATATTATAACCTTTCTAAAGAACTCTGTATAAATTCTCAGAAATCTAAAATTTAATATTATTTTCACATATTTTTTAGATTTAATCCTTTAGACGAGCCTTTAGACGAGCGTCACGTATACGTGACACATAAAATTTAGTAAAGGATCAGGGTCCATAAGCCGTGTTTTTGGCTCATGAAATAAGACTAAAACTCGATTTCGTTTTACTGACTTAATTATTTCACTTTTTAACATTATAAAGTTTATCCTGTACGATTTCAACAACAGATTTTGCATTTCGTTCAGATTTATATGATTTACACAAGCTCAAAGTTAATATTATTCGTAGTTTTTGATGAAAAATACGCAATTTCCCCTAATTTTACCTCAATTATTTATATGAGCGCAATCGTGCAACACTTTCTTCTTTACATATATTATAAAATACATCAAAACCTACAATATATGTAAAAATAAAAGTGTTGCAAAGCTCCGCTCATTGTAAAATATTAAAAAATATATTAAAAATAGTAGAAGTATTCGCCTTATTTAACAACAGCTTAAATAATGCGAGAAGAAGAACAATTATATTAATTTAAAAAAGTGGTGGTAATCAAATAATTTGAATTAAAAAAAAGTAGCCTATTCGCAACCAAGACTCCCTTATCATACATCAGACTTGACAATCCGGAGAAAGTCTATGAGAGAAAATGTCCGCGGTAATTGCCAACTTATTAATTGACTTACTCCTGAAAGTATCGCCGCCTGGTGGATACTACCGCAGAGTTGCCATGGCTCCGGCTTTTTGAACACCAGTATATTTTTAGAGAAAATGTTGTTCTTTTAAATCCCAGAATTCTCCGATCAAACAAAACAAAATTGTCTGTACTAAAAAACTGGTATCCAAAAAGAGAATAGAAAAATCTAGCAGCTCTGCTACCTTACCGATACTAGTTCATAAGCAAATGCGTAGAACAAATGGAGCTGTGAAAAAATTTCGTGTTATTTCGTGTCGTAAATACTCCTATTACTGACGATTGATGGCGCTAGTAGCAGGACAAGTATAGCGGTCATAGGAAACTTGCTGATTGAGAGGTCTCATACTATGATAAGGAGGTCTTGTTCGCAACATTGAAATTATCGGCACCAAAATTTTTCACTGGACAAAAGCAAAAAATATCGTACATTAACGAAATGCCTAATACATTTGGAAACGCAGATTATATTGTAGCATTGTTGTGTTTTCTGTCTATTACTAAATAATCAATCGCTTTTAAACTAGCAATTGACTAGTTTGAGTTACATTGATTTATTAATTTTTACAGTTTAAATCTTTCGACACTAGAATTTTAGATAATAATTATGTTTAAGAAATTACGGTGTGAGCTTTATTTAAATTTTACGTTTCTAAATGGTGTATTTAACGGATATTTAATCAGAAAAACCAAAAATCTGTTAAAAAGTTTTTACAAAAAAGATCCTTCGTCAAAACTAGTTTTAATGAGATTTTTACAAAGAACTATAAGGATAGATCAAATGAAAACGGAGCAGTGATTATAATTTGGCATTATAATTTTGACAATATAAAATGTGTTAATACGGAATTCAGAGTTAACAGAATTTTTATCCGGGGTGTTAGGAGAGGAATTTTGGATCCATACGGGTATCGTCATTCAGATTTCCGTCACTACCAAGATTTTGAAATTTATTTTTTAGGGGAATTGCGGAGTTTTCCATGTTATTTGTACGTTTTAGTCCATTATTTACCTTGGTGCAGTTACGTTCAACATATAAAAGTCCATTAGTTTGTAAAGTATGAGGGGTTACTTTGAGTTTAGAAAAACAGAAAATGAGAAAAAAGCAGAATTTGTATAATTTTTAAGATTAAAAGGCTTCCCTAGAAATTGAAAAACCTCTAGACAAGAATTTATTACCTCCGTTTGATAATCATGTGATTGATGGTAACCATCTTTGTTTAAGATAGATGCAATATATTCATCACAAAAAGAGACGAATTCAGCCAGTATTTTCTTGTTTTTTCGATTAGGAAATGCGGAGGATAAGAGTTGAGCATTAGAGTTTGGTGCAGTACGTTCACAATGTTCGTAAATATATCACTAGTTTGGTCTACGTTCGAAGCATACATTCTGAGAAAACGAATAGAATTCAACACAACATCATAAAAAAACCCACAGAGCAGCGCAACATATGTCTAGATAGATTAAAAATCAGCCATCAACTGCTGATGACTGAGATTGACTGATTGACTGACTGACTGATTTAATTGAGTAATCGAAAAGTGTCTGCCAATTAATAAAGCACAAATTACAGTTAAAAATTAGTGGTATCCTAAGCTTAAGTAATAACAAAGCAAGCAAACTCTTCTTGCCCGAACGGCGTACGGGTAAAATTGTTAAGGGGTTAAACGACAGGTCCTACGATGGCCTGAAAATTTCAGAGAAAGTACCAGTCTTTTCTTATAGAAAAACTCGCGTCATGTAATCGTCATGTGTGTCTCGCGTCATGTGTGTTATATAATGCGAGTTTTTCTATAAGAAAATACTAGTACTTTTCCTGAAAATTTCAGGATACCGTGCGACCCCTGGTTAAACACCTCTTCTGCATAGGTGCCAACATCTCATTAATATTCCGTAATATGTGGGTTAATTTGACCCAGTTTAACAACACTTCAAACATGAAAAATTATTGGATGAATCTTTATTTATTCAATTTCAGGTTTCTACGTAGAATTTATTTAATTTCCTTTTTTAAAAAAGTTTCAGGTGCGAAACGTGTTAAACCTGGGTCAAATTAACCCGCATATTACGGAGGTTGGCACCTATGTCTTCCGGGATAAGCTACTGCTTATGATTGATATCGTAATCCCAGGTACACATACATATTAATTAAAACACTGTTCGCACAGTCAAAGTTTATAAAGGTCCAAAAACTCGTGTAATAAACATAAAAATAGTGTACTGCAACAATGTTGTTTAAGACAAATGTTTCTACTTACTACTAAACTGTCGATCGCTTTTAAAAACAGCAATCGACTGGCTTGAACTTCGATACAACGTCAACACTAATGTGCTGTTACAGAGACACTAGATTTTCATACACAGATGTAGTTTGAAAAATTTACGGTGTGAATTTATAAAAATTTCACTTTTATAAAGGGTGCATTTTTCGGATATGTAACTATCAAAATCAAAAATTTCTTAAAAACGTATGGCATTAAACTCCTTCACCAAAACTCGTTTTTTATGAGCTTTTTAGTGAGAACTACTATAAACTAGTTAAACTAGTTTTAAGGGAAACATTATAGGAAAGTACTATTAAATGGTCGTCATTATAAACAGTTAATATGCAATTCATTAACAATTTACGTACAATTTGCAAATTCCCCTAATTGAATTTCATTCTAATATGTGTGTTTCGTTAAAAAAATTGTAACACAGATGCAACAGTCAAAGCTAATTTTTAAAAAAAACACACATCATTTTAAATCTTTTTTAACTATTAAAATCGAGACATCCCTCAACTCGTAATTAATTCCAATTTTTAATTAACATTTCCACATTAATGCGTATAATCCCTACTACAGGAAGTACAAGCAATTTTTCTGAAAATAGCTCTAAATAAATGAGTGAATGGAGGAAATAATGGATAATACAATTGAAGACAAATGTCTTTGTTTAGAAGAACATAACGAAACATATTTTTTTAGTGATTTTTATGTGTCTTAGAAAACACAATTTAGTATATTTTAGGTTGGTCTTAATTTTAATTGCTTCTGTAAAGTTTAATCAGAAATGCATGTTTATTGCTCGTTATTACACGGCAAACTATCATTTTACTTCGAGTTGCAAGAAAAATTATTTATTGTACAGAAAAAAAAGAGCTTAGAACTCCGCATTTTTTTCCAAATGCAACATATAAAGCGCCGTGTTGCGATCGTCTCTGTTCGCAGTAAAATGCTTGCTTTAACCCCTTTATCCCGGATTATATATACATATACAGAAGAAACCCAATTATCCGAATCCCGGTTATCCGAAAATCAGCTTAACCGAAAGACATTAAAACTCTTTTCTTTCTTAAATATGAAAAATTTTACTTTTAAACAATAATGCTGTTTATGACAAGAATAAACAGCGTCAACTTACTTATTTGAACTATTGCGTAAATGCAGGAATTTTATTGCATAGCCACATGCAACGCTTCATTTCTTTACAAAATATGTTGTGATTGCTTTTGCTTCTCAACTTCACATTGCTTCAACTCCGCCTTATCACGCCACTTTTTAAACAACAACATATTTGACCCTGTTGCATTTTCTTGCACTTCAATATGTTGAGGTGCGAATATCAACTTTTTCAACTCGTTGAGCTCTTCATGCTTACAAAAACCCGTTTGCATTTTAAAATATTACTCATCGTAAATAAATTTTGAAGGAAATTAAAGCACGTGCACACAAGAAATTGGAAATCGAATAGAATACGGACTCTTGCAGCACTTAGAAGCAACAACGCTTTACCTGACTGTGGGGAAGTGAGTAGTGTCATCTGGTAGAATAAAATTACGAAGCTTCCGGGTTATCCGAAAATTCCTACGGAACCCCTTTTAACCGACAATCCTTTGGTCCCATGCATTTCGGATAACCGGGATTTTACGGTATATATATAAATAATGTTTATAAATTATTATATTCAACTCTCATCATTATTTTTGAAATGTACAGTTTATGGTACATTTCTTTTGCATATGTTGACAAAACATACGTAAAAACTTTATATTTATAAAAAGTGGAATGAATAAAATAAAAAATAGTCTCAAGTAATAAAATTTTGCTGGGACATATTCGCCCATCCCGAGCGAAATGATTAAACACTAGAGATGATTTCGGGCTTTTTTTCGGAGCCCGGTCCCGCCCAAGCCCGAAACGTTCTGTGTCATTAGAGCCCGAGCCCGATACCGAAAAAAAAGCATAAAACAAGAGGGAAAAATTCTGCTATAAGGCCGAATATAGATTGCCACACACGGCTTTTATTTAAAAAATAAATAATCTAGCTGTAACTCAGAATAAAAACGCAATGACAACAAAGAATTTTAAAATATCTAAATAACAAATAAAAATTCCCCTGTTAAAGTGTTGAGTTGTTCAATAACCATTCGATTTAGAAAAATATTTTTCTACCACTGAGCAATTTTTTTTAATGAAATTTAATTCATGTTGCTATGGCAGCAGACGATAAAACGATATCTTTGGAATAAGGGAATAAATAAAAGAAAAAATTTTGTTGATGTTTGTGATAAAATGTTTTTCTTTATTTTTTAAAAATGTATATACATAATTCACTTTTATATTTTAACAGAATAATAAATTTACTATAATTCGTTACTCATGCTATGGCCAGTATACACGATACACGTCGAGCCACAATGCCTTTATCATTATTTTTTTACGCGTAAAAGTTTCGCTACGGTACTCCATTGTGAAGTTTTGTAATTTTTGAAATCTAATATTTGAAAAACGACATAATCATTAGATTTGAAATTTATATCAAGAAAAATACTATTTTTTACCATTCTAACGCAGTTTGTAAAACAATTTTGTGACAAATACTTTTCGAGTTATTAATTTTTTAAGTAGCTTCAAATGTTTCATTTTCCGAGATTAATCTGTGGCAACGATGGATTGCTGTGACATTTCATAAACATGAAAATTGATAGAGATTGAAAGAATAAGCCACCCTGTGTGTGGCTAATTAAACAATTGTTTTAAAAGTAATGTCTCATTTAAAAAAAAAAACTTCTTACATGAAAATAACTGTTAATCCCCTGTACATAATTAATTTTATGGAAATTTAAATTCAATCGTATTAGAAAAGAAGTTTAGTATCAAATAAACAGATACTTCATTAACCTCTTCGCGATGAGCGTCCTTTATAGAATTTTTAATCTTTTAACACCGGTTTTTCAAAACAGAAATTTTTGCCTATTTGAATCGCAAAAATGCTAAGATTAAAGAAAGCAAAGCTTACAATAAAAAATAACTGGTGGGAGTAATCGAGGATTTTGAGCATCTTATGTGTCACGTATACGTGTCGCTCGTCCCCAAGGGATCAAAAGAATTCTCATGTTTTTCAACCTCCAGCAAGCAAACGATGGGTAAATTAACAAAGTGTGTTTTATCAATAAATGCATGAAATTTCCACATATTACCATTTCTATAGCAAAGAATCGCATAACGTTTTTCTATTTACTATAAGAGGTGTATATTGTAATTTATATTTGATTCCTTAATTAAAACACTATTTCGTGTTCCTGTAAATCAACTTAAATTAAAAATTTTGCACCATTATCTGGAAGATCTCAAGCTTTTATGAGAAAAGTAGAAACACCGTTCGATTGCTTTCTATCCGAATAACAATACATGACAATTATATCCACTTTCGAATGAAAGTGACTTCGTAAATGTGCAAAACAGAGATTTAGCGTGAGCAAAGTTCATGATGAAAAACAGAATCACTAACGTTATTTTCTTATCAAGAGCGATTATGACTCGCACGTAATAGAAGATTAGAAATTTTCAAACCTTAAGCTATATGCTCATTGACTAAAAACAGAATAACTTATTCATTTCGCGTTAGATCTCTGAAAAAATCAAATAAAATAAACGTTCCAAATAATTTTGGAGGAAGTAAATTTTGGAGGAAACTAAAGCACGTGTAAACAAGAAAGGGGAAATCGAATAGAATACGGACTCTTGCAGCACCTGGAAGCACTAACGCTTTACCCGAATGTGGGGAAGTGAGTAGTGTCATCTGGTAGAATAAAATTACGAAGCTTCCCGGTTATCCAAAAATTCCTATGGAATCCTGGTTAACCGAACATTCTTTGGTCCCATGCTTTTCGGATAACCGGTGTTTTACCGTATATATATATATATATAAAGAATGTTAATAAATTATTATATTCAAATCTCACCATTATGTTTAAAATGTACAGTTTATGATACATTTCTTTTGCGTATGTTGTCAAAACATACGTAAAAACTTTACACTTATAAAAAGTGGTATGAATAAAATAAAAAATAATCTCAAGTAATAAAATGTTGTTGGGATATATTCGCCCATCCAGAGCGAAATCATTAAACACTAGAGATGAATTCGGGCTCTCTTTTCGGAGCCCGGGCCCGCCCAAGCCCGAAACGTTATGTGTCATCAGAGCCCGAGCCCGATACCGAAAAAAAAGCATAAAATTTAAAAATTGCTTTAAAAGTAATATTTCATTTAAAAAAACCTTCTTACATGTAAATAACTGTTAATCCCGAACACATAATTAGTTTTATGGAAATTTACATTCAGTCGTATCAGAAAAGAAGTTTGGTATCAAATAAACAGATACTTCCTTAAAAGAATTCTCATAGTTTTCAACCGCCAGCAAGAAAATGATGGGTAAATTAACGAAATGTGTTTTATGAATAAATGCATGACAAAAATTACCATTTCTGTGCTGAAGAATCGAATAACGTTTTACTATTTACTATAAAATGTATATATTGTAAATTATAATTGATTCCTTAAGGAAGACATTATTTCTTGTTCCTGAAAATCAATTTAAATTAAAAATTTTGCACCATTATCTGGAAGATCTCATGCGTTTATGAGAAAAATAGAAACACCGTTCGATTGCTTTCTATCGGAATAACAATTCATAACAATTATATCTACTTACGAATGAAGGTGACCTCGTAAATGTGCAAAGCAGAGCTTTAGCATGGGCAAAGTTCACAATGAAAAATAGAATCACTAACGTTATTTTCATATTAAGAGCGATTATGACTTGCACGCAATAGAAGATTAGAAATTTTCAAACCTAAAGCTAAAATCTCATTGACTAAAAACAAAAGAAAATATTCATTTCGCGATCTCTGAAAAAATCAAATAAAATAAACATTCCAATTAAAAAATATCCTACTGTCACAAACGAAAATCGAACGACAAATTATTCGCACCTCTTCAATGCCTCCTTAATCTGCAAATATGTCAACTTTTCTTTTAAAGTAGAACTCTAATACTAGGAAAAAAACACGATTTCTGTTTCCCCTTCTATTCATTCTGATCAAAATAGCATTAACATGACTTAAAATGGAATATGTTTTTTTTTTAATTTTCCTATTATGAGAACATATAAAATTGTTAGTTTCAGAAAGCTTGGGCCCGAGCCCGCCCGGTCGCAAAGGCTGGTATAAAAATCGAGCTCGAGCCCCTGTCGGGCCCAAAGGCTGGTATAGAAATCGAGCTCGAGCCCGTGTCGGGACGGGCCCGTCTCATCTCTGTTAAACACCTCTTCTGACTGATATCGAAATCCCAGCTACACATACATATTAGAAATGAGTTTTGAAATCTGAGCCCGAAACATTTTGTGTAATTTGAACCCGATCCCGATACCGAAAAAATTGCATAATATTTAAAAATTGTTTTAAAAGTAATATTTTATTTACTAAAACTTCGTACGTGAAAATAACGGTTCATACCGTGCATATAAATAATTTTATGGAAATTTACATTCAATCTTATCAAAAGAGAACTTTGATATCAAATATTAATAGACTTCCTTAAAAGGATCTAAATATTTTTGTCTCCCAATAAGCAAATCTTATAGACACTTTAACGAAGTGCGTTTTATAAATAAATGAAGGAAATTTGTAGAAATTACTATTTCTATGCCGAAAAATCGAACAACGTTTTCTATTTCCTATAAAAGGTGTATTTCGTAACTTATAATTGATTCTTGAATTAAAACACTATTTCGTGTTCCTGAAAATCAGATTAAATTAAAAATTTGACACCGTTATCTGAAAGATACTGTGCTTTTACAGGAAAAGTTGAAACACTTTTCGATTGCTTTCTATCGGAATAACAATACATGACAATTATATCTTCTTACGAATGAAAGTGACTTCGTAAATGTGCAGAGCAGAGCTTTAGCATGATCAGAGTACATAATTAAAAATAGAATCACTAACGTTTTCATATGAAGAGGGAGTATGACTCGCACACAATAGAAGACTAAATATTTGATAAAACCTAAACTAATGCTGATTGACTAAAGTCGAAAAATAATTATATTCATCTCGCAATAGATCTCTAAAAAATAAAATAAAATAAAATAATCGTTCCAATTAAAAAATATCCTATTTCACAAACGAAAATCTAGCAACAAAAATTATTGGCGCTACTTCGCATTGGCCCCATATCACTTAGTCGTCAGTCACGTAGCAAATATTGCAAATTTTCTTTTACAGTAACATTCTAAATCTAGAAAAGAAAAATAGGATTTCTGTTTCCCCTTCTATTCATTCTAATCAAAATAACATTAAAATTATTTGAAATGAAATATGTAATTTTTTAGGGGAAAAAGTTATTTTTATTTTTTCTATATGAGAATAAATAAAAATTGTGAGTCCATGAACTCGAGCCCGCCCGGGCCCGAAGACTGGTATAAAAATCAAGCCAGAGCCCATGTCCGGTTCGGGCTTTCGGCCTCGGGTTGAGCCCGTCTCATCTCTAATACATAATTATTAAAATACTCTTCGCGCAGTCAGAATTGATAATGATTCGTAATCTCGTGTAAAAAAACATAAATATATTATACCACAACAATGTTGTGTAAGACAAGCGTTTCTGTTTACTACAAAAGTATCGATCTCACTTTTTAATTGAAAAATCGAGTGCCTTGAATTTTAATAAACCGTTAACCCATTTATGGCTAGCTTCCCAATATTGGCACGTTTTAGTAAAATGGGTAAAAGTGTATTTCACACCACTTTTTTAAAAATAGAATAGTGTCTTATTTTATCGAGGAGTCCTCGATAAAATAAGACACCAAATTTCTATTGAAAACAAAGCCATTAAATAATAAGCCCAGTCAGATAGTGTTAAATTTGTTAGCGACACACTAGCGCCAAACCTCTGCTGCGGAAGGAGGACAAAACAGAAGTGCGTCGCAGAGAAACGATACGATTTATTTATATCGATATTTTATACGATTTTTATCTATTTCTTATTTTTGCACTTCCTTTAAAAGCTTGCTAATTATTGGGATCTTTTACATTAAAGCTAAAACTATAATGAAAAAAAAAAATGTGGAAATTTACTGGATTAATATTTCTATATAAATATAGTGGTGGCAAAGAAGTTGATTTATTTATTAAAAGTTAAATAAAAAGTGATGGAAATTTACATCACTATGCAATTAACCCTTTCCTTGCACAGACAAATTCTGTTCGTAAAATGTGAAATTACTGACTGACACCGGAATTTACAAACGACTTTCTTAGAAAATATGAACTCCTTATTTTAAGCTTTAATTTTAGATTCAAAATTTTATTAAAATATTCTTGGTGCCGAATGCAGCACTCCCAACCGCTAGATGGCGCTATTTTCAACTTGCGAAAAGTTTCCCATTTATCTGACTGGGCTTATTATTTAATGGCTTTGATTAAAAAGAAAGTGGTGACAAATGCACTTTTTCCCATTTTAGTGAAGCATCGACGCTAGGCATAAATGGGTTAATTTCAAGTTGCTACTTCATAGACACTAGATTAATATGTATATTTAAAAATAAAAATACGGTGTGTGATTAATTAAAGTTTTACAGTTCTAAAGGATGTACTATTTCACGGATGTGAAATCAGCAAAACCAAAAATTTTTTATAAACATTTCAGCTGAGCTCCTTCGGCACATGTAGTTTTTAATGAGCTCCTTATTAATAACTAGTATAAACTAGTTTAAGTAGCACACAATAAAATATATTTTTATGACCATCTTCGATTGATTTTAAAATTTTTATCTGGTGTTAAATGCAATATTTTATTTTTATTTTTATTTTTTGTTAAATTCAGATTGCTTGATTGCTATCTTTTTTTTATATATAATCATAATATTCGCATTTTTTAATCTTACATTAAATAAGACGATTCACTATTTCGAAATTTTGTTAGCAATCAATCAACCAATCTGAATAGCAAAAAATCTGTTAAACTTGCAACACTGTTTTCAACCCACCTCTGTAATTGAGAACATAACAGGGATTTAAATGTTAAATTCCATTGATGTGATCTGATAGTCGTAACTACGTTATCCTAAATATAATATAATTTGTCCTAGGTTCTGAGATTTCGAATATAATTAAAACTCATATTTTAGGGGTCGCCAACGGAAAGAGTATCAAAGGCTATCATAAAAGTTTTAATTAACCAAGAAAACATTTAGATTTTGAGTTGAAATTTTGTTGATGTTTTACTAGAAACATTATTACACATAATTTTAAATTTTATACATTTATCCTTGTATAGATTTAGAAATACAAAATGTAAAATTTCGTTGTATTAGAACCCGACCGGCTCAAGGATGTTGAGCGGCGTACAAAAATTTTCTTTCATTTGCTCGTATGCAAAATGCTATGTATGAACCGAAAGAAGAAATTGAAGCATAACACGTCCCACAAACTTTATGGAACGTATTTCGAATAGAAAAAGAATAATGTTACGATAACTTAACAATTGGCCATCATTTGTGTTTGTGAAATCTAGGTTTTAAAATAGAATAAGCCATCACTTCTTCTGAAATCCTTTCGTTAATTGGTATGCTAGATACCCGTATAGCATGCATGGTTGCGGTGACGTCACTGCAAGTCACGTACGTCACATCACATCTGTGATCAAAATGCCACCACTCTGTGATGTCACACTGGGACCAAAATGTGAACGTCTGGGAGATCGTATGAAAACTTAAAAGAAAATTTATAACATCAATAAAATTACTTTTATACAGCTTTGATTTTTTTGTGACGTTGAAGTGACGTCACTGTAAGTCACAGAAGTCATGTCACACATGTGACCAAAATGCCAACACTTTGTGACGTCCCGATTTGACTAAAGATTGAATTTGAAAAAAAAACTTGTTAGAGCAAACAACAAAGGAAATGAAGGAATATACTTTTTAAATATCATAAAATGTAGACTTGAAACATGTTATGTATGTGAATATCTCACATTGTCTCTTACTATTTAAACAAAAATATTTACAAAATAAAATAATGAATAATAACTGTCTATATATATATATATATATATATATATTAACGGAGATAAATTATTGAAACTTAAGCCTTTCGTAAATTGGTATTCTAGATAGGTTTCTCTAGTTTATGCACTAGTAAATATCTTTCTATATACGGGTTTAATATAAAATGTTTTACAATCTAAAAGAATACGGACAACATGATATAAATGTACTTTCTGGAAGGTAGAAGCCACGCCCTTCGAGAATGATTTTTTATGAATAAAAAAGAAAGCTCTCGTTCCGGGCCGCGAATGTGATAATGTGTAAGCATGGTGATACAACATTTGTCAATAAAAAGGTTGATTATCGATCCAAAAGCACTCTTCATTTAGAAAGTACTTGACAATCACGCAGCACTAATAAAAAAATTATATTGTTAATGTTCAAAATTGTTAAAATAAAAAGAGTATCAATATATTACCATACGCTTGACATATAAATATATTTTCATACTTTTCTTAAAGGTGAATAATGAAAATAACATATAAAATGCATTTTAACCCGGGAGTAGTCCCGCCGTGTATGACATATCCAAGGTACGTACGGTTTTTGTAAATTGTCACCACTGTTTTTCGAGAAGCAATCTTCAACTTACTTTATCACAGAATTTGTAGCAATTGTCTCCAACTAAATAAGGTAATGAATATTATTTGTGACAAAGTAAAAACCATTCATACCCTGTGTATGCGCAATTACTCCCAGGTTAAGTGAGTTTGTCTCAAAATGTTTTTTTCGTATTCTATAAATTCTCAAACTGCTATATGCGCTTTAATTTTTATCCAAAATTCTCAATATATCTGACAGAAAATATTAATATACAGGGTGTCCCAGCTGTTACAAACTTCGAGGGGAGGTAGGGTACACCTAGACGACTCGGAATCACATAGGAATGCCAGGACGGAAACGCCTTCTTGACGCAGAAGGTTCATTGAAAGGCAGGATAACACAAAGCTGATTCTTGGCCCCGGAATTGGGAGAGTGATGCCAGTGGATAAGTAGAGCAGGGTTCTCGGCACAAAGTTTCTCGAGATATTGTTAAAGAGACAATATGCATATTTCTTGGTGGAGAGTTGAACTAGCCACCAGAGTTATAAGAATGAGTCACGCTGAAATGAAGCTTCATTTCGCAAGTAGACAGAGAAGCTGTAGGAAGGCAGAATACACGAACTCAGAGAAAGCAGATATGCTTCTGGCATATGGGGCAGCAGACTGTAATAGTCGAGCCGCTCAGAAGTTGTACACCCAAAGGTATCCGTTGAGGCAAACTCCCGCCCACAACATGTTTGGTGCCTACACCAGCAATTATGTGACAGTGGTTCTTTCCATAAGGCCACAAGTAATCGTGATCGGGCGACACGTACGCCAATCAACGAGGAAACTGTTCTAGATCTGGTAAAGTGCACTCCCAGTAGAAGTATACGAGGTATCGCGAATGCAATTGGGATTTTACACAATAGCGTGCGGAGGATTCTGAATAGCAATGACATGCATCCATATCACTTAAAACGTGACTTTACACCTCGTCGGGCTTTTTCACATTGGTATTTGTAGAAGCGAGCAACCCGTTTCAAAGCCTCTGTGTTGTTCACAGATGAGGCATATTTCACGAGAGAGGGTATTAATACTCATAACAACCATGCTTGGGTGATGGCGAATCGGTATGCGATTCTTATCCCGGATGCAGAGACACGTTTTATGGCAAACATACGGGCCGGCATTTTAGGCGATTTTCCTGATCGCCTGGCAGGATGGCAGGTGCAGACTACTTCATATTCTTTGAACATGTGCTGCCAGAACTATTAGCCAATGTCCAACTTTCCACTCCGACGCATCCTCCCCTGTGGTACCAGCTGGATGGAGCCCCGTCCATTTCAGCCTTTCTGCATGTATCCATTTGAATGCAACAATGGCTCGGAATTTGGCCAACAATGGCTCGGCCGTGATGATCCAGTGAACAGGCCAATCACCAGACCTTTCGTGTATGTATTAGTTTTTCTGGGGGCATGTGAAATCTCTTGTCTAAGAAACCCCCGTTGGCAGCGCCGAAGACCTTATAGCACGCATCATTGTAGCTGCCGGGGAAATCCAAGACACTCCTCGAATGTTTACGGATGTTCGAACTTCCATGCAGCGAAGATGTGAGGCCTGTAGCACATGCGGGAGTCGTCAACTCGACCACCTCCTTTGATCTGAGTTGTACTTCCCTTTTGTTACTTTTGTTTTTATATTTATGAACAGCGCGTAATAAACAAATTTTTTCCCCTATTTTGTGTCCTTTCTTTCCTTGTATTTTATGTCTAAAAAATTCAAAATGCGAAATGAAGTTTCGAAATAAGCATTCTCGAAAGCCTATTCAATGTCCTTAACCGCGTGATGAAGCCGTTTCCGACTCGGCATTCCTATGTGATTCCGATTCATCTAGGTGTACCCTACCTCCCCTAGAAGTTTGTAACATCTTATCAAGAACACTCTGTATATTACAAGTACTCTGTTAATGCGCTTTGCAAAATTGATTAATACGATCTCAAATTACCGTTAAAATTTATGAACATGAAAGTTATATTAAAACTTCATTTTCTCTTAAGTTTTGTCTATTTTCAAATAACTATATGTTGCATTAAAAAATAGATGTTCTAATTACTTCTTGTGTGTATAAGGATTGACAATTAATGATATTGATGATTTTTCACAAAATAAACTGCATCTAGCATTTTAAAATTGTATAGTTTGTGGAACATTTTGTTTCAGAAAATGCATTTCAAGCATATTATAAGAACTGTTAAAATATACATTCTAAATATATAATAATATATTGTTATTTTAAAAAGAATAACAATACATTAACAGAAACAGAGTATTTTTATGTTGGTTGGGCGACAGTTGAGAGTTGGGACATAAATTTTTGTATAAAGCAAAATTAAATTTCGATTTTTTAAAATTTTTTATAATATAATACATTAATGAATATCATAAATAACAGCACTAATTGACACTAGAACAGTCATAGGCAACTTAACCGAGATCAAATAAGTATATTTCGATTTGAACTAGAATTTTTTTTTTAAAGGAGTCAATTATATCATACATAGAATTAAGTTAAATAATCAAGTTAAGTACTAATAAATAAAAATTCTGAATCGTAGTTTTTTAAACGACTTGAGTAAAATGTCCGGACGTTCTAGTGTTAATCAATAGGTATGGTTTAAACTCGCTACGCTTTAATCAAACGCAATTTTTAAGATACCTGAAAAATAAAATGTTAACCGTACACTGCGCAGTTATGCATATATACAGAGTGTCCAAAAAGTTTGGAAACAGTCGAATAACTCGAGAAATATACATCGGACTGAAAAATGGAAAAGTGCATGTACAATATTTTTGAAAAATCTGTTTATTGATACCAAAGTTATCCCCCAACTCTGCCCACTGGGGGTAAAGGGGGGCAACTTTGAAATCTTAAATAATAACCCCCCCCCCATTTTTATTAGAGATTTGGATTCTACGGGAAAAAAATACGTAACTTTTGTATTTAACATTTTTTTTTTGGAAAATCGTAGAGGGCGCTGTAATCGAATAAAATGCAGTGAGAATCGTTTCCATTCAAAAGTCTGGAAACGATCGAATAATTCGAAAAATATACATCCGATTAAAAAACAGAAAAATACGTGTTCAATATTTTAGAAAAGTGGCAGCTTTTATATCCCTAAATAGATTTTTCTAAAATATTGAACACGTATTTTTCCGTTTTTCAATCGGATGTGTAGTTCTGAGTTTATTCAACCGTTTCAATACGTTTTAATTGAAACGACTCTCATTGCATTTTACTCGATTACTGCGCCATCTACGATTCCGAAGAAATTGTTCAATACAAAAGTTACGTATTTTTTCCCGTAGAATCCAAATCTGCAATCAAAAAGGTGGGTTACCATTTAAGATTACTAAGATTCCCCCCCCTCCCCCCCAGGAGGCACAGTTGGGGGACAACTTTGATATCAATAAATAGATTTTTCAAAATATTGAATCTGTATCTTTCCGTTTTTCAGTCCGATGTGTATTTCTCGAGTTACTCGACCGTTTTCAGACTTTTCGGACACCCTGTATATGAATCAATTAAAATCCAACCTTTAATAAATAAATTGAGTTCCATTTAAATAAAATAATTCGATTTAGGTAATCACAAAAATCTGCTATTAAATAGGGTCCAGAAATACTCTTTAAATTTGTGTTGTCTAATACTAAATATTAATATAAAAATATATCCTTTGAAAAGAAAAAATCGTGTAATGTAGGGTTAAAAACCATATGTATGGTAAATTATAATCCACCCTGCATAAATAAGTGTTAATTCTTTAGTACATCTAAAAATAACTCCTCAAAAGAACTCCTGGTAAAACTTTGAGGGTTGATATAAAATGCCTAGACAACCTCAAAATACCATACAATGTATGATCGGATCTCAAACAGTGAAGCGCTATGTGACGCTTTCTGATTGTGGAGAGAACCCTGTTTACTTCACAATTAGGCCTTCCAGAGCATTTACAACTGCAGCACTATCATGAAAAGCACGTTCGCCTTTTCCTGATTAGTAAAACAAGACATCCTTTTAGCAATCCACAATAGAAATGAAGATGCATAGTTGCCAACCTCCCGATTTTTTGCATACCAGTATTTTTATGTAAAAACATTTGTTTTATCGTAATCGTACAATTTCTTTAATTTAATAAAGCGAATTTTTTTGTAAGATTTTACTGGTATTAAAAAAATCGGGAGGTTGGCAACTATGAGATGTATGTGAAAAACCAGCGCTTTGTGTGTTGACAGTGCCATCTAGCTGTTCGCTGCTTGCAATAATCCCATGTGTTGTATGGCAAAAATAACTTATTTAGTAGAGTTCTAATGCCCCTAAAAGTTTTGCCTACGAGTTTTGATTCACCCTCAACTTCTCTGAAAGAAATTTGGCTTAATTTAATAAACAGCCCCTCCCCCTCACACGCACACACTGTCTCTCTTATCTCTCTTGTCTAACTGTCTCTCTTGAGCTATTTACTTTGCAATTTCTTTATTTCTCCTCCTATTTGGATTCATATTAGCATCCTAGTTAGTAACAAAATTCCGCATAAATAATATCAACTCCACAATTAGGACTTCCAGAGCATGTACAACTGGCAGCCTTTGCCTGGTTAGTAAAACCAGACATCTTTTTTGCAATTCACAGTAGAAATGACGATGTGTGTGAAAAACCAGCACTTTGTTAACACTTTCCAACCTAGTTGAAAAGTGTTTATGACTTTGGTTTGTCTGTTCGTGCTCTAAGTCGCGTAAATATGCTCGGATTGACCTGAAATTTTTGTACGTTACTGTCGTTCGCATAGACGAAGAAATATCTACCGTGTGGCCAGAATTAAAGCACCCCTACTTTGACCTCCCTATATATCGAACTACTCAGTGTAAAGGCTTCAAATTTTCTGAACATTCTATTCAAGACATGGGGAAATGGATTCGCGAAAAGAAAATTCGTTCCAGAAATACCGACAGATGGCGCTATGAAAAAAAGAGAAGTTGAAGAGTTGAAGTGGAAGCATCATGGCCACGGAAGATTCTGTGGAGCGATGAGGTCCCATTTCCACTTCAGTAGAACAGCGAACATCCATAACTGTAACATTTGGGAAACTGAAAACCCCGATTCCTTCCAAGAGATTCCACTCCACTCGTCGAAGTTAGAGTCTACTGTGGATTCAAAGCCACATTCATTCTTCGACCTTTCATTTTCGAACAGGGTATTTACAATGTCCCTGTGGCATGCATTGTGACAGCCAACAGGTACAAAAGGATGTCCGAAATTTTTGTTGTACCCCATTTGCAAGACTCGATTACCTTTAAGAAAAATGAAGCATCCCTATACATTGAACTCTGTATACAGCATATTCTTCAGTAACGTTTCACCAATGGCAGAGTAATCAGTCGTGCTTTTCCAACAACCTGGCCATCTTATTCTCTGGATCTTAATCCGTGTAATTTTTGGCAGTACGGACACTTAAAAAATCTTGTTTATCGAGATCATCAGGTAACCTAGGCATACTTGAATGAAGGTATTATTCTGCATGTGGGAATAATCTCAGTCGACCAGTTACGATCCGTAGGTGAACAAGCTGACCACAGACTGCAGATTTTACATCTTCAAGAAGGGAATCATATTGAGCAGCATTCCCTGCGTTGATAAAGTCCTTGTCACATGAATGTTTGGTACGTTAACATAAAATGTGTTTTTGTGTCTTTTCAACATATGCCCAATTGTACAGGGCCTTCTATCGGTGATTTCTAGAACTACATTTTCGCATAATCATTTTCCTCTTGTCTTGAATATGTGTTCAAACTTTGAAGCTTATACATTGAGTTGTTCAATAAATGGAGAGGTCAGAGTAGGGGGGTGTCCTAATTCTAGTGACCCTGTACCTTATTTTCTCAACGAGTTGAAGGAGTAATTTTTGGCGTATAAGTTTAATTGCCATTTTCTCCTGTCGTTTGAGTATTTTTTTTCTTTCATCTCATATAGTCGTAAAATTGCTATCAATAAATAAAAACAATATTTCTATATGGAAATAGTGGTTTCAAAAATTGGCATTGTTGACAGCGCGTATAACTGTGAGTGAAAAGGTGCATAAATTAGCGGTTGCAGTAAGAACGTAATTGCGTATTTCACTATTTATTCACTAAGTTTTTTGGGGTTTTTCAAAAAATGTCTTTTTTAATTTATGGGAAGGTTTTCTTTCTAAATTGTAACAAACTTATAATTGTCAAATGAAATATTTTATACTTCTTTTTATCTGAAATATAAATTATTCAAAATTAATTTCTAAAAACAGAATATAATATAAATTCTCAGTACAAAGTACATCATCTCAAAGAATTGTTATTACTAGGTTCATTGAGATACTTTTAAAAGCATTATTTTCGTGTGAAGAGACTATTAGACAGTAATACATGTATACCTACAATACCCTAATAATGTAAGAAACGCATGGTTAACTAAAACTTGCATGTATACGATAAAAATGCTTCAAACTTTCTGATAAAATGTACATATTACACATTTACTGTCATTTTAAGTGGGAAAAAGTCACAAATAAGAGAATAAGTAAAGATTTTTAATATCTACCCGAGAGCTTTGTAAATAATACATATCACTTCCTAAAGTTGGGAAAACGTCACTTCTCTTTTATATTCATTTCGTTGAATTTCTCGCTTTGAACATACATTTTATATTAAAGGCAACAAATTGTATGTTTTCTCTAGAAAATATTGTTACATTTAAACTATCTTTTGCTGATAAAATTTAAAAGTACTTTCTTTAATTCAAAATATATATTTAACTAAACATATATTATTGGAAATAATTCCTTAAAATTTGTTTAATAAAATCATTACATAAATTCGTTTCATAAAATCATTACAGAAATTCATTTTATGAAAGCATTACATAAATTTGTTTCATAAAATCTTTACATAAATAGTTTTGCTGAAATTGTTACATTACGATTTATATATAACAACGCTGCCACTGGCGACTAATTTTATATTCTATTCGCACCACTATTTAAAGAAAATAAATTTTGTAGTATATTTCTCTTGCATATGATGTCAAACTGTATGTAGAAAAATTCTGTTTTCAGAAAGTGGTGCGAGATAAAATTAAAAAATAGTCGCCTGTGGCGGCCCTGTATATATAGGGTACATATAGTCGCTACTATGTCAAACTATCGACTTTGAAAAAAATGCAGTTTTTATTACTTTTAAAAATTGGATGATTGTCACCACTAAATTTTATTACAATTTTTCGCCTAGTAAGAATACTAATAAAATGTCTGTTAAGAACAGGGTTGCCAGTTTGGCCTTCTTATTTATTTAGAGATGCCGAATTCATACCGGAAATTTTGAGATAATTTTTTTTACTTCATGTAATGTAGAAACGTCTGTCTTTAAGTAAAGAAAAAAAAAATTGTTTGAGATTTCTGATATGTATTCGAAATTATTGAATGCAAAAGGATGCCAAACTGGCAACCCTTGTAAAAAATGCTACTAAAATTTAGTGGTGCCAATCGGCCCATTTTTTAAAGTAATGAAAATGTTTTTTTTCACAATCGTTAGTTTGAATGGTAGCGACGATATAAACTTACAAGAGAACCACTTTTTGTGCAGCTCGCACCTAGCATCGAGATCTGGTGCATTTTGTAGCACCATGTCTTGATGCTAGGAGATACATATATGTAAATGATATACATAAAATTTATAGAACAGATAAAATTTCTCATATTTTATATATTTCTATACTATTATTTTTTTATTATTGGATTTTTAATTGTTAATTTTACGCCAATAGCGAGTTAAGTAGCCAAATATGATGCTACGAATTCAAACTACTACTCACACACAGCAGTCGATTGTGACATTTGTCCACGGTTGGCGATTCAAATTCTTCGGTAACAAATAAAGCCAATTTCGCGCCGCCAGAAATGCAATTATAATGCTATATTTTTTCAAAATAAAGTTCATAGGTTCTTAAAAGATTTTTTAAACTTTTATTCAATATTTTATACTTATTATTAAAGATCGACCGAAACAGGTTTTTAAGACCGAAACCGCAACCGTAACCAAATTTCGGTGATCTTCCCACTTTCGGCCGAAACCGGAACCGAAGTCATATATGCATTGCTTGCTGTATAATTTACACTAGGATCATGAATCAGTCATGACGGATAATGATACACAGTGGAGTTCACAGCAATAAACAGTGTCTCATTTGAGCCGATACAACTTATATCAATGAGTAAATTGGAAAATTTCCGAATAAAGGAACGATATTTTTAAATACAGATAGTTTCGGTCCGGCCTAAATTTTGGCAGCAGTTTCGCCGAAAACGTATATTTCGCGAAATACCGAATTTGAGCCGAAACCGAAACCGAAATCTCTACGCCGATCTCTACTTAATATTAACTATTATATATTTTTAACTACTTTTTATATAAAAAAAAAACTTCTGTGTTAATAGTGCGATAGGTGGTCTCGAAAATTGCATTTTCACAAAGTTATGCTGCTGTAAAATAAAAAAATACGATTTTAACAGAAAAAAATTATCGATTCTCAAACTTTTTTCGTCTTTTCGGCTTTAAAATGCACCAGGTGTCAATACTAGGTGCGAGCTGCGCCAAAAGTGGTTACCTTGTTAGATATATGGATTATATTAATAAACAAAAAGGTTGAATAATTAGTCCTAAAAATAATAAAATATTATAAAATTCCCGATTTAATAGAAAATAACTTGTCCATTTAAAGAAAATATATATTATCTTTATTTATTATTTTCGCTAGGTAATACAACCGTCAATATTGTTGGAGCCAATAACACTAACTTTAATAGACATTACGTATTGTTAAAATACATGAAATCTAATTGTTTTGTTATGATAATTTTACCGTTTGCCGAATAATCCACATGCCAGAGTTGGGTAAATGTGTAGTTGGAATTATCTGCACAGTAATAACAATTTAATTGTATGTAATTAATCATAGTTAAAATTACATGCCGTAAAAAATTCTTGATGTACTCTAGCCGGAACGCTTTCCATCTCATTATTTGAAGAAATTTCAGTGCTTGAATGTGTGTAACTGAAATCAATTACATAAAATTACATCGTAATTATATTGCAGATAGTTGAAATCACAAATTTACCCAACTCTGTCACATGCCAAAATGTTATTCACAAAACTTTGTCTTAATCATGGGAAAATTTTAGTTCACATATCACTGGGCGTTTTCTTTAACTTCCTGCTTTATCGATAATATTCCCCCGTGGGAGATAATGTGAAAAAACTAAACATGCTGAGGTTGCCAACTTTAAAAGATAATTTCCGAGTCTTATCAAGTCAAATAAGCATGTTCTCAGCAGTAAATGTATCTAATAAGTGAATTCGAAAAACACGTTGGACTCCGGAAGAATATCAGAAATTTGACCATTCTGCATATGTCAAGGATTATTTTATTTACATGGTTCGCCCCTCTTTAGATTTTCCAAGGAGTCTGGCACCACTAATAATATGAAGATACTTTCAATTTAATTTTTTAAACACAGAATTTATAACCGTCTTGTTTATTCACAGAATTTTCAGGACTTTTCTACAGTTAAATAAGGAGAAGAAAAGTGTTATAAATTTGTGGTAGAAATGTGGGGATCCTGTATTTAGGATACAATTGTCAACTTTCCGGATTTTCGAAATCTCGCTGGTTGAAAAGACTTTTCTATTGTGTTAGTTTGTTTCTCGCGAGAGAAACTTTTATTGCACCAATATAAATCTGAAGAATAAGCTTTATTGAAAATATATACCGGAAAAATTTTAGAGAACAAAAATAATTAAGCAGCAATACCTTTTTACTTCCTATTATTGACTCTATCTATTGCTCTATTGATATCTATTGCTTTTCTATATATTCCAAATTTATTTCTTCCATTTTTTAAATTTTCTTTTCTTTCTATTTTATTTGCTCTTTAAAGCAATCTTATCTATTCCCAATGGCTCACTATTACAAGACATGTTACTCACAATCGACTGGGCGTAAAGTTGCTGCAACTAGGAAGCCCCTTAACCGGCATCAACCGTTCCGGACTGGTATGATTCTAATATGATTCTAACTCTTGTATTTAATCGAGTTTCATAAATGTGTCAGTGCAATAGAGAGTGCAAAATATTAATACATGAAAATTGTCACCTCTAGAAATTAAAAAATCGGAACGTATACACTACAAAAATAAACTTCTTTTAATAATGATAAAACATCTCTCTCTCTCTCTCTCTCTTTTTTTTTTAAACCTTTAAATCACGTATACTGAAATCTAAGGTAAAATTTAAATAAAACTATAGAATTTAAGCTATATTTCTAGGAAATCATGAGGGATTGACGCCGGTAATTTATCTGTGTTTTGATGGAATATTTGGCGCTTCTCACAGGTATTTCTAGAGGACTCTTGATGTTTGGCTGTCATTCGACTTTGTATTCAAATTATGCTAAACAATCAGATGCAGGCATCTAAATGTTTCGCCAAGTCATCTACCCTATTAAAAACCGTGCGCGTATCTATCTATGTAACCCCAAAAACTCGGAAACCACAGGGCGCAGGGCTACGAAATTTGGCACACGGGTTGTTGATAGGGGGGTCCATGAACGATTAGAGTAAAAAATTTAAAAATTTTAAATAAATTTGTTTTTATTTTATGTTTTTGTCGAATTTTCGCTTTTTTTAAAAAAATTTAACCCGTAATCGCGCGAGTTCTAACCAGTTATAAATGTTTACTGCAATGTGAGATATACATATTACGTACGCCACGCTGCAACACTAAGAAGCTGTAGCGGACATTACAATAATTATTTTACCTTGCATGCAAATAATTAGAGATTATTTAATTGCGCTTAATTATTAACTTTTTAAATAAAAATGAAGAAAAACATTTTATCCCAAACATCAACAAAACTTTTTATTGTATTTATTCCCTTATTCCAAAGATATCGTTTTATCGTCTGCTCCCATAGCAGCATGATAAATTAAATTTCATTGAAAAAATGCACAATAGTAGAAATATATAGTTCTACATATTACATATTTGGTTCTGCTGATTTTTATTTTTAATTTTGGTTTTAGAATTAAATTCATGAACTTCCCTGCGTAGAAAGGGTTAAACAGCTAGTTTTATATACAAGCTGATCTTCAAATATGTAATCTATTTTGCTTAGTAAATTCCGAAAATAGAGGTTTGCTGTCACGACAGTAGTAGACGCAGTCTCGGATCCGTCGTAGGGAGATAGAAACAAACAAAGTCTATTGCGCTTGATTGGTTCAGCTGGCGATGATGTGAACTGACGTCATGAATTCCGTCCTAAGGCGGTAGAAAACAACAAGAGTTTTCGCGGCTGGTACTGAAATTGGCCGCTACTAGTTTTGGTCGGGTTTGTATTGAGTTTTGCTTTGACTTTAAATTGCAATTTTGAATTAGGTTCGGCCATAATCCTAACCGTGCAGAGCTAAAGTAGATAAAATAAAGGAATGCCGGTGTCACAACACAAAGTTTATAAACAATTCCTTGATATCAGTTTCATTATTTTTTTAAAAATGACTTGAGAGTTAATTATTAAGTTTCAAACAGCTGAGACCTGTTAAAAAAAAAAAAAAAAAAAAAAAAAAAATCCGTTTTTGAGTATATTATTAATGGAAAGAAAATGTATTTGATATGAACAGAACGTATATATATAGTTTACAAAAACAGAAAGTTTGGTTCATTTGTGCTACTTTCACATTTTTCATTCATTTGCGAAAAAGAGAGAGTCTATAAGGACCTTAATGCACGAGTTTTTATTTCTTCTTTCTCAACTCATTTTTTATTATATTTTATAAAAGAATATTTCAAAACTGCTATTTTCTACCTCATTAAGTTTTCTTTCACTCTAAAATTGAAAAATAACAGAAGAAAATGCGAAAGGTTATATTGGAAAATAGTGAACAAATAATAACTATAAATTTTCTATAAAATAAATGGCCGTTTTTTGAAAGGGAGTTATATTTCAAGTCGTTTAATCCATTGATTATGGGCGTCATTTAACAATATTTTAAATTTTAATACTAGTAACTACGCATAATATTTTTTCGACCTCCAAGAATTCTGCGATTAGAGAAAGCCATGATTACAACTAAAGTATTCTGATACTAAACGATAAAAAATTGATTATAAGTACAGCTTCAAGTCAAAAAATTATAATAATTCTTTTCATTTGTATTTCAAATTGCATTTAGATTCATTTCAGTGTAGTACAATTGAAAAAAGAACAGCTGTTGATGTTTTAATAACTTTGCATGCTATTAAAAAAATTAAAACTGTAAAATATTAAATTTTGAGTGAACATTGTATTTTTGTAAAATTATTTTTATTATTGAAAATACTGGAATACTAAAATAGGTGGTTCAAAAATTAGAACACTTATGAATTTTCCTGATTGGTTCAGAAGGCTACATAAATTAAGCATAAAATTAGCTTCTGTGGAACTTCTTCTTAAGTTATAGAAACGCTTTGCATCATAATTGTTTTCTTTTTGTGTGAAACATGGATCGTTTGTCCGACATAACGGAGTTTACAAAGCATCATATTATTGATTTGCATAAAGAAGGTCGTAATCAGCAATATATCGCCAGTTACTTAAGTAGTTCTCAACCAAATGTTAGTAGAGCAATAAAGCACTATTTTAACGACGGACATTTTGAAAACAAGCATCTGAATAGCGGCCGAAAGCCAATAACTACCAGAGAGATGATAGAAAGCTAAAGAGTATTACTAAAAACACCGATTTAGAAGTGTCAGATATTTGCATCGAAAGTAGAAAGAACACGGTGTTAATATGAGTAAATCTACAACAGTAAGACGTCTCCATAAACTTGCATTTCAGTCTCGTGTACCAAAGATAAAGCCCCTCATGACAATTAAACAGAAAAGGAAGAGAGTGAAGTGGTTCAAAAAAGGCTTTTATGGTGTCTGGATGATTAGAAAAAGATACTGTTTAGTGATGAGAGTGTGTTTTGCGTAACATATGGTAATCAAGGTGTTCGTGTATGGCGAATGAAGCAAGAAGCATGTGAGAAGGACTGCATGAAACAATCAGTGAAATTTGCGGCTAGTGTAATGATATGGGATTGCATGACTGCAGATGGTGCTGGACGGCTTTGTATCGTTAATGAAAGGATTAATTCTCAGGTATATCAAGAAATCCTTGAGAATTTCATGATACCATCGTTGGAAGATCTGTTTGGTGACTATTTTATTTTCCAACATGATTTAGCACCTTCACACAAGTCAGTGCCACCAAGAACTAGCTTAGCCAACACCAAACTAATGTACTTCCCTGGCCGTCTAATTCGCCAGATTTAAATCGAATAGAGAATTTGTGGGGAATAATGAAGAAAAGACTGAAAGATATTGCGCCAAAAAACGAAGTTGAGCTTCTTTCCGGCATAAAGGTCTGGGCAGAAAACATTGTGAACCACTTGTAGCAAACTTGGCAATGCGAGTTCGTGCTGTTATAAAATATAAGTCAATGCTACAAAATATTATAGAATAACTATTCTTCCTCTTTTTAAAACACGTATTATTTACAATGCATTATTATAATATTTCCAACCAGGTAAATGGTTATTCTAATATTTTGATTTTTTCAAAGTGTGAATAATTATTTTATTTTTTTTGTATTTTTTCCTTTAATTTTTATGCTAAAAGATTCTACAACCTACGTAGATTTTTACAATATTAAGTTGATCTTGTATTACCTTTTGTATAAGCGATACATAAAAAATCTTTTTTCATAATTCCTTTTTTTCTATTATTCTAATTTTTTGACTTGGAGATATACGTACATATCATAGAACTCGCGTATAATTCTGAAGAATTAATTTTTAAGAAAAATATAGAACCGACATCATGAGATTTTTTATGCCTTTTTGCATTCATATTTACTTATTGCACAACAGTTGGCGTATATTCATAAGAGTGAGTTGGTACAACAAGTGTTCGTGGCAACCCTTTATTGTTATCCACATTAATTTTGAATCGTATTGTTGCTAATATCATTCATTTTGACGTGGAGTGTATGGCCGTATATTACAAATATATATCTACCTGTAATAAAATTTTACACATACGACAACTATTTTTTTAAATATAATTAAGTACTGTGTATCTAGAGAATAAGCTGAAATGTCACAATTTGAACAAAAGTTAAAGCCTAAAATGTAAATATAAAACACGAAAACAAACATAAAGACAAATATGCTATGTTTGGATCTTGATAAAATTTATAATATGGCCAATCCTTCTCAGCAAAAAGAATTATCAGTATCGAAGCATAAGTTGAAAAGTTATGCATATCCACGTATTTAAGGATCAAAAATTGTATAAACTAATTTCTCTGCCAAATAAAACGATCACAATATTTGATTATTCCTACCAGTAATTTTTAACTAAAAAATTTAAAATATTTAATCAAAGCATTTCTCCAACTTATCTATGCAAAAATTTCAAATCTGAAAATCCGGTGATAAAATTCGTGATAAATTTCGGTGATAAATTTCGAATTCTGTCAGTGATTAAAAGGAACCCTTACATTCAGGAAAAGTTCAGTGTGTCCTCTGGTACACGAGAAGTGAGACGGTCTTTTGTGCCAAGTCCCACGAAATACGTACGTACGGCCTGACGTGAATTACAGATGCCCAAAGGGCCTCATTATACCACAAAACACACTGAGCTTTTTACCTGATTTGTGAACATTTCCGGTTTCCTGGACGCTGCTACACAACAACCATGTTATGATAATCTGAAAAAAAATTGGTTAAGTTTTCAGCATTTTGGCACCAGTTGCACACGTCTATCTTATGTTATAGCACATATGAATAAATTTTATAATATGCGAAAGATTGTTCGGATACCCTGTGTAAATTATTGATTTGTTATTTAAGATCATGAAAATACCTTTCACATATATTTTTTAATTTTATCTGTGATTTTAATTTTATCTGTGCGAAAGATTATTCGGAGCTCTGTAAATAAATATAACATAACTTTACTTTTTGTTATACAACTGTGTTTCTGGGTAAATAATGGTGTAAATAGGAAGGCATACTGAAATAAATTGGATAACGTGCTGGCACAATTTGAGTTGCAGATTTAAATTTAGAAACTTCAAATCTATATAGTTTAGCTATTTGTTTTGCAAGAGATAATTTTTCTATTTTCTCTCGACCAGTGATCACAGGCCTACAAAATTTAACTTTTTGTCTGGGGTTTTCTTGAATTTATGTAAATTGGAAGAAATCTGCTATGCTTATTTCAAAAATAATATCCATTTTTATGTATCACGTCAGGATTTTTTATAATTAAGAAACTAATAATTTGGACTTTAAGAATATACAATTTACACAACATTCATTTAAAAAATGAACAAAAAAATCAGATAAATAAATAAAATCATATAGACATATATAAATGTGTATGCATGTTTTATAAGAAATTATATTCTAGTATATACAGTAAAATTACTTTTCTTTATCATCAAAAGAACGCTTTGTGTCCTTTAGATTTTGAAGCTGGTTTAGTGTCTCTTTTTAGGCCCTAGCAGTAATCTACCAATATATTTACATTCCAGTGTCCTTGATAGCATTTTTCCTTGCATTTTATGTCCTGGTGAAATCTCTTGTTCTTCACTCATTTCAGCAAATTTTCAGGAAAATATTAAGGATAGGGGTGCAGAAGATGAATTTTTAAACTCATGTTACAACCTAGTTTTTGAAAGTTTTGAAGCATTTATTCAACGAACTTTGCATAATTAGGATCTTTGTCATTTCCTAAAAATTTCCGAGTAACGTCTTTGACACAAACCCATGCATCTTTCTCGACTGATTTAATTTTTTCAGCAAATTTTTCGTCCTTCATTAACGGTCTTATATCTGGGCCAACGACCACATCTTCTTTGATTTTACCTGTCTATAAATGTGGAAAAACTTCATTTAAATATCGAAACTATCCCCTGTTTTATCTAAGGCTTTTACGAATTGTTCCATTAGACCTAATTTAAAGTGCAGGGGAGGCAAGAAGACTTCTTTTGGATCAACAAAGTTTTGCCGAATCACATTTTTTGATCCTGGATTTATCCAACCTCTTGATGACATATTGCTATCAGAAACTACACAAAACAAAAGTAATATATCAATAAACGAACAAAATGAACGTATGTTCTCACTGGAAATGCGCGGGAGAAAATTGCGCCTTCTCAGGCAAATATAAACACATAAAGTGGCGCCATCTATATTTATATTTCCCATCCTTTAGTGCAGAATTGTAACTTAAAATTTATTAATGTCATTTTACTAAGAAATTATTTTTTGTTTTATTAAGAAAATATTTTATTTAATAAATATTACACATTAATTTTATTAAGAGTTTTTCTTTTTTGTTTTGTGAAAAAACTGTGGGTGATATCAAAAAACTAATGTCTTATTTGTGATCAGCGTGACTGATTTACTAACAAAAAAGTGCTATTCTATAAACCCCAGATTTGTGTTGACCTGTGACACACGATCTCTTCTACCACAGTTGATGAGTGGCGTAATGCGTGTCGCTCGCCTTGGTTATAAAGCTGAAAGGGCCGGACCACACTTTTATGATAACAGCATTTTTCGACATGTCCAATTAAGTCACTCGATCCCCTAGCTACAGCAATCGCTGGAAGCAGGCAAATTACTAGTGTAAATACTAGTTCAATCCAAAGCACGTTTTCTCTTTTTCCTACCTTCATCTTCTGAAGGTAAAGTTTGTATAAAACAAGGTGAGAGTTTTTACTTATATTTTAATCAAAATCTAAAATTTAGAACACAAGACATAAAATTAGAGTTCTGAATGAAATAGGAAGACACATTAAGTTTACATAAAAAAGACGCATTGTATTTGTACCGGATACCAGTTCCAGTTTTTTAACCTTTTTTTCAAAATATATACCACAATTATTAAAAAGTTAATCTTCAAAATTATTAATCATAGAATGTGTCATTAAAAATATTTATTATTACTATTTTTAAAAGTGCAAGAAAGTTGGAACAAATAAAATCCGCTAAATTGTCAACACTGTTCAGTTAATTAACACTAAATATACGAAAACCGGTTATTGGGCCTATACCAAATGAAAAATATTTCAAACCAGAAGTTTCCTTATAAAATAAATAAATTTTAAATAACACAGAAATAAGTTAAACAGAAAAGTTAAATAGTTAAAAATAAAAATTCTGGTGAGAAATATTTTTATAAAACTTAAGTAAAATTCCCGGTACGTTTAGTGTTAACCTTGAAACAAGCACTCGGTATAAGAGAAATCCATTGTCGGGTTCAGGTTGAAAAAAATTGTCTTTGAGATCTTGGGCTCGATATAAGTGAAATTTTATAGTTAGAATTAGGGTGGCCAGTTTATCCAGATAATCCGAAATCTTACAAGAAATTCCGAAGAAACAAGACATTTCGAGATTATATAAAATCTTTCAGAATTTTCGAAATTCCTTACAAAAAGGATGCCAAATTGGCAAGCCTGGTTTGAATCAGATACAATCCTTTACGTGCTGGACTCCTATTCAGTTTAGAATCACCTGGGGACCTTGGATTCTTTTTATGTTAATTCAGTAGCGTGTTAATAAGTGAATGCTTTAATATTTAAGGGCACAGATCGCACACAATAATTCGGATTTTCAATTTTACACTTAAATAATAAGACAGATTAAATAATTCCGAAAATGATCATTTTATACAGTTTAATAAAATAAAAAGTTCTAACAAGTTGAAAATTGTACGTCAAACGTGAAAAATGAGGTGCGTTCTTACTACAACTAGTTTTATAAATATTCAGATCTTGGTGCAATAGCTGTTGCACTCATATGCAAAAATGTACTTATAGAAATTTTATTTCATGTGCAGATTTTCATAACATCGATATTAATTTTATTTTATGAAATTAAGTTTCAATACACTTTTACAAACAATTGATTACAATTCTGTTACATTTAAATTATACTATGCACAAATATCCAGTACAAGAAAATTTAAAAGAAAAAAAAATCATGGTTACTATTTCACAAAAAAAATTAATTAGATCGTCTGTTATTATGATATGATTAATTTCCTTAATGAAATAAGCCCCACCAGTGGCTGAGAGATTTCTGCTGGTAGACGGGAGGTGCTGGGTTCGATCCCAATCGTGCCCGTCGGCCTAATCGTTCGGAGTTTTCGTGGTTTTCGAACCGTGGATTTATCCATGCGTAAATACGAGTTAGGTTCCCTTACAAAGACCCCCACGAAGGGCACTCCCCCCGGGCCTATATCCCAAGTGTAGATAATTGGCCGTCAATAATCAACCCAACCCAACCCTTAATGAAATAATTACATTTTAACTTGGTAACATTTTATCTTTTGTTGACATTTACTGAAAATTTCAATGGCAAACTTAAGCTTAGCTCTGAAAATTTCAGAACTTGAAATCCATATGTAGACTCTTTTTCTATTTAATATCTATTTCTCCGAAAACACGTATCCAAAAAACTATTGGTAGATAATATGATTGCTGTAATTAAACAATTTTAGTATACAAATTCGGTTTTTAAATTCAGTAATACGGAAGTAATATGACTCCATCTTAAATGTGATGTAACCACCATGGCAACCTAGAATCATTACCTATAATGGGATATCATTGAATTAATTACATATGATAGGATTTAATAGAATAAATTATCTTTTTAAGATCTATTGGTATCTTTTTAAGTTTTGATTCGATTTTCATAAAATTTTAAATAACTCAACAGAATTCTGCAACGATTATGTATATTAAACTTCGAACCATTCGGTTGAGTAGTTCTTGTGTTGTAAGGTAGTTTCTGCGCAGGCAGACGGACAGACAGACGAAAGGACTAGACGACTACTGTAGGTGCTACGCATTTATATAATTACGAACGCACCAAAAAAGGGCCTTTAAATTCGTATACAAACAAAATATGTATAAATTCATACCAACCCATTCCTTTTCCGATCAATGAGAAATGAAATAGAAAAATATGACAAAACACAGACAGCAGGGATATATAAAATCAATTGCTGAAATAACAGAAACGAAAAAAACATCCATACAGGTATGACTAAAAGGGAAATAGAAAAAAATAGGAAATAACACATCCAGATCTTTATTACTGAATTGTGTAAAAGAAACATCCTTATAACTCCAAAAATTATAATTATATTCACTCACGGCTTACTGCGTCGGATTATGCGTCTCATTTCCAATTAAAATATATCTTTGGATTGATTGCAATTTGAATGAAATGCAGAGTCATGGAAAATCGAAGAGTGTGGGAAATAGGATTACAAATATCTCGGTAACTAAGCATCCGATCAACTTCATTATTTATGCAAAATTTATGTTTTTTTTTTCTTTTATGTTCATTTCTTAAAATAAACAATTTCGAAAATTTTTATATACCTTTTATCAGAACGAATATTTCGATAGTCCAAAAAAAAATAGTTCCAGATAATTGAGGTTACTGAAATTCAATAAGCTTCTTTCTATTATTACATACTAAGTACACACCAAATTTCAAGTCTCTATATCAATTTGTTCGGGAGGTAGAACGTTTACAGACACACAGACGAACGGCAAATTTTTTTTTCTAAAAATATGTTTTTTGAAATCTCCAGTGTCTGAAACGGGTAAATCCGTCATTTTTTTTTCCGTTTTTCAAAACGATTACAAGATTTACCCTATACTACGTATGATATGTAAGTAATAAGTGAAAATATTATATTATAGGCATTTCATAAAATGTCTAATTAACAGATGACAAATGATTTCATCTGAAAGTATCATTCGCATAACGATTTTGTTCCATTTATTTTAACATTTTCGAAAAAAGCGAAAAATGATTTGAACATTGCTGAAGAAGTATGTCTTTCTTTTATACCATTTTATTTTAGATTTATTTTCTAAAAATATTCTTCAAAATTGCTATTTTCCACTTCATTAACTCTTCTTCCTTGCCATTTAAAAAAAAATGGCAGATGAAATTTCAAAATGTTACATTCGACAACCGTTCAGAAAAAATTACTATAATTTTTCAAAAAATATAAAATGCACTCTATTGAAAAGCAAATTACATTTTTTAAAATATCCAAAAGTATAAGTATATCAGATAATTTTACTGTTATAAATGTGTCTACAGTAAAAAAAAAAAATATATATATATATCAGTAAATAACGAATATGATTGTCAGAATCGACAAATATCAATAAATGCTCTTTAATATAGTATATGTAATAGATTTTCAAAAAAAGGATCTTGTTTTACGTTATTCAGACAGATATTAAGTAAAATTACTGTCCGTTTTTACCTTTTATATTAAATAATAAAAATCATATATACTGGCCTCCAAAAGTTAAGTTACAACCCTTTTTTCGACGTTCACAATTAAAAGAATGATAATAAAGGTAAAAAATATGGTTTATATGAATAGTTGGTTTATAAGCACCTTCAATAAGATCTTGTGAAATATTTATACCCATCTCTATTTTTATAAGAAATCGGGCATTTATATAAGAGTCAAGGAGAAACTGCGAATATCGGAATTTTGTAAATCGTGTTGAATTTTTTATACTGTTAAGGTATCCGCACACCTTTGAAATGATATTTTCGATGAAAATATCGATTTTTCATTTTTACAATAATATTAAAATCCGATCTTTTCTCTATCGAATTCTGCTTTAATTGTGTCTGTATCTGAATTAGAACCCGTAAAAAGTAGCCGTTTAAAGTTGCATCTATGACAGCTTGGCGAAGAATTTTACAAACGGAAATATCATTCTGCAAACCGGAAGTAAGCTAAAATGTATGTTTACATTCTTCTTTTTCGAGATTTAGAATTTAAATCCGATTACATGTTCAAGAAAATACATGGAGTATACAATTTAACCTTTAAAGAATAATAAATATTTTTATAGCAAGAACCGTCTTTAAAAGTTATTTTTTAGCTTTTCTCAAAATGAAGTTTTTCAGATTTTTACTGTACGCAAAACATCTTATAGCAAAAAATTATGCATGAAATGGCTTGAAATTTGTATTAACTTATTTTACAAATATTTATTGTGGGAATAGACTACAATTCTGATGATATATTAATTAGTTTTATATTTACACTGGTATAAGTTAAGACGATTTTTATTCTCCAGAATAAATTGATTCATGAAGTTTGAATATGTGAAAATACGTTTTTATTTTTCAAAAATTTTACTGTAATCAAGATTTTTTTTTCTTTCACCATCTATTCAAATTGAAAATAAATTCTTTTTTTTTCAGTTTTAACGAGAAAAAATATATTAATCCGTTTTATTTCTTCTTTTTTATCCACAAAATTGGAATAATTTAGTTACCATTTTTAGAGAAACTACATTAAAATTTACAAAAAAAAAAAAAAAAAAAAAAAAAAGAAAAAAATCTCTGAATTTAAATCGTTTTTAGGTGCGTTCGTAATTATATAAATACGTAGCACCTATAGTCGTCGCTTGGTCCGTCCGTCTGTCCGTCCGTCTGTCTGTCTGTCCGTCTGTCCGTCCGTCCGCATATAACAACGCAAAAACTACCAAACCGAATGATTTGCAATTAAAAATATATTATCTTTGCAGAATTTTGTCGAGACATTTCAAATTTTATTAAAATCGAATCAAAACTTTAGGAGATATTAATAAAAATATTTATTAAGAAATTTGAATTTTTTTTAAATCGGTGCTTTTTTGTTATAGGAGCTTCCGAAGTTTAATCGTCAAGCGACCGAGATACTTATTTTATGACAGAAATGAATCTGCAGACGATATAATTCATTTCACAGAATTAAAAAACAGAAAAGATCTGAATATTTATGTAACTAGCTATTGTACGAACGCACTTCATTTGACACGTTTGACGTACAATTTCCAACTTGTTTAAATTCTGAGAGTTTATGATATCCTCGGATCAATGATATTTACATCGCGTAATCAATGTTAAATAAATCGCGTTGCGTTCGACAATTTGAAAGAAGTAATTGCGAAATACAAACAGGCGGTCAAAATTTAATATAATAGAATCGTATTTATTTTTCTTTTCCTAATAATCATGGTGTGGTTTTGTCAAAAAACTCTGATCTGCATGTAACTGATATTCATGCTTAATAATCGGTATATATAAAAAAAATATTTAAATTTTTAGTTTTAAATATGGCGTGAAACTCATCTACTTCCTAAACTTACCGATCCTTATACTATTAATATAAGGAATTGATTCATGCTCCTTGTAAAATGCATTTGAAAATTACCGTTTTATTTCAAGTATGACGAAACTTTTTCCTCAAAGATATCTCTTTTTAATGGCATAATTCTTGTTAATTTTCTTTTTCTGGCAATCAGGGGGCAAATTTTAGCGATAAACTGACATTTGTATGCAACTGGTATTCAAGCTAATTATTAATCAGTATAGATAAAAAAAAATTCAGCTTTTTATCTTAAATATTACGTCCATTATCTATCTACTCTCATTATACATTGATATTCATGTTCCTTGTATTATTACGAATATTTGAAAATACATGTTTTATTTAAGACGTCATATTTGTCCAAGCCGAGGAGAATCCTTTTCATAGTTCCATGGTCCAAGCGAAATCTATTTTTAATAATATAATTATTGTTCATTTTTTCTTCTAATTATAACGCAGTTTTTAAAAGAAAAATATCTTTTTAATGTAACCGATATTCATACTTCATGTATAATAACAAAAATTCCATTTTTTTTCAAATATCACGGAAATTCATCTTTTTTTTAATTCTTTTTAATTTTCAGTTTTCACGTGAAAATCGTTCAATTGAAAATTAATTGTTGAGGAAAAATTATTTTTCCGTGTTTTTATTTTTTGGCAACGATCAAAGCCCTAGTAACGATAAAGTAAGATGGTTAAATTGTATGGAAAAATGTCCATTTATTCTCTATGAAAATAACGAAATTTGGAATTATTAAGAAAACCATTTGAATAAAATAAACAAAAACCATCCTATGTTCATTTGAGGGTTATAATCATCCTATATGCAAAAATACATGATCATTAAATGCTCCATTTTGACGCTGGCTTCAGCCTAACCTTTGCACAGAATCGGATTTAGAATATTATTAGGATTTACAAAATGTGAATGCATTGGTTTGATTTTGAGTTATCATGATTTGCAAAAATGTCAATTTTTCTCATAATTTTGACTATTTTTCAATTTAAAAAAATATTTCTGTGTAATTTCTAAAATATTTATGTATTTTTTAAAGTTTTAACTTAAGGCTGCTCGTCAGTAAACTTCCCGATTCCCCGCGCTAATGTTATTCCTATGGGCGTAGGATGCATTCGTATTTTTAAAATATCTCCTCGGAAAATTATTTTTAACTTCTGTTTTCATTGTACTGTTATTAAAGAATGTCTCTTTTTTTTCTTAGTTGTCATTTTTTTTCTAAAATATATACTGAATTTTATATGAAATGTTAAAATCTTATTCAGTTTCGCTAAGATTTTAACACATAAAAACATAAATTAAGCACATAGTTTAGAAATATTTTGATAACTAAGAAAAAAGAGACATTCTTTAAGAACAGTACACAGAAAACAGAAGTTAAAAATATTAATTTCCTGGGGTGGTATTTTAAAAATACGAATGCTTCCTATGCCCATAGGAATAACATTAGCGAGGGGAATCGGGAAGTTTACTGACGAACAGCCTTAAATGTCACTAGAAAAATTGGCATAAAGATTAAATTTCAAAAATTTCAGAAAATCACCTCCGAAGGTAATCTTGAATTGTTGGTGTTAAAATAGTATTGTTCATGTCTAGAAGATATGATATGGTTTTTCTGATTCAGTAAGATCGCGTGCAATTGGATGGATGTAAATGGGGTTATCGCAAGATGGTGCTGCTACACATTTTAATGTGTCTCGTAGTGTGGTCTAAAAATTCTGGGATGGATTTAAATCCACAAATTCAGTATCAAGAAGACGTGTTCCAGACCACTCACGGATTATAACCTCTGCACAAGATCGCTCCATAGCTTTTGTTCGAAGGAAGGGAAGCCGACTGCGGTTAAGCGCATTTAGGATCATTGCAACGCAACAGGGATGTCAAAATTTGCTACTGGGTCATTCCACAGTATTTAGCTTCACAAGTTTGAAAAAAAAAGTTTTATAAAAAGTTAAGTGTAATACATCATTTTAAAGCTTTAAATCTCTTCTATTAAAATTTATCCAAAATATTATTTTCTTTTTAAAATCAAATAAAAATTAGAGCATTTTTTTGCAGCCATATAGAAAAATTTGGTCATAGGTCCCATACGTAACAAACAGCTTTGTCCCGTACGTAACATAAATAATTAGCTTTCATTAATTAATGACGCAATTAAAAAATAATTTTAAAGTTAATTAATAAAATGTATATTTCTGCTTCTACTCATTAAATTTATTTGTGAAAATATTAAATAAATTCAGAGCAAAATCAAAATTGCTAGAAATACTTTTAAAATATTTTTTTGTGATGTCCCGTACGTAATACAACTTTATTAATTAAAAAAATATATCTGTATTGGCTCAAACAAACAGAAATTTCATAAGAATCTAGTTGAAGTGATATATAATGCATCAAAAGAAATTGCAAACTTTCTCATTTATATTTTGATACTGAAAAAAGTACAAATATCTCCAAAATTTGTTGTGAAATGTCCCGTACGTAACACATGAATACTGTGGAATGACCCTATTACGGTGCACAATCGTCTTGGCAATTAAGAACTATATTCAAGACGACCCGTTGTATGTGTCCCTTTCTTAATCTACAGACAAGCAAGTGCCCATTTATCACGGCCAAGGTAGCACAGTAAATGGAAAAGATAACAATGGCTCTTAGACAAGTCCCGTATTGTTTCGGAGAGTGATTCATTTCGTGCGCTTTTCTGGAGAGAACAAGGCATGAGATTCTACCTATGTAACATTGTTTACAGATACAGTTATAGAGGAAGTGGAATCATGGATTGGGCTGTAGTCTCTCTGGTGGACAAAATAACTTCCATGTGTGCGATGGAAGAACTCGGACTGCTGTGAAATATTGGGACGAGATTCTAGCTCCGTTTGGCACACCGTACGTTGGTGGTATTGGTGATAAATTATTCTTGATTGATGATAATTCTCGATCGCATTGAGCTAGAGTTGTTGATAAATATTTTGAGAATCCAAGTTTGGAGCGAATGGAATGGCTAGCACAATCTTTGGGCTTTAATCCGATAAAGCATCTTTGGGACTATCTCAGTAGGCAAGTGTCTGCCGTAATTCCTCCTATGAAGTCGTGAATAGCTAGAACAAGCGTTTCTCTATGTATGGTCGTTGTTTCCTATTCCAGTGTTCGATAATTTAATTTACAATATGGAAAATCTATGCCACGAATGCATCACAAGTAGTGCCGGACTCATGTCCTATTAAAATTATTTTCTTATTATTTTTTATTATTTTTTTTCTCTCTGAAAACTGCCATTTATTTTCTTTTTTAAACAGTTGATTTTTTAAAAAATGCGATTTTTTATTTGTAAGTCACGTTTGATTTTAAAATTAAGTAAAATTCGATAAATAACTGTTTAAAGCACAATTCTTCTAAATTTTATGTTTTTATCTTCATTTGTTTTCAAATTAAACAAATGATTGGTTGTAATTTAACGTTTCCTGGAAAAATGCAAACCTCAACTTTTAGCTTCTATTACCATTTGCCAATGCTCAGAAAACTGATGGATCCAGTGGCAAAAAAAGCTTTATCTTTCGACACTATGAATTAATCAATCGTTTTCTGCATCTCTGCTTCAGTTTTTAATTGTTGTTTACCTAACAAGGAAGATCTTTGAACGAGAACATCTGAATTTCAACCAAAAATTTACTGACATAAGAACAGGTCTAAATGTAGCCATCAGCTTCTAAATTAAAACTGGAAAGCCACAAAAATATTTAAAATTTCTACAAAATCTAAAAATGGCATTCTATCGCCGTTTGTGAACTGTATGTTTTGAATTATATTTATTTTAAATGAGGGTGAGATGTTTCATATTGTACAAAGATAAACATGTGTTATCTAGTACAGAGTACTATATTTATTGTACAGGGGGGTAATAGTTAAAGTCAGAACGACTATACGTGGCTAGAAGTAAAATATGCCTGGTTTTGAACATTCAAGTGGTAATCGTTTCGTTGTGCTTTTGCTTTAGAGTTGAAAATTTTAAATAACATTTGGTTATTTCATATGATACCATTTGTTGTTGTTATTATTGTTCAGATCTCTTAAATTAGAATTAATGACTTTAATATGGCTTTTATTATTATTATTATTTTTTTTTTTTAGCAAACGAAATTGAAATTACAATAAAGTGCATACACGAATTGAAAAAAAACATGGTGTGTCATAATAATAGTGTCATGGATCCCAAAAGACATTTACTACCATCTTTACAACTAAAAGTTTCTACACATAAAAATATTTTAAATTGAAATGAAATTAAAAGGATTCATTTTTGTTTTACGATCAATATTACCCCTCCCCCTATTCACAATTTGTGATTTTTTTTCTGGGAGTGCGGGTGTGGTGAGTGCTGACACGCTAATGGTTAAGTGAGTACTGTTCCTCTACAATTTAAAGAAACATTTTTCAATTCGTGTTTTGATTCCTCATTAGAATAATTAGAATATCTCTCCCCTACACCAGGTATTCACTTTCATAGTTACAGAATATTTCAAAATCGGTTTCTGCTTTTAATGAATCTAAATCGAGCGTTTCCTCTACTTCTTTTGGCTTTGTTGACCGGCAATTTAATATGAAATCTGGGTTTTAAAACTATACAATCCCCGCCATTTCCTGAAAGGTCTTGGTAAGTTAGATTCGTAGATACCTTTATCGAATTTAGGCGTATTTTATTTTATACAGTAAGTAGTTTATTTTATACAAAATTAATCTATTTAATCGAGTCCAAAATATGTCCCCAAATATACTATATAAATACTTATTCGTTCTGATAAATATTTACTAATCTTTTACCCAAGAAAAAAATACGTAGGCGGACGTATTTTTTCATAGAAATACGTATTCAGAACACGCCTTTAGTCAACGGTGTAGGTTTTAAAACACGCGTATCCTCGTGCGCGGTCAACAAGGTGTCAACCTATTTGTTTCATTATTGCATATAATGCGTCCATTTCAGGATTTTTTTTATTAAATAATTCCGAATCTGTATCAGAAATTCCGATAGATGAAATTTTCACTTTATGTAATCCGGAAACGTCTCTCATTAAATAGGGCAAAAACTACTATTCAGGTTATTTGTTACGCGTTAAGAATTTCAGAATAGAAAAAAAACAAACAAATTCTGAATGGAAAAGAAATTTCTAAAATGCACGCATATATGCGATAATGATGCAAATGAATTACATTTGTTCTCAAATCAAAACCGGCTACTTTTGAGACATTCCTGAATTCCGTTTTGTCCATAAACACATCCGATAAGCAGGTGTTTTTATTCAGAAACTATCTAATTGAATTATTGTTTTAATTTTTTCAAACAGACCGGCGATTTTCAAGAAATTGCTGTCAAAGTTGGCATTTAGAGACAAATTTTTGAACGCTGCAGTTTGTTAAGTCGTTATGAGACCTCAATGTCAGTGTTGGCGGCAATCTTCTATTTCTCCACCAGTAGGGCTACATTTAGAGATGAAAATGCTAATGTTTTATATTTTTCTACGAGTTTCGCATTGATATTTAGTAGCTGATATTCTGCATATGAGATGCCTTAATATGAATACAAATCACTGTGTTTTTCTCCAAACTATTTGAGAATGGACCACAAGCATTTCTGACGTCATCCAATGTCACGATGACCTTTTTCTTTTATACAGCTAATCAGCGTCCCGATTTTCCCCACAAGCGTTCGAGGAGAGCCAATCAAATACGGGTAATTTCCCACAAGCATTGCATGCTCCTCACCCGTTCGTGTTGTCAAATCGCATTGAAAGACCTTCTCTGTATAATGTTTTGTAACGATCTAAAAAGGTGATAATCGCACAGGAAAATTTGTGGGAAGTGCGCCGGATGTGGCAAAACTTCTCAGTGCATATCGTGTTTGAAATGGCTAGTCAAGTCACTTTTATGTGAATGGCACTGGTAATATCATCACCCACGTCCTTGATTTTTTTTTCTTTTACCAGACGATTTAACCTAAGAGGGTAATGTTCGCCATGAACATTTTTTCCTGGTTTACGTAATACAACTCCCCCTCTTTATCCCACCAAAAACAGAGCGCTAGTTATTTATTGCATTTAAACTTAATATCTTGCGCATGTAATCTCTTTGTAGATCCCTCTCAACTACAGTGGCTCCTAAATGTGTTCGTACACTTTAAAAATATGTAGTAAAAAAGAAGTAGCCTTTAATTGAATTCGAATATGAATTCCACATCATCTCTATGTTATTCTAAATAACACCCAACATCTTTTTAAATATTGACTGATTTTCTTTTTATATAAAATTTAAAACGGAAGGAGGCAGAGAAAGAGGACGCCACAAAAGTATTCGTACACTGAAACATTTTTGGATAAATTCATAATTAAAATTATCGTCTGTCGCTTTATTTTTATTTTTGCATTGTGGTGACATTTGAAAAATCGTTTAACTTTAATTTTTGCTTGCTTTCTCCGTAATATGCTACTTATTATTTAAAAATGGCTCGTCGTCGTAAAGAAACAACAGCATTCGAAAATTGATTATCTTTCATCTTAGAAGTGGTAAATCAGTTCGGAATTTTGCTAAAATAGTTACTTTATCCCATTCTACGCTGCAGTATGTGGTAAAACGCTTTAAAGAAGAAAATTGGACCGAAAACAAGGTAAGAAAAGGTCGTCCGTCAAAATTAACACAACGTGTTCAGAGATTTATAATTAGAAAAATTGCGAAAAATCCACATTTAAGTGCTGTAAAAGTTGTTCCAGAATTTAATGAAATATTTTCTACTCCGATTTCACTTGAAACTGTTCGACGTGTGCTGAGATCAGCTGGGCGTTCTTACCACAGAAAAGTTTTTGTTAGTGTAATATAAGGAATAATAACCGAGTCTATTATTCCTTTACCCAGCTTATTTTCTGTTAAGAAATATTTTATAAAAATATTCTTTAAAATTGTTTTTTTTTCTTCCATCCTAGTGATGAAAAATGGAACAGGGAATTTCAAAATATTTCATTCGACAGCCATGAAAAAATAATAACAATATTTTTTTCAAAAATGTTAACGACAATTTGTCAAAAGGAGGTATCATTTTTTATGTCAGAATTTATTAGTGTTTCAGATAATTTAATTGGTACCTGCTATAAAGATTTACTTATTAGCTAATAATGAATATTATTATAAGAAATAAAAATAATGATTTATTTAAAAAATATAGAGAGAGCTATAGGCATTTTCCGATACGTTTAATTAACTGTTATAATGCGATTTTATTGATGGTGAGGATACAGTTACGAAATTGATAAAGAACAGCCATTATTTATGTACCATTTTCTCTGTAACTACTAAATATTTTAGAAAATTTGTGTTATGTTTTTTGTGATTATAATCAGTTACGTTTTGATAGTTTTCTTTTTCATGAAATTTATTTCCTGATTAGTAACGTTAAACTAAAAGTAAAAACCACAGATTTTTTTTTAGAAATTGCTTAGCCACAGCAATTTTTATTTTAAGTTTTGACGAACGATCAAATTATACATTATTTATACTCTAGAAATATATATATTTTTAATTATTCAAATTGTTCTCCCGAAAAAAAAATGAAGAACTTAAGTTTACAGGAGAATATAATATATACTATCTCATTGTACAGCATGCCTAATTTCAATACAGACAGTGTTAGTCGATGACCGATGAGCTTTATTTTAGCAAAATAAAACATCCACCAATTTTTCTGAATAGGAATTTGATCAGCTTATTTAAGCACACAATCTGTCATAAATGGAGAAATAATCACTATTCGTAAAAAGGAAAGATATTTAGCTATGCAGTATTCAGACTGTCTCCCTCGAATTTAGTGTCATGCTGCCTAATGCTAGAATATAAAATGTTAAAGATTTCAACTCCTCTTTAGCTCTAGCGAGGTTTTCATGACGAAAAAAAGTTTTTTTTTGGTCAGCAATAAAATTGTATCAACATATGGGATTTCAGATGCATTGCAAACATATTTGAAGATTTGGTCATTTTTACTGTATTCTGTCCCATAAAGTATCATTCTTTCTATGTTTACAAAACGGTTTTCAGTGTTTAGCAAGTCAGTTCAAATTCCCAATCGCGGATTTTTTTATATATAGATATATATAAAGTCAAGTGTTAATTTTTATACATTTTAACTCAAAATATAAAATATTAGTTATTTTTACATGTTAAACGCCAAACTGAAATCACTAAACATGCCTAGGGGAGCCAAGTAGTTCTTTTTTCAAATACTTGGTGATAAATTATCAATAGTCCCGTTTCATAGCAATGAATTATTTTCAATGAAAATATTGATGTCACACGTATCTGTGTGGTATTGGTCAGAGTGGGACCCCTGTTTTCTGGCAAAAATTCTGCAAATCATTCTACCTTTTAGAAAATTTGTTTCTGATCACTATTTCCATTTTTGTTTCGGGAGGAATCGAATTATACCATCAATGGTCCATATGACCTTGGATATGGACTTGGGATGTGGCCTTAGGAAAATGATTTAAGTAATTACATGTTTATAAATTATTAATGTTTGGATATTTATCGAATCAAAATACTTGTTATAAAGTATGATTATTATGTGTTTATTTATACTTTGTAAGATGAAGTATAAAGCCAATTCCATTAATGGGGTAGTTCCTCTAAGTACGTGAACAAATAAAAAATGCAGTTATTTATTAGTTATTCCAAATGGTAAAATGTATACATGAAAAATATTTATTAAAGTAAATACACTAAGATGGTGGTTTTTGTTAAGTTTGTAAGCAAAGTATAAATACAGTTACCTGTTAATTATCCCAAATTGGAAACTGTACATTTGAAAGAATGTTTAGAACAAATCATCTTAGATTGAACTATGTGGTAGCTATACGATACTTTATTGTTTTCTTTTATTTCCTTTATTTTTGTAATATGTAAATAGTGTAAATAAATATTGGTCATTTATAGAAATTTCTTTTGTTTACTTTTCTTATGTATCACTCGAATATTTTATTTTAGGTTAGTTTAGTGCAGAGAATTATAGTGTTGGTTTGATTTGATTAAATTATTAATTAATTACCCTCTATCTGTTCATAAGCCAGAATTTTACAAATCACAAAACACGTAGTACTAAAACTATTAATTATATAATGTAGATGTTATTTTTGTAATCTTTTTTTGGCATGAAAATTACGACCACTTTATAATAATTTATATACTGCCTAAATTAACCCTCCAATGAACATGAATATGTGGCTTATCCTGCCCGTTTCTAGAAACAGGCAAAAAAAAAAAAAAAACAAAAAAAAAATTCATGATATGGTAGTCAATTCTATAGAGCAACTCATATAAAAAGACCAGTCAAATATCGTGAAAACTCTGAAATATACGAACAATACACTGAGCGAATTGAAAAAATTCAATTCGTGGGGAAATCCCATTGGATTATTTGGGATTTCCCCCCGAATTTGTCAAGTAGCTCACTGTATTGCTGGCATCTTTCTGAGTTTTCACGATATTTGACTGGTCTTTTTATATGAGTTACTCTATAGAATTGACTACCAAATCATGAAAAAAAACCAACCACTTTGGTATAGTTCGAGCATACGCAGTTATAAATTATTTCATACAAATGCCCATATCTCATGAAATATTCAATATATAAAATGTTTAACTGCAGTATACTGTTTCCACTGTTCTTCAAGTCAAACATGTGCTTTGCATCTTCAAATTTCAAGAACAGCTTGTCAAGAATTTGAGTAAATATTCGACAAACCGTTTTTAAAGCGAAAGCGTTCGGTCACTGATTCTCAATTTTTGGACTCCAGTGTACACTCTAAAAAAAATCTGTGAATTGAACAAATTTTTCCGTTGCCCTTTTCCGTTAAAACACAAAAATTTCCGCTTTGATTTGCTTCGTTTCTCGCGAAACACGGAAACTCAAGAACCTAACATAAAATATACCAGAAATTCTCTAATCTAAGTCTGCAATTTCTTCAAACCACAGGGGTGTACCGGCAACTGTGCTGCGCGTTACTTTTCCGTATTAGAAACGGAATTTTTACGTATGCTTTTTTCCTTCAAAACAGGGAAAATTCAAGAAAACCAAAGTCGAGTTTTCCTGAAATTCTCCAGTCACAAGACAGAAATTTCTTTAAATAACAGAAAAATCTCTTCCAATCACAGGGGAGTTCCGGCAACTTGCTGCCTGTATGCTTTACGGTTTTTGACGAAATTTTTTTGAGAGTGTAGTAATTTATCTAAATTTCTTAAAGGTAGTTCTTTGATGGTTTATATTAATAATACGATACCGCTACATATAACCCGACAGCCTCTACACGTGGAACAGGCGGCTAGCGTGGTCGCCCCTTCTCTTCTTCAAAGAAACCGTATAAAAATTAAAAATTGTAACTTAAAAAAAAAAATCTAATGGCAGGACTATCTCTTATAATCTCTATCCCTATAATGTCTCATTAGTCTAGTAGTTAAAAAATAAATTTAAAGAAGCATTTAGCTAATATACTGAGGGATATCTAAAACATCTAATATCCTCTACTTTTTATATTCTTCGTTTATTCCTGAAAAATAGAGAAAAGGATTTGGACCGTAATATAGGTGATTATTTTTCTTTTTTATAGACTCGTTTTCTTTTATATGTAGTTTGTAAAAAATCTTTTTGAAAAGTGCTATTTTTTACCTCATTAACTTCTCTTTGACGCAAGTGTTGAAAAATATCAGGCGGAAAAATGGAAAAGTTGTATTCGATAACCGTAAAAAAATAATAAGTATAATTTTTCAATAAAGTAAAAGACACTATGTGGAAAAATAATTGAAAGAATTTATAACATATAAAAATTATTAGATTTTCAGGTTATTTTACTGTTAATTGAAAAAAACATACTGTAGAAACATAAAAAAAAATTATACTGCACTTTCGTGGAAATGTCTAATTAATAGGTGAAGTGTGATTTAATATAAAAGTACGCTTCCTATAATGATTTATATACAAATATTTTTAAAAACGATTAAAATTAATGTACATGAAGAACATTTTTTTAATGATGCAATAGAATAACTATTCATTATGTGAAAATACTTTTTAATAATTCATGTAGGTGGATTTTAATTCTGTTTTTTTTCCTTCCTATTAAATTATTTATTTTATTAACACTAAACGTACCGATAATTTTGCTTTAGTTTTATAAAAATATTCCCCACTAGAATTTTTATTTAAAACTATTTAACTTTTTTCTTTGACTTATTTCTGTGTGTTTTATATTTTACCAGCTCGGAACACCGAGCTCGTTTGGTTAAAATTTGCTTTGTGTTCTACGCGATATAACAATAAATTATCTGTACATCATATAATAATCAGTTATATCTATTCTGATTTGCTGAATTCTATTTTTTAGAACATTTTATGGACTCTGACTGGTTGAATCATGTATCTCGGTACCTATAGGGAATTTCTAGAAAATTCCTTGAGATTCTGAATGCCAATTTTTCCACAAATATCAGCAAAGTTTGGCGAAAAGTCGCAAACTTGGCAACAATCTTTCATTTGGCTATAACCATGTGTTTTTTCAATGGCAATCTTAAAAGTCGATTTTCTCGCTAAATCTTGCCAATATCACGAACATTTCTCCAAATTTGGCGGTATTTAGCAAAATGTTGCCAAGTTTACGATTCCAATTAATGTCAAATGTTCATCAACTTAACAACTACTTCAACATGCGTTCACATTGAAATGAATTGACCCGTAGTGACCCAAAATGACCCACTAATCTAATTTTCTTGATCATTTGACCTAGCCCAATGGTCTTCTTGTGTCTGAAAACGGTAGGACACAAAACTTAGTCCCAATCGATAGTGTAAATTTTTAAATAAAATTAGCTTGACACATAGTGACCACAAAATGACCCTTTAATAATTTTTTTCGAACATGTTACCTAGCCCCTCGTAACCCAAAATGGTACGATACTAAATTTAATCAAAATCATTAGAGCCGTCTTTTAGATAAAATTAGCATGACCTGTAGTGACTGAAAAATCACCCACTAATCGAGTCTTCTCGAACTTAAGATCCAGCCCAATGGTCTTTGCGTAAACCAAAATGGTAGGATAGAGAATTTAGTCAAAATCGTTTGAGCCATTTTTTAGATAAGGTTAGCTTGACACTGACCCATAGTTATCCAAAATGACACACGAATCAAATTTTCTCAAACATGTGACCTAGCCTAATGTTCTTCTAGTGCTCGAAAACGATAAAAAATTGAATCAAATTAGTTAGAGCCTTTTTTTAAAAAATAAAATTTGCATATTTATACACACACACAGAGAGATACAAGATTTGTTCGTAGTATAATGCATGATTTATTTTATAAAGAAAATTTTTGTTCGAATCCAAATGTTTTCATTTGGTATAGGTGAAATGATCGGTTGTTGGTATATTTGACTAGACACAATGGTCTTCTCGTGCTCGAAAACGATACAAAATTTAATCAAATTAGTTAGAACCTTTTTTTAAATAAAATTAAAAAAAATTAAATTTAAACTTAAATTTAAATAAAAGAGCTACTGTAATTAGTATAATCGACGCCATGTTTGGCTCAGTTGTATTTGACCTGGCCCGGATAATACGTAAGTAGCAAATTTCTATATGTTGATACGCCCCCCCCCCCAAGAAAAAATTAAGTAAGGAATTAATTAGTACGGACCAAGGTCTGTTGCCAGGTCGCCACTTGCGACCAAGTTTTTGTTATCTGGTGACTAAGTTATTTAATCTGTCGGTTTGTTTTCCGTTTGCACAAACTTTGATCCAAGAAATGAGCACGAACAGCATTTAGAATAGTTACCGGAGAGTTATTTCCATTTCACAAACAAATTGTCTAAAAATCGCTGAAAAACGCAACAACAGTCTAAAAATCCCATAGAAAATTCTCAAAAAAGCAGAGAACAAAATTTGCTTTATTGGGCTAAAATATAGAAACATGATTCCTTTTACGAATGTATAAAAATCTCTGTGAAACACGAATAAAAGGTAAGAAATTAAAAAAATCACTAAGGACAAAACTCACTGAGTTAAAAAAAGGAAACCGGATTCCTTTAACGAGCGTCAACAAGCTGCCACGGAATGTGAAAAAAAAGCTACAATTCGCACCAAAAATCGCTAAAAATTAAAAAAAAATTGCGGAGGACAAAATTGAGTCTATAAGGCTAAAAAACTGGAACCAGATTTTCAGACAATGAAAATTTTTAGCAAAATGCGAAAAAAACAACAACAACAACAACAAAAAAAACAGCACAGATTTTACTATATTGTGCTAAAGGGTTCAAACAGGATTCCTTTAAAGACTGACAAAAAATCGACGCAAAACTCAAAAAAAAAAAAAAAAAAAAAAAAAAAAAAAAAACCCGCTAAAAATCTCAGAAAAAAATTAATTAAAAAATTCGATACTATTTTAAACTATGGAAAAAATAATTCTAAACAATGATTGTTGTCGATTTTTTTCCTTAATTAATTCAAAATAAACTTGTGTGCTCTTTGAAAATCAAGGATGGCGGAAGGAGGAGGTGCTACACATTTTTAACTGGCTACGAGATTTTATGAAAATTGTAAAGCCCTGTTAGGCGGTATTACTAATCGATTGGTACCAGTTATCGTTTAGGATGGTTTGCGGCAGAGCTAGTAGAAGGAAATCACGTTTTCTTTTCTTGCACTATATCTTTAAAGACTACAATTTGTTTTTACTTACAAATTTAGCTTCTAAATATCGATATTGGTGATATTCTTCATTTTCAAATTAAAGAAAATTATATGCTTCTCGAAAGAAGAATGTGATTTCAATTTATCATATTGCCTGTCTGTTTGTTAAAGCCTTTTCCTGCCTGCCTGCACGCAATTTATTGAGTTATTTAAATCAAAATAAATAATACCAAATAAATAAAACATTAACACCAAATAAATAAATTTTTAGCAATATATCCATATATATATAGTGATGCTTTTGTTCTTTGATTCTTGCAGATTCTTTTGTTCAGACATTTCTTACAATATACTATATTTTAAATTGTGTCTTTTGTCTTGCATCATCAAAATCATCTTAGTCAACGTCATCCTCTTAATTTAAAGTAGAAAATGATGCATTGCTAAAACTATCATCAATCATCCAACAAATCTCAATAATCATTTTCGGTATAACGTCAAATGTCCGTTTGAATAGCCTTTACCGTTTGAAGACTCGAAACTGACACCATGTTATACTCTAAGGTATTTTCCAAAAAAATCACCTAAAAATTAAATTGTTATAGGGATAAATTACATTCAAATGCCGTTTAGTTCTGACATCTAACACATGGGCTGATAAGTTCTCGGTCTAATAAAGAAAACAAAATTGTTTAACATAATTTTATAACTTTATAACTTTAAAACTTTAATAAATAACATAACTTTAATAATAAATAATAATAATTTAAATAATAATAATAATTTAATAATAATAATTTAATAAATAATAGTAATAATTTTATAATAAATAACATAATTTCATAACGAAAAAGCTCCAAACAGTGCTCAGAATCATCGACTCTTTGCTGTTTTTAGTCAAATGTCAACACTAGTCAAACACTTTGACAACAGCTTTTTCATAGACAAATGTTCATTCAAAATAAAACCTACACATTCCTTGGATATCTTCAGAGTCTGAGCTATCTCCTGCAACTTCACTTTATGGTTCTCCAAAACGATTTTGTGGACTTTTTATATGTTTTCCGGAGTAACCACCTCTTTTGCGTGGTGCATCACTGGTGTCCATGCGACCACGTTTAAATTCACCAAACCAGTCAATAATGGTTGATTTACCTGGCGCAGTGTCCGGATAACGCTTATCAAGCCAACCTTTTGTTTGAACGGTGTTTTTTCCCTTCAAATAACAATTGTTGAAATTCTTGTTTATCCATTTTTTTGTTTATCAACAAAGTCGTTCAACTAAAACCACTCTAACGTTTCATCCACACGACGAATCGTCATAAAATTTTTCTGCTACCTTTTAAAGGTTAGTATTTACTAAAAAAAAGCATCGGTTCGGCGACTGAAACGCCATCTGTGTGCCAGACCGGGAACTTATCAGCCGATGTGTTACATACCTGCCAACACTTCACTAAACTTCCGTACAATGTAGGTTAATTTAACCGAGGTTAAACACGTTTCAAACCCCAATTTTCTTTTTTTAAGAAATGCAATCAAATTGGTTCCATGTAAGAACATGAAAATAAATATATATTATTTTTTATATATTGTTTCTGGTTGGAAACGTCTTTAACCCGGATCAAAATAACTCACATTGTACTGAAGTTTAGTTGAAAGTTGGCACGTATGCATCTATTGATGAATAAAACAATAACTTTAGCACGTGGTAAACATGTTCATAACATTCAAAACATTGAAAAATTTATATAGACTCGTACATCGTGTCCGTAATGTTGGTGGATAGACTCAGATGAACGTGCTGAGTGCTTTCGTAACAGCCTAAGGGTTAAGCTAAATAACAGTCAATTTCAGTTAAATTGTAAACTCAATATAATTCACAAACCAATACTAGAAATGGGTAAAAATTCTAAACCTGGTATATTATAAACGCTGTAAATGCTATTTTTTTAAAACTGGTAAAAAAAAATTTTTGAACTAATTGTAATTTTTTAAAGTTATTACCGTTTGTTCAATAGTTCAGAGTGTTTTTCATTTTAATAAAATAAAATAGATAATTACAGAAACAAAATTCAAACAAAATTTTACTTAGATGAACAGATTGTTTTATAAAAATACTTAATTGTTTGTAAAAGCAAATTTGCAACAATGGGGTAAATATTTTTTTTCCCTTATTTAATGGCAGAAATATTCTCCGATTAAATAGGACGAATATTACGATTTGAAAATAATTGTACTAAAATATAAGTACATAATGCAAAATGTTTCCTTAATTTATATGCATCTTTTTAATTATATCTGTAAGAAATATCTTAGGAAAAATAATACATAAATATTCACGTTATTGATTAAGTATATATTTAAATGAAAGAACAAAACCGAATATATCCTGTCGAATTTTAAACGTAGCAATAATTATTATAATACTTGATATGACAACAGACTATTGATCACACAACTGAGATTACAGTCTCCTCCTTTCAACAAGTTATTAAACTATAATATATTTATCATTGTGATATAATGAACGAATGCTAACCAAATCACCAAGAACAGTGAATAATAACATTATTTAACGTCAAAATAACTAAATTTAAGCCTCAAGAAAAGAAATTTTATGTGTCAATTTATTACTGTAAAACGTAAAATTAATTAATCATTTGTAAACTTTTTTTTATATAAAATAAATGAAACAGTGCATGTAAAAAATTTAAATTATTATTAATATCATTAATGAAAGCACTTCCCCTGGGAACATCAATCAAATTCTTTTTAGTATTGATAGCAAAATACATCAACAATTTTATAATTTTCAATTTTTCATGACCTGCATGGAAAATAATAATTATTATTCGGGGAGTTAAAAAAAATGAATGATGAGATTATATTTTGGAACTTTTTATTTCCAATTTTTTTTTTCTTTTTCTTTTACAATATAATTATTTTTACAATATATTTCTTTTACTTTTTCTTTTTTATACATTTTTTTAAAATTTTATTTCTTTTACAATAATTTTTTATATACATTTTATGATAAAATGTGTAATTTAATTGGTACAAGTATTATATTTTCTTAAATTTAAGGATTCCAATCATTTACTACCGCACTATGAAAAAGAGACAAATGTATTTTGATCTAGGAAAATAAAATATAAATACAAACGAAAATATGCAATAACCTATCTCGAGATACCCACGATTTTGAAAAGCGTTATTTATCTTTAGAAACCTCGGAAACCAATATATTTGTGGTATTGAAAGAATGATTTATAAAAACAAAGTTTAATTTGCTGTCAATAATTTTCGGAAACGTTTCCGAGGCGCTTATGTAGTGCATCTGTCAGTTTTCTCAACCTGGAATATATGTTTTTGGGATCCTATCAATTCTCAAGTAAAAAAATATATGTTTCACAAATATGTTTTACAGACAGACATAACTTATCAACATTAAGATTAACATTAGAATTAATATTATTTTGTTAATTTGCATGTATAAATTCAGTTACGCACCTGAAAATTTTCTGATTAATCTATAGGTATATAAACTAGTCGGATGTGCCTTTCTTCTATCTCTCACAGCATTTGCATACACTAAAAATAATCAGCACCAATCTATATCGAGGTCTAACTGATTCTAAAGTTTTATTAAATTCCGTGCATTAGTTCTTGAGATATGACTATTGCTAAAATCGTGTAAATCCTGCAAAATGTAGCATAGCAGCGCCACCTATTGGGAGATTTAGACCAAAACCTAATCAACAACAACTTATGTCAATGTCTAACTCAATCTGAAGTTTGATTAAAAATATGTGCATTAGTTCTTGGGGTATAGTTATCGTGATAATAATGAAAAAAGTAGCATAGAAGCGCCACCTATTGGACTATTTATACCAAAACGTAAGCAGCATCTATTTATGTCAAGGTCTAACGAAATCTAAAGTTTCATGAAATTCCGTGCATTATTTCTTGAAATATAGCTAGCGTAAAAATCATGAAAAAAGTGGTATAGCAGCGCCAAGGAAATCAGCGTCTATTTCTGTCAAGGTCTAAATGAATCTCAAATTTGATGAACATAAGTGCATTAGTTCTTGAGATAGAGATATTGCGGAAATCGCGGTTGGGCGATTTTCACCACAACCCAATCAGCACCAATTTATATCAGGGACTAACTGAATATAAAGTTTTATGAAATTTTGTGCATTAGTTTTTGAGATAGAGCGCCCACAATTTTTTTGTCACATACAGACCGACAGATAGAGTCACAGAGTCACAGACAGACATTTTCTAAAAACAGTTAAATCGTGTTCAGAAGCTTCTGAAACGTATAAATCCGTCAAAAACCGGAAGTTGAAAATTTTCATGAATCCAATACTTTCTTCTTGTAAAGATCGAAGAAAGTAAAAATGGACATATTGCAATTATTGGTCATAGGTGACACATGACCGATATATGTTATTCAGATTTACCAGGTTATGCTTCACATTGATCATGTAGTTTGTAGCATTTATAGCTTTTTTACAGGGATTCTCAAAAAAATTCTGATGCGTTAGGATCAATGGTTGTAAAAGTTTCGAAGTGGATTTTAATACAGCTATACTTTTTCAAACATTACAAAATTTATATAAAATGTAAGATATACACTAAATTATGTTTCCTGTGGAATATGGTGTGCGTAACATTTATTGTGAGTAATGTTTATATACATCAATTGCATCTATCTGACTTTTTTAGTGTGTCTCCATAAAAAAGCATCAAATGTTCCATGCCCTATTTTATGTGTGGAAGATGTCATAGCGCACCTTAATAACGTATATTAATTTCACAAAGCGCACTTCAAACCATTAATGTCAACTTAAAGTATGCAATGAAAATTTTTGTGTCCCTGTAAATGAACAATAAATGTTACTAACACCATATTGTAGAGGAAACATATATGAGTCGAACAAATGTAAGTGGCACAACAGTTGGTTTGAGAAATGGTTTAATGGTATTGATATAAATTAGTATAAAAAAGGAAGAAGTAATATAGACGTAACAGATAGGCTTGACAAAGTCACCTTGTAGGTTGGAACATGTGTCCCAGCTGTCAACGAGACGATGGATACCCTGGGTGAAGAAGCTCCAGGGATGGTTGTGGAACCAATTTTCAACGGCAGCTTGGACCTCATTATCGTCGGCAAATTTCCCTCCCTTCAGAGCTCTCTTGAGTGGGTTGAAGATCTGGTAGTCACTCGGCGAGAGGTCTAGGTTGTTCGAGAACCTCACAGAGTAATTGCCGTAACAATGTTTGACACGTCACAGTCACATGAGGACGAGCATTATCATGCAAGAAAGTAACCCTGCGTGACGATAGATTTCACTAGCACTCACATTTTCCGTTGTTAGAAATTGCACGACCGCGCGTTGACATCGTTTGGATGCATCCATGATGCGAACGATGCCTTTTAACGTGCTCTCACGCTATCACATCACGCTCATACGCCCATCTGTAGGAATATAGCGATATCGCATGCATTCCCAGCACTCTGTATCCTCTACAGAAGCATGCGCAGTCATCTTTCTCTTCAAATATCGGAGTTATTACAGCAATACCACTTTCATTTGGGCGACTCTTATAATTTAGAGTGTAATATAAGTGGTAAATATGTAGGGAGTAATTTAGAGTGTGTTATTTAAATGTATATCTACATTTAAATAAATTTTGCAATGTTTGAAAAAGTATAGTAATATTAAAATCTACATCAAATCTTTTTCACCCAGGGATCCAAACGCATCAGAATAATTTTGAAAGCCCCTGTAAAAAGTTATAAAATGCTACAAACTACATCTTCATACATGAAGCATAACCTGGTAGACCTGAATAACATATATCGGTCGCGTGAAACTCGAAGCATGTTTACAAGAATTATAGTGAACACAGACCGACAGATAGTTAAACGGAAGTCAAAAGCACTTAAAAATTATTTTCTAAAATATTAAATAAAGCTATCCTTTATTTTGCCTTATAACATTCTTTTAAATACCGAGACCAATCTATTAATTTAATTTTTCTTTCCAACAGAGCAACTGAAACTTTTTAAAATACTAAATCTAGTGATGTATACAAAAAAATATATATAAGAACACCTTTTCTAGAAATATTAATGTGTAAACTAGCTTTTATTGCAAAGCATCGCTTTTAGTACAGAAAATGCTCACGTTAAAATGTCATTAGTCGTACTCTTAACATTTAGATCACGTAAAGACTGTAAAAAGAGTTAAGGAAATGTAAGACAGTTTTTATTCAAGAAGAATGAAAAGTTAATTTATACCATTTTTCACTAAAGTAAATGGCATGTTGGCAGTAGTCATTTTTTGAACGATAAATTACTGTGTTTCAGAACGGAATTTTAAGGAATAATTCAAAAAAAGATTTCATGAAGAGGAGTTAGACGATAAGTCAATTTTTCAATAGAAAAATTACAATAGATAATAATTTGTTTTGTATGAATAACACTTATATATAATTCAGAACATTTTATATCATTGAAATTGTGACTTATTTTAATGTCTGGTTTACATTATTATTTGAATTTGAATTGTAAAAATAACAAAAAACAACATAATATGTGGAGAGATGTTTTTTCTAGAAATATTAATTCATAAACTAATTTTTTATTGCAATGTATTTTAGTACAGAACACGCTTACGTTAAAATGTCATTAGTCATCCTCTTAGCATTTAGATCACGTAAAACTGTAAAAAGAATTAAGGAAATGCAAGACAATTTTTATTCAGGAAGAATAAAAAGTTAATTTATACTATTTTTCGCCAAAATAAATGTTCAGGTCGGCAGTATTCAATTTTTGAACGAGAAATTACTTTTTTCAGAATGGATTTTTAAGGGATAATTCAGAAAATTCTTTCATGAAAATAAATTAGATGAGAGAGAAGTGACTTTTTCCCAGAAAAATTAAAACTGATAATGAAAGCTGGTTTTGTATGAATGACAGTTATTACATGACATTCAAATATTTTGTTAGATAGGAAATATTTTTTTATTTTAATGTCTAGTTTACATTATTACATGAATTTTATATGGAAAAATAATAAAAGACAGCATATTGAATGACATTTTGTCCTGAAGTATTAGTTCATAAACTAATTTTTATTGCAACGCATTGCTTTCATTACATAAAATACTCACGTCAAAATGTCAGTAGCCATTTTCTCAACATTTAGATCACGTAAAGGTAAAACAGCTAATTTAATGCAAAGCAACTAAGAATGAAAGGTTATAATTTATACCATTTTCCGCAAAAGCAAAAGGCATATCAACAGTACTCAATTTCTGAACGAGAAATTATATCTTTCGGAATGGATTTTTAATGTATAATTCAGAAAATTCTCGCTTGAAATTCAGTTATATGAGAACTGATCTTTTTTCATAGAAAAATTAAAATAGATAATAAAAGCTGTTTTTTTTACGATTAAAAATTACTGCATGTAATTCAAATTTTTTGTTACATTAAAAATGTGTTTTATTTTAATGTTTGATTTAAAACTTACTTGAATTGATATGGAAAAATAATAAAACATAAAATATTGAATGAATATATATTTTGTATTGAAATATTAGTTCATAAACTAATTTTTTATTGTAAAGCATTTATTTTATTACATAAAATACTCACGTCAAAATGTCATTAGTCAAACTCTTAATATTTAGATCACGTAAATACTCTATAAATAGAAGGAAATGTAAGACAACTTTTATTCAGGAAGAATGATATGTTAATTTATTCCATTTTTCGCTAAAGTAATTGGCAGTATTCAATTTCTGAACGTGAAATTACTGTAATTCAGAATGAATGTTTAAGGTATAAATCAGAAAATTCTTGCATGAAAATCAGTTATATCAGAAGTGACTTTTTTCACAGACAAATTAAAATAGATAATAAAAGCTAAATTTTTACGAATAACAATTATTACATGTAATTCAAATATTTTGTTACATTAAAAGTAAGTTTTATTTTAATGTTTGGTTTACATTATTACATAAATTCTATATGGGAAAAAATAATAAGAGAATATATTGAATTGAGAGATATTTTGTCCTGAAGCTTTAGTTCTTAAACACATTTTTTATTGCATCGCATCCCCTTTCATTACATAAATTACTCACGTCAAAATGTCGTTAGCCGTCTTCTTAATATTTAAATCACGTAAATACTGTAAAAAAAGTTAAGGAAATGTAAGGCAAGTGTTATACAGGAAGAATGAAAAGTTTATTTGTAACAGTTTTCGCCAAAGTAAATAGCATGTCGGCAGTATTAAATTTTTGAACGATAAAATACTGTATTTCGGACTGGATTTTTAAGGGATAATTCAGAAAATTCTTGCATGAAAATTGGTTAGATAAGATCTGACTTTTTTCACAGAAAAATTATAATACATAATTAACGCTTTTTTTACGAATAACACTTATTGCATGTAATTCAAATTGTTTGTTACATTAAAAGTGTTTTTTTATTTTAATGTCTGGTTTACAACTTTCTTGAATTTCATATGTAGATATAATAAAACATAAAATTGTGAATGAAGATATAATTTTCTTGAAATATTAGTTCATAAACTAATTTTTTATTGTTACGCATCCCATATATTACATAAAATACTCACGTCAAAATGTCATTAGCCAAACTCTTAATATTTAGATCACGTAAAGACACTGTAAATAGTTAAGAAAATGTAAGACAACTTTTATTCAGGAAGAATGAAATGTTAATTTATATAATTTTTCGATAAAGTAATTGGCATGTCAGTAGCACTCAATTTTTAAACGATAAATTCCTGCGTTTTACAATATAATTTTAATGGAGAATTCAGAAAACGTTTTGAGAAAGATGAGTTAGATCAGAATTGACTTTTTCACAAAAAAATTAAAAGAGTTAATAAAAGAATGTTTTGTATGAATAACAATTATTAGATGCAATTCAAACACACTGCTGTCCAAAAATTAAGAAGCAGTGACTGGACGCTTTCACCTTTTACACGTTTTGTCGAATATTTGCTGAAATTCTTGACGAATTTTTCTTCCACTTTCAGAATGTAAAGCTAATATGTTTGACTTAAAAAACAGTAGAAACATTTTACTCCAATTAAAAATTTAATATATTGAATATTTGATGAGATATGGGTATTGGTATGAAATATTTTTTAATTGCGCATGCGCGACCTATACAAAAGATTTTTTTCATGATTTGGTAGTCAATTCTATAGAGTAGCTCATAAAAAGTCCCGCAATGGTGCAGATATTAAGCTCGGTGCCCGTCAAGATCACCGAAAGTGAAGCAGCATCGACTATGGTCCATTCTTGGGAAGGTGACAACCTCTTTCGACTGCGGCTGCTGTGGTACCGTGTACGTTAATGGGATCTGGTGCACGTAAAATCTGTTCATGGATCCAATGTTTAACATTGGAGCCAATGAAACCTAACAATGGAACCATTCTAACAATGGAAATAAAGTTTCAAAAAGATACCTCTGGGGGTGCCAATCCAGGTGCAGGTCTCTCATCTGAAATTGGTTCAAAAATTAGGAGACCAGCTCTATAAGTCCAACCTCTCTTGAGGCTCTGGCACTCCTCCTCTCAGTGAAGTGCCAAGGCACTTTCTCTGACACGAAAACAATAACTCATAAAAAGACCAGTCAAATACTGTGAAAACTGAGAAATATACCGGCAATAGAGTGAGCTACTTGACATATTGGTGGGAAATCCCATATCATCCAATTGTATCCCCCCCAATTTGTCAATTAGCTGACTCTTTTGCCGGTATCGTTCTGAGATTTCACGAAATTTGACTGCTCTTTTTATATGCGTTACTCTATACAATTGACTACCAAATCATGAAAAAAGTATCCATTGTATAATTCGCGCATGCACAGTTAAAAATTATTTCATACAAATGCCCATACGTCATCACATATTCAATATAAAAACCTTTTAATCGCAGTATACTGTTTCTACCATTCTTGAAGTCAAACACGCGCTTTACATCCTCGACGTTTAAGGACAATTTGTCAAGACTTTCAGTAAATGTTCGACAGACCGTGTAAAAAGCGAAAGCTTCCGGTCACTGCCCCTTAATTATTCGGCAGCAGCGTAGTTATAATTTTTTTTCTTAAATGTCTAGTTTTCATTTGTACTTGAATGTGATATAGTCAAATAATAAAAAAGAACATAATTGATATGGTAAATTGGGATTTCCTATCAAAGTACTCTTTAAAATTTAAATCGCGAATTTTCACTTTCATGCTTCAACAAACAGAAATGTTATCTATTTTAAAATGCAAGCGTAATAGAAAATTTGAAATAAAATTAAGGAAATTTTACTTGTGGAAACGTGGAATCGAATGTTCTGAACAAAGAAAATTAATTTCAATAATCTCTCTTTATTGGAAATTTGAAAAATCATTATCTGTGAAATATTATAGGATTTATAATCTCATCGAATTTTCAAAGAATTAAAAAAATATATATATGGATACCATTTCACCCTTTTTAATTCCTTTATTTAAGAGAAAAAAAAATACGCATTTGAAGAGTTTTCACTGATATTGTATTTTAAAAATTACATACTTTAAAATGTCAAAAATTGCAAAAAGAATTAACATTTTTGTCATTTTATATTGTAAAAGTATACATTATAAAAACAGAAATTTTAAAGGTGGTAACAGATGCATGTTTCTCTTTTTATTTCATATTTTTTTCAGATCATAATGGAGAAAATTAGTTGCTTAAACTTATTTTCAAACTTATCAAGAAAAAAATAGGAAACTCAATTGCGCGCTTTTTGCATGTAAAATGAAATTTTTAGTATATAATTATACGTCACAGTCTGTAGCATGTAGGTTCAGGCCGTAACGGTCTAGCTCAGTCAATACACAGATACAAGGTTTAAACAATGTTTATTTAAAATAAACGGACTGAGTAGTGGCAGAGTCTCTATCGATTTGGCAGGAACTGAACAGTCTCTCCCAAAAAAATCAACTATAAAAAATGCACTTCACTTTGAATAACTATCAAAATTATTTGAGAAGAGTTAAATTAATTAAAGATTAACTTACGCAGATACTAATGACGAGATACTCCAATATTAAATACAATACACACTGAATGCCCTTCGCTGAAATATAGAATATGTAGCAAACTCGGTTAAATACAAGTCAAACTTCCAAAAAATGATAACAACCCTTGAATGCTAAACAACTTTATTGAAACTAATATATTTAAAATATCTTACTTACGATGAGGCGAGAGCTATCTTTACTCAATTTCCACTTCTGAATATTAGCAATGGTTTTGTGGCTAAAGCAGGTCTAAACTTTGGATGAGGCGAGATCCGATCAAATCCGAAGAAACAAACTTTTATTTCTGCTTATATACGACTGCTGACTGGCCAGAGAAGCCAAAATTTGCATAAAAACACTGCGAAGTGCAGAAAACCAACAAATTCCTAAGGCTACATGCATTCATCGAAAATTAGAGTAAAATAAAGTATAGATGTCTCTGGTGTGCACACAAATGTCCGGTTGTGACATCACATCCACAATCAACAATAGAATGCCTGTATGAGGCAGTTGCTAGTCCACCACAAGTCTTGTGCTTACACTTTACAACCTACAAAAGTATTTATTTATAACATTTTTATGTTTTGAAAACAAAACTGGAGCTGGATTATACAGGGTCTAAATGAAATGATGGTCAGAAATGTAAGGGGTGATAATACACTTCAAGATAAGCAAATTTTGTATAGACAATTAGGGTCGCAATCCACTTATTAAATCAATAATACAGGATGTTTCACACCAATCCCACATTTTCGTTCATAAATAAAAATAATGAAAATGATTTAGCAAAATCTTCAACACAATAAGTTTGTATTCTGTGAAATGACATGGCATCAAGGGAATTGTTAGAATTTCACTATAATTCGATCAGATACATCATATGCATTGTTAGTTACATTCCGAGTTTTGAAACGTCTATCCTAGTGTCACTTGGACATGGAGGATTGCCGTTTATATTATTTTATGTGTTTTTATTATGTTTCATAGCAAACACAGTAACTATGTTGCAGATATCGCTAAAATATTTTCATTATAGCTACAGTTAAGAACGAAAATGTGGATTGGGCTTGGTGTGAGACAACCTGTATTACTGAATTACAGGGTGAGGAAAAAGTTATTTATGTTTGATTTGATTTGCTCGAAGCCAATTTGATTGGTTGCCTACTTTCTTCTGATTGACTGAAGAAGTTATCAGTCCAATCCTTTAGTGTAAAGTTTGATTAATAGCTTTTCTCTAATTCTTTTTAATACATTTTCGAAATAAATTGTTATTATTCTTGTAAAAACCCACTTTCTTGAATTTCCTCAAAATTTATGCTTTTTCTCATTTTTTGTTTATGTCGTTTGAATTTGATTAGCTGTCATCTCTCTTCTGATTGGCTAATGAAGTTATCAGTCCAATCCTTTAGTGATGGACATAATATCCATTATTTTCTATAAAACCATAAATGTGAACAATTTATTAACAAATATATTAAGTTTAACATTATATAAATGGAAAAGCAGATTAGATTTTCTTTGTATTTTCTTTGATGCAGGCCCTTAGCCGTTTTGGGACATCATTGACTGCGGCACGAAGTACCTCATCGGGAAGATCTATGGCAACTATGACAAACTATGGCAACTTACATTCCAGAAGTTAACGTTATTCCTCTATTTATCTTCACTTGTCTAATCGAACTCAGGAGGGTGAGTATTGTTAAGTTCTGAAATGTGGGTTGCCAGAGTTTGAACAAAAGTTGCGCATACGCAGTGTGCGTCTTTCGCCATTGTTATGTATAAAGGCATTCTACCTATTCGATAACTTTCCAGAAGCAGCGCCATCTATGAGAAATTTTTTGAACTATTTTTTTTATTTGCTTAAGCAAAATTTCATATCATAAGAAGCATTTTCATCTAAACCACACTATCTTACGCCAATTGCTTGATCTTTTATTGAATTCTAAAAATTTTCATGGACTTTTCTTTTGGGACACCCTGTATTTTAATCAAAGTTAATGTATGTCGACAATAGCCGAAATTTAAACGATAAATAACTTTGTTTGAACATTGCATTTAAAAGGATAATTCAGAAATTACTTTCATTACGATTATTTAGATTTCATAGATGTAAAAGTGTATTTTCTTAAAAAAATCATTATTATCTTTATTTTTATATTTATATTTTATTTACTATTTTTCAGTGTTTAAAGTATAAAATTGTTGTAGTTTCAGAGCCAGTTTTCCTATTTTAGTGGGGATGGTTTAGCATATAATTAACTCCACTGTTGTAACTCGCATACAGTTGAAATCATAAAAAGAGTATTTGGTGATTTATCACCAGCGTCTGGATAACAGGAAAATGTCTTAATTTCTATTTAATTTCTAAACATATTAAAATGCTCTATTGTCATCGGAAACACATATGTGTACATATTGTTTTACAAAATTCCATCTTTACATTCATGAACCAAGTTAAGTAAATATAAAACTGTAAAAAAGGCAGTAGTAATAAAATACCCTTTTCAATGACTAACAATTACTATGTGTCATTCAATATATATATTTATAAAATCATTTTTAATATTACTGCATAGAATGTATCTATCTCCCGGGAAATTCAATAGCAGTTTTATAAGAGTAAATCAAGACATCTAAAACTTACCAAAGGCGACACTCCACTCACAATGTGCTTTCAGTGTTGTTCCAAATCCTGCTACAATTTTTAATTCACACACCTTCCACGAATGCAGGAATTTGTATGAGAAATATTCGCAATGGCTGCAACCCGATTACCAGAAAACTTTTGTAATTTTGAGATTCTATTATTATACTTTAAGGACAATGCTAATTATATCCCATCAGCGTCGAAAACTTTATATTTTATAGCTAACAAGCACATGCAATAATAATTATCATAAATGGACTTTACCCATTTCACGTCAGTTACGGGTAATTCGAAATAAACACCAAAACGCATGAAGGATATTTCAATTCTACTTCCCTGATGTCCAATAAACAGGATTTTTCTGATACCCGCAGACGCGTGGCTGTAGTAACATTCGTAGGTAATGTCCATTAAACCACAAAGGAACACACCGAAGAGCCTACTCACACGAAAAAAAAAGTAAAAAGAGTCCAAAACAATATAGACCGGGAGGCGGCAGCACAGACAATCACCTCATCGAGTTCACGGCTGAAATTCCAGAATTAGTTAAAACTTGATTCGCATTTTAAAACGCAATCAGTCTGCCAAGTCATATCTTGGTGGAAAACACGTGAAAACCCGATTTTAGCGGTTGACTCGTAGGTTTACCATTGTGTTTTCCTGCACCCAGTTCTTCATGTTTTCATACTTTTGGGTGCAGGAAAACACAATGGTAAACCTACGAGTCAACCGCTAAAATCGGATTTTCACGTGTTTTCCACCAAGATATGACTTGGCAGACCGATTACGTTTTAATATGCGAATCGAGTTTTACCTAATTCTGGAATTTCAGCCGTGAACTCGATGAGGTGATTGTCTGTGCTGCCGCCTCCCAGTCTAATAGATTTGCCCAGACTACTGAGCTCCATTGTATAAGAGGCGATCTGTTTTCCTATTCTCCAACAAGATTTTCAGCGGTCAGTGCGGAAGGATACAGTGACGATAATTTTAGTTTGCATTCGTGGCAAAAAATACTACTTATCATATTCACTTACATGACTAGAGAATCGTTTATTAATTAGATAAGCATTGCTTAATTAGAGAAGCATAAATTAGGATAATAGAATGAGAGCACTAATACATGACATTTTTTTTTAATATATGGATTTTTTTTAGGTAGCTTTCAATAAAAAAGTATAAAGCAACCTATTGTAGCCGTTCGGAGGAAAGCAATTCCGGAACATTTTATATTTTCACCGATAATGACCCCAGACCCCGAAAACCACCCTCCGTTCAAATGTTGATTCATATATATATATATATATATATATATATCTGTTATCTATGTCATACGATAGCACTTCGTATTTAGAAACCAAATTGGATGAAACTAATTGTGTGCATTAAGCTCACCAATGTCTCGACCGAGTTTGTTGGCCAGCTTGGACCGCCACTTGTTTAAAAATGGCGGCAACTAAAAGATTTAAAATTAAAATTAAAATACAAAAATATAAAATTTCTAATTTATTTTTTGGTTAAGTGTTAGGCCTTGATACAAGGATTAAGGAGCATTTTTGTCTTGCCTCTATCTTAAAAAATGGCTGAGATATAGCAGTTTAATATTCAAGTGGGGCTGACATTTTGGGACAATACAGCACATTACAAAAAACCAACGATTAATTTATGAGTTTTAGAGAGCGATTTAAATTAAATTATTATCTTTCAGTGTTCTAATTTCATTGTTGCAAAAAATAAAGTTGAATTTTTAATTTTTCCCAATCATACGCATAAAACTATATATTCATAACCGTTAGCTTCATATTATAGCCAAAACTGGCGACACGTGGTAAAATATCGCCAAATTTGGCGAATTTCTTATTCAAATTCAGTATTAACGAATCTTTTGTAAACGGTTTGTTTGCATTTTAGCTTGCTGTTTTCGTGTAACATTAGCTAAAATTTTAAAACGAAGATATAGGAAAGCTAACTTTTCCTCCCGGTACAGGTCGGAAGGACTTTTTTACCTTTGCCCTGCATGCTTCATTTGCCTTGAAAGCTTTTGACCGCTGACTCAGAACTCCTGTTATATATACAGCTGAGTGGTTCAGCCATGTATATTGTGTTAAGTTACAAAAACTAGAGGTCCATACATAGTAGAACCATTCGCAGGTGAGTACTTTTAATCTCAGAGTAGCGAATGCCGCCGTTACATTTTATCTATGTATTCTAATATCATATATGTATCACAAATTATAGAAAAGTCTGACTCTTTAACAATGTTTTCATTTAACCGAAAAAAATAATGCATTAAACCAAAAAGCATTATCCCGTACAATGTACTTAGCATTGTTAAACATCTTGAAGAGTTCTGGTATATTGTATAATTTATACCAAAATGCCACAATGGCTCAAGAATTTTATAATAAAATTTTGCTTTTATAATGTAAGAAAATAAAATGAATTTGCTAAGTCGAAACAAACTTATTAGTAAATCCTGGAGTATTACAATTATCGAAACATTTTAGAAACAGAAATATTTTGCTCCTAAATGTGTTTAAAAACAAAAATAGTTTATTCCTTCAAGAACAACATATATTCCATATACCAATTTAACTTTTTAAAAATATTGGATCTATTGAGGTGGAAGACAAGAATTTAAAGAAATACATGAATGGATATTTTTGTAGAAATATCAACAAATAAACTAAACACATCTCTTTTAATCAGCATCACACTCACGCAAAAATGTCATTAGTCATTTCTCTTAATATTCGGATGGCATAGAGCTAGTAAAATACTTAAGAAAAAGTTGCAAAAACTTTCATACAGAAAACTTAAAAGTTAATTTTTATCACTTTCTTCGAAAGTGAATTTCAAGTCGACAGTAGTCAATTTTTGAATGTTATATTACTGTGTTTCAGGATGATATTTTAAACGATAATTCATAAACTAATTTAATGAAGATGAGTTACGTCTTTTAAAATATAATCGGTCAAGTGTACGTTGTACTCGCATACAAAGGGTTCCGTACAATAAATTTATTAATTACTAATTGAAATATTACAAATAATCGTTGCCAAAAGAATAATAAGACTTTGAAATAAACTTGGAATTATTCCAGCATTAAAGACGTGAGTATAGAACATCACATCATCTTTAATGTTGTAATGTTTCATTGTGTAATCGTCCAGCATTTATATTAAATATTGGAATTATTCTATGAATTATTTTTTCAAAATTGCCTTCAATAACTGGATTTATTTGGAAGGAAACACATTCACTTTTTATCACTATGATTCGCTTTACCTAAAACGCCTTGTACAAAGTTTAAACTTGGCATTGTGCCAAGCTCTCTTCCAAAGGATGTCGCAAAGTTGCAATTGCGCAAAGTTGGTCCATTTCGTGTTTTACCAAATAGGTTTTTAATGAATATCTCGGCTAATGACAAATGTTTTTGAAAGTACTTATCAGTAATCCTTGAATGATTCCACGTCGATAGGTACCTCGTGCGCATCTCAATTCTCCCGTTGAGCACACGCAAAGTAAAGTTAGAGTGCAACGTAAAAATGCAATTTTCTTAAAATCTATATGACTTAGGAGAGGCGATATAGTTTTTTTTTGCAGGATTTAAATAAACTCCCACTACCTTTATTTTTTCATGAATTAAGTTTCAATGATTCGGAAGCAACGGGGGTGGAAATAATTGTTGCAGTGCATTTTTGACGATATATCTGGAAATTAAATACCTGAAATTAAAACAAATCTATTTTTGAGTTCGGTGTTACGAAAACTTTCGAAAGACACACCACATGATATACACACAATTTTTTTAAGTAACTTAGTAACCCCTCTCATTTTTCCTAAAAATATTTTGTGAATGGCTAATAATCTATAAATATGTCTTTAAGCTCTGCTAAATTTGTAATTTTCACGGACCATAGTTCTCGAGACAAATGGCTGTGACACACGGAGAGACACACACGCGAGTGACCTTATAAACATACAATATATACACACAATTATAAACACGATATATACACACAATTATATACACGATATATACACACATTTTTTTTTCAAGTAACTGAGTAACCCCCCCCCCCCCCCTCCCTTCATTTTTTCCTAAAAATATTTTGTGAATGGTTAATAATCTATAAATATGTTTAAGCTCTGCTAAATTTGAAATTTTCACGGACCATAGTTCTCGAGACAAATGGCTGTGACACACGGAGAGACAGACACGCGAGTGACCTTATAAACATACAATATATACACACAATTATATACACGATATATACACACATTTTTTTTTCAAGTAACTGAGTAACCCCCCCCCCCCCTCCCTTCATTTTTTCCTAAAAATATTTTGTGAATGGTTAATAATCTATAAATATGTCTTTAAGCTCTGCTAAATTTGTAATTTTCACGGACCATAGTTCTCGAGACAAATGGCTGTGACACACGGAGAGACAGACACGCGAGTGACCTTATAAACATACAATATATACACACAATTATATACACGATATATACACACATTTTTTTTTCAAGTAACTGAGTAACCCCCCCCCCCCCTCCCTTCATTTTTTCCTAAAAATATTTTGTGAATGGCTAATAATCTATAAATATGTCTTTAAGCTCTGCTAAATTTGAAATTTTCACGGACCATAGTTCTTGAGGCAAATGGCTGTGACACACGGAGAGACAGACACGCGAGTGACCTTATAAACATACAATATATACACACAATTATATACACGATATATACACACATTTTTTTCAAGTAACTGAGTAACCCACCCCCCCTTCATTTTTTCCTAAAAATATTTTGTGAATGGCTAATAATCTATAAATGTCATTAAGCTCTGCTAAATTTGAAATTTTCACGGACCATAGTTCTCGAAACAAATGGCTGTGACACACGGAGAGACAGACACGCGAGTGACCTTATAAACATACAATATATACACGCAATTATATACACGATATATACACACATTTTTTTCAAGTAACTGAGTAACCCCCCCCCCTCCCTTCATTTTTTCCTAAAAATATTTTGTGAATGGCTAATAATCTATAAATATGTCTTTAAGCTCTGCTAAATTTGAAATTTTCACGGACCATAGTTCTCGAGACAAATGGCTGTGACACACGGAGAGAGAGACACGCGAGTGACTTTATAAACATACAATATATACACACAATTATATACACGATATATACACACATTTTTTTTCAAGTAACTGAGTAACCCCACCCCCCTCCCCTCATTTTTTCCTAAAAATATTTTGTGAATGGGTAATAATCTATAAATATGCCTTTAAACTCTACCAAGTTTGAATTTTTCACGTCCATAGTTCTCGAGACAAACTGCTGTGACATACGGACAGACAGACACACTGGTGAACTTATATACACACAATATATACACACAATTATACACACGATATATACAAACAATTTTTTTTTCAAGTAACTTAGTAACCCTCTCTCCCCTCATTTTTTTCATAAAAATATTTTTTGAAGGGATAATAATCTATAAATATGCCTTTAAACTCTGTCAAGTTTGAACTTTTCACGGTCCATAGTTCTCGAGACAAACGGCTGTGACATACGGACAGACAGACAAACGAGTGATCTTATTAAAGTTCCGTTTTGAAGTTTTAACCCATTTATGCCTAGCGTCCCAATTTTGCGACGCTTTAGTAAAATGGGAAAAAGTGCATTTCACACCACTTTTATTTTTATAGAAATTCGGTGTCTTACTTTATCGAGGAGTCCTCCATAAAATAAGACACCAAATTTTTATTTTAAAAAATGTGGTGTGAAATGCACTTTTTCCCATTTTACTAAAGCATTGACGCTAGGCATAAATGGATTAAGTACGGAATCCTGAAGAAGGATAAAATATTAAACAAGTTGGAAATTGTACGTCAAACGTGACAAATGAGGTGCGTTCGTACTATAGCTAGTTACATAAATATTCAGATATTTTCTGATTTTTAATTCTGTGAAATGAATTGTATCATCTGCAGATTATTTTCTGTCATAAAATGAGTATCTCGGTAGCTTGATCATTAAACTTCGGAAGCTCCTATAACAAAAAAGCACCGAATTAAAAAAAAAAATTCAAATTTCTTAATAAATATTTTTATTAATATCTCCTGAAGTTTTGATTCGATTTTAATAAAATTTGAAATGTCTCCACAAAATTCTGCAAAGATAATATATTTTAAATTGCAAACCATTCGGTTGGGTAGTTTTTGCGTTGTTATATGCGGACGGACGGACAGACAGACGGACAGACAGACAGACGGACGGACAGATGGACGGACCAAGCGACGACAAAAGGTGTTAATTATTAATATAATTACGAACGCGCCTAAAAAGAATGTTTCATGATTACATATTACTGAGTGGAAATGAAACTACACATTTAGAAAAATATTGTTTTATTATTTTGAAAGTATGGTTTAATTTAACTTCTATTATACATTATTACTTCAAATTGATATACAAAAAAAAAATTTAAAACAAAAAAGAAAATTTATATAGAAATATATGGTTTTCCTTTAAATATAGCTTTTAAACTTGTAATGCAATTACAATAATTTCATTTTAAAATCACCAAAATTGCACATTTTAATAAGTAGCTTATCACTGAATTTGCGCTTTTTCATTATCTTGTTTTAACGAAGTCAGATTGTGGCAATCTTAAAATTCAAAATAAAATGATGAAAATTATGGCTGCGGAAGCGTGGAACCACATATTGGAAACAAAAATTATCTCGAAAATTCTGGTTGTTTAAAATTTGATAAATATTCATTTGAAAATCATTAAATTTAAAAATTGCCGTGGTACCTATATATGTTCTATTTCATGAATGAAATCTCGGGTTTATAACAGTTAACAAAACAACAGTTTATTCAAACACGAACAAGAAATCTGCAGTATGTGACTTCAAAAAATAGTAATAAAATTTATTCTCAATCCACTAAATTGACATTAACTTGAGGTGGGATGATAAACTAATTTCAAACCAATCTAGTTGTCTGAGTGCAACAAAGACTCATACACAGCGTAGTATTACTTTGCCCCATATATAGCTACGATGGATATTAAAACCTTTCATCAAGCATAACTCAAAAAATATTTAACGGACTTCGTTCAAATTTTTACAGCAGGTACCTATAAAGGTGACAACGACGTCTATTTATTACCAAGAATAAATGTCAAACCGTTTGGAAATTATATTAAAAAAAATAGATAAAAAAGCACTATTAAAGTACATACGTCACGAAAATTTTGTGCGTACGTAATTTTCACTGGCGGGGGATTTCCGTAGACAATCGGAATTGAAAAGTTCATGGAGTACATGGAGCAAAAAAATATGCACGCACTAATATTCAGCACAATAAAATATATTTCAATTTAGTAGAAATCGAAAATTAATCTGGATTTTTTTCTGTTTGAAAGAAAAAAACTTTCTGCAATAACTTGGTAGACTTGGTATTAGAGATTTGGCGCAAATCTCAGCAATAGCAGCGTTTTTTTATTTCGCGTGTGTAAATTGAAAAAAAAAAAATTATTTGGTGTTTAAATAAAAGGTTTCGATTTATGGCATTATTTCTTTTTTTTTTTTTTTTTTCTCTTTTTAGCATTTTAAATGGGATTAATGAAAGGCATGTATTTTTAATTAAATGAGTGAAAGGTTTATATTTAAATTGAAGTGAATTCAATATGAAAATGTTATAGGAACAATATTTGGCGATTTATCAACTGCGCCAGGATAACATAAAAGTACCAATATATCAAACGGTATGTAGTATGTGAAATGAAACAATTATATTATAATCACCCATCGTACAAGAAAAAAAATAATATTCTGCATTCAGAGGGAAAAATCCATCTCCTGTGCCGTAAGATTTGGCGAGTTCTTTTTTGGTGATCAGTTTTTCGATGTGATTGTTGGGATCTGCAGGATTTGGCTTACTTTTTCTAAATCTTATTTTTTTTTTGCAAATGTAGTATTATGTAAATATATTTTTTTGCAGATATTTTTCTATTTTGTATATTTGGCATTCTATTTTGTATATTTTCTATTTGGCATTTGGAAAATAGATTTTTACCTTTCTATCTGTGCCTTCAGAAATATTAAAAGATAAAAAAAGATTTACATATATCAAGCGTATAATGTTATGTTTTGCATTTTTATACGAACCACTTCTCCATTTTTAGATTTTAAATGCTATTTATTATTTACTAGCCGTTTATTAATTGTTTACAATTTACCCGCCTGACAATAACAATTATTTATCAGAAAAATGCCTCTTAGGTTTGTTAAATAAGTTTGTTTATGTATTTTCATTACTTATTAAAATATCAAATATGGCGATAAAATTTTATTTTAGCATCGTGCTTAAATTTTTAAGATGGTTCAAAAACATATTTTAATAAACGTATGTTTGTAAATATTTGAAAAACATGTTTTACCGCTCTCTTGAAAAAATTTGTAAGATGCTAAAACTAACTTTTGGCACCATTTTAAATTATTTTCGTCAAACGACATAGGATACGAAACTTTTCCCCATTCAGATACACAGGCAAGGCTGGTCTCAAACGAGAGTAAAGCTAGCAACAATATTGTTTTAATTCTATAAGAGTTACAATAATGATATTAAATGCTCCTATTGGATTTGGGCTCAATTACGAAAGTTTCTCCTAAAAAAACTGTAGAAGAAGTCTTTTACGTTTGTTTCAAATGAAGCTCGGTCTAAAAGGTATTAGTTAATAATACAAACAACACTAATGGCATGGAGGCAAAAGTTTTAATTTAAATGTATACATTTGAAACCCTTCCCCCCAACCCCCCCCCAAAAAAAAATGAAAAGAAAAGAAAGTTACAGTAATGAATTTAAAATGGCGTTAAGCCACGCTTTCTGCATAAGCAATTGGCAGCAAACGCGAGAACGAAACTTTCACTTAACTTAATATCATGTAGCTAATATAGCCCTCAGGGTACTTTGCAGTTATACAGACCTTGTGGTTTTTTTTAAAAAGCTTGAGACAATTCAGGTTTAAGAAGTTGAGATTTACTGTCAAATGATATAAACAACTATGAACACAAAACTGATGAATTATTATTCAGGTTTATGTAAGTATTTAAAAAAAATTTGCATCTGATTACACTTATTAGATAAATTACTTCTGTTTGCATTTAATAACTGATAAACGGCTTCTGTATATTAAATGAATTGTTTAAATATTGGGAAGAGGTGGCGAGAGGCAGAAAGACGCGTAAACAAACGGGTAGACAGACGGTTAGAGAGACGAGTAGCGACATAGGTAGGCTGACGGGTAGCGAAACGAATAGACAGACGGCTAGAGAGAAAGGTAAAAAGAGGGTTGACAGAGGGGAATAGAGATGGATCACGGGACGGGTAACGACACCGGTAGACAGGAATGTAGCGAGAAAGGTTGCGAGACGCGTAGCGTGGTAGATAAAGAGACGAGTGGAGAGATGTGTACAGAGACGAGTTGACTGACGGGTAATGAGATTGGTAGCGAGTCGGGTACAAAAACAGACGGATAGTGAGACGGGTATACAGACGAGTAGAGAGACAGTAGATGGGTAGAGAGATGGGTAAGAAGATGGGTAGAGAGGCGTATAGCCAGACGGGTAGAGAGACAGATAGACAAGTTGTGAGACAGATAGACAAATGGGTAGCGAAGTGGATAGAGACACGGCTAGACATACAAGTAGTTAGACGGATAGACAAACGGTTAGAGAAATAGATTGGCGGGTAGCGAGACCGGTAGAGAAATATAGAGACAGGTAGCGAGAAGTGTAGGGAGATAGACAATCGGTTAGAGAGACGGGCAGAAGAACGGATAGGGAAACAGACAGATTGTGGAGAGACAGACAGACAGGCAAAAGAAAAGTCTGCAGATTTGCGCAGTAAAGGAGCAGGGGGCAGAGCTACCTAGAGAATAATCAAGAAGTATCTGTTAAGCTTAACTTTGAAATATATATAATGTTTCAATTTTGCCGATATGGAGATTTAATGTAAAAGTTATTTTACAGAAGTCATCGAAAGATTTTTTGCATACTTTAATAGTAATTTAGACTATAGTTTTGCAATCTGGTTTGTAGCAAAGCATGCTATCAATGTAGTTTGAAGTGCAAGAGTTTCTATAAACAGTTATACAAATAATAGATATATAATCAAGGAAGAAAAATTTTAAATTCACACACAAAAAAAGGTGCAACAATGAAATTAAATTTGCGTTAAGCCACGCTTGATAGAATAATCTATTGGTTGCAAATCCAATTACGTAACTTTAAAAAGCTTGGCGTTTTAAAAGATCCGGCGTTTTTAAGTTTTGCGCAATACGCGCTTAAGAAAATGAGATTATTTGCCACATGTTAAAAAAAAATATGACAATACATCTGATGAACGGTACTTCTTTTCTATTTTTTTAACAGTGTATATGAATTTATATATGATGTTTTGTAATTCTATCATTTAATTTGCTCCTTTTCTTTATATTGTAATTGTTAACCCTATGTTCTGAGCAATATCACTCAGACTAATCCCTTTGAGGGAAGTCGTAGTCCATATACAAAGTCAATCTCAGTTCAAAATGGCAGTGTCAAGTTTCATGCACATATAAATCTATCTTATTAAGAAATTTTTAAATCTATGGAAGTTCCGTTTATTTCAACAAAAAAATTATTAATGTAAATGAAGACTATTAAATCTTACCAAGTGGAGATACTTCGTTCATGCTCGTATCGACCGTTTACCTCAATCTAGAAAACCTCGGTTGAACGCTCAAGTGGTATTCATCGTTCATTTGATTGGACTTTGACCTCCATTAGTCCAATTACGTTAACGCATTGGTGCCAACCTCTCATTAATATTCCGTAATATGTTGGTTAATTTGACCCAGGTTTAACACGTTTCGCACCAGAAATTTTTTCGAGAAATGAAATTAAATAAATTCCACGTAGAAACCTCAAATTGAATAAATTAAGTTTCATCCAATAATTTTTCTGGTTTAACGTGTTGTTAAACTGGGTCAAATCAACCCGCATATTACGGAATATTAACGAGAGGTTGGCACCTATGTTAACATGTTTACTAACGGGTTAAAATTACCGGGATTTTATCTTATTTGGAAAGTTTGAATTCATACCAGAAAATACTAATAGCAATATTTACTTTATTTAATTACAGACATTTCGTGATTACTTAAAATAAAAATTATTCTTCCAAAATTTCCGGTACGGGTAATACTCGTGGTTGGCAGCGGAATGGGTTAATAGTGAATTTCATTTGATCGTTCGACCGAGGTTTCTAGATTGAAGTAAATGGTGACTACGAGCATTAGTCGTTTTCATGCGGCTTCTAATCAAGCAGCAACTCGTTACTCTACTTGTGCGTAATTTTGTACATAAATAGCCCAAAAGTCTGCAACTGGATTACTGAGAAGTTCCGGGAAGGTTCGTTTCTTAAGATTAGCTTTTATCATTGAATATTTCAAATTTCATACCAAGTGATACTTAACAAATTTTTCCTTTTTCTTCTTGAGGTTGCATAAAATTTCATTTTTATCTTGTATCAAATTAAATATTTGCAATGGTTTAGGTGAAACCTGTAGCCTTTTTCAATGGAAAATAGATATCAGTGATACTTGTAGCAGCTTCGTCATAATTTTAAAAGATAATCCAATTTGAAAATATCTACCACATACTACTCTATGGGAGGAAATCTGTGTTTTGCCAAATATTTTCCTTGAAAATTCTTTGGCATTGTTTCCATGGGCTCATCGCTGGATTCAATGTATCAAAATAGGAAGATAGCCCTCCGTGCCTCAATTACAATGTTTCACAGAATTTCCACAAACGGGTTCAAAATTTGGACTTATCTTTAAGTGGATAAGGATATGCATGTAGCAGAAATATATGAAAAACCGACGAATAGATTTAAATATTTTACTGAAATATCGTAAAAAGGGTACGCCAATATTGTGTTCGTGTCAGGTTTTTCATAGTTTTTTACAATTGCTGTTGATCCCTGAAGGTTCAGATCACGTTACATACTTAAAAATTTAGTTCATGTTTGAACGAATTATTTGTGTTACAGTAACTGCTGTCATACGTTGCTGAAGACTTTTTCTAACAAGATTAAGAAAAAGCTGCTGAAGTCGCCTCTTTCTGATCTTTTCCTTTTTCTTTGGAGCGCCGATTGAATCACAGTAGCTCCATCCAGAAATAAATCAAATATTGACCATGGGTTCAGTGTTGAAAGTTCCCTATTAGAAAACCTAGTGACAATCAAGCAATCAGAATTTAAGCAAAATAGTGGATTGTCAACACTACATGGACTGGTAAATTTTTAAATCAAGTACAGTGATCTCTCACTTATACGCGATGTTCAGTAATTACTTTTTCATACCACTATTTTAAAATAGTAAAATTCGATTTAAAATTTCTGCGATTTAAGAAGCCGAAAATTATCTTAAAAGAAAACTGGTGCCGAAAAGTATTTCCGTGTATCGCGTATATGTGAGAGATCACTGTATTGATAAAAAGTTGAACCAAAAAGGGGCTAGTATTGCTTTTTATAAACAAGGACTAATCAGACAAAGTCCTCTATTTAAAGATAATCAAAAACGTTCCGAACACCAAAGTCTGATCCAGGATTAAAACATTCATACGTCTTGTCATTTAACCGACGTAATTAATAAATAAATTAAATAATAAATAAAAAAGAATTTGTTAAAAAAATAAAAATAAATACAAAAAAGTTGTAAGGGATATCAGTATGAGAGAAAAAAATGCTATCAACATACGTTATTTTCATTTCTCTTACAAAGTTATATCACTTCAAGTGCTCTATTGAATAGCTGAAAAAATATATAAATACTTCATTTTACCTTTTATACTTATAAGTTATCATTTATTGATTTTTTAAATCTTACCTTCATTTTGATGCAGCATGTCAATTTGTGGACAACCATAAAACTTCGCCAACCAACAAACTAATTAGATATTTTCCAATATTTTGTTATGTTTCTGTGAATTAAAATATAGAACAAAAATTCATGTATAACGTTTTATATTTAAAACAAAAATAACGGTCTTCATGAATTTCTGAATAATGAACAATTATACATAAATAATGTGTATTTTTCACACAATATTTTTGTACTTTTCAAATAGAATAGCAAAAACATAAATGGGGAAGACAGTATAAATTTGGAAGATTATTCCTATTACACAGTTAAATTTCAAACAAATTATCTTACATGAAGTTTCGGTAACGAAAAACAAGTTTATATCTATTTTCATTTAAGGTAAAACATTCTTTATTTCGTTATAATCAGTCATAAAACATATATTTTAAATATGAAAAAAGACAGTTGTGAAGAGAATAATAAGCAAAAATTTATGTATATTATATCTATGTATGTATTTACCATCATTTCATTTTAAATTTATGTAGTTTCTTTTATAAAAATACAATGAAACACAATATTTTATAACATGTTACTAACAAAACGATTTGTTGCATTATGCTTCATATTAACACATAAAAACCGATAAATTTCCATTGGAAAACTAAGTAAATTGTTGCCTGTTACATTTTCTCCCCGTATGTTAAACTAAACTATACAATGTGAATGATTATAAAAAGCATTAAAAAAGAAGATAATCATCTCAAACTTGAAACGATAATCGATTTCCCATTGAAAATTTAATCTTACTCCACCCACAAAGCATCTGGAGTATAAAAATAAAGTAGCGTTATGAAATATGCTGACGATAAAACATATGATTCCTCTTTTTTTTTCCTCATCATTTTTTAGTATTCTTTCTTTTTTATTATCATTTTCGGAAATAGAAAAAAAACTTTTATGTTCTGTCGATATTAATTTTGAACAATTGTGAATGACAGGAACAAGAGTAAGAAATTTAAGGAATATGTTTTCCAAAGAATTAAATATTGATGGTTATCATATCACTTTAAGTTAATGTAGCATACTTAGTTTCGCTCTTTATATTTTTTAGATTTGTCTTCGTGATTGTGCACACACGCACATACAGTTGCGTTCTTTATTCATTTACAAACATAGTGTGCATATAGTGTATATTAGAGATGCGCTCGGGCTCTTTTTTTTCAAAGCTCGAGTCAGTCTGAACTCGAAAACGAAAGCACGCAGAAACACGTAATATAAAAAAAAAATGTAAGTCAATTTCCACTTTTTAATCATAAATATATAAAATAAACCCATGCAGCGTTAATGTCCCACGTTATCTTTATTGAGCATTTTTTTTAGAATCATCGTTGAGGTATTTTATTTTTGTGGCATCACTCATTTGAGGAAAATGTTTCATTTCATTTATGAAAACAATGGGAGAAAGTTTTTCTCCCATATAAAACTAAAATCAATTAATTAAATTTATTTAATGAATTAATATTTGAAAAAAAAACTGTATTAATATCAAGTGTCATCCACTACAAGTTTAAAAAAATGTATTTGAACTTGAGTGGATGAATAGAAAATATTTTATTAACGATTAAAAATTTGAACAGGATATATAAATATATAGATAGTGTGAGCTAACAGAAAGAATTGAAAAAATTGTTAATAACATTTTAAAATTGTTTCAAGATTAATTTCCTCTTTTAAAAATATCTTACTGAAAAATAGATATTAATGTTGAATACTCCCCTCCTGACTAAGTTTCGTGATTTTCATGTTCTTAAACTCTGCTTAAAATCGCATATTTGTTACTTATACCCAACCACTGGCAGAAATGCGAAAATAAACCCCACAAATTCGTATTCTTTTAAAATATTATGGCACAACTGTGGCAGAAAGACATGAGTAATTTTTCCAGTAATTCTCGAAAAGAACTGCAAACACAAATAATCCCACGGCTTCTGTATGTTACTAGCAATGAACATCCAATTGCTTCATAATCAGGTAATACAATATTTCTTCTTATATCCTATTAAAAACTATTCAATGTCTTTTCAAACTGGCTTTGTAAAGGATTTTAAAACACCATAAGAAATGTAAACCACATTCTTGTTTCTGAAATATAAAATCTATTTTTCGTTTCTCAATTTGTGAATAAACAAAATTTTCTCTTTTGAGCCCGAACCCTATGACTGGTGTAAAAATTGGGCCTTTCGGTTTGGGCTCCTCTCATCTCTAGTATATATAAGACACAAACATACACAGGATTTTCTTTTACTCCCACATAGCAGCACAAGAATCCTTGATCTGAGTACATAAAAGTTACCTGATTAACCATACCTGTCAAATACATAGTTTTCGAGAAAAATGCGAAGGAATAAGTGTCCAGAGCACCGGAAATAAGCTGTATTAAACCTGATAAAACTTTAAAACGTATGAGATACAAAGAGATACTTAAAAAAAAATAATAAAAGATAAAAACCTTTTACGCTTGCGAAATGGGAACAATTAAAAAGAAGTGTTTGTCTAATATGCAAATTAACAGCTTTCTTTCGGATCGCTTAAAAAGGCAGCAGAATGAAACTATCTGCAATTTATGATTATTGTTCTTGTTCATAAGTATCACGATATGCACTTATCTATGTTCATTGTACAGATAATGAATTACAAACTACTAGAGAGTACTTGTCGTCTTAATTTTTTCTTCAATTTCTTGCTAACTATACTTCTTCGAGGAACAACTTTTATGTACTCCGATCAAGGTTTCTCTTTGTGCACAATTTATGCTTGGTATCCGAACACCCTATATAGTTGTACTATATTTATGTACATTCTGTTTATGTGCCTATGTAGGTATCTTTAAGTTTTTGTGCATGTATATTGTGTATTTTGCTATTGTATATTTCTTTCCATTTTATTAACTTATTTCGTCTTTTAAAATAATTTTCTTTTCTTTCTTTACCTGAAAATTCATACATTTCTACGCCTAGTAACTTAGCTTTTCCGTATCAAAATTCTTTTCATTTTAGAATATTCTATTTAAACTATAAGACTTTTTTTTCATTTTTAAGGCGACACGTTCGGACACCTACCGTGCCAAAAGCTATGCCATATTTCGTCAGTTTTTCCACTACACTAGTAACGATCCAATGGCTCTCTGATTGTTTCGGGATCTTGTTCATCCACTCCATCATAAATTTAAGTTAATGCATGAGCTCATATACCCCATTTTTGTGTTTATCCTCATCATCAGAAACTGAGCGACGTCAGCAAGTAAAGCCATTTTTATTAGTGTACTGTACAAAGCTTTTTGAAGTTGTTCACTTGTTTATTTTTATGTTGAGTTTTTTTTTACATACGAAGACGTAAATTTAAGTTCATATGGAGTTAATAATGTATAGTGAGTAAAGTTTTCTGTGTGCTTCTTTTTGTTAACTAAAATGTTGTGCATCATTTTCTCACTTTTTTTCTTTATCGGCGGTGAAATTTTCTTGGATTTTGTTTTCATATTCTTTCACGGAAACAACTCGGTGAGTCCTTACGACTATCTGATTATCAACTAAATGTAATTACTATACCACCCATCACCTTAACATTAGAATATGAATACAAAAACAGCAGAATCCTACACCTTTAACACAGTCAAACAGTAGAACAGCATTTTCCATCCAAAAGCATCGAACGAATAGTCCATGGTTGGCAATTACATCCAGCAGAAAAAACATCACACCTCCAAGTAAATACAGATCGTAACACGTACACACCATCCACATTCCCAACAATTTTTACTGATGGATCTCGAACAACAACCGGCGTGGCATCAGCTTACTGTGTCACGGAAGGTGTGTCGATCATCCACCAGTGGGCCTGCAGATTGGACGACAACAACACGGTATATCAAGCCGAGCTATATGCCATCCTCCAAGCACTCGAATGGATCCACGCACAAACAGACACGACCCTGTACTGGATATATAGCGACAGTCTGTCTAGTCTGCAAGCAGTTAAATCCCACAGGACCAAACACCCACTAGTTCTTGATATAAAGAAAAGGCTATTAACTATCATAAGCCGCGCACGAATTGGTAATGTGTCCGCACACAAGGGCATATTTGGCAACGAGCTGGCTGACACTCTAGCAGAAGAAGCCACAAAAAACCCAACATTGATCACCCCCTTCCACTCCCACATAGCTACATAAAACGTACATTAAAAAGAAAATATTTTAAAAGACTGGCAAGTACATTGGACCACCTCAACCAAAGGCCGACAAACTCATACGCTAATCCCCAAAGTCTCCTACACACTATTTTACCTCACCCCTCACACTACAGCTTTTCTTACTGGTCATGGACCTTTCCGCCAGTACCTACACAGATTCAAATGTGCATTTTCAGACCAATGCGAGTGCGGTGAACAGGGTACAGCGTCTCACCCATATTTCCACTGCACACTGACAAGCTAATGGCATCTCAGGTGTACTCAAACGCCTCCAAAAAATTGGCTCGCTAATATCCTAACTCGCCCACTTCTAAAGAGGAAACTAAAAAGCATTTTTGACCACTTAACTTACCTCTCAAATTTAACTTAGGGAGCCCGTCTGTCGGTTTACAATTCTTCAATTCTTTGCCCCCTGTAGTTTCCACCACCTATTGATGCCCCTCACTCCCCAGTGTCACTTGGAAAAATCTGTTTTCCGGCAGTGATGGACCACTCCTGCAAAAGCCTTAATCAAATTTTAGCCTTTTCATCTAAAAGTGATTTTTTTTTAAAATCTATAAAAGTTTATTGGTTTACGTTTTTTGACATTTTATTCTGTTGAATTCCTCAGTATTTTTCTTTCTTCTTTCCCATCACCATATGAAAGAATTCATGGTAGAGAAAAAAGCACGTGTTCTCAAGGGCGGTTATTGCTGTTTCTTTGCATTTAGATCTCACAAATAAAAAAGCAAAAAAAAAAAAAAAAGCTAAAAGTTGTCAATTTATTCTTTACCATGATACCGTATAGAATTCGATTTGGGAGTACTGTATGACATTAACTTTAAAACTAAAGTATTTTTGTCAAATATTTTCAGAATGTTAAACGCTAACATATTACGGATATTTCTCATAAATTATGGTCATATACTTTAAAACTAAAGTATTTTTGTCAAACATTTTCAGAATGTTAAACGCTTACATATTAAGCATATTTCTCGTAAATTATGGTCATATACTTTAAAGATAAAGTATTTTGTCAAACATTTTCAGAATGTTAAACGCTAACATATTAAGGATATTTCTCATAAATTATGGTCATATACAGTGTGCATTTATACTGAAATAATCCTTAAAAATATCACTAGAATTGTGCAAGAAATGTCTACTTATTTTAAAATGACTACGCGCTATCATCTGAGAGTGATTGAAGCGGCCCTAGTGACGATATTTGGAAGTTATTAACCCTTTGAGGGGCGGTGGTATATATTATATATCACCTAATTTTAATCCGATTCAAACCAGAAACTTTTAATTAAATTTTACTTTTTTAACTTTGATGAGAAAACGTTAATAAATTGCTTATTCTTAATTTGAACTAAATTCTTCCCTAAATTCCGGTGTGAATTCAACGTTACAGGAGCACAAGTGCTTGCCCCTGAAACGGTTAACCCTATTTGAACAACTATAAACGCTGGCGAAAAAACGTGAATTGCAAAAGTGCCTCCTGTTCCGTATGAAATATTATTATAGAAAACACACCAGCGCTTAAGTTTTAAAATTCTAGCATATCAGGAATGGAGTGAAAAATCGATTATACAAGTCCAGCTTTACATACAAAAATCCAGTTAAGTTAAATAAAAGAGTATAAAAATATGAGCGCTAGATCTTTTCTTATAAACAAAGAGATCATTAACTTTAATAGAATGTGTATAAGAAAACTTAAAAGGTTTTTCAAAGGAATAATAGTGACATTTCACAAAAATAATTTTATTAAAATAATATATATTTTTTAATTAAGCTTATTTAAAAATAAACTCTCATAATGATATGATCACGTAGAAATCTAACTTTGAAATACCACTAAAATAATATGAAAATGACAGAATTAACTGCTATTAAGATAGCTTAAATTTTTCAAACCATATTGCATTTATAAAGAAGAGTTATATCTTTGAATGCACATCTAACATGTAGCCTAACGGCGTTATTTAAATTAACATAAAAAAGGTAAAAATATTACTTTACAAAATGTGGTATTTTAGCGAGAGAAGTGCGTGGAGTTTTTCGGCGATCTCATGGGGGGGATTTTAAATTTTCTTAAGATGTAAAAAAGATATTGTGTGAAAGCGTCAACTATACGAATTCAAAACTCACTTCAAGATAGAGAAAAAAATTCAACAACCGCCAAGTAAAACAGATTTATCTGTTTCATCATCAACCATTCTTTTAATGTTAATTCGGCAAATTTCGAGGCTATATATATATATATTTTTTCTAACTAAGAATCTACTAAAACCGTGCTATAACCTTATTTCTCCTACACATATTTCACGAAACAAGTTTAAATAGTTAAAAATTGAATACTTTTATCTTAAACAATGAAAATAATAATATTTCTTTGGAAAAAATACATTTAGATCCTTTAATATTCCTCAACTTTCTTTTGATCAAACTCAGGTATAAAAATGTTCCATTTAACAGAATCCGCTTACACAGTTCTACTGTACAAAGACAACTGGTAAAATAAAATTCTTACCGAATTTAAGAAATTTTTAGTAGATAGAGAAGAATATAGTAAGCAATCTTTTTTATATCCTCGTTCGGATTTATTTTATGTTGCCTACATTTACGTCCCTTATGTGATTTATTTTTTTCTGGGTATACTGATGTGTGGAGTTTTATTGCTCTGATCATTTATTTTGGGATTTTTTATTGAAATTGAAATAGACATACTGCTGGTTTTATTGTGATGTATACTTTAGGTGTAACAATATCGGAACGTTACAGAGCAATGTAAGACTTAACTGCGTTAATTAGGAGTGATTGTTAAAATTGAATGATTATAAAAGAGTTTTTTCAACTATTTTTTATACTTATTTTTGTTTGTATTTTTAACGTTTTATGGGCGCGAATGCACAGAGATCCGTTATTGTGATCGCATCGTTTTTAGGATATTGAATTTTTATTTAACTACCATGAGCCGTCATTTTGATTGTTACCAAATGAATATATTCCGATTCCAACCAGAAATTTCTTTTTAAAATAAATAATATAAAAAACTCACAGAACTACGTTAAATGAATAAGTGTTTTTAAATAAAATTTCTGGTGTGAAATAGTTTGAAAAAACTTAAGTAAAATTTCCGGTAGTTCTAGTGTTAATTTACCCCCATGGTTACCACTGGCAAAGTCGCGTAATTCTCCTATTTTGTATCATCATCTTTTCATTGTTAATTCAGCAAATTTCCAGGCTCTCTTCATTTTCATTGTTAATTCAGCAATTTTCCAGGCTATACCTCTTCATTTTTCCTTTTTCTGATGAAGAATCGAATAAAAGCTTACTCTTAGTTTTCTTTCTCCTACGCATATTTAATAAAACTATCTTATATAGTAAAAAATTAAAAATAAATATTATTGAAAATAACAATATTTATTTGGAAAAATAGTACATCTAGATTCGTTTAATAATCCCGAACTTTCTTTCGGTCGAACAAAGGACTAAAAATGTTACATTTAACATAATCCGTTTACCCTGGTTTACTGTACAAAGAAAACTGGTTAAATAAAATTCTTCATACTAAATGTAAAGAATTTTTATTAGATAGAGTAGAATATAGTTAGTAATGTCTTTTATACCCTCGTTTGAATTTATTTTATGTTGCCTACATTTACGTCTCATTTACGTCAATCGTGATTTATTTTTTTTTGGTTATACTGATTTGTGGAATTTTATTTCTGTAGTCATTTATTTTGAGAATTTTTCTAGACATAATTCCTACTGTTAGTTTTATTGTATACGTTAGATTTTAAACTCTCGAAATGTTAAAGAACAATTTAAGCATTAATTGCATTAATTAGAAGTTAGTTTTAAGATCCAATGATTATAAAGTAGTCTTTTTTTAAAAACTATTTTCATTTTTATAGATGTTTTTATTGTCTTTTTAACGATTTATGGGCGCGAAAGCACAGAGATCTGTTATTGTGATCATATTGTGTTTAGGATATTGCGTTTTCATCTAATTTAATTAAAAAGTCTCCATGGATAACATGAGCGAAGTTAGGTGGTTGAGCCCATTTGCATCATTCTTTCAATAATAATTTAGCAAATTAAGAAGCTGTATCTTTTCATTTTTCTGTCGGAGAATCTAATAAAAGTGTACTTTAAGCTTTCTATGTCCTACATATATTTCATAAAACCAGCTTAAATAGTTAAAAATAAAAAAAATATCTTACTGAAACGAACAATATTTCTTTGGAAAAACAGTACATCTACATTCTTTAATACTGCCAAACTTTCTTTTAATCGAACTTGGGTCTAAAAATGTACCATTTTAACAGAATTCGCTTACTCTGGTTTACTGTACAAAGAAAACTGGTAGAATAAAATTCTTCTTACTGAATGTAAGGAATTTTTAGTAGATAGAGTTGAATATAGTAAGCAACATTTTTATACCCTCGTCTGAATGTATTGTATGTTGCCTACATTTACGTCTCTTATGTGATTTATTTTGTTTTGATTATACTGAGCTGGGGAATTTTATTGCTCTAGCCATTTATTTTGAGAATTTTTATTATTGTTGTTATTTATTGTTATTGGTTTTAATATAAAGCATACTTCAGATATAAAACTCTCGAAATGTGAAAGAACAATTTAAGCCTGATATTGCATTAATTAGGAATGATTTATAATATTGAATGAATATAAATGAGGAATTTTAAACTATTTTTATTTTTATACTTATTTTTATTGTCTTTTTAACGACTTATGGGCGCGAATGCACAGAGATCCGTTATTGTGATCATATTGTTTTTAGGATATTGCATTTTTATCTAATTTAACTAAAAAGTCCCCATGGATAACACGAGCGAAGCTAGGTGTTTGAGCCCATTTGTATCATTCTTTCAATAATAATTCAGCAAATTAAGACGTTATATCTTTTTTTTTTTTCATTTTTCTATCGGAAAATCAAATAAAAGAGTACTTTTAGCTTTCTTTCACCAACATATATTTCATAAAACCTGCTGAGGTAGTTAAATATATATAAATATTATTGAAACAAATAATATTTCTTTGATAAAACAGAATATCTACACTGTAAAAAAATTTGGTCAACAAGTACGGTACATATACTGACAACTTTATAACCAGTACACATATCGTAATTTAACTGGACGGTATATGAACCGTAAAATATTTAAAGGATATGTACCGCTTCACTCCCCCCTCTCATCGGGCCTGCACGCATTACGTAACAAGAGAAAGAGCATCACTTCAGAGGTTGCCGTACACCGAGCGGGGGCTACCAGCTTTTTTCTCAATAAAAAATTATTATTTTACGGTATAAATAGGGATTTTCTACTGAAAAACAATCATTTTACGGTGTAAATACCGTTTATAATCGAAATGGCACATGTACAGTTTTTTAACACTTAATATACCTTAGAAGTACGGTACACATAACGTAAAGAGTGAAAACGGCACAAATACCATTTATTTACAGTACATCTACTGAAATTGTACGAATATTTTTTTACAGTTTATATTTATTTAATATTCCACAACTTTCTTTTGATCGAACTCAGGTACAAAAATGTTCTATTTAATATAACCCGCTTACCATGATTTACTGTGCAAAGAAAACTAGTAAAATAAAATTCTTCTTACTGAATATAAGGAATTTTTAGGAGTTAGAGTAGAATATAGAAAACAATGTTTTTTTTATATCCTCGTGTGGAATTATTTTATGTTGCCTACATTTACGTCTCTTATGCGATTAATTTTGTTTTGGTTATACTGATGTGGGGAATTTTATTGCTCTAGTCATTTATTTTGAGAATTTTTATTGAATTAGAAATTGACATATTGTTGGTTTTATTGTAATATTTAGGTATAAAAATCTCAAAATGTTCAAGAACAATTTAAGCCTTAACCGCATTAACTAGGAGTGGTTTTAAGATTGAATGATTATAAAGTAGTTTTTTTTAAAACTATTTTCATTTTTAAAATTGTTTTTATTTTTATACTTATTTTTATTGTCTTTTTAACGATTTACGGGCGCGAATGCACAGAGATCCGTTATTGTGATAACATTGTTTTTAGGATATTGCATGTTTAACTAATTTAACTAAAACAATCCCCATGGATAATACGAGCGAAGCTAGGTGATTGGGCCCATTTGTATCATTCTTTCAATGATAATTCAGTAAATTAAAAGGTATTTAACTACCTTTTCATTTTTCCTTTTTCTGTCGGTCTTTTTCCTTTTTCTGAAACTCATAAAAGGGATCTTTTATCTTTTTGTCTCCTACATATATTTCGTAAAACCAGCTTAAAACTTTATATCCTGAATTAATTTTCCAGCTACTTTTTAGATGCTCAGAATCCTCATTTATTCCCACCAGTTATTTTTTTTGTAAAGTTTTCCTTATCTAATCACAGCATTTTTGCGATTCAATTAGGTGAAATTTTCTCATTTGAAAAACCGGTGGTTCAATAACAGATTAAAAATTCTGTAAAAGACGCTCGTCACGAAGGGGTTAAAGTGGTACTTATAAGTACCGTCATGATAAAAAGGGTTAAATAGTTAAAATTAAGAAGTATTATTGAAAAGAACAATATTTTTTGAAAATATAACACACCTAGATTCTTTTTATATTCCCTAACTTTCTTTTGATCGAACTCAGGTCTAAAAATGTTCTTTTTAACACAATGCGCTTAATCTGGTTTACTGTACAAAGAAAGCAGGTAAAATAAAATTCTTCTTACAGAATGTAAGGAAAATTTAGTACATAGAGTAGAATATAGTAAGCAATGTTTTTTTACACTTGTCTGAATTTATTTTATGTTGCCTACATTTACGTCTTTTATGTGATTTATTTTGCTTTGGCTATACTGATGTGGGGAATTTTATTGCTCTAGTCATTTATTTTGAGAATTTTTATAGACATGAAAATAGACATGCTGTTGGTTTTATTGTAAAATATACTTTAGATATAAAACTCTCGAAATGTTAAAGAACAATTTAAGCCTTAATTGCCTTAATTAGGAGTGATTTTAAAGATTGAATGATTATGAAGGATTTTTTTAAACTATTTTTATTTTTATACATATTTTTATTATACTAGGGGGCTATGCCCCCTGCTCGTTACGCTCACCAACCCCCGTTCTGATTTCACAGCCTCTTAAAACCTGGTAAATGCAATGTATCCTGTTTTAAAAAGATGATGATGATGATATCACGAACGGAGACTATCTTATGTAATCAGGTTATAATGCTTTTTGATTTAACTAGTTGTAATGCTTTTTCATTTAATTCATCTTTTTTATTTTTAAATCGTGTAAACACGTTTTTAAATCGTGTTTTTAAATCGTGTTTAAATCGTGTAAACACGATTTTTATGACGTAATTTTCTTTATTTCCTGCTTTCAACACGTGATCATTTAATTATTATTTTAAACTTTCATTTTTGTTTTTAATAGTCTCGCGCAAATACATTTTTAATTTGAGATAAAATATAACCATTTGCGCTTATTTAGAAATTGGCAACAATATAAAAAAATGACTTTTTCAATAAAACATTTTTTACTGGATTTTTAAGGATTTTTTGTGTTTTTATTGTCCGACAGTGATAATTTTTTGAATTTCTGAAAGCTTGTTATATTTCGCGTCTGGTGGTATGATTTTCGAATCTGTAGGATGGTTAGAAAAAAAGTAATCGCTCCCCAAAAAAGTCCCTAGTAAAAAAGCGTTGAGAATAACCCGGAATATATACGCAGATTTTCATTGGTCCATTTTTAAACCATTACTTTTTTTCATATATATAGAAGGGATTGTTAACGATTTATGGGCGCCAATTCACAGAGATCCGTTATTCAGATCATATTGTGTTTAGGATATTGCATTTTTATCTAATTTAACTAAAAAGTCCCCATGGATAACACGAGCGAAACTATGTGATTGAGCCCATTTGTATCATTCTTTCAATAATTCAGCAAATTAAGAGGCTATATCTTTTCATTTTTCATTTTTCTATCGGAGAATCAAATAAAAGGGTATTTTGAGTTTTCTTTCTCCTACAATTATTTAAAAAATCCAGCTTAAATAGTGATTTTTTTTACTATTATTGAAGCGAACAATATTTCTTTATATTTCCCAACTTTCTTTTTACCGAACTCTGGTCTAAAAATGTCCCATTTAAAATAATCCGCTTACCATGGTTTAGTGTACAAAGAAAACAGGTAAAATAAAATTCTTCTTACTGGATGTAAGGAATTTTTAGTAGATTTAGTAGAATAAAGTAAGCAATGTTTTTATATCCTTGTCTGGATTTATTTTATGTTGTCTACATTTACGTCTCTCATGTGATTTATTTTGCTTTTCTTATACTGATATGGGGAATTTTATTGCTCTACTCATTTATTTTGAATGATTTTAAAGATTGAATGATTATAAAAGAGTTTCTTTAAATTATTTTTATCTTTATACTTATTTTTATTGTCTTTTTAACGATTTATGAGCACGAATGCACATTGATCCATTATTGTTAACATATTGTTTTCACGATATTGAATTTTTATCTGATATAACTAAAAATTTCCATTGGAAAGCATGAGCGAAGCTAGGTGGTTGAGCCCATTTGTATCATTCTCTCAATAATAATTCAGCAAATTAAGAGGCTATATCTTTTCAGTTTTCATTTTTCTATCGGATAATCTAATAAAAGAGCACTCTTAGCTTTCTTTCTCCTATATATATTTCATAAAACCAGTTTAAATAGTTAATATATATATATATATATATATATATATATATATATATATATATATATATATTATTGAAACAAACAATATTTGTTTGGAAAAACAGAGCTTTTATATTCATTTACTATTCCACTACTTTCTTTTGGTCGAACACAGGTATAAAAATATTCTATTTAACATAACCTGTTTACCCTGATTTACTGTGCAAAGCAAACTATTAAAATAAAATTCTTCTTAGCAAACCTTTTTATATCCTCTTCGGGATTTATTTTATGTTGCCTACATTTACGTCTCTCATGTGATTTATTTTGTTTTGAGTATACTGATGTGAGAAAATTTTATTGCTCTAGTCATTTATTTTGAGAATTTTTTCTGAAATAGAAATATACATATTGTTGGTTTTATTGTAAAATATGCTTTAGGTATAAAAATCTCGAAGTTTTAAAGAGCAAGTAAATATTTAACTGCATTAATTAGGCGTTATTTTTAAGATAAACATTGAAGAATTATAAAAGTTTTTTAGTTTTTACATTTATTCTTATTTTTGATTTTCCTTTATTAAGGTGTATGGGCGTGAATGTACCGGGATCAGTTATTGTGATCATATTGTTTTTATGATAATTCATTTTTATCTAATGTAACTAAAAAGTCCCCATGGTTACCACGAGCGAAGCTAGGTGGTTCAGCCCATTTGTATCATCCTTTCATTAATAATTCAGCATATTAAAAGGCATACCTTTTTTTTTCATTTTTCTGTCGGAGAATCTAACAAAAGGGTAATTTTATCTTTCTGTTTCTTACATATATTTCGTAAAACCAGCTTAAATATTTCAAATTAAGAAGTATTATTGAAAAGAACAATGTTTTTCGAAAAAATAAAATATCTAGATACTTCTTATTTTCCCTAACTTTCTTTTGATCAAATTCAGGTATAAAAATGTTCCATTTAACATAGTCCGCTTACCCCGGTTTACTGTACAAAGAAAACTGGTAAAATAAAATTCTTCTTACTGCATGTAAGGAATTTTTAGTAGATATAGAAGAATATAGTAAGCAATGCATTTTATACCCTCATCTGGATTTATTTCATGTTGCCTACATTTACGTCTCTTATGTGATTTATTTTCTTTTGGTTATACTGACATGGGGAATTTTATTGCTCTAGTAATTTATTTTGAGAATTTTTATTGAAATAGAAATATACATCTTGTTGGTTTTATTGTAATGTATACTTTAGGTATAAAAATCTCGAAATGTTAAAGAACAATTTAAGCTTTGAAAGCACTAATTAAGCGTGAGTTTTAAGATTAATATTTAATGACTATAAAAGAGATGTGCCATAAACAATTTTTAATTTTATACTTAACCCTGATTGTCTTTTTCACAATTTATGGGCGCGAATGCACAGAGATCCGTTATTGTGATCATGGTGTTTTTAGGATATTGCATTTTTATCTAATTTAATTTAAAATCCCCCCATGGATAACACGGGCGAAGCTAGGTGTTTGAGCCCATTTGTATCATTCTTTCAATAATAATTCAGCAAATTAAGAGGATATATCTTTTCATTTTTCATTTTTCTACCGGAGAATGTAATAAAAGAGCATCCTTAGCTTTCTTTCTCAAACATATATATCACAAGTCCAGCTTAAAGAGCTAAAAAAAATATTGAAACGAACAATATTTCTTTGGAAAAATAGTACATCTAGATTCTTTAATATTCCCTAACTTTCTTTTGATCAAACTCAGGTATAAGAATGTTCCATATAACATAATCCGCTTACCCTGTTTTACTGTACAAAGAAAACTGGTAAAATAAAATTCTTCTTACTGAATGTAAGGAATCTTCAGTAAATAGAGTAGAATATAGTAAGCAATGTTTTTTATACCTTCGTCTGGATTTATTTTATGTTGCCTACATTTACGTCTTTTATGTGATTTATTTTGCTTTGGCTATACTGATGTGGGGAATTTTATTGCTCGAGTCATTTATTTTGAGAATTTTTATAGTCTTGAAAATAGACATGCTGTTGGTTTTATTGTAAAGTGTACTTTAGATATAAAACTCTCGAAATGTTAAAGAACAATTTAAGCCTTAATTGCCTTAATTAGGAGTGATTTTAAAGATTGAATGATTATGAAGGAAATTTTTAAAACTATTTTTATTTTTATACATATTTTTATTATATTGTTAACGATTTATGGGCGCCAATTTACAGAGATCCGTTATTCAGATCATATTGTGTTTAGGATGTTGCATTTTTATCTAATTTAACTAAAATGTCCCCATGGATAACACGAGCAAAGCTAGGTGTTTGAGCAATCATTCTTTCAATAATAATTCAGTAAATTAAGAGGCTATATCTTTTCATTTTTAATTTTTCTATCGGATAATCAAATAAAAGAGTACTTTTAGCTTTCTTTCTCCTACATATATCTCACAAAACCAGCTTAAATAGTGTTTCTTTTTAAAATATTATTGCAATGAACAATGTTTCTTTGGAAAACCAGAATAACTACATTCATTTAATATTCCCCAATTTTCTTTTGATTGAACTCAGGTATAAAAATGTTTTATTTAACATAACCCGTTTACCCTGATTTACTGTGCAAAAAAAACTAGTAAAATAAAATTCTTCTTACTGAATGCAAGGAATTTTTAGTAGATAGAGTAGAATATAGTAAGCAAACTTTCTTATATCGTCGTCCGGATTTATTTTATGTTGTCTACATTTACGTCTCTTATGTGATTTTTTTTTTTTTTTTTTTTTTTTTTTTTAAATACTGATTTGGGAATTTTATTGCTCTAGTCATTTATTTTGAGAATTTTTATTGAAATAGAAATAGAAATACTATTGGTTTTATTGTAATGTATGTTTTAAATATAAAAATCTCGAAACGTTAAAAAACATTTTAAGCCTTGACTGCACTAATTAGGCGGGATTTTTAAGATAAACATTCAATGACTATAAAAGAGGGTTTTTTTTTATACTTTTTAAATATTTATACAATTTCAGCTTTATGTATCCTACATATATTTCGTCAAACCAGCTTAAATAGTTAAAAATTTTTAAAAATGTATTACTGAAACGAACAACATTTCTTTGGAATATTAGTGCATGTACATTCTTTTGATATTCTTCAACATTCTTTTGATCGAATTCAGGTATAAAAATGTTCCATTTAAAACATAATCCGCTTAGACTGGTTTACTGTACAAAGAAAAAGAGTAAAATAATTTTTTTTTTACTGAATTTGAGGAATTTTTAGTAGATAAAGTAGAAGATAATAAACAATATTTTTTATATCCTCGTCTGGATTTATTTTATGTTGCCTACATTTACGTCTCTTATGTGATTTATTTTATTTGGTTATACTGGCATGGGGAATTTTATTGCTCTAGTCATTTATTTTGAGAATTTTTATTGAAATAGAAATAGACATACTATTGGTTTTATTGTAATCTTTAGGTATAAAAATCTTGAAATTATAAAGAACAATTTAATACTGAACTGCATTAATTAGGAGTGGTTTTTAAGATAGAATTATTATAAAATAGTTTTCTACTTTCTTCTACCTTTACAAGAAGAAATTATTGAATTCATGAAAATTTTCGACATCCAATTTTCAACGAATTTATACGTTTTTGAAAGTCCTTAACACAATTTGACTGTTTTTAGAAAATGTCTGTCTGCGAGTCTGTCTGTCTGTATGTGACAAAAAATTTGTTGGCACTCTATCTCAAGAACTAAAGCACGGAATTTAATAAATCGTAAGCTATGTTTTTTTTATATCCTCGTCTGGATTTATTTTATGTTGCCTAAATTTACGTCTCTTATATGATTTATTTTGTTTCGGTTATATTGATGTGGGGTATTTTATTTCTCTTATCTTTTTCTTAGAGAATTTTTATTGAAATTGAAATAGACATTACTGTTGTTTTTATTGTAAAGTATACTTTAGGTGTAAACATATCGAAACATTAAAGAACAATATAATGCTTAACTGCGTGATGTTTTCTATCATTGCGAAAAAAAATGAATACTTACACTTTGAAGAGCTGCATAATTTATAAATTTACAGTGACTCCACTCCACATTCTGAACACTATTATACGAGTACACAACATTAAATAAATCGGTCAAGTGCGATTATAACTCGCGCTCTAAGGGTAGACTGAATTTATTAATTACTATTTAAATGAACTAATACTATCCCCAATTTTTTCATATTTTAGTTTCAGTAGATTCGGAAATAGGAGGTGGACATATTTTTCAAGTACTTTCGACGATATCTCTGAAAATGTAATATCTAAAATTAAAACAAATATATTTTTGAGATCGGTATTACAAGATCTTTCGAAACGATACCCTACACGATATAAAAAACAAAATTGATTTTGCAAGTAATTTAATTAATATCCCAGCTAATTACTGACATTGTTTTTTGAAAATCTGTATCAAATATGCTTGGATGATTCTACATCGATCGATACCTCGAGGGCCCGCCAATTCCTCAGATGACCGCCAGAAAAATAAAGTTTGTGTGTAACGGACAAATGCGTTTTTCTCAAAAAGTATTTACTTAGGGAAATCGATATAGTTTTCCTGCATGGTTTAAATAAACTTTTACTACCCCTAATTGTTTCATGTTTTTAGTTTCAGTATAGTCGGAAAGATATAGAGGGGGGGGGGGGGAGCATATTTTTGCAATGCATTTTCAACGATATCGCTTAAAATATAACACATAAAATTAAAACAAATATATTTTTGAGTTCGGTAATACGAGATCTTTCACACGATACCCCACACGATAGACAAAAAGAAACTTTCTTTTCAAGTAACTTAATTAGCCCCCTAAAATTTTCCTAAACATATTTGGGAATAGGGGTAAAAGGTGGGTAAAAGGACTTTATAACTTTCATAAGTTTGAACTTTCCACGTCCCATAGTTTACAAGAAAAAGGTTCTGACAGACGGACAGGCAGACACAGGAGTGATCTTATTATGGTTCCGTTTTTACTTTTGAAGTACGGAACCTTAAAAAATGGGAATTTGTTTATAAATTTACGACACAAAGAATGGGCAGCTGGATTCAAACGCTGGTGTTCTCGATTTGGAATTGTAGCTATTACCTCCGCACCACTAATAATTCAGGATACCACGGCAATATTTATCATTTATCATCACAACATATTTATCGCTTGCCCCGTTTTCTTGGTAATTTTCAATTTAGAGTGAATTTTCATTTAGAGTGAATTTCCCTATTGTTCGAAAAGGGTTTAAAAATGAACTGAATATCTAATCCGTCTGCCGATTTCTATAAAAGCATATCAAGATCTTACGTCAGTGGTTTATAACATATTTGCCAAATGGGAGTTCAAACGAAAGTACCGTTTGGGCGCTATCGTGTTCAATAACACGCACACATACAATTCATTATTAAAAAAATTTCGAGACACTTCACTGTAAAGAAAGACATATGATTCTACAGGAAAAAAAAGAAAAGTGCCCAGTTAAACTGATGGCATTGAGCTCACGCTATTCACAATAATTGTATATTATACTCTTATTTCAAAGAATAATTGCCTCAAAAAATTAGAAAATCGATAATAAATTAAGGAGGGGTTAACCCCCCCTATTCCTCCTTTATACTTAACCAGTGAACCCTCAAAACTAACCAGGGAAGCGCCTTATCACAATGAACCTATATACAAAATTTGAAGCAAATCAGATAATTCTGCATGAAAAACCAATTTATCTAACTTAAGGAGGGGGAATCAGCCCCCCGTTCCCCTCTTTATAGTTAGCCAATGAACCTCCAAACTTATCAGGGAAGAGCCTTGTCACAATGAATTTATGAACAAAATTTGAAGCAAATAGGATGATTCTGCAGGAAAAACCAATTTGTCTAAATTAAGGGGGGGGGGGGGAATTAGCCCCCCGTTCCACCCTTTATTCTTAACCAATGAAACCCCAAAACTAATCAGGGAAGCGCCTTATCACAATGAAATTATAACCAAAATTTTAAACAAATCGATATTTCTATCAAGAGTTATCGCGTTACGTACATACGTACATACACACATATATACATACAGAACGGGCGGGCACATTAGCTCTCATACTTTGATAGCCTGTGAGCTAAAAAAATATATAACCAGGACGAAAAAATATAAAATACGCCATTCTAAATAACCAACGATTCGGAAAACCGTCCTTTATATCTAGAAACCTAAAAAAACATTGTATAATCGAAATTCAGTAAAGTAATAAATCTTTGCACCGCCCATTTTCAAAGACAAAGAAACTTGGAGTCTCCCATCACCCCAGATCCATCGATTTTCAAATCAATCAGGGCAGACTCAGAGAAATTTAATTATCAACAGACATCAGGTATATACAAGATTAATTTCAACGATAACGAAGGAAAAGCTATTTCGTGTATAGGTATTACAAAAAGGAAAATTCAAGACAGAATGAACGAACACAAAAGAGATATAAACTTAAATAAATCAACCACTGCAATAGCCAGATTAAACAATAAATCCCCAATTACAATAGACTTTAATAATGTTGAAAAATTAGCCAATTATAATATTTTAAACTATGCATTACAGAGGGAAGCCATAGAAATTTTTACAATAATGCAGAAACATGCAATGATATGACCCACGCAAAAATAGATAAGAGATGGCGCCATATGTTATTAGGAAAAAGCAAAATGGGGGTTTTCAACAGATTGACTAACGAAGCAGAAAACATAACAGGAGTGACAGAAGATGCCTGAGAGCGGCAGATGAAAATATTTTTACTGTTTTGTAATTTTTAGCAGATTGACTAGTTTTGTGTAGTTAAATAAATCAACCAGTGCAATAGCCAGATTAAACAACAAATCCCTAATTACAATAAACTTCAATAACGTTGAAAAATTAGCCAATTATAAAAATTTAAACTATGCATTACAGAGGGAAGTCATAGAAATATTTACATAAAAATCAGAAACATGCAATGATATGACCCACGCAAAAATAGATAACAGATGGCGCCATATGTTATAAGGTAAAAGCAAAATGGGGGGTTTCAACAGATTGACTGACGATGTTTTTTCGGATGTTAAGTTTTAAAACTTTTAAAAAACTTTTAAAACTTTTAAAAGTTTTTCTAAGACTTTTAATACTTTTTTTAGCACGAGAATGTGATGTACATAGTTAGTCTTAATCAAATAATACTATAACATATTAAAGTGTAATAACTTCCCTGTGCGTATATAATTTGCCTTAATTAAATTATCCCATCCCATTGCATAACGTAGTAAGGTGTAATAACTTCCCTGTGCTGCGTAATTGCCAGGTCACAAAATAATAATTAACGAAAGATGTAGAGACTAGGAGTGATTTGTGAATGAAAATTTCAGAGTTAACAAGATAGTTAAACTTGGCTTTATACGATCTCAGTACTTTTTACGGTAAATGAGTTACGAGACTTGGCTGCATTTTTTACAGGTGACTTTTTGATGAGATTTCACTTCTTTTTGTAAGTAATCCTCCTTTTCTTGATTTTGGGTTCTTTTTGGAGATCATCCACTGATTTTCGCTAAGCCCACACTCTGTCCCTATTATTTATAGGTATCAAAAATTTGAAGATTTAGTTTCGTTTGCAAAGTACTGTAGATAAAAATAGATTTCAGGTTCCTAAGCAAGCACTAAGTTATGGGAGGGGGAGTGTTAAAAGTACTCTCAATTGCTTCCAGGATAGGTGCTATCCATCTGAGATATTACTCGCAGCCCTAGATACTTGATATTTAACATAAAAGAACTTTTTAGTATAAAAAGAAAGCCAAAATTAAAATTTCCGGAAATTTCCAATAAATCAAACTATATTCCTTTTTTCGATGGTTTTTTTTTCGTTTTTTTTAGTCTTTTTTTTTATTATTTATTTTTATTTTTCCTTACTTTGTATTACAAAAACCCTGCCTTTCTGCCAAATGTCAAGCTTCTAGGATTACAAAATCGAATTATTTTCAAATTTTCGACTTTTTATAAATTTATTGATTTTTCGATTTTAATTCTAAGTTACCTGATTGTCATGCCAATCTAGTAATTCTTTGATCCGTCTTCTTAGGATCATTTAGGTTCAATTTAGAGATGAAACAAGTTAATCTTAGAGTCACCATGATTTTATTTAGAAAGGACTATCAAGCCATAACCAGCCAGTAATGTCGGGAGGGTATGGGGAACTGTGAAAATTTTTGTGTGGCTAACATCATTTAACAATCCATATTTCATATGTGAAGTAAATAGAGAACAACCTGTGAAAGGAAACAAACCTGTCTATCAAGAAATCGCCTATAACGTAGCCAGTCTATAGCGGAACTTTTCTATAACGAAATTTGTAAACGAAAGAAAAGAAAACCATAATCCGGGGGAGATAACATAAAACAATTAGGGACGTTGTACTAGCTAGGACAATTATCTTAAAACTAATGTTTCTAGCAGTACAAAATCAAATTGTTTTCGATTTTTCGATTTTTTAAAGATATTTCGATTTTTCGATTTTATTTTCGAATTTAACGAATTTTTTAATTGTTCCTTTTATTGAATAGTAAATACTACCTTTACATCAAGTTCAAGTTTCTAAGACTACCAGATAAAATTATTTTCAATTTTTGATTTTTTCGATTTTTATTTTTATAATTTTCTGGATTTTGTATCCTTTATTACAAATTTCAAGTTTCTAGCGCTACAAAATCGAATTATCTTGAAATTTCTTATCTTTTTCGAGTTTTTTATTCTATTTTCGAATTTATTGTGTTTTAATTTTTCCTTTTTCTGTATCCTAAACAATAAGTTTACGCCGAATATAAGTTCTAAAGCTACAAAATCGCTTTTTTTTTTCAATTTTTCGAATTTTCGAATTTTTTTTTCGAATTTTACAGATTTTTTATTTATTTCTTTTTTTGTATCCTAAATACTACCGTTATTCGAAATTTTAAGTTTCTAGCTTTACAAAATCGAATTATTTTCAAATTTTCGTTTTTTTTTTCGATTTTTTTATTTTATTTTCAATTTTTGTTGTGTTTTTTATTTTTTATTTTTCTGAATCACTACCTTTACACCAAATTTTCAGTTTGTAAGAATACGAGATCATATTATTTTCAATTTCTCACTTTTTTTTTCGAAATATCCATATTTTTTAATGTTTCCTTATTTAGTATCTTAAATATTATCTTTATTCCAAATTTTAAGTTTCTAGCGCTATGAAATCGAATTATTTTCAAATTTTCCTTATTTTTCGATTTCGTTCGATTTTTTAATTTTTTTTTTCGAATTTTATTGCGTGTTTTTGATGTTTTCTTTTTCTGAATTCTAAACACTACCTTCACACCAAATTTTAAGTTTTAAGACTACAAGATCGTGTTATTTTCAATTTTCAATTTTGTTCGATTTTTTTTTTATTTTCGAATGTTTTTTTTTTCTAATTTTCCGGATTTTATAATTTTTTCTTTCTTTGTATCCGAAACACTAGCTTTATTCCAAATTTTAAGTTTCTGTGGCTGCAGTATCTACCCAATCTTTTTGATGACGTTAGAGTGGGTGAGTGTGTGAGTGACAAAAAATCGAAACTTTGAGTTCATATATCCATTGAGTTCATTATCGTCTGCACTAATTTATGGGTATTTTTTTAATTATCCATATTTTTTAATTTTTCATTATTTAGTATCTTAAATATTACCTTTATTCCAAATTTCAAGTTTCTAGTGCTATGAAATCGAATTATTTTCAAATTTTCCTTATTTTTCGATTTTTCTGATCTTTTCGATTTTTTTATATTTTTTTTTCGAATTTTATTGCGTTTGTTATTTTAACTTATTTTGAATCCTAAACACTATCTTTACTGTGAATTTTAAGTTTCTAAGGCTAAAAAATCAAATTATTTTAATTTTTTCAATTTTTTTCGAATTTTCAGGATTTTTTAATTTTTTTTATTTTGCATCCTAAATACTACCTTTATTCCGAATTCCAAGTTTCTAGCGCAACAAAATCGGATTATTTGAAAATTTTCGATTTTTTTCGATTTTTTCGATTTTTTCAATTTTGCTTTCGATTTTTTTGGTGTTTTTGATGTTTTCTTTTTCTGGATACTAAACACTACCTTCACACCGAATCTTAACTTTCTAAGACTACAAGATCGTATTATTTTCAATTCTCAATTTTGATGGAATTTGTTGAATTTTCGAATGTTTTTTTTTTCGAATTTTCCGGATTTTATAATTTTTCCTTTCTTTGTATTCTAAACACTACCTTTTTGCCAAATGTCAAGTTTCTAGGGCTACGGGATCTACCTAATCTTTTTGATGACGCGTGAACGAGTGAGTGAGTGAGTGACAAGAAATCGAATGTTTGAGTTCATATATCGTCTGAACTAGAAAAGACAGAAAGTTGTAATTTTAAATTTTGGTCTTGTGTGCCAAATACTCTAGAAAAACGAAGTTTCAAATTTTTGGGATACTCCAGCGCGGAGATATGTGGGGGTCAAAAGTGCCCTGAGTTGCTTCCAGAAAAGTATGCTTACGACTGTGGTCTTTCGACTTGGCGGAGGCACTGCCGTGCCTCCAGATAATTTCCGTGCAAATGGGTAGTGCAAAGAATTAGTATGTTAAAAATGCATTATGAACGATCATATATAAAAAACTTCAATAAAGTATTTAGCAAAAAAAGTTTCTTTTGCTACCACTGATTTTCAGAAACGTTTCCGAGTGTTATTAATATGTTATTGCAGTGTAATAATCAGTTTCTCAACCGGAGTATCGGTTTTTAGGATACTATTAATTCTCAATTAAACCTTTTCAGATTTATAATTGCTTTTAAACGTGCAAGATTAACAAAATGATATTAATTTTAATGTTAATGTTAATGCTGTTACTTTATCATGTTTGTCTATAAAACATGTTTCTTGAACATGAAAATGTTTGCTTCAGAATTAACAGCATCCGAAAAGCCTGTCTTCCAGTTTGAAAAAAAAAAAAAAAACATTTATACACTATAAAAACTATGATTAGTGTATATGATTAATGCACTATAAAAACTATTCGGAGACGTTTCTGAAAATCAGTGACGGTAAAAAAAAAAAAGAAAAAAAAATGTTTTTATAAGTGCTACTTTAAATCGCGAAAATATATTGGTTTCTTAAGTTTCTAAAGATAAAGTACCCGTTTGGGATTCCTGAGTAATTCGAAAGAGGTTATTCTATATTTTCGTGGTTATATTATATTTTCCTAGATTATGAAATTTCTGTAATTATAGAGTTTCGTTCATCTCACGAAAAACCTATTCGTCTCACTCCTCCGTCTGTCTGCCCGTCCCACAGTTCGTACTCGAAAACTGTATAAGTTAGAGACTTAAAATTTTACATACTTATAGCAGAATACCTCTTATCACACGACAAAGCATAAAATAATGAAAAAAATCTTGTATTAGATTAATTAAATTAATTAATTTAATAACATCCGACCATTTCTGCAATTTTCTTAGATCTTAAAACATAATCTTAATTCCATTCTTTTTCATGAATGCTAGATTGTTCAGTGGTAGAGCGTTTCCTCTTAGCCCAAAGTGTCTGAGTTCTCCTCAGGACGGTGGAAGTTGAAATTTTCGATTTCTGCTTTTCATTGTCCGACAGATTTAATTAAAAGATCTTTTGCTTTTTTGTCATTTTAATAGTATTTTTCTTTTTATAACAAAAGTAAAATCAAATGCTTAAATATACTTTTCAGATATACAAGCATATACTGTTACAACTGTCTGAAAACAGTTTTGAATATTTTTAAGTTGATATAAAAAAATAGCTTCCTCTTGTAATCATTTTATTATTAAATTTAATGGTGCTGTCATCTATGTTATCATTCATAAAGTATATTGATAAATGAAAAGGATAATTGTGAAGTAAGGATTTGGATTTGTTATTTAAAAGATAAAGTATTTTGTAAGGAATATTAAACGAAACCCTTTGTGCCATTTTTGATCACACTTTCGCGCTTGTTCTACAGTGTTTGTGTCTGAAATTAAATATACCAATGAAAGCGTTTTGAGAAATTAATTCAAAACTCCTTATTTTAATACAGTGCACCACTCCTTGTATGCGAGTCACGGAAAAAATTTACTTCACGACTTTTCAACATTTAGATCACGTGCAGGCTCTGAAACAAGTTCAGGAAATGTAGGAACTTTTATTCAGGAAGAATGAAGTGTTAATTGATATCATTTTTCATCAAAGTAAATGCCTTGTCAGCAGTAGTCAGTTTTGGAATGATAAAAAGTTGTATTCCCTTTAAGCGATAATTCAGAAATAACTTTCATGCAGGGATTTCAAATCTTCTACGTAGAAGTTGAAAGTTTCCATTCATAATATATAGTATTATATTGTTCTCTCTATTAATAGTTGAAAATTTGTTGAGAAGCATATTAGTCAGTTTTGCACTTATGGTTTTTTTTCTTGCAAGTCATAAATTAAATATTGATATTCTTAAATTTGAAAAAAAAATTCCATATAAAGTGGCAATTATCAAAAACCCGGATATATGCGGTAAAAAGTTTAATATTACTCTATCTGAAATTTGAAGACATAATCTAAGATAAAGTATGAGGCAATTAGTAACTACAGGAATGTTATAAGCAGATTATAATATCTAGTCGCAGAACTCAGTTATCTTGTATATTGTAAAAAAGAATGTTTCTTAATCTATGGATATATAATATAACCCTTCACGAAATTATAGTATAATTTCTTCAAAGTTACCCACGATTCCAAGAAGTGTTTTTTTATCCTTAGAAAACTCACAAAACGAAAGCTTTTCAAGAATTGAAAAAACATGTATAAAACCAAAGTTTCTATTTTCTGGCCCTGATTTACTGATATACTGATTTTTGGAACCGTATCCAAGTAGATTTTAAAATATATTAATCAGTTTTCTGAACCCGGAATGCGATCAGTGCTATAATGTTTTTCCGGATGCTATTAATACTCAATGAAACATTTTCAGTAGCGTAACTGAATTTAAAGTAATATTAGTCTTAATGTTAATGTTAACGCTGTTAATATATTATATTGTATGTCAAACATGATTGTTGAAGCTGAAAATGTTTACTTGAGAATTGGTAGTTTCCGAAAACTTATATTATGGGTTGAAAAAAACTGATTAATACACTTTATAAACGACTCGGAAACATTTCTGAAAATCAGCGACGGGAAAAGAAACTTGGGTAATTCCTAGGTAATTCGGAAGAAGTTATTCTATACACTGCAAATTTCCAGCACACATTGGGAACACATTTGGAACACTTTGATTCGAAAAAAGTGTTCCAGTTACCTTAATGTGTACTGCAATGTGTTGCGAATAAGTTCTGCTAAAGAAGAATGTTTTCCGAAAGTGTTCCGAAAGTATGCTGCTCAGGATATTTGTTAAATCTGAACTTGGGAACACATTTGAGAACAGATTGGAAGCACATTTGGGCACACGTGTGAAATCATCGCTTTCCAAAAGTGCGCAAAAAAGTATGCTGAACAAAAGAAGTGTTCTCAGAAGTATTCTAAAAGTTGTTCCAAAAGGTGAACTTCAGAGTGTACTAAAAAAGGTGACAAAATAAGTGTTCTGAAAAGTGTTCTGAAAAGTGTATAAACATTTACATTGCATTTTCAATAGTGTTTATATTATACTTTCGTAGATTAAGAAACTTCTGACTCTTTTTAGAGAGTATCGATTCTGAAATTAAATATATCAATGAAAGCATTTTCATAAATTTATTTAAAACAATTTATTTTAATGCAGTGCAGCACTTCTCGTACGCAAGTCACGGAAAAAATTTACTTCACGACGTTTCAACATTTAGATCACGTACAGGCTCTGAAACAAGTTCAGGAAATGTAGGAACTTTTATTCAGGAAGAATGAAGTGTTAATTGATATCATTTTTCATCAAAGTAAATGCCTTGTCAGCAATAGTCAGTTTAAGAATGATAAAATGTTCTATTCCCTTTAAGCGATAATTTAGAAATAACTTTCATGCAGGGATTTCAAAACTTCTACGTAGAAGTTAAAAGTTTTCATTCATAATATATTTCCTACAGAAAGATGTATTAAATTGCTAGATCTATTAATAGTTAACAAGTTGGAAATTGTACGTTAAACGTGACAATATCATAACTTGTTTTACAATGTAAAAAAATCATCGTTATTATTTCAGTGAAATGAATTATATCGTGTGATGTAAGCGAAATGAACATGCCATTTTGTTATTATTACGTATGGTACGTTTACAGATGCGATTTTTTTTTTCGACACCAGACAGCGATGCAAAATTCAACATGGAGATCTTGTTTTGCGAATGATTACCTTCATGGTTTAATATTTTTATGACCCATGATTAATAAATCTCTTGTGTTTATTTACTTTATTGGATTGAGATATTCGGCTGTTAACCTAATTTCCACTGAAGTTATCTCAGACTCTAAATATTTTTTAATGTAACTCATCTCTCAAGCAAACAATTTTATTGAACAATTTTTCTAAAAATGTAACTTTTATGCAATTTTATTCGAAAAAATAATTTTGCATAAAAATGACTACCTTTCATATGAAAAAATGTGCGTTTAGCCTGTATTTGTTTTCCTCAGTCACATGACTTTCGCTTTTATTATATAGATAGATATGATAGGATTTAACATAATAAAGAAAACTTTCATTAATAACTTTTTATGTTTTGATTCGATTTTCATAACATTTTAAATGACTCTACAAAATTCTACAACGATAATGTGTATTAAATTTCAACCATTCGGTTGGGTAGATTTTGGTTTTGTCTACAACTTAGTTGGTTAGTTATTTGAAAAACTTGGCGCACTAATGGGGTGGGGCTTGTTCCATGGCCGTTAGTCCGTCTTTTGCCTATGAGGCTGTTTCACTAGATGAGACATATTTTTTCTATGGTTACTTTCTGGTTGCGGGTGTACGTTTTGCGCTTCACCCTGTTGGTTTGTTGACACTTAGACCGGGAGGCGGCAGCACAGAGAATCACCTCATCGAGTTCACGGCTGAAATTCCAGAATTAGTTAAAACTTGATTCGCATATTAAAACGCAATCGGTCTGCCAAGTCATATCTTGGTGGAAAACACCTTAAAACCCGATTTTAGCGTTTGACTCGTAGGTGTACCATTGTGTTTTCCTGCACCCAAAGCTATGAAAACATGGAGGACTGGGAGCAGGGACACACAATGGTAAACCTACGAGCCAACCGTTAAAATAGGGTTTTCGGGTGTTTTCCACCAAGATATGACTTGGCAGACCGATTGCGTTTTAATATGCGAATCAAGTTTTAACTAATTCTGGAATTTCAGCCGTGAACTCAATGAGGTGATTCTCTGTGCTGCCGCCTCCCGGTCTAACTTATACACATTTTGTTTGATTACACTTCATCTTTTTGGTGGGCTTACAGTCCAGCATTGACGATTTCCACTCCTCACTAGCACTTAAAAGAACGATTTTTTGGCGTAGCAAAGAGGTTACCTTGCTACTTTATTTATTTATTTTATTTTATTTTATTTTTTTTAGTAGCAGGGATATTTTTTTGTCACTTTAAAAATATATATAATATTAAAGTACACTTACCAGGGGGGTACTGATGGGAGCGAGGGTTATTCGTAAGGATCATTCTGCTAGGAAGGTACATTTACTATGATATTAGGTCAATGTTTTCTGTTAACCATCTGATAACTGCTTTTTCTTTTGTTTGCACATATTTGTTGTTCGCGAATTGTTTGTGTCATAGTTTATCATTGTTGGATGTTATGTGGATCAGATGGCGTGTTTGGGTTAGTGGGCAAGATGTTAAATAATGTTTGAGGGCTCCCAGTTCCCCGCATGAACACTGTTCATGATCAGTATGGTTCTTCCTTGCATTTAAATCTATTTAGGTAGTTAGGAAATGCCCCATATCCTGTATATATTTGTCTTAGTAAATACCAGCTGATAATTCTGCGTGAATCTACTTTTGGAACGTATTCATGTGTTGTGCTGCCTGTGTCCCCGTAATCCCACACGAACTGCCATCGTTTTATTTTTAATTCTGTTAGTTTTCTCTTTAAGTTTTATATCAGTCTTTCTAGGTGGTTTGGAATTTATTTTGTTTGATTTTCTGCGGTCTTTCTTGCTAATTCGTTGGCATCCTCGTTTCCTTGGATGCCCACGTGTGCATTTACCCAGCTAATTTAAAATTTTTGCTCTGAGTTTTTTGCTGTTTTTTGTATATTGTCATTTAATTTTGTTACATTGAAATGTTTACTGAATGATTGAATGGCTGACATGCAGTCCGAGGGGATGCCGTATTCCTTCCCTGTACTGTTTCCTCATTCTGCTGCTTTGAGTATAGCCAGTAGTTTGGCTTGGAAAACACTGTTGTACTTCCTTAAAGGTACTGACCATGTTTTTATTTTTTGTTCATTTTTTAGTGCTACGAATGCCAAACCTGTAGCGCCGGATTCCAATTTTGATCCGTCTGTATATATTACTATGTCCTTAAATTTCTGACCTATCCTGGGTTCTATTGTATCTGATAGGTGTGTCTCCTAGACATTGATATTTTTGATGTACACTGTTAAAAATTTTCGTTTATTGACAGGTTGTCTTCCGTGAATTTTGATCAGAAAATTTCCATTTTGTTAGAAAAATGGAATCTTTCCCGTATATCTGTTGCCATTTTAAGATTACAGAGTTTCAAATACGGAATTATTATTGTAAAAATCTATCATCCAATGGGATTGCAGTATTTTTGATCGCCACGCATGCGCTTCAACTTCTTCGCGTCTGTATCGCGCCATTTACGGACTTTACGGACTACAACGACGGAACTTTCCTCAAAAAAACGGAAACATTCCGGCAACTCTGCTGCCAGTCCTTTTTCCGTAAATTGACGGAATTTTTTTTACAGTGTAGTCTGTCTCGGGAACTGTCGTTCTATGTATTTCTGTTGTTTCTCTTAATCGTGATACTGTGCCGTATGCTGCCTTGTATTTGACCTGGAGGTGAATTAGAATCACGCCAGCTAATTTATTATTATTATTTAAAAAAAGATTTGAATCGTTTACTACAAAATTCGTGCTGTAAGATTTTTTTTTCTTTTCGAATTCGGTAGATGCCACTACCAAAAATACTCAGTTATTCTTTTAAGTTTGAAAGTTGAAAGCTTCGCAACAAATTGACATAGCTTACAGAGCTACAATATTCAAAAAATACATAAAACTTAAAAGTATCATTCATATTTCGTTATGTTACTGCATTACAAACAGTGTTGGCTACAAAATAAACATCAAATCAGAAATCAAAACGACCGCCATTTTTTCTTCTTCTGCACATGCGGGTTTGCTCACTCGCTGTTGACAGGTACATAAAGTTACTCGATTTTAGTTTCTATTTTTACTCCCATTTAGGCAGGTTGAGTTAATGGTGAATTGAATTTTATGTTCAACACAGAGTTAATAATTGTGCTTTCGGCATGACTATAAGAAAATTTACACCATATTTATATTGTACAATTAGTATTTTTCCAGTTAGTTTAATCTTATTTTAATGTTTATTTTAATATCGTATCTTCAAAGATAAAGAAAAAATAAATAAAGGAATATACGTAGTTTTCGTTCAATGGTATTATCTGAAAATAGTAGGATGTACCAATCCCGATCATTTTAATACTTCAAAATTAGCTATCACAGAAATAAAAAAAATTGATATTTTTCGTCATTATTTTGTAGGTCAGCTGCTTTCGAATCGCTGGGTTACCTGGAAGCGAAGCACCCTTCGCTGCACGAGCAGATTTTGTACAACACATCTACGATATATCCAGAAAATTGCACAAAATCACTATCACAACGTTCCCTTCCGGTGGAACAACCCCGAATTCAAATGAAACCTACTGACCATAGCAATATATATATATATATATATATATATATATATGAATGCGGTTAAGCGTTCTCACCATGTTCACATGGCAGCAAGCAGTTCTCACGATGAGGCTGTGACGTCGACAGACGGCAAACCACAAGGAATGCTGAGATACATTTTTGGCTTCACCAGCCTGGGAACAGAAAAAGTTCAGATTTTAACTTGACCTGTAAAGGATCGTACGGGTCCTGAGCGCTCTCGAGACGGGAGAGCAAGCACGATCGATTTAAGCCGAAACACGGCCAAATATTACCAAAATATCCTCAGTTAGATGACTGCAAATCCTCCCTTTCCCTCATGGCCAAATGTTACCGAAATGTCCACAGTTAGATGACTGAAAATCTTCCCTTTTCCTCATTTAGTCTGTAAATAATACTGTATTATATTTAACATTTAGTCTAGAACATTAAACTCCAGTTATATGTTAATTAACTCTTTAAATCCCAAGCTTTAAAAACTAAATGACCTTAGAATCGCAACAAAATAGTCCAAAATGCTTGATTTTTCATTCCCCCCTTTTTCACTAGGTACGAAGTAGAAATTATCCTACTGCCTTCACCTTTCATTCAAATTTCGACAGGTGTTACGCTCCTCTGTTTATCATTGGTGCAGTTACTGAAAACAAAACTTGTTTTTATTCCTGCACTCTCCAGAAATGCTGACACATTACCCCATCCATCACTGAGAGAGACCACTCCTTTGACAGTACCGCGACCCATTTAAGGGGAAGGAAAATCCTTTCAGCTATCCTGGGCTATTGTGGGTTTCACAGCATTGGGATGATTTCGGCTATTGCGGATTCAAAAGGTTAAATGTTCTGTTTACCTCAATCCCAATACCCATATATATATATATATAATTTGGTTCAATTCTATGCATAACTTCATACACTTTTCAATGATACAATAATGAAAATGTCCCAAAAGTCACTATCACAGAGCCTCCTTCCAGTGAAATATTCCCAAATTCTACTGGGACCTGCTAGTCATGTCAAAAACATATATATATGAAATTTTATTCAATTCAATACATAATTTCGTACACTTTTCCATGATACAATAATGAAAATGACACAAAATCGCTGTCACAGAGCTCTCTTCTGGCGGAATATCCCCAATTTCATCTGAGACCTGCTGGCCATGTTAAAAACATATACATAAAATTTCTTTCAAATCTATGCATAACTTCTTGCACTTTCCAATGCCATAAAAAGGACACAAACACAGGCACACAAAAACATGGATAGGCAGACAAACTGACATTTTGAAAAAAAGTGTTTTTTTGGAATCTGTGTCCCCATAAGAGCCTACATTAGTCACGCGAAAACACTCGCAAGCTAATGTTAATCCTATGGGAGAGTTCTTTTCAAATTTCTCGCTCGTATTTTAATATTTTTAAATGATTTTTTTGCATAGGAATGCTGAGGTCGATCTGTAACGTTTTAGTTTTTACTTTTGATTTTCTTTAATTTTTTTTATAAGCGGACATTTGAAATTTTAGAACCACTTCTGAAATTGTAAGTCCCCTTATATAAAAAAGTTGGAACCAAAATAAAAAAAGTCCTTCCGGTCTGTACCGGGAGGAAAAGGTAGCTTTCCTATATCTTCGTTTAAAATTTTAGCTAATGTTACTCGAAAACAGCAAGCTAAAATGCAAAGAAACCGTTTACAAAAGATTCGTTAATACTGAATTAGAATAAGAAATTCACCAAATTATTGATTTATAGCCAAGTTGGCTTCATTTTAGGAGACTTACTTTGGTCGCCAAATTTGGCGATATTTCGCCAATTGTCGCCAAGTTTGGCGAGAATTTGGCGCTAACGGATATTTATTAAATCTTTAAGTGGCCGCCATCTTGAAACAAGATGACGGACCAAGCTGGCCAACGAATTCGGTCGAGGCATTGGTGAGCTTAACACACACAATTAGTTTCATCAAAATTAATTTATAAATACGAGCGTTATCGTATGACATAGGTCATATATATATATATATATATATATATATATATATATATATATATATATTTATATATCTATATATATATATATATATATATATGGATATATATATATATATATATATATATATAAATCTACATTTGAACGGAGGGTGGTTTTGGTGTCTGGGGGTTATGATCGGTGAAAATATATCGAAATTTTCCGAAATTGCTTTCCTCCGAACGGCTGCAATAGGTAGCTTTATACTTTTTTTTGTATTGAAAGCTACCTAAAAGTAAAAACTAACAACGTTGGAGATCGACATCGGCTATACTATACAAAAAAATCATTAAAAAAAATAAAAATGCGAGCGAGAAATTTGAAAATAACCTTCCCATAGACTTATCATTAACTTGCGCGTTTTTTCGCATGACTGATATAGGCTCTTAAGCATGTAAATCCGTCAAAAACCGGAAGTCAAAAGAAATTTCGACTTTAGTACTTTCTTCTATTATAAATAGAAGAAAGTAATAATCCTAACTCATAGTTTTCTTTCTGCTGCAGAAAACAGTCACGCAAAAACGTTACTACTCAACTTTCAACATTCTGATCACTTACAGACTCTAAATGAAGTTAAATGAAATGTAGAAACTTTCATTCGGGAAGAATGAAGATATCGTGTTGATATATTTTGTTTTGAATTTCCCTAATTCACATCTGTATTTCAACATTTTAAATCCATATTCTTAATTATTCAATCTTTAATTGTAACATATTATATTTAATTAATCTTACGTTTTCCCTCTTTTTACGTTCATTATTTTAAGTTTAATCAAGCGATCATCTTTCATCTCATTTATTTCGTAAAGTCTCTCTTTTTCCATTCATCTCCATCCCGTTTCGCCCTTGGCCGCGTGCCAGCTTGTTTCGTAGCCTTCCTCCTCGGAACACGAGCTTTTACGGCTAGGCAGCCGGCACTCTTTGCGCATGTGCGTACGGCCGCGGAACGGCAGCGCTTCGCTGTTTCTCCTTCGTGCGTAAACTCTTCATTGAGTCTACCAGTTTGGCGCATTCCTCTCCGCGCGGCGAGTTTTTGAGACGTGCTTTTACGCACGCTCGCCATGGTCGCGCGCTGTTCAAATTCAGTTCTAGTGATTGTAGAGTTCAGAGTAGGTCGCTTGTTCGACCGTTGTTCGTGGTGCGTGTTCTCGCGATGGCCGGACTTGGTGTCCGATCCATTCGTCTTTCTAATTCCAATTTCATATTAGTTTATTTAAATAGTAAAGTGACTTACCTTCATTCATTTAATCAGTAGTAATTAACATCTCCCAGCATGACATCCTATTATACAGATATCTGAAGTTTGTAGCGTTTGTGAGCATTCAACACCTGAAAAAGGACAGCACATTTTCCCAAGTCCACGGAAGTTTTTCATAATAAAATCATGGAAGTATTCTACAGTATTTTTGCTCATTCTTTATGTCACCTCACTCCTGGATTCAAGGTAAACTTCTCTCTTATAATTTAACATTAAAATGACGTATTGAACCTGATAATATATATACGATCACGTTTCTTCCTGTCTTCACCTTCAAAGTATAATCAACAAAGTAATTTTAAAAGAACAATAGTCATCATTTAAATTCACCTACAAGATCCGCTAAACATTTGGTGAAGCAAAACCTTCTTAACAGAAGAGTTAAATTTATATCATTTTTCACCGAAGTAAATACCTTGTCGGCACAAATGACACTTTCAAATCTGAGTAAATCGATGTTTTCATTTTGTTATGAAACTTTTTGTTTCAAATATAACGACCCAAAGTTTTCAATTCTGAAATACCGGAAATACTCAGAATATTGAAACATGAATATACTCAAAAATGATTAGAGTCAGTTCAAACTCATTTTTGAAACATGGCCATACTCAAAAATGATTAGAGTCAGTTCAAACTCATTTTTGAAACATGGAAATACTCAAAAATGAGCACATAGAAGTCAGTTCATACTCATTTTTGAAACATGGACGTACTCAAATAGGAGCACATGATGTTTTATTCTTGAGTGTGTGCATGTTTTCAGAAATGAGTATATATGGTACGGTGAATATGATTAATCCGGTCATTATTAATAATGACCGGTTACTATTAATAATGACCGGTTACTATTAATAATGACCGGATTTATCATATTGACTGTAACGTATATATGTTTCAAACATGAGTAATTTTGATTCGAAGACATTTTGAATATGCGACATACTCAGATTTGAGTATTTTTTGCTCAGTTTTGAAAATGTCGCTTTTAGAGTGTTTAAACGTGTAAATCGGTCAAAAACCGGAAGTAAAAAAAAATCTGCATTTCAATACTTTCTTCCATTATAAATAGAAGAAAGTAATAATCGTAACTTACAGATTTAATTCACCTGCAGAAAACAGTCACGCAAAAACGTTACTACTCAACTTTTAACATTCTGATCACTTACAGACTGTAAATGAGGTTAAAGGAAATGTGGAAACTTTTATTCGGGAAGAATGAAGAGTTAATTTATATCCTTTTTCACCGAAGTAAATGCCATAGCGGCAGTAGTCGATTTAATGATGATAAAATATTTTATATCAGAACGGCACTTCAAGATATACTTGAGAAATTGCTATCATTCAGATATTTTTCTTTTTCAATTTTTAAAATATTTCATTGATAAAAATGGTGGAAAAAATTATATATATTTTTTATATTTATAAATTTTGCTGTTCAGTTATACAGATTAACCTCTTCGCTACTGAAAAAAAAGTAATGTTGGAATATGTTTTTTTACCTATTTTGTCTTCTAATATGATAATAATAAAATAATTAAAAAAAATTATATACCAGGGTACCAGTAAATGAAGGTCCACATATGTGGACCTTGCAACTCAACTGCAAAAAAAGTTCAAAATTTCGGAAAATCATTTTAAGCATTTTTTTCTTTTTAAAATTGCAAATATAAATGTTTTTTTTTTTTTTTTTTTTTTTTTTTTTACTGTAACATAATTAATTATTATTTGTTATTGTTTTAAAAGTATTAAATTAATTAAATTGTTAATTTCAATATTATAAAATAATTTTTGTCAAGATATATATTTAAGAAATGACTAGGAAACTCCAATTTTATTACTTTATTTTTTACTAAGTGTGAAATTTTTCAAAACAATTATTTTTCAAAATGCATAAATAAACGTTACACTTTATACACATAACACTTGTTTTGGATTTACATCCTTCCAAACGACACTTAGACGCATTTTTGCAGTCTAAAAATCTTGGCAAATGTCCTACATTGTCAAGGTATAAGGTAATAAGTAGAAGTTGGTATAAGTTGTTAACATACCTTATAAGGTAAGTTAACAACGTTTCTTAAACAACTAATTTATGACACATTTCTGAATTTCGGAAGTGCATGGAATTGACAGGTATTTTTATTCAGAAACTATGTAATTCAATTATGTCCTCTAATTTTTGCCAAAGATGATCCTTCCGAAAATGCTCTTAAAATCGATGTTTTGAACCGAATTCCCAACGCTTCAGTCAGAAAAAGAAAAAATAAACTTGTCGTTACTTGACAAGAATAGCTCATAACTCTATATGTAATTTATTTTTCAGAAATGGAAAACGTGCTTCGATTTCAAATTGCTTTACGTTTAAAAATGACCCAGAAAATGTGTCAGTCATTTTCGCGTTGTTGACCAGGGGATTTGAAAACATCTTAATTTAGTTATTTATGTATATATGAATAATTTTACGGGAGAAAATAATTGTATCTATTTAATTATGTTCACATATTAGATCCACATATCATAATTAAAACATGCATTATTCAACTGGTTAAAATCATAACTGGTGATTAAATTTTAGTTTGAAGAAAATACTTAATTTTAACAGTATTAAGCTATGTTTGGTGCATTTAAAAGTAAACAGCTATTAAATTCACATTATGTAGTTTAAAAGAAATACATAAAAAAAGTACGAATACATTATTAATATAAGTTAATTTTTTTTAAAAATCAAAAGTTGGCCTAGGTAACAAGGAAACAATACAAGGAAATCTTTTAATATTTTATTATTATTATTATGTATTATTTACAAGAAAGATTATTTTACAAATATAGCTACGTAAAAATAATTATATTTATCTATTTTAAGTAAAAAAAAGCATTATATACCTAGAAATAGTCTCCAATATGTCCATACATTTTAATAAAACTGCATAATTTAATCTGCATTAATTAATAATTAACCTAATAAATATACAAAATTCACTTAATCTAGCTTAAATTACATATTCAGTTTTTTTTAAAACAGGTATTTTGAGTTAATTAAATATAGGGGGACTTTATTATTATTTCTAAGTACGATAACAGTATCCCCTGAGTTTAAGCCTATTTATACACGTTGAGTAATGAGGTCCACACATGTGGACCTCAACAAAATGATACTTTTAAAATCAAAACCGTCACCAAATAAACAAAAGAAAGATAGCTAATGAATATTTATAATATTTTTAACAATATTAAAAATTATGACATTTTAATTAAAATTTTAATATAGATAATTATTACTTACTTTTACGCAATTGCTGAGTTGACGGCATTTTTGAAAATCTCACTTTTAACCGAGTATTTAGCCATGAAAATAAGTCAGGTGCTCAAATGTGTTGGATGTTTTTTTAAGCTTAAACTTTCACAAATGTGAATTGACAATCAAAATTGAGATACTATGCATGGTTTTATTACAAATAGCTAAGATCCAAGGTCCACATATGTGGACCTCAGTTAGCGAAGAGGGTTAAAATAAACTGTTAATACTTTTGCGTAGTATCGTTTGTTAGTCGTCATTTTAAGGGGATCCGGGCGTCAAATTTTTGAAAAATAAATTGCATTTTTCATTTTTCGTGTTCATAAAATACTATATTGTTTAAAAAAAGAATAAATCTATTTTAATACTTGAAAAATTTTCCACAGAAACTTTCTCACGCCTTGCATTCATAATATTTCAAATTTTGATTGCTTATAAAGCGTATAGTCAATATAGTGAAAAAGTATCGAAGCCGGGACTGGAACTCGGGTCATCAGTATAGCGCACTGACGTTCTACCAACTGAACCACTTGGAACGGTACTCAGCTTGGCACTTTCTCACTATAAGTTGTTGGCAAGGATACAAACGCAGCACAAAATGGAAATTTCTGTGGAAAAATGTTCAAGTATTAAAATAGATTTATTTAATTATCGATGCTGGATTTTCTTTGGTTTCGTGTTTGTCCCAGGGTTGGTGGCTCACGTAAAATATTCCATCTTGTGCCGCGTTTGTAGCCTTGCCAACATCTTATAGTGAGAAAGTGCCAAGCTGAGTATCGTTCCAAGTGGTTCAGTTGGTAGAACGTTAGTGCGCTATACTGATGACCGGGGTTCGAGTCCCGGCTTGGATACTTTTTCACTATGTTGGCTAAACTTCTACAGTGATTACATCTGCAGACATAGGAAATTTTCTGTTCAGTATCACTTCTATCCTTTGTGTATGTAAAACATCAAGTGCATTTATCTTAGAATGGATTTTTTCAAAATTTGTCATGTTTAAAAGAATATATCTGAATTTTCTTGCAAGATATATATATATATATATGTGTAATTTTGTACAGAGTTTTAGTGTTATGTTTTTAGTAAATTGTTGTCAGAATTTTTAGTTTCATGTGAAAATTTTGAAAATATATACATCGGAGTAAAAATTATCCTCAAAAATTCTTGTTTTCTTTCACTTTTAAATTCATTATAAATTTTGTAAGTAGTATTTTTATAAATCCTGAAAAAAAAATTAAAAAGAAACCGTTTCTGCGCACAATAGTAAAAAAAGAATGAAATCGCGCAAATCATTCGTGAGTTATATAAAAAAATAAATAAGTTTAAAATTTAAAATTTAAAAATTTTCAAAACAAAAATTTTCTGCTTCGAATCAAAATATTTTCATTCAGTACCTGTCAAATGATTGGTTTGTAGTACGAGGGTTACCGTAATTTCCGGCGTATAATCCGCAGCTCAAAGAGTCGTTTTTCGACCCTGAAATTTTATTCAATAATTGTAGTTAAACATTTACAGCGATCTTTTATGTTACATTTTATAAAATAATATTTCTGGGTCGAAAAACGACTCTTTGAGCTGCGGATTATACGCCGGAAATTACGGTATTTTTGAAGAAGGTCTGTAACAAAATATCTTTTTGAATCTTGAGCTCTGGCAACACAGCGCATGCGCGCAGACTCCCAACATTCCTTGCGCTACTGCAGACGCCAGTTGTGCAACTATAGTGTCAGTGTGTTCGTTCAGAGTGAGCTATAAACTATTTCATGTCGATTGATCATCCCACTGACTCTGAACTGCGGTCAGTAATTCAATTTTAGACAGCAATTAAACATGACAGCAGCGGACATTCATCGTCAGATCTGTGAGGTGTATAGCTTCAATGCAATGACTGCCCACGCAAAGCTGCTCAAATAAAATCTCTCATCGAATCTTTTGCCTCGGAGCAATTTGAGCATCCTCCATACAGTCCTGACCTTGTGCCAAGCGACTCTCACCTCTTCAGATACCAGAAATCGTTTCTCGGCGGCCAGCGATTCAGCACTGACAAAGAAATAGAAACGGCGTGCGAATAGGATATGAAAAAGGGTGGTTACAAGAACTCGTGGGGCATTACGATAAATGTTTCAACAGACATGGAAACTATGTAGAAAAGTAGAAAAAGTTATGAAGAATCTTGTAGAAAATTAATTTTCTAAATGCGTTAAGTATTTTTTTATTGCAAAACGGACCTTACTTTAAAAATAACCATCGTATATTTAGTGTTTAAAATTTTTAATATTGTGCCAGAAGGTCTTCAATTAAGACTGCTTGGAATATTATATATTTATTTATTTTGTTAAATTATATGTATGAATATATTTTAAACAACAGTGTAAAAATTCATTTGTATAGTTTTTCCATGCACTGAATCACTTTATTTTTTCTCAAGGGCAACTTAATTGTGAATATTTCTTTTATCTTCTCCTAAAGATGAAAACTAAACTACGCTATGAATAAAAAGCTTCAGAATACAAAATGATTATCCTAAACCTTAAACAATAATTGATTTTCTATTGAAAATCTATTATTTCTCTTCTAACCAGGAAACCGCACGATGATGTAATAATTAAAAGTATATAAGTAAGCAGCAATTGAAAGATAATTATGAAACATGTTTTTTGATACATAAATCATTTGCCCTCGTCTCCTCGTTATTGATATATAAAGTCTTAAAATTTGCTAATTTATTTGCGTGGTTTTTATTCAGAAATTTTAATAATCAAGCTAACATTAAATACAAAACATATTTCAATATAGTAATATAAAAATGAAAGAAGCCTGTAAAAAAAATGCTATTGACAAACATGGCACTGAACTAAAAAATGATTGAAGCATCGAAATTCATGGCACCAAGAGAATTTCGCGAACTTAAATCTAGTGCAATGATTACAATGATCAATATCCTGCGAAAAATAAAATTGCAAGGTCGTTTCAAATGCAAGTGGCCGAGTTTGCACTAACCCACACTTGTAACAAGCATAGCGAATCATTTCGGAGTATTGCGGCATACTAAAGTGGAAATGGAGAAATGACTAGAGTTTTATGATGTTGTTACGTTGAAAATGTTAACAACTCCTCCTTCAATCCTACCGACTCCTCCTTCCATCCTTTTAAATCAAGAAATCAACAAATTTCTGAATCAAATCCACGCCTTTTCCCCTTAATTAAATAAATAAATTAGCAATCTTTAAGACTTTATATCTCGATAATGGGGTGACGAGGGCAAATGATTTATGCGTAAAAAAACACGCTCATAATGCCCTTTTGATTGCTACTTATTTAAATGTTTTTCATTATTACACTAATGGCGTGGTTTCCTGGTAAGAAGAATTAGAATCTCTGTATTTCTTTCGCAATAGAAACTTTATTTTACTCATGTTTTATAAAATATTTCACACCAGAAAATTTATTAAAATTATTTAACTTTCTTGTATAACTAACTTTTGTGCAATTAAAGTTTTCTTTATTTTATGATACAGTTTCTGGTTCGAATTGCAATATTTTCTTTTGGTACCTGACATATAACAGGTTTGTAGTATGTTTAGTGTTACATGGTATAATATTTTGGTGCCTGTAGGGCTGTAATTAAAACTGCTTGAAATATTATATATTGAGTGCGTCAGAATATTGTATACCCACTTTGAATGATTAAAACATCAGTTTTTATTTACACATAATTGAAATCTAAATGGCAAAAGAATCTACATAAAATGTATAACTTTTCCTCCTGCCGTAGATGTTCAGAATTAAGACCGTTCTGGTCAATACACTGCTTATAACGGTGGCTATTGATTCACAAACTTCAACAAACATTTCAGTTGGTGTTGTGGCGTATTCTTGCTCCATTGCGGTTCCAGAACGTTGTCTATAAACATCCGTTCGTTTCAAAATTATCTTTTATCCGAATTTCGAGTCGCATAGTGGATTTGCCTGAAACTCCGTGCGAGATTGTTTTTGTACTTCTGCTACAATTTCAATTGTGGTTGCAAAATAGTTGTTTTGTTCATCAGTATGCAGCAACTGTCATGGCCATTCTTGATCTGATGTTGCCTCAAATACAACAGATGATGAAGTTTCAGACATCAGTGAAAGGATACCATATCAATCTGATTTCTTAGAGCGATTTCTACAGGAGTTCAGCAGCCAGAGGAAGAAAAAGAGGGCAAAAAGGAAACTCAAGAAATACAATTCCAGATGATTAATTAACAAGTAACATAATTAGATAAAAGTTTGAAGACCTTTTTTTGTAGAAAATTTTAATTTTTGTAATAACCTTCAATTTTTATAATAACTATGTTTACGATAAAACTTACTGTTTAACAGATATCTGCAAAAAAAATTAAAAAAAAAAATATTTTCTATCTTTGACCTTTGACCTTTGACCTTGAATAAAACTTTTTGCTCCAGCTAGGTCGAATAAGATTTTCGATATTCCATTTAGAATGATATTATAAAGTTTTCTGCAAATTTTCAGCTATTCGCCAATTTTAGCTACCGTAATTTCGCGCGTATGCGCAGCGGCTTAGATAAGTCTTTTTGAAGCCGGAAATTTTATTGAAAATAAGAAGTCAAATTAGTGCTAAGCAGAAGTGAGTCACATTTCATTTAAAATAAATCGAATTGTTTGAGGTGCGGCGTATACGCGCGAAATTACGGTATGTGAAATGTCTATTTTGACTGGACTATAGAACGGTGAGCTATTGACTCACAAACTTAAACAAACATTTCATTTGGTGTTATGGCGCATTTTTGCTCAATCGCGGTTCCAGAAATTTGTCTATGAAGATCCATTCGTTTCAAACTTATCTTTTATCTGGTGAATTTTGAGTCGCATAGGTGGATTTGCCTGAAAGTCCCTGCGACATTGCTTTTGTACTTCTGCTACATTTTCGTATTTACAATAGTATTTTTAAATAAATTTTTCTTTTTTAAAAAGTTAATCTTGGTCCACTCATTATTTCCAATTAATTACACTTTGAAAATAACAAAAAAAAATTAGAAAGTTAAGACTCGTTAAACAATGCATGTATGCATTTTTCTGACGCAACTTGTATTTATTTATTGTTTAAATGATATGTATGATACATTCTAAATAACAACTTAAAAATCCATTAGATAATATAAAAGTATAGTTGTCCATGCATGGAATTATAAGGGTCACCCAAATGAAAGTGGCATTGCTGTAATAACTCCGACATTTGAAGAGAAATATGACTGCGCATGCTCCTATAGAGGGCTCACAGTGCTGGGAATGCATGCGATATCGTCAGATCCCGACAGATGCGTGAGTGATAGCGTAGGAGCACGTTAAAAGGCAGCGTTTGCATCATGGATACCTCCAAACGGTGTCAACGCGCGTTCGTACAATTTTTAATGGCGGAAAATGTGAGTGCTGCTGAAATCTATCGTCGAGTGCAAAATATGTATGGCACAGAGTGTATGTCGCGCAGATAGGTATTCCGCTGGTGTAGGGATTTCGTAGTCGAAGAAGCAGTACTAACGACAGGTCACGACCTGGTCAAGCGCATGTGGTTATCACCAAGGAGCTAGATGGTGACAACCTACAAGGTGACTTTGTCTAGCCTATCTGTTACGAACGGCTGTATTACTTCTTTCTTTTGTATACTAATTTATATTAATACCATTAAACCATTTCTCAAACCGACTGTAGTACCATTTTCATTTGGGCGACCCATACACTTTATTTTTTTCTCAAGGGCAACTTAATTCTGAATATTTCTTTTATCTTCTCCTAAATTGCTCTATGAATAAAAAGCTTCAGAAAAAAAGAGAATATCCTAAACTTTAAACAAAAATCGATTTTCTACTGAAAATCACTTCCCTTTTAAGAAAAAATAGAATCTCTGTTTTTTTTGCGCAGTAGAACCTTCTTTATTTTTTTCTTTTATTTTTCTCAAGCAGATAAAATCTAAACTGCGTTTTGAATTAAGGTAAAAAGGTTTAGAAAAGACGATAATAATCTCAAATCAAACAAAATCAAATTTCTATTAAAAATTTTTTTATTTCCTGCTCAAAAAGCATAGTATCAATGTCTTTTTTCCAATAGATACTTCTTCTTCACTTTTTTCCGTTTAATTTTTTTTTCGGCTAATAAAAACTAAACGTAGGTGTAAATGAATATAATATAAAAGAAGTATAAAACCTTAAATACTAAACAATAGGGTATTTTCATTGAAAATGCATTTTTTTCCTACTTATAAAGCACCTCGAGTACAATAAATAAAGTTTCTCATGAAATATGCTGCGTTCAAACAAATGATATCTTCTTTCTGATAAAAGTTTTTTTTTCTGTCCTTTTTATTTTTTTAACTCTTTGCAAGAAGCAAAAACAAGTTTTTTGTTGATCTATTGATATTATTTCTCAATGATGGAGAATAAAAGCAACAAGAAAAATCAATTTACTGCCTTTCGTTTTGAAGAATTAAAATTTGATACCCAGTCATATCACTAATATTAACCAATTCGCTGCCAACCACGAGTATACTCGTGGTTTTTCAATCTAAAATAAAGAATTCTTTCCTTACATTTCGAAAGAGGAATTTTTATTTTATGTAATCACGAAATGTTTGTAATTAAATAAAGTAAACATTGCTATTAGTATGTTCTGGTATGAATTCGAACTTTCTAAATAAAATAAAATTCCGGTATTTTAACCCGGCAGTGAACGTGTTAAAAAAATATTTTAATTTTGTCTGCTACAAAATTATTAATTCTGCTTATGTAATTTATGTATGTTTGCATATTGATATATAAATATCGCACTTATAGACATGATATTATAAATATATATAACGTAATATATTTAACTTTATGTTAAAATTTATCTTTATGATACATTTTTAAATTTCATTGTAACGTTCATTATTCACTAACATGCAAATTAATGCTTGAAACAATTCTGTACATTTCAACTTAATATAGCGCTCACATTGCCACACTTTGTAGCGTAACCGGCAAGTCCGCTACCTGCAAGTTCAGCCAGTACTCAAATTTAAGGTTTAAAAACACTTTTATTGAAGCGAAGTGGGCATGGACGGTAGCAGAGCCACTGCACGAATTTTTCCTATCGATTGGCGATTAAATAAGATCTAACTCTAACTTAAGCTTCATTAGAAATGACTTTAGAAATGAATAGTTTTTTCTAAAATGACGAAGTTCCACTTACGTGTAGAGCACGAATAGTTCAAAGAATTAACACATCCAGCGATTAATCAATTATTTAGGCTGAAATGCAAGAACAGTCTCAAAATCATTAACACACTCTAACTTCTGCTAAGCCTTTATTTAAGCCGAAGAGCCTTTATTTAAAACTATAATTCAAAATATTTTACCAAAGGGCTATTTTTCACTCAACAAACTTTACTTCTTCTTGATACGTGGCAAAAGCACGATTTTAGCTCACCGACGCAGGCCATCAAGGGCGCCCATATGGGGGGGCAAGGGGGGGGCTTGAGCCCCCCCCCTAGATTTTGGTTTTGTCAAATTTTTTTAATATAAATCAGTTGCAAGATACGAAAATGTATCTTGTATGAACAAAGCATAATAAAATATGACTCGACAACATCAGAAGGCACCGGAAGAATTTTCCGTTTTAGACGGGTTTCCGTCTTAGCAGGTATAATTGTTGGGAATTCATTTTGTCACAACCATATTTTTTTTCTTTTAAAGCTGGATTCTGTTTTAGACAGGTTCTGTTTTCATAAGTTTTTAATTAGTCCTTTCCAATAGTCTGCTTCTAACAAAGAGAAAAACCACAAGATAGGAAACAAATTCCGTTTTAGACGATTTTTATCTTAGCTGGTGTTACTGTGTAGTTTTTTCCTACAAGACGGTAACACTTTTTCTGCATAAGGAAGGATTTTGTTATAGACAGGATCTATTTTCACAGGTAAAACTGATTTTGCATGAACAAAACGCGGAGAAATTAGAGAGAGATTTAATAATAAGATGTGAACGGTACAGTGCAATTTTTAATTGAAAAATTCTTTTTCCCGAATCTAATAAATCCTGAATGTGTCAGATTGTACGCAGCCCGAACTCGAAAATTCTATCTTAAGTCTACAGAACAAGACAAAATAATTTTCGTCGAATTCTTGTAAATCACACTTTCCTGGTCTATGTGAAACAATGTGGTCAGAAAAGTATAAGTCCACACTATATTTTTCTAATTGTTTTGCCACTGTTAAAGAAAATCTCTGTAATCTTTCTCTAGACAATAGTACGAACCAAGAAACACGCTCACAAGCCATTCATTTAGATGCTGCAACGTCATATATAAAGTTTATTGTACATCTCAAAATAATTTCTCGATATTTTTTCTATCTGGAGCCAGTTGTAAACATATTACAATCTGTAGATTAAGATTTGCATTCGGTTTATCAGAACATAAAGATGGAACTTCTTGAGATTTTTCTTATGCACAGAATGGAATCAGAAGTAGAATTTTCAGAAATTTTCATGGAGCTAATGGAGAATTGTTATTGTAAGAAATCGAAATCAAAATGTTTAGAACGTCTACCGTTAGAATCTTATCGTTCGAACCTTCCTATGGCCACTCCTCTTGAATATTACAGAGCAGCATTTCTAAATCCATATTTAGACTCTTTAATTATATCCCTTGAGTCAAGATTTTTGAATCGAAATGAAACGTCATTCAAAGCAATTTTACTTCATCCCAATATGATGAGAAATATGAAAAAAAATGTTTTTGTCAAAGAAATCAAGGAGCTATCTCATTTTTATAATATTGAGAATTTGGAGTCGGAAGCAAGAACATGGCTTGATTTGTGGAAAAGCAAAGACTGTGGTGAGAATACAAGAGAACTAGTCGGATGTGCCAATCCCAAAACTTTCTTCTATCTCAGTCATGTTAGTACTTCAAAATTCGCTATCACATCGCCAATAAAATCAATATTTTTCGTCATTCTGTTGCACGTCAGTTGCTTGCGAATCGTCGGATTACAGGGATGCGAACAACCGATGTATACTAAACTACGAAAAGTCCTTCTGGCCTGAACCGACAGGAACAAATAGCCTCCCTATTCCTTGGTTTTACGATTTTAGCTAATTTTACTGGAAAACACGAAGGTAAAATGCGTGGAACCTAAATAAAGAAGATTCAATCCCAGTTTTCATCACCATTGAATTTCAATGAGGATATCGCCAAATTAGTCCTCTACAGCCAAGTTGGCTTCATTTATGGCAACTTATTTTGGTCGCCAAATTTGGCGATATTCCGCCAACTGTCGCCAAGTTTGGCAAGAATTTGACGTTGGCGAATATAAATAAATAGTGATAAGCATGTAATAGGATTAATGGTTACAACAATGAAAGAAAATTTGCCGAAACCATGTTAACTAAAACTCATAAATTAAACCCGCTTATGGATGAATTCTGCTGTCTTGTTTGAAAATGTCAGCCACCCTAAAATTTCAAACCGCTATATCTCAGCTATTTTTTAAAATAGAGGCAAAACAAGAATTGCTCCGGATCAAGGCCGAACATTTAACGGAAAAAAGTTTTAGGATTTCTAATTTTTTTGAATTTGCACATCTTTTTGAATTTGAAATCTTTAAATGGCTATCACAGCGCCCCCTTTCGTCGAAATATCCCCAAATTCTAATAGAACCTGCTTGCCATAGTCAAAAACATAGAAAAAAAATTGGTTCAATTTGAAGTATAACTTTATACACTCTTCGATGATACAACAGTGAAAATGGAACAAAAATATCGATCCCAGCGCCCCCTTTCGTCGAAATATCCCCAAATTCTGATAGAACCTGCTTGCCATAGCCAAAAACCTAGAAAAAAATGTGGTTCAATTTTAAGCATAATTTCATACACTTTTAGATGGTACAATAGTGAAAATGGAACATAAATATCGATCACAGCGCCCCCTTTCGTCGAAATATCCCCAAATTCCGATAGAACCTGCTTGCCATAGCCAAAAACCTAGAAAAAAAAATGTGGTTCAATTTGAAGCATAACTTCATACACTTTTAGATGGTACAATGAAGACACACAGACGGACGGACAGACAGACATTTTGTAAAAACATGTTTTTCGAAATCTCTGACCCCTAAAACGTGTAAATCCGTCAAAAACCGGAAGTCGAAAAAAATTTCGATTACAATACTTTCTTCTATTACAGATAGAAGAAAGTAAATGTACTGCAAAATCTGTTTTTTTTAATAGTGGTGCAAATAGGATAGAAAAATAGTCTCCCGTGGCAGCCCTGTATATGTCATCTGTTTACAGACTATGTTTACTGTGGGAGTGGATAAAACAGATTTTATGCACCTTCTCAATGGACTATATTATTTCTTTTCAAAATGGACTTTGTCTACTATGGTTGTGAGCCCCTTATTCAGTACCCTCAGGTCAGTGGTGAAGGAGATTATGTTCCGAATTGTCTGAAAATTTAAGGCATTTGGTTCCGAAAATTCGAACATAAAAAATGTCACGGAAGAATATCACAAATTTTGACAAATGATCATAGAAAACACCAATTTCGTCAATCGTTCGCAGAAAAAAATCGCTAATTTCGTCAAAGGATCACGGTAAAAAGACGAATTTCCTCAAAAGATCGCGATAAAAACGCGAATTTCGTCAAGGAATCGTGGAGAAAACGTAAATATGAATCGTGGAAAAAATGAAAATTTTGTCAAAGAATCGTGAAAAAACACAAATTTCCTCAAAGGATTGCGAAAAAAACGCAAATTTCTTCAAAGAATCGCGGGAAAAAACTCAAATTTCGTCAAAAAATCGCGAAAAAAAACGAAATTTCGTCAAAGAATCGTGGGCAAAACGCAAAATTTCTAATTGAATTGCAGAAAAACGCAAATTCGTTTAAGGATCACGAGGAAAATGCAAATTTCGTCCAATAGCGGAAAAAACGCAAATTTCGTGAAAGAATCGCAGAAGAAACACAAATTCCGTTAAAGATTCGTAGAGAGAAACGCAAATTTGGTCAAAAGATTGCGGAAAAAGAAACTCAAATTTTGTCTAAGAATCGCGGAATTAAACGAAATTTCGTCAAAGTATCGCGAAAAAAAAACGCAAATTTAGTCCAATATTTGTGGTAAAAACGAAAATTTACTCAAATATTTGTGGAAAAAAACGCAAATTTCGCCAAAGGATCACGAAAAAATGCAAATTTCGTCAAAAGATCGCGGGAAAAAACTCAAATTTTGCCAAAAGATAGTAAAAAAACGCAAAGTACCTTAAATATTTACTAAAATGTATGATAGCTTTGGTGGAAGTTGAGATTTTTCTCAGCCCCCCCCTAAATTTAATCATATGGGCGCCCTTGCAGGCCATGATCACCAACTAGGGAAGGTCTCGACCCAAATCCGTTGAAACGACCTTTCACTCACCTTATATACCTTACAGATAGACCAACGAAGCTAAATTTGCATAAAATTACAGCGAAAGTTTGAAACAACAAACTACGAGAAATCCAAACGTACTTGGGAAATTAGAGTGATATACAGTACAGATTTCACTGCTGCTCACACAGTGTAGTTGTTATCATCACGTTCGCATTCATAACACTAGAATATCTTTTTAAGTGAGTTGCTAGTCCACTACAACTTTTCATTATTGTAGTTGTCTCAAAGCCTAAATAAAGTACTTTGGTATATCATCATACCTTACTTCCTATTTGCAGCTACAAATTTTGACATTAGTTGCTTCACACCTAATTTTAGGCTTCTTTTGTTCTGAATCTACCAATCAAACTTAACAAACGGGAAGAATTCATTTCTCATTACATGCAAAGGTGTATACGTTAGTAATGTTCGTTTTTCCCGACGGCATTCCGTGTATGCTATCAGCTTAAATTTGGTCTTTCCATCTGATTTATATTGTCTTCAACTATGTTGGAAAGTGTTAAAAATTCAGCAAATCACTTAGTGAGATTATGAAGGACATACACAAAATGAGCAGAGATAAAACGTACCACAAATGACATATACAAGAAATACAATCATAAAAAAGATGAGAATCTCCTCTTTTCTGAAACGAGATAACCAGATGTATTAAATAATGCGCAAGTCTTGTGTTCTTAGTTTCTGCAAAACATTACGATAAAATCAAAATGTTTAAATTTATCTAAAATTATTCAGTTTCATCTAATGGTTTCCCAAAAAAATAATTTTTTTAAGAAGTAAAAAAATATTAGGAAAAAAAAACTATTCAGAAACATTATTAAAATGTAATATTTTATTCAAAAGTTTGAAGCGATAATCAAATATTTTAAGAATTTTTTTATCCTTTTCATCTAAATGTTATTTTAATGTTTAAAGGTTATTTGATTAGAGAGACGTGTTGACATTTAATCTTTTGATTTTATTAGAATTTTTCGTTTTATTTCTTCATCAATTCTAATGCGAAAACAAAGTATTCATTCACGAATGACATTATTACTATTTCTTTGATTTGAAATCCCGGCAAATTTAAGATAAAAGTAAAAAGATTTTCGGATTTTTGCATTTAAATTAAAAAAAAAGTCATAATTTATTAATTTAATAGAACCTGCAAGGCTTAAATTTATAAATATCGTTAACAATATACCAATAACGTTAATAATATAAACAATATCGTTTGTTGGGTTTTCAGAGAATGTAGTATTCGAAAATATTATTACCATCCATGTCAGTTATAAAGAAAAAAAATGTATATATATAAATTTATGTTTCAGCTAGCCCGTGCTGCACGTGCCCGGGGCTGCTCGAGGCCGGAACCCGTCCAGGCAAAATAAAGGCCAATTTTAAACTGGGCGGGCTAGGCCGGCAGAATGAAGTCATTTCTGTAACCCATTCGCTGCCAACGTGGTTTTCAATCTAAAATTACGAATTCGAACCAGAAATTTCGAAAAAAGAATTTTTATTTTATGTAATCACGAAATGCCTGTAATTAAATAAAGTAAATACTGTTATTAGTATTTTCTGGTATGAATTCGAACTTACTAAATAAAATAAAATTCCGGTAATTTTAACCCGGCAGTGAACGGTTGTGTTAACGGTCTGAGCTGATGAAAAATAATAAGCCGGTCGGGCCAGGCCGATGAAATAATTAAACGGGCTGACCGGCCCGATGTAACAAATTTGAAAGGATCAGGCTAAGCTGATGAAATATGAACAATTTTTAATGGGCGTGACTGATACAAGAATAAGTATAAATGTTTTGCACGAGCCAGTGCTAGATTGACAACATCAATACAGAAATATAACATGCCCAGCATAGAGATCCTCATAAGAACAGTTACATCGTGTGTAAGCCCCAGCTTAATATCTCCAGCAGACTCCAGCAGGCCGGGTTCAGGCTCACATTTTATTCTACATACTCGGACCGGGCCGGAACTGGGCTTAATTGTGCCCAAGACTTGTCGAGCAAGCAATGCCTTTTGTAAAAATATTAATAGCGATAATGAAATTCTGAGAATATTTGGAAATATATTTTACTAAATTAAAGAGAATCATTTTGAAAAATCTACTTTTTTTACTATACAGTAACTAAAGTTTTGCTGTTTTTAAACATCCTGTTCTTTTATTCTAAACTATATATTTTTTAATGTCTTTATTTGAATGTAATAGTCTAAGTCAGGGGTTCCAAACTTTTAGACCGACGTACTACTAAATCGAAGTTCATACTTCCGCGTACCATCAAGTAACACACTTAAACCTAATATAGAAAAACCTGTATAAAGGAACCTGTCTAAAAGAAAATATATATCTTGTCTTTTGTGTTTCCGTCTTAGCAGTTTTATTATATTTAAAAATGAATGATTACATTTCTAAGTTGATACTTAGACGGATTGCTTTATAATAACTTTCAAGTAAAAAGTAGTATCACACCATTAATTTTTAATAATGCATACAATATTAAAATACAATGTTTTGGTATAGGAAGCCTCAATACTTAACGATAATTCCAAGCATCCAGACTTTACGTTCAGATAATTCAATTTATAAAGCATGTTTAAAAACAGTTCTTGCGTTAATTAAAAATACTTCATTTATTAACTTTAAATTAAGTCTTTATTAAAAAATTCAATTTTTATCCCTGTAAATCAAATAATTATGTTATTAACTCTGGAAAATTGATTGTATCATCAGCGGTGTGTGGGAATTTCAGCAAATCGGCTACAACAAACATTTATCGTCACAAAAAAAATCGCATTCGAAATTTTTTTGAAAATTTCCAAGTTAATAAAGACAAACCGTTTTCGATTCCATAATAATATGCTGCATTCTGTACTTTATTCCACGTACCAGTACCGGACTTGCGTACCAGTACTGGTACACATGCCATAGTTTTGGAAACCCCTGGTCTAAGTGATCATTAATGTTGCTATGCTGTATTCTATGGCTTGTATACATATAAGTAATCTAAAATATACTGTAAAATTTCCCATAAATATATATGCAGTATTCATTAAAATAATCTTAATTGTATGTTAAAAAAATGTACATTTTAACTGAATTGTCTCGTGTTAGGCATAATTTCATAGATTTTTGCACGGGCCTGGACTATTTTCACTGATTTTTGAGCGGGCCAGACCACCTGGTCCGGGCCAAGGTCAAGTTTTTAGTTTTTACACCGGTCCGTGCCAAGATAGCTTTCGTTCAGACCGGGCGCTCGTCTGGAAATTCCTGTCCATGCAAACCTCTAGTTTCAGCAAATAACGCAAAACATATTACCGTATATTCTGTCGTTTAACGCGTTTCGGTGTATAACACTTTAAGATTTCTTTTTTTCTATTTTAGGTGTATTCGCCGTATAATGCAGAGACATCATCAGAGACATAGCAAAAAATGAAATAAAGACTAATGTAAAGTAGAATACGTTTAATTATCATTTAATTTGATGTCGAAAATTATTTTACTTACCCATCATACGTAGTATAGGGTAAGTCTTGTAATCGTTTTGAAAATCGAAAATTTTTTTTGCCGGATTTACACGTTTCAGACACTGGAGATTCCGAAAAACATATTTTTAGAAAAAAATTTTTGCCGTCCGTCTGTGTGTCTGTGTGTCTGTAAACGCTCTATCTCCCGAAAAAATTGAGATAGAGACTTGCAATTTGGTATGTACTTAGTATGTAATAATGGGAAGAAGCCTATTTCATTTCAATAACCTCGATTTACCGGAACTTTTTTTCGGACTCTCGAAATATTCGTTCTGATAAAAGGTATATACAAATTTTCGAAATTGTTTATTTTAAGAAATGAATATAAAAGACAATAAAAAAACAAATTTTGCGTAAAGCATGAAGTCGATCGGATAATTAGTTGCCGAGATATTTGGAATCCTATTTTCCACACTCTTCGATTTTTCATCACCCTGTATTTCATCCAAATTTCACTTAAAAGATATATTTTAATTGGAAATTTGACGCTTAATCAGATGCAATAAACCGCTAGTTAATAGGATTATTATTTTTGGAGTTATAAGGAAAAACCTCTTTTAAGCAATTCAGTAATCGAGCCTTTAAAGTTTATGACGTCATCAAGCCACGATTTTGTTTGAATTGCAATGCATTTTATAAGTAGTTTACACATTTTTATTTTACTATTTTACATTATTCATATCCATGATGGGTAAGTATTACGGTGGCCCCCAACGACTAGTTTTGTATATAAATAACATAATTAAATTAAACATTTCATGAAATTAAAAATTTTTGTTCTTATGATCATGTTTTGTTTTCCTTAACCCCTTCGCGACGAACGTCTTTTATAGAATTTTTAATCTTTTACCACCGGTTTTTCAAAACAGAAATTTTCGCCTAATTGAATCGTAGAAATGCTAAAATTTAATAAGGCAAAGCTTACAATAAAAAATAACTGGTGGGAATAATCGAGGATTCTGAGCATCTTATGCGTCACGTATACGTGTCGTTCGTCCCCAAGGATGTGTGGGAATGTTTAATCTTTAATTTTTGTAACTTGCGTATAACGAACTGTAAATGTCCATCAACTTTCTTTTGTTAAAAGTGAATGTTGAACGCTGAAATATACAGTAATTTAAATATACAGTATAGCTCTGTTAAACGATGTTTTACGCCACAGTAGGTAATATTGTCAATAGGACAGGGGGAAACGCTTATATATGGCTTCAAGTGATAAAATTGTTCCAAATACAGTAAAACCTTTTCTCTTTTATCACTATTATAAAATATATTTCATTTGTAATAGCGTAACTAAACCAAACAATTGTGTCGGAAAAACTTCAGTGGTCCTGCGCGCCTGATAACAGTTATAGCGTACACGCTGAAAAGTTAAGTGGTGGTAAAAAGGTAAAAGGTGGTAAGAGGTGAAATGTAAAGTAGTGTTTATGTTTGAATACCACCTTTTTTTAATAGTAATCTTCACTAAAGATTTATTTGATTAAATTGATAAACAGTACATATAAGCTTATAAATACCTTTCAATGCAGATATCAATAAGTTTCGTACGCTCAATAGGCGATATTTTCAAGACAAATAATGAAAATTATACTATTCTCCCATTTTTTTAAAAAAATGCACTTGATAAACATAAACCACGAGATCACATGTATAATGAAAGCAGTTGCTTAAAGTTCGATAAACTGTAATAGTGAAAATTTTTATTATTATGTTTTTTATTTCTTTTTTAATTTGTAAAGTATCTCGTGCCAAATTATTGGTAACTCAAAGGAAGATAATTCATTGCTTATGTTCTCGCTTCGCATGTAGATTTCTATTGATTCAAGGATGGGAATCATAATGGATGGTAACTAAAATATTCATGGATAAATTACTTTACTGTATTTAAAATCTAATTGCAAAGGTTCAATACTATGTAGTCTGGAAAAAGTTGTAGTTCTTATTTTGTCGTATTTGATATCTGTCATTATGTTCTTTTACTCTCGGTTTAAACGTTCTACTTGACATTTCTACATAATACTGTGGTGTTCCTTCTGCACTAGTGAACGTATTTTCAAAAACACTCGCTGTATTGTATAGGAATGAAAAATACAATGTTTGAAATGAGAATAAAAGAACATAGGGCAGATATCAAAAGAATTACACCTTTAGCCAAACTAAATCCGATGGAGCTTTTAAAAATTGATTTTAAGAATAGTAAACTAATTTATCCATCAAGGTTTTATTTCTCATCCATTATCCGTGAATCAATCTGTACGCGAAGCGAGAACATATTCAATGAATCAGCTTCCATTAAGATACCTAAAATTTCGCACGATATGCTTTACAGATTAAAAAACAATAAGAAAGAAACATAATTTTTGCGTTTACAGTTGATTAATTTTTAAGCACTTGCTTTTATTACACATGCGATCTCGTGGTTTATGTTTATCAAGTTAATTTTTTAAAAAAATGCGATAATAGTTTATTTATTACTATTGATCATGAAAATGTCGTCGATTTAGCGTACGAAACTTGTCGATCTATAAATTAACCCCTTTCTAAGTTCGGGCAAGAGAAAAATCGGTGTTTCAATTCCGTGAAGCCCGAACTCAATTCGTCCAATGCTTAACCCCTTGAAGGGCACCGGTATATTATATATACCACTTAATTTCTATTCCAAAATGCTACAATGACACCAGAATTTTATAATCAAATTTTGAATTTATAAGGTACATGATGAAAAGCTTTTACTCATTTTAAAATAAATTTGTTCGTGAATCCTGGTGTCAATCAATCATTTTAACATTTTAGGTAGAACAGTACACTCAGAAAAAGAAACTGATTAAAACTACAAAACATGTTTTTGAGTACATTTTGGTTGTTTTAGCAAAATTCAAGTAAAATTGAACCATTTTACTCCAATTAACAAAACATTTTTGCTGACGATACATTTTTTTTTTTTTTTTTTTTTTTTTTTTTTGGAATTGCAAAAAAAAAAAAAAAAAAAAAAAATTGTTGAATCAAACAAAATTTGTATTGACCTATATTTAAACAAAAAATTTGTTTAAATATAGGTCAATGGAAATTTTGTTTGAATCAACAGAAAAAAAAATTTTGTTGAAAACCATTTTTTTTTTTTTTTTTTTTTGTAATTCCAAAAAAAATTTTGTATCGCCAGCAAAAAATGTTTTGTTAATTGAAGTAAAATGGTTCAATTTTACTTGAATTTTGCTAAAACAACAAAAATGTACTCAACAAAAATGTTTTGTAGTTTTAATCAATTCCTTTTTCTGAGTGTACTTTGCCCCTGAAGGGGTTAAAAACAATGCAAAAAAATTTTAACTTGCGAAAAATTACTATACCTGCCTGTCAGACATAATTTGGTTTGAGTGAAATTTGGGAAGAACTGCAAAATTACAAAATCCGATGAATGGCGCGAAACTGCCGAACTTTTCGCGGGAAAGTTTCGCCATCTATTGGGAAAATGGTAAATTACATATTATGCGTTGGACGAACGGAGTTCGGACACCACGGAATTGAAACACCGATTTTTCTCTTGCCCGAACTGAGATCGGGTATTCAAAAATTGGTGCATTTACGTTGCCCGAACTTAGTTCGGGTGTCACAGACAAGGAGCTAAAGAGAATTTTTTTGCATTTTTGGCACGTTTTTCGGAAATATATTCCATAAGCAAGAGGTTAAAAGATATTCATGTGTATTGTTTATCAATTTAAGCAAATACATTTTTACTTTAATCATAATATGTTATTTTCTTACAATTAAGTAATTTTCACATTAAATAAAGCAAATATTAATGTTCGGAAATAATTTTACTCAAGAATAAGTATTTATATGCCTTATATTATATAAATTTTAATATCTGAATTGCAGAAATGTATTGGTTAGCTGAAGCTATCTATCTCATATGTAACCCTATCAACTTCCTACAACTCTTTTGAAAATGAAAAATAAATGGACGATCATAAACAATTAAAGAAGTTGATGATTTTATTTAACTTTAATTTTTAATTATTTAAAGTAAAAAATATATATATTTATCAAATTATAGCAACTTTGTTACAGGAAAGTGCTTATCAGAATTGGTTAAGCACAAACTTCTATCTCATGTTTGAAAACACTGGATAAAAATTTAAAATTTATTTTATAAGGGAAAAAATATCACGTAAAGGTTAACAATTTATACTTTGTAAATTGCAAGTTAGCGAAACTTTTCGTTTATTATAAAGTTTGTACAAAGTAAATTTTCAAACTCATTTTTTGCTGAACTTTTTGGTGTGATAATAAGGTACATAAGCTGGAAACATAAAAAAACGTGTCTTGTTAAAAGAAAAAAAAATGTATATACACCAGGTTACAAGTAAAAATAATTTAATGAAACTTTTATAGATAAAAAATGTATCCACTTGTCAAATTTCAACTTCTAATTTTTATCAATAGTTACGTATAAGTTAAGCAAACTATAATCTGCAAAAGAAAAAAAAATGTAAAGCTGATATCTTAATCTCTACTTTTACTTGACATTGACTTAGCGAGAATATGATGCGGTAACAACATACTTGCAAGAGGTAAATTTTCATCAGACGTTTTGATATGAATATTGTTAATTTTTTCGTACCCATTATACGTAGTATAGTGTAAATCTTGTGATCGTTTTAAAAATCGAAAACAAAATTTTTACTTACCCATTATACGTAGTATAGGGTAAATCTTGTGATCGTTTTAAAAATCGAAAACAAAATTTTTACTTACCCATTATACGTAGTATAGGGTAAATCTTGTGATCGTTTTAAAAATCGAAAAAAAAATTGACGGATTTACACGTTTCAGATACTGGAAATTCGGAAAAACGTATTTTTAGGGGGAAAAAAAATGCCACCGTCTGTCTGTGTGTCTATAAACGGTCTATCTCCCGAACAAATTGAGATAGAGATTTGAAAATTTGGTATGTACTTAGTATGTAATAATGAGAAGACGCCTATTGAATTTCATTAACCTCGATTATCCGGAACTATTTTTTCGGACTCTCAAAATACTCGTTCTGATAAAAGGTATATAAAAATTTTCGAAATTGTTTATTTTAAGGAGTGAATAAAAAAGACAATAAAAAACATAAATTTTGCATAAAGAATGAAGTCGATTGGATAATGAGGTGCCGAGATATTTGGAATCCTATATTCCACACTCTTCGATTTTTTATGACACTGTAATTGTTTCAAATTTCAATTTAAAACAATATTTTAATTGGAAATGAGACGCTTAATCAGACGCAGTAAACTGTTAGTTAATATGATTATCATTTTTGGAGTTATATTTTATATTATGCAAATCCTGGGTGGGTAAGTATTACGGTGGCCCCCAATGACTAGGGTTTAATTTTGACCAATGAAATATCTGTTCTTGCAAAAAAATTGAACTATATAATTTTTTATTTTTTTCTGATTTTCTTTATTTACTAAGATTATATTTGTGGTTTGGTTTCTTTCGGGCGCTACGATGATATTTTGCTCACAAGGGAAAGAGTTCTGTAGCCTGTGTGTTGGCGCGATTAGCGAAAAAATCCAAAATGACGCCAAAATATCTCAAAAGGCAGTTTTAGCAACTTACCAAATTTTTCAAGATGGCCAAAAAATATGTTTTTAAAATATTTATAAATATACGCTAGTTAAAACTTGTTTCTGCGCCATCTTAAAAAAATAAGTCCGATGTTAAAACAAAAAGTTATCGCCATTTCGGATATTTTAACACGTAAGGAAGATACATAAAGATATTTAACAAACCTAAGAGGACATTTTTGTGATAAATAATTCTTATTATCAGTTGGGAGGGGGGGATTGTAAACAATTAATAAACGGACGAAAAACTTACTGAAAATAATTTGTGGGAAGCTCAGGAAAAATATATCTCATACAATCTCGTAAGTTAAAATCATAAAATGGAGAAGTGGTCCGTTTAAAAATGCAAATAAAGATACACCTTTTATAAATATTTGTTTTGTTTTTTAATATTTCCGACGACAATTTATTATTTAATTAAAATATTTTTTGCTATACGAGGGTGGTTCAATAATTATTGTCCCGAGTGTATATAAAATATTTGTACGGAAATGGTTGAGGTAGAATATTAAAGCCTAATGTCTTAGATACCTATATGCTAAATTTCAGAATCGTAGCTGCTATATTAACGTATTTGTTTTCGTTTTAAGTGTGAAAGGTGACACGTAACTTGAAAAATGGAGAAAACCGAACAACGAGCTGTCATCAAGTACCTCCAGAAAAAAGAAGTTAAGGCCAAAGGAGATTCATGAGGACATGGTCATTGTATTGGGTGATGGGGCCCCCTTCCTACCAGGTGGTAAAGAACTGGTACCGCGAATTCTGTTGCTGCAGGGAAAGCTGTCAACAAGCCCTGGTGCTGGTCCCCCAACAACATCATGCACCTCATAACACATTGATGCTGTGGATGACACGATTATGGTAGATAGACAAATCACCATTCGACAGTTAGCAGACATCTTGCGCATCTCTGCAGGCTCAGTGGAAACCATTGTGCATGAACACTTGGAATTCAGAGAAAATCCCAGTTATCCCTTTAACAACAGAAAGTGTTCGATGTTCAAGGGCTGGTTTGGAGCTTATGGGGCCAGACCTGAAGCAGTTCTGTGATAGATTTGTGACAGTGGATGATACGTGGCTACATCACTATGATCCTGAGTCCAAACGACAGAGTATGGAGTTGTGGCACAGCAGTTCACCTCCCCCGCAAGTTCAAGGTGCAAGCATCAGCACCCAAGGTTATGGCCATAATGTTTTGGGATGCGAAGGATGTGCTCCTTATTGACTACCTGGAGGATGGACACACTATTACGGGGGCCTATTATGCAGCCTTTATCTCTAAGTTACGCGAAGCAATCAAGGACAAACGGCGCGGGATGTTGCAGCGAAAAGTGCTGTTCCACCAGGGCAATATTCCGGCCCACAGAAGCCATGTTACTGGTGCCACAATCTATGCAGCTAGTTTTGATGTGTTGGAATATCTCCCCTACTCTCCAGACCTCGCCCCTAGTGACTTTCATCTGTTCCCTAAGTTGAAAGAGCACCTCAGGGGGACGAAATTTCACTCGAATGCAGCTGTTACGGAGGCTGTGGGGGAATTGCTCTCAGCTAAGCTAGAGACTTTCTTTGAAGCAGTCATAGTGGTTTTACAGCATAGGTGGCTGAAGTGCATTTCTGTGAAAGGAGGCTTTAATAAAAAATAATATTGCTTATAGGTAGGGATAATAATTATTGAACCACCATCGTAATGTGAATATATCTTGAGATTTTTGAAAACAAAAATACATAAGTAAAAACATCGATAGTTCATAACAATAAATAACATCCCATAAAAGTTAAAAGTCTAAATTTGCATTACAAGTTTAATGTGAATATTATTTATAAGGATTTTGCCATTGAAGATTTTCGTGCTTGCAGAAAAGAAGCTATCTAAATTTTTATTACATGCTTGAAATTCAGGTAGATTTTATCCAGGAAATCTTTATTCAATACAGTAGCCTAATTTTTTGTATAATAAAGTTTTTATTTAAAATCTGATTAAATAATAGTAAACAATATTGTCTCAAAAAAAAAAAACATTGCGAATAGCAGGAAATTTGATACTTAGATAACTAGTCATTGTGCGCCTCCGTAATACTTACCCATCGTGGATATGTATAATATAAAATATGAAAATAAAACATGTGTAAACTATTTATAAAATGCAATGCCATTCCAATAAAATCGTGGCTTGATGACAGCATAAACTTTAAATGCTCTATTACTGAATTGCGTAAAAGAAACATCCTTATAAATCCAAAAATGATAATCATATTAACTAAAAGTTTACTGCATCGGATTAAGCGTCTCATTTCCAATTAAAATATATATTTCAATTGAAATTTGATTGAAATACAAGGTCATGAAAAATGGTAGAGTGTGGGAAATAGGATTACAAATATATCGGCAACTCATTATCTGATCCACTTCATTCTGTATGCAAAATTAATGTTTTTTTATTGTCTTTTATATTGACTCCTTAAAATAAACAATTTCGAAAATTTTTATATACCTTTTATCAGAACGAATATTTCGAGAGTCCGAAAAAAATAGTTCTGGATAATCGAAGTTACTGAAATTCAATAAGCTTCTTCCCGTTATTACATACTAAGTACATACCAAACTTCGAGCCTCTATCTCAATTCGTTCGGAAGATAGAGCGTTTACAGACACACATACAGACAGACGGACGGCAAATTTCTTCTCTAAAAATATGTTTTTCGGAATCTCCAGTGTCTGAAACGTGTAAATTCGTCATTTTTCAAAACGATTACAAGACTTACCCTATACTACACATGATGGGTAAGTAATAAAGATAAAACAAATAACTTTATAAACTAAAAATAGTTTTCATTTTTAGAATATTGTTCCCATAAACGATAATTAAAACATCGGACAAATAGATAAAACAATTCCGAATGTCATACAATTATCTTAAATGCTGCATAATAATACATTTTGAATGGAAATCATATATTCTCTAGCTGGAAATGATTTGTATGTTTAAAAGAATATTGATTCAACTTGGGCTGACTTAAATCAATTTTCTATACTTATCTTCTTTCCTGACTCATTTCGAATTTTTATATTAATAAAAAATGAATGAAATTCACTCACATGTTGCGATATATCTACTAAGAGATCACTCAACCATAATATAAAGAAAAGCAATGCACAAAGATTTATTGGACATAATACATATCAAAAGCTATTACTGAACATCTGTTTTAAAATTGCTGTAATGTGTGGGAGCGAGCTGAATAACAAAATTTAATCATAAAGTTCGTCAGACTTTCAATGATATGTGATAAGTTTTTTTTTTGTATATAGATAAACTTCGAATATTTTTTTTTTTTGCATTTTAAATATTTTAAATATTAATATATAAAATTTAATTAAATATATAAAAAATATATTCTTCAGTTCTCATATGTGAGCATTACTCTTAATTTTATTTATTTTGTTGCGTTTGTCTGTAAAAGAGTTTTTATGCAAAATATCAGTTAATAATCGTAAAACTTGTTTAAATATTTTCATATAAAATCATTGCGAATAACAGAAAATCAGCTGTTTAGATAATAAAGATAAAAAAAATAGCTCTATAAACTAAATATAATTTTCTTTTTTAGAATCTCTGTCCCATAAAAGGCAATTAAAACATAGGACAAATATATACAACAATACCGAATTTCACACAATAGAAAAATAGCTATTTAGACAATAAAGATAAAAAAATAGCTCTATAAACTAAATATAATTTTCATTTTTAGAATCTTTGTCCCATAAAAGGCAATTAAAACATAGGACAAATATATACAACAATACCGAATTTCACACAATAGAAAAATAGCTGTTTAGATAATAAAGATAAAACAAATAGCTCTATAAGCTAAATATAATTTTGATTTTTAGAGTCTTTGTCCCAAAAAGGCAATTAAAACATAGGACAAATATATACAACAATACCAAATGTCAAACAATTATCTGAGTTACTGAAGAATAATACATTTTGAATGCAAATCATATTTTCACTAGCTGGAAATTATTTTGTTGTTTAAAAGAATATTGATTCAACATAGGCTTACTTCAACTTATTTTCATTATTTTCCATACTTTTCTCCTTTCCAAAATGATTTCGAAATTTTTCTTAAATAAAAAATGAATGAAATTCACTCACATGCTTATACTGTTGCGATTTCTCTTCTGAGAGGTTACCCAATCTTGATAAGGAAAAACAATGCCGACAGCTTTATTGGACATTACATATCAAATGCTATTGTTGAACATCTGTTTCGAAATTGCTGCAATGCCTGGGGGAGAGTTGAATAACAAATTTTTATCAATTTTTATCGAATGTTTGCCAGATTTTGAAAGATGTGTGATAAGTTTTCTTTATTTAAACATAAACTTTGAATAATTTTTATTCTTTAAATATTTTAATGTAAGATGTGTATTGTTAATGTCTCATACGTAAGCTTTACTTTTACTTTTATTTATTTTGTCGCAATTGTTTTAAAGAGAGTTATTTTGTAACACCATTGTTTCTAGCAGGCCTTACAAATAAGTTCATATGGAGTTTTAAGAGAACGACAATAGTTGAACGACAATTTTAGAACGACATTTCTACACAGAAAGTTTAGAACGACAATTCTAAAGTCACATGTAAAAGAATTGACATGGATTTACCATTTTCTCTTTAAAGAACATCTAAAGTTGTTTGAATATTTTTTAAATAGTTTCTGCGTTATCTAAACTTTAATTTGGCCTTTAGGTAAAAAGTAGAAATAAAAATTACAATAGTTATGTTAATACCTTCTCTCCCCACTTGATTATTTCTTTTTGCAAGACTGCGACACTACTGTACTTTTTATTTTTATTTTTAGCCGAATATAAAGTTTAGCTACTGCGAAAACTTATTTTTCAATATTGAAATCGTTTCAGCATTTCTCAAGAAAAAAATTACATTATTACCCATTGTTCTGCATGTTATTTCGAAAATACTGTTGCCAACTTCACCCCTTGTAGGGTGCTGGGATATTCACTAATATTTTATCAAGGAAATCCTAAAACAATAAACGAGGTTATTTGTTTCTTTAATACAGTCTGTTTAATACATTTTAAATGGAAATCATATTTGTTTCTAGCTGAAAATGAAGACGTTTAAAAATATATTGATCCAAATTTAGTTGATTTAGAACTATTTTTATCATTTTCTATACTTTTATCCTTTCCAAAATGATTTTGACATTTCTTCTTAATAAAAAAATGAATGAAATTCACTCACATGCTTATTATCTTGCGATTTATTTTCCGAGAAATCACGCAACCATAATAAAAACAAGTTGGAAATTCTACGTCAAATGTGATTGTAAGTGACAAACGTGAGTGTAAATGAGGTGCGTTCGTACTATAGCTAGTTATATAATATTCAGATCTTGATGATTTTTAATTCAGTGAAATGAATTATATCGTCTGCAGATTCATTTCTGTCATAAAATAAGTATCTCGGTCACTTGACGATTCAACCTCGGAAGCTGCTATAACAAGGAAGCACCGATTTTTTTTTAATTCAAACTTTTTAATAAATATTTTTATTAATATCTTCTAAAGTTTCAATTCGATTTTCATAAAATTTGGAAATGTCTCGACAAAATTCTGCAAAGATAATACATCTTAAATTTGAAACCATTCGATTGGGTAGTTTTTGCGTTGTTATATGTAGACGGACGGACCAGACGACGACAATAGGTGCTACGTATTTATATAATTACGAACGCACCTAAAAACAATGCAGACAGCTTTATTGGACGTACATACCAAAAGCTATTTTTGAAGATCTATTTTGAAATTACTGTAATGTCTGTGTCAGAGTTGAATTACAACATTCTCTACCGAACGTTGGTCAGACTTTGAAAGATATGTGATAAGTTTTTAATCTATAGGTAAACTTCAAATGATATTTATTCTTTAAATATTTTAATGTAGGACATGTATTATTAAGGTCTTGAGTTTTACTCATAACTTTATTTATTTTGTTGCAACTATTTGAAAGACAATTTCTTTGTAATATGGTTATTTCTGGAAGGCTTTACGAATAAGTTCATATCAAGTTTTAAAGTGAGACAACAGTTGTAAAATCACATATAATATAATTGAGATTGAGAAATCTTTTACTAACTAAACTAGGGAACAACTGATGTTATTTGAAAATTTCTTAAATAGTTTCTGCGTTATCTAAACTTTAAGTTGGCCTTTAGGAAAAAAATATAAATAAAAAATACAATAGATATGTTCATACCTCCTTCTTTGATTTTTTATGTTTGTGAAATTTCGACGCTACTGTAATTTTTATTTTCATTTCTAGCCGAATCTATACTTTAGCTACTACCAAAACTTATTTTTAAATATTGACACCGTTTCAGAATTTTGCGAGAAAAAAAGTACTTTAGTGCCAGTTGTTATAAATGTGATTCCAAAAATATTGTTGCCCACTTCACCACGTGGGGGGTGTTGGGAAATTCACTAAAATTTTATCAAAGAAATACTAAAGCAATATAGTATCTTAATTATTCGTTTTATACAGTTTTTATGTAAAATATTGTTAAATACTCGTAAAATGTTTAAAAATATTTTCACATAAATTCATTGCAAATAAAAGAAAATTAGATGGTGAGATAATAAAGATAAACAAATAAATTAAGAAACTAAAAAATAGTTTTCATTTTTAGAGTATGTTTCACATAAAATGCAATTTAAAACATAGAACAAATAGATAAAAAAATACCGAATGTCATACAATTATCTTAATTACTGAACAATAATACATTTTGAATGCTAGCAATACTTTCTCTAGCTGGAAATGATTTTGTTGTTTAAAAGAATATTGATTCAACTTCGTCTGACTTAAATCTATTTTCATCATTTTCTATTATTTTCTCCTTTCCTAAAATCACTTCGAATTTCTCTTAAATAAAAAATGAATTAAATTCACTCACATGCTATGCTGTTGCAATTTCTCTTCTGAGATATCACGCAACCATGATAAAGAAAAGCAATGCAGACAGCTTTATTTGATAATATATATCAAAAGCTATTATTGAACATCTGTTTTGAAATTTCTGTAATGCCTGGATGAACGTTGAATAATAAAAATTAATCATTTTCCTTCGAATGTTTGTCAGACTTTGAAAGATATGTGATAAGTTTTTTAATTTATAGTTAAACTTCAAATAATATTTATTCTATAAATATTTTAATGTGAGAAATGTATTGTTAAGATCTCGTATGTGAGCATTTCTATTAATTTTATTTATTTTGTTGCATTTTTTGAAACAGAGTTATTTTGAATCAGAATTATTTCTAGAAGGCTTTACAAATAATTTCATATGGAGTTTTAAGGGTAAGATGGTATTGCAAAATCTTATGTAAAATAGCTCACATTAACACAGTTTTTACATTCTTCAATCTTTATAAGAAGAAAATATTGGAATCCTAAAAATTTTTGACTTCCTGTTTTCTACGGATTTATACGTTTCAGAAGGTCCTGAACACGATTTGACTGTTTTTAAAAAATGTTTGTCTGTGCGTCTGTGACTGTCTATGTATCTGTCTGTCTGTAACAAAAGTTTTGTGGGCGCTCTATCTCAAGAATTAATGCACAAAATTCAATAAAACTTTATATTCAGTTAGTCACTGATATAAATTGGTGTTGATTAGGTTTTGGTGAAAATCGCATAATAGGTGGCGCTGCTATGCTGCATTATTCCCGATTTCTGCAATAGCTCTATCTCAAGAAAGAATGCACTTATTTTCATCAAACTTCAGAATCAGTTAGACCTTGACATAAATAGACGCTGATTACCTTTTGGTGTAGCTATCCCAACTGGTGGCGCTTCAAAGAAATTTTTTTAAAGATTTTTAAGATAGCTATATCTCAAGAACTAATGCATCGTATTTCATCAAACTTCCGATTCTATTAGACCTTGACATAAATAGTTACTGCTTATGTATCGGTGTAAATATCCCAACAGGTGGCACTGCTATGCTACTTTTTTCATTGTTATGACAATAATTATATCTCAAGAACTAATGCACGGATTTTCATCAAACTTCAGATTCAGTTAGACGTTGACATAAGTTGTTGGTGGTTAAGTTTTGGTCTAAGTCTTCCAACAGGTGGTGTTATGCTACATTTTGCAGGATTTACACGATTTTAGCGATAGTCATATCTCAAGAACTAATGCACGGAATTTAATAAAACTTTAGATTCAGTTAGACCTTGATATAAATTGGTGCTGATTCCTTTTAGTGTATGCGACACCTGTGTAAGATAGAAGAATGTTTTTGGATTGGCACATCCGACTACTTTATAAGGTGATTTTGAAGACATTGCAAAGTTTTCTGTAGCCAACTGCCACACACCCCCCAAGAATAATAAATGTAGGGTAATACAGGGGACTAGTAAGTATATCAACTAGTAGCAAAAATAAGAATTTAAGTGGGGGAAATAATAAACAAATAAACCTGTAAAAGTTTCAGTTATTGGAATAAAATTAAACCGATAAGAGTAGCGGAGATGGGGGATGAATGGGGCAAGGGATGGATGGGACGCTTTCAATATTTCAGGCAATAAACATTTTTTTTTAGTTGCTTCCTATCCTCATAGATTTCACTACCATAGTGTGCTTCAGAACCAAAAGCAAAAGCACATGGCTGTTTTCAGTTTTCTTCAAATTTGCATTTCCTGAAAACTCTGCTTAAAAGTAAATTTTTTTACATTTGAAGTTACTTAAATATCTTATGCAATATAAACAATTAAGATATTTTGTAGTTTTTTTATTTAAAGGCTCAATATTGGTAATTAAAAGGAATGCATATTAACCATTGTGACAAAATAATTTCTGAGACAAAATAGCTAACAATTGAATATATGCATCATGGGGATGATTGGGACATTTCAAATGGGGATGAATGGGACTGCTTTATTCGTCCCTAGAGGATACTGACAATTTTTTATTAACTAAATAATATTATATAGGTTGATAAATTAATACTTTATGGTAATTATTCTTTTAACATTTCATCCTCTTTGTAGCCATCGTCTTCAGTCCACCGTTTTTTGGTCTTTTAAGACAAAGCTGAGATGAGTCCAAGATCATTGACTAACAAATAATCCTGGAGATCATATTACAATTTATAATCTCTCAGCTTTTGCCAAGGCGGCATTGTTGTTCAGCTTTTAGTCCTTAACACTGAATACGGGGAGGAAAATATTTGTGTCCCATTCATCCCTGCTGTGGGGATGATTGGGACATAGGAGAACGTTTTTTAAATTTAATTTATATATCTGTATAATAATAATCTTGAAGAAATATTGTGCATAAGATGTAGTCAAACACTTAAAGTTTGACATGTGATATATAATATTGATAATAACTTATATAAAATATTTAAAATAAATATTTTTGTGAAAATGTCCCATTCATCCCCCATCTCCCCTATCTAAGAGATACGAGTTCTATTTTACAACTGTTCGAAAAATTTCCCGCCAAAATTCGAACCAGGGATTTCTTGGCTGAAGCTGCCAATGTTCTGCCAACTGTGCTATCCCGGATGAATCTGGAGGACCTAATTCACCCAACTAGCCTAATTGATCATAGTATCTAGTCTGATATCTGAATCAGCTCAACAAAATAAACAATATATAATGTGACTTCAGTAAACGCTGGATACGTAATTGCACTAGATGAATTTTAACACGATTATTCTAAAAATATAATATAAAATATAATATTATAAAAACATACATTAGTAAATTAGTCGTGAATATTGCCAATAAAATAAAACCAGAAAACAAAGTTCATTATTAAAATTACAAACTTTATACTCTTCAACATTATCTAAGTTTTTTTGAAAAATTAAAATACAACTTTTCAATATCTGCTTAGTAGCCAAACCCCTTTAGAAATTAAAGAATATCATTTGCAGTAAATGTGACCCAATAAATTTTTAGAATTATTCAAGAGTATGTGAAATACTTTTTATTAAAGACGACGGATCAAAGAATTACTATATTGGCAGGAAATTTAATTACGAAAAATAGGAGCATATAATTGATATTAAGTATAATAGAAAAACCACAGCCTTGGCAAGAAGAAATCATCCAAATAAATTTCAATGAAAGAAAAATAATTTGTCCCTCCATTCTATACTGTCCATCCATAATAAGAGAAACCATAGAGATAGTAACACCCAACTATAGAATATGTAACGATGCAGCATCTTTTAACTTACCGAAATTGCAGCTCGAGTTACTCCATGGTTACAAATATGGAAATAAACAACCAAGTAAAAATAAAATAAAGTGCGTAATTTTAAAAAGTCCTTCCGGCCTGTACAGAGAGGAAAAGGTAGGTTTCCTATATTTTCGTTTTATAATTTGATTTAATGTTCCTCGAAAGCAGAAATTTAAAATACAAAGACTCCGATTACAGAAGATTCATTAAACTGAATTTGAATTAGAAATTCATCAAATTAGTCAACTACAGCCAAACTGGCTTCATTTATGGGGACTTATTTTTGGTCGCCAAATTTAGCGATATTTCGCCAAATATCGCCAAATTCGGCGAGAATTTGACGCTAAAGGATATGGATATAGTTTTATGCTTATGAAAGGAAAAATGATTACAACAATGAAAGATAACAATTTGCGAGAAATCCTGTTCATTTAAAACTCATAAATTAATCCCTGATTTGTTTTAATGGATACATATTTAATAGTGTCTTGTTTCAAAATGTCAGCCACTCTAGAATTTCAAACTGCTCTATCCCAGCCATTTTTTAAGATAGAGGCAAGATAAAAAATACGCTGGAATCCTTGTATCAAGGCCTAATACTTAAGTAAAAAATAAATTTGAATTTCGAATTTATTTGTATATATTTGTTTAGTTTTAAATCTTTAGTGGCCGCCATTTTAAAACAAGATGGCGTACCAAGCTGGTCAATGAACTCGAGATATTGGTGTTGAGATATTGGTGAGCTTAATACACATACTTAGGTACATCCAAATCGTTTATAAATACGAGTGCTATCGTATGACAAAGATCATATATATATATATATATATATATATATATATATATATATATATATATATATATATATATATAAATCAGCACTTGAACGGAGGGTTGTTTTGGAGTCTGGGGGGTCATGATCGGTGAAAATATACTGAAATTTTCCGGAATCGCTTTCCTCCGAACAGCTACAATAGGTAGCTTTTCACTTTTCTAATGAAAGCTACCTAAAAGTACAAGGAAATTAAATGATAGCATTTCAAATAATAATTTCAAAGACCGTGCAATTATAGAATGTTCTCATTTGTTGTTGGGGGCGTCTAGGAGTGAGCCGAAACATGTCAACAATCTTCTAATAAAAGTTAGTTTACTGTATGTTATGTTTTTAGTTTACGCATCTTAGCATTTAAAAGAACTATATAATTATTCTAATTGGTAAATAAATCATATGAGTTGTAATTTTCCAACTGGGCGAAAAATGTCCGGGACAGGATTCGAACCAGGGACCTCTTCGCAGAAACTGTTAGAATAATTGTGTTAAAATTAATCTAGTCTAAGAGATTGTTTAGAAAAAAAGCAGAATGAAAGAAAAGATAGAAAAAAAGGTTGATTGGTGCTGTGAGTCTGTACTTGCATGGTAAGAAGCACCCGCATGTCTTCAAAACAGAAACAGAAACAGTAGTTTGTTTCGATGGGATTCCCAGTTGTTAACAACTCAACTCCTTGTATATGAGTATTTGTTGCCGAGCAGTTGATGTCGGTTAAGGGGCTTCTAAGTTTCAAACAACTTAATGCCCAGTCTATTGTGAGTAGAGTGTCCTGTATTAAATTGAGCTGTTGGGAAAAGTTAAGATGTAGTATTAACTACAAAATAAAGGAACAATTACAACAAAAAGGATAGATGTAAAATTAAGAAAAGAGATGATAATACATTTGGAATAATAAAGTAACGCGAACGAGATTAAGGATGGAGTCTAAATATTGGGAAGAAATTGAAATGGTATAGCTGTAGTTACAATTAACTACTAGTAATGAAGTTGAAAAAGTAAAAATAGGGTTCGGAACATGTTTGTGAAACATGACATAAATGCCAGGTGGTGGAAAGGCGGGCAGTTGCCGAACAGTTGATGTCGGTTAAGGGGCTTCCGAGTTGCAATCAACTTTATGTCCAGGCTATTAGTGAGTAGAGTGTCTTGTAATAAATTGAGCCGTTGGAAAAATTTAAGATGTAGTATTAACTAGATGAAAAAAGAACAATTAGAATGAAAAGGATAGATGAAAAGTTAAGAAAAGAGATGAAATCAAATTTGGAATAAAAAAGTAAAGCGAAGGAAATTAAGGCTAGAGTCTAAAAATCAGAAGAAAGTGAAATGGTATAACTGTTGTTATAACCAACTATTGGTTAAAGTTGAAAAGGTAAAAAATAGGGTTTGGAACATGTTCTTAAAACAGCACATAAAAAATGCACGCCAGGTGATAAAAAATGCGGGCAAAGCAAGAAACAAGAAAGGCACTTAAAAGGGCCATGCATTTTTTTCTTTTTTTTTTTGGGGGGGGGGGGTGTAACTTAGGTAATCAGTTTTAATTAAGAAAATAGATATTTAAAAGGCGGGCAAAGCAGAAACAAAGTTATCTTAATACTTTTTTAATGTAGTTTTTCCGGTTTGAAAACTACATAATGTATTTTAGGGGAAAAAAATAGCAAAAAAAAAATGCAATAGACAAAAATAATAAATAAAAAATCCCTTGATTTCTTCTGTTGTCGAAATTGCTTGACTACTGTATTTTTTTTTTTTCTAGCCGAATCTACAGTTTAGCTACTACCAAAGCTACTTACAAACAAAAAGATATTGAAAACACCTCCGCAGTTGTCAGGAAAACGAAAATAGTAAAAGAAAAATGCAATTTTTTTATTAATAAATAAAAGAAAAATTCGTTGATTTCTTCCGTTGATTTCTTTCGTTGATTTCTCCCGTTGTCGAAATTGCGTGACTATTGTATTTTTTCACATGCTTTCTTTTAACTTACATTTCTGTATGTATGTGGCAATCAAAATTTGTTACTCATTTTTACCCACTTCCTGTTGACATAGAGCTTTGAAATTTAGAAAATATATGTATTCCTGAAGGCAATACATGAATTGGACATTTATTATTATTTTTTAAATTGGATCCCTATGGGGTGGGGAGAAACGTCGGCCCAAAACTTGCATTTTCTCCATAGGAATAACGTCACGATTGTTTAATATCCTTCTATATTAAAAAAAAAAGTAATCTGGAACTGAGACAAAAACAATTTAGAAATGGACCAATCAAATTCTGCGTAGATGTTCCGGGTTTTTCTCATCGCTTTTTTGCTAGGGACTTTTTGAGGAGTTATTACTTTTTTTCTAACCATCCTACGGATTCGAAAATCATACCGCCAGACGCGAAATATAACAAGCTTTCAGAAATGAAAAAATTTATTACGGTCGGACAATAAAAACTCAAAAAATCCTTAAAAATCGAGTAAAAAATCTTTTATTGAAAAAGTCATTTTTTTTATATTGTTGCCAAATTCTAAATAAGCGAAAAGGATTATGTTTTACCTCAAATAAAAAACGTATTTGCGCGAGACTATTAAAAACAATAATGAAAGTTTAAAATAATAATTAAACGATCACGTGTTGAAAGCAGGAAATAAAGAAAATTACGTCATAAAAATTCTCTTTACACATGAATATTAACCCTTTCAGGGGCAAACACTTGTGCTCTTGTAACGTTGAATTCCCACAAGAATTTAGGAAAGAATTTAGTTCAAAATAAGAATAAGCAATTAATCAACTACTTCTCGTCAAAGTTAAAAAAGTAAAAGTTAATTAAAAGTTTCTGGTTTGAATCGGATTAAAATTAGGTGGTATATAATATATACCACCGCCCCTCAAAGGATTAAAAATAAAAATGATGAATTAAATGAAAAGGCATTATAACCAGTTAAATGAAAAAGCATTATAACCTGATTACAGAAGATAGTCGCCGTTTGTGATATCATCATCATCATCTTTTTAAAACAGTATACATTACCAGGTTTTAAGGGGCTGTGAAATCAGAACGGGGGTTGGTGAGAGTAGCGAGCAGGGGACAGAGCCCCCTAGTTAATTGAAAAAAAGCTCCATTGTTGCAACATTCATCCATTTTAACCACATTGCTGTCCGCATCATCATGACGCGCACATTTGTGCTTTATAATATAAGTTGACCTTTTTTGTGAATTTTAATAAAAGCGTGTTTAATTATTATTTTTTTACATTTAATTCGTTTTATTTTGTTTTTAGCCGAATCTAAAATTTAGCTACTTTCAAAACTACTTACCGGAAAAAAAAATACTGAACTCACCTGAGCAGTTCTCTTTAATAGAATGAAGAAAACTTTTATTAATATCTTTTTAAGTTTTGATTCGATTTTCATAAAATTTGAAGTGACTCGACAAAATTCTGCAACGATTATATATGTTAAATTTCAAACCATTAGGTTGGGTCGTTTTTGCATTGTTACATGTGGACAGACGTACAGACGGACGGACCAGACGACGACTATAGGTGCTGCTAGGTATTTATATAAATTACGAACGCACCTAAAAGGGGTTCAACTGTTCCTTCTAACCTAAATAATTTACGCATTTTGACCTAGGTGTATCTGGATAATTTTATGTGATCCTGTATAATTTCCAATAAAGAAAATCACATAGTGACCCTTAATAACAGTCTCATAGTAATAAAAGCGAATTTAAGAAAGTTAAATGGGGCCATATTTAATTTCTGTCAGTGTAATTAGATTAATGATTAAAGTAATCGCGATTGAGTTACTTCAGATTGAATTAATCATAAAAAAAATGTTAGAGGAATTATTTTTTTCAACTTTAATCATAATTACATTCATCATGATTAAATATCGTATGACTGAACGTTAGTCGACTAATCAATCAACTAAAAGTAATCGATTAATGCCAACCCAGTCCGAAGATATGCTGATAAATGCCAGTTTGTGGATTTTTAAGTTAGATTTGTACTTTTCTTTTTTTTATGTGATTGTTAGCGTTTTTTCTCGCTTCGCGGTGATTTTTAGAAATTAGTACAAGGAACCCGGTGACAATCTTTTAGCTCAATACAGTAAAATTTATCCTCTTTTGAATAAAATTTATTCGGAGAACATTTTGGCAATTTGTTTAAATTGTTAGAGTGTATTTTTCGTGGCACTTTTTTGACATTCGCAAAAATATTCCCGTTTCCGTCAGTAAGTCCAATAAAGTAAATGTTGTCTGCAATTTTTGAACTATTACTGTATATTTTTGTGATTTTCAGTGAAGCGAACAAAGCTCCGCTGGTAAAAAAATAAAATAAACATCATTGCATGCATTCAAATGTTATTAATAAACATGCAAACGAATAATAGAGACGTTACTTTCAAAACTATTTTATGTAATCAATTAATAAATCTGCATAACACATATTTACTAAAAACGTTTTAAAAGTGTACCTTAAACTTACGCTTTAATAAGTTACATAATTTATTAGTGCTTGGAAAAGTAGTTATTTTAATATACATTTTAAGCTCAACAACTGAAATTTGAACTTCAATGCTGAAAAGAAATTTTTAATAAACTCCAAAACTGGGAATATGGGGGAGTTAGTATATCGTAGCCATCACAAAATTTTCTTCTTCTATATAATTCAAATCATCTGCAAACAAAATTAACTCTCAATCTAATTGTGTTTAACATTTTCCAACATAGATGAAAAGTGTTTATGAATCATGTTTGTCCGTCTGTCTGTCTGTCCGTGCTCTAGTTCTCGTAAATATACTAGGATTGGCGTGGAATTTTTATACAATATGTAAATTTAGTATCGAATGTTTGGTATTTAAAATGAAGCATTAAATAGTGAAGCATAGAGTCAGTGAAGCATAAATAGTTCATTTACAGGGACACACAAAATAATTCCATTACATTATGGTCTATGGGGAAAATCGTTTGCAGCTCATTTTATTGATGTTACGATATTTCAAACATAATGAAATTAATGTGTGTTACTGAGGGCGACTACAGCATGCTTTTACTGGAATATACAATTAGTAGCATTTATAGTTCAATTACAGGGGCGTGCAAAATAATTCCTTTACATTATGATCTAGGGGGAAAATCGTTTGCGGTGCATTTTGAACGTGTTATGCTACTTGAAATATAATGAAATTTAAAAGGATTATTAAAGTTCAATACAATTTATTTTCTATACATTAGGGGAAGGTGGCCTAAAAGGATCCTAATGGGCAAAACGATCCATATATGTTTCTTTCCAGACAGGTCACGCTATCTACAGGGTAACACATAAACTAGTTGTGATAGGTGAAGAAGAAGGAATGGCGGTATTCAAGCGATCGCAGTATTACGCGTCTGATTAGAATTCTTTGAAAAATCGGATTTTATAACATATGTTGTTAGGTAAGCACTAATTTTCATATTTATTTAGATATACAGTCTTTCATGTACAGAAATATGACTTTGTTTATTTAATGGAGTATGTTTTTAGATGTGAATTACTTAGATATGAATTTAGTGTATGTGTTTAGTGTATGTGTTTAGATGTGAATTTAGTGTGTATTGCCATAATTACTTTTATATCCTTTATTTTGCCGATAAAAAACAATTTACAATTATTTTTAAATAAAGGATGATTTTGCCCTTTGGTGGGTAAAATGATCTTTTAGACACTTTTTAAAAAATCAATTTTTTTCATTACTCAATTTGGGTTTAAAATATTATTAAAATATGTTTATAATGCAAAATATAGTGTAAAACATACTAGCAAAGGACAAACGTTTTATTTAAATAGTTATACTATTTTACACACGTTTTTCCCTTAAGGGGTTCTTTTTAGGTCACCTTCCCCTTTGGAGTGCGTAGGATTTATCGTTCATGTACAGAGATGCACAGGATAATTCAGTTAACCCCTTAATCGTCGCGCCCTTTAAGTGTAGGCTACTTTTTAAAAATTCAGATTGCTTGATTACCACCAATTTTTTTAAGTAGAAATGTTCGTCTTATTTAATAGACCGATAAAATAATGCAAGAATAAAGTCAATAATACTATTTAAAAAAAATTGGTGGGAATCAAACAATCTGAATAAAACAGACGTAACCTACGCTGCCCGTGAATGTCTCGGGCACGACGATTAAGGGGTAAAAGGTCTGACTATGCTAGGTAATTGCTAGAAGTGCTCTTTCCGCGGTGATATGAAAGTTTATATAATTTTTAGTGTCCTGCGTGTTGTATAAAATTTCTGTAGATCATATATAGGGCTGTACGGAAAACATTGAATATAGCAATTGCTGAAAATTATTTTTACTCAGTTATGTAAATTTTAAATTGCTTATTTAGATATCTCATTCCATCTTATGAAAAAAATTAAATTTCTTAATAAAAATCTGTTAGTTTTGGAAAATTTTTCATAATCTATGCCAGATACATGATTTTTCGTTCTTGTTTAGATATAGCTATCGGGGAAATCGTAAAAAAGATATCAAAACAAATACAACAGATTTGCGGTATACACACGAACCTAATAAGTATCTATTTATGTCAATGTCTAACATAATATGAAGTTTGGTGAAATTCCAAGCATTAGTTCGCAAGGTATAGCTATCGCAGAAATCGCAATTATCACAGCATAGAAACTGTACCCGTTGGCGATTTACACCCAAATCCAGTCAGCGCCTATATATATATGTCAAAATCTAACATAATATAAAGTTTGTTGAAATTCCGCGCATTAGTTCTTAAGGTATAGCTATCGCAGAAATAGAAAATAACACAGCATAGAAGCAGTACCTGTTGGTCTATTTACACCCGAACCCTTTCCGCGTCTATATATGTCAAAATCTAACAGAATATGAAGTTTGTTGAAATTCCGTTAATTAGTTTTTAAGGTAAAGCTATCGCAGAAATCGAAATTAACACCGCATAGAAGCAGCACCTGTTGGGATATTACACCCCAGCCCAGTCAGCGTCTCTATATGTCAAAATCGAACAGAATATAAAGTTTGTGGAAATTCCGTACATTAGTTCTTAAGGTATAGCTATCGCAGAAATTGAAATTAACACAGTATAAAAGCAGCACCTGTTGGGCTACTTACACCCGAACCTAATCGGCGTCTATTTATGTCAAAATCTAACAGAATATGAAGTTTGTGGAGATTCAGTACATTAGTTCTTAAGGTTATAGCTATCGCAGAAATCGAAATTAACGCAGCATAAAAGCAGCACCTGTTGGGCTATTTATACCCGAACCCAGTCAGCGTCTATAAATGTCAAAATCTAACAGAATATGAAGTTTGTTGAAATTCCATGAAATTGTTCTTGAGATGTAGCTACGGCAACAATCTAGAAAAATTCAGCATAAAAGCGCCACCTGTTGGGCGATTTACAACCAAATTTAATCAGCACCCATTTATATCAAGGCCTAACCGAATCTCAAGTTTGATTACATGCCATGAATAAGTTCATGAGATAGATCGTCCCCAAAATTTGCGCCTCATACAGACAGACACACAGATCTTTTAAAACGTACACATCCGTCCAAAGCTGGAAGTCGAAAATTTTCACAAATACAATACTTTCTAGTAAAGATAGAAAAAAGTAAAAATGTTAAAATGAATCGATGAAATAAAACTGCTTTTATAGGAATGAATTATGAATGTATAGCAATTTTTATAGCGCAGCGTCTATTGCAGTAAAGAATATACATTTATGCAAAAATATTATTTTTCAATTCTATACGCATTCCAATGCTTCAAAATTTTGTAATACACTAGTGAACAATTGAGTTTTTTAAAATTTATATCACGTTACAGAGTAGTTGAAAAAATGTAGGTAAAATATTTATTACTTTAAAGAGAGAAAATATCAACCGAGATATTCATTTTCAGATAAATATAGAAATATGAGAATATGTTTCATTGAACTTCAAATAATTCAGACTTTCTCCACGTGTTTTTTCGTACATATAATTCAAAAGTTGGGGCATCACCTTTTGTAGCATTTGGCAGTGATTCAGAATCTCAATTGATGTTGGATAAATATTTTACTTCGAAAGAAAAAATTATTTTATATTGTTTCTGAGTTCTATTTTAAATATTCTGATAAAATTAACCATTTCGAGACAAAGGACTTTTATACCTTTTTTAATTGTTCGGCACCAGTTTTTCCCTATAGTAATTTTGGCTGAACAGTAGTGTAGCATTCAGGGGCTTCCTAGTTGCTGTCAACTACGCCCAGTCAATTGTTGAGATGTCTTATTATATTGTGAGCCATTGGGTAAGGTATAACTGTAGTTTAAAACTACTACAAAAATAAAGATTTAACATTTAAGAATTTAATAATAGTTAATATTAATATTTTATTGTTAATAATAGTTAAAAGTTAATATTTAAATTGATACTTAAGTTAAAAAATAAAAATGTTAAATTAAGGATTAAAATTTTGATTGACATCGTTGAAAAGTGTTTATGAATTTGGTTTGTCTATCTGTCTGCTTGACAGTCCGTGCTCTAACTCACGTATACATACTTGGATTGCCATGCCATTTATATATGTTATTGATTTTTACTATGTCATGTTCGATGTTGCAAATGAAGTGTATACAATTTATTGTTCATTTACAGGGACACTCAAAAGATTTCCGATATATTACGGTCTCAGAAGAAATATCGTTTGCGGTGTATTTTAATGATGTTACACTATCAAAAGTATTGAAATTGATATAATTATTGAAGAGACAAGAGGCTTACTATAAAATATCATGTGCATAACATTCATAGTTCATTTAGAGGGACACACAAAATATTTCCGTTACAGTAGTCTATTAACAATAATTGCTAGAAATACGTTTTAAATTGTAGTATGAGTTTTTTTAATTTAACTAGCTTTTTGTCTATTAGCTGGTGTGTATAAATTGTATAGATATACATCATATACAGGGCAGCACAAAAAATCTCGAGTACATTTCCTTTTATTGACGGAAATTACTGTAGAGAAATTTTCAGCTGCACTATGCGTTTCCTATTTGAACAAAATTTTAGCATACTATGTAGTATATATACAAATCTATTCATCAACTACAGGATGGCACAAAATAATTCTTCTCATTATAATATCTTAATAATTTTTTCATTATTGGCGGTAATTACTGAAATTACGTGTTCCAAATTGTTTAGTTGGCATCATCTTTCACTGATTAATGTGAATTACTGGAAGTTGCAATCTGATACACAGCAGCACATTTTAACATGTTTATTATAAGACGTACAAGACAGAGTCAACATAAAATAAAAAATGAGTAACAGAAAGAAAAAAAATCGCCCAGGATGGGTGCCATCTATAATTCTAACATACTGGGGCCCAATGTCCTTTAGGACATCAATTACAAAATATGAAACGAAATACATACCTCTGGTTATTGTCAATTGACAATAAAACAATAGTTACAATACTACAATACTACTTACATATGGAACAAAAAAAATTGATTAAATTTATGATTTACATTAACCCCTTGGGGACGAGCGACATGTATACGTGACGCATAAGATGCTCAGAATCCTCGATTATTTCTACTAGTTATTTTTTATTGGAATATTTGCCTTATTAAATCTTAACATTTCTGCGATTCAATTAGGTGAACATTTCTGTTTTGAAAAACCGGTGGTAAAAGATTAAAAATTCTGTAAAGGATGCTCGTCGCGAAGGGGTTAACAATGAATTAAAATAACTTGTATTTTCAGTTCTCCGACAGTAATAACACTAATTTGTGAATCGGTCTAGTTATTTCACCATGGGCAATATTTAACTTTGCCACTCGGACCTTATTTTTACTACCAGGAAAAACTTTCATTATTCTAACCATTTTCCACTTTAGTGGGGGTAGGTTATCATGCAAAAATGTTTCAAAAATTCTACATCATATTAAAAGCTATTTATGTCACAATAATTGTTTTTCTAAAAGTTATGAAATTTAAATAATCATACAATCCCTGGGTCCTAAGTTATATTTAGAAAACTTTTCCCCATGTCCTAATAACGGCCAGTATACGTGCCGTTTAAAGTGCATGAAATTCTTGAATTCGAACACCAGTATTTTAGTTCAAACATTTTTACCATAAATATCTCATATTTTCCGTGATTCAATAAGGTAAATACTACAACATGGAAAAACTAGCGTCGAACAATTAAACGAGGTGTAAAAGTCCTTCGTCTGCAAGGGGTTAAATGTATAAAAATATTTAAAATAAAACTCTAAAGCAATATAAAATATATATGTTATCCTAAGTACAAAATCAATCTGATATCAATTGAAATTCTCAGTCACTTTTAACTGCTGCGAAATATGATGCCCCATGTTTTAAAAATATATACTCGGAAAAAAAATCAGGTGGAGGAACTATGAATTATTTGATGTACGATGAACCATATTCACGTATTTCTATATTTATCTGAAAATGAATATCTCGGTAGTTATATTCTCTCTTCAAAATGAGAAATGTTTTACTTAAACTTTTTCAACTATTCTGTAACGTGATATAAATTTTAAAAATCTCAATTGCTCAATAGTGCATTACAAAATTTTTTAACGTTGGAATGCGTATAGAATTGGAAAATAATATTTTTGCATAAATGCTTTCTTTATTGAATTTCACGCCATGCTACAAAAATGGTTATACATTCATAATTCCTTCTTATAAAAGCAGCTTTATCATCGATGCATTTTAACATTTTTACAGGGTCTTAATTAAAATATCACATTTAATCAGACATAAAAGTTACATAAAATACACTTAAAGCATTAAAAACATTAAAAATACTTCACACGTTTCAGGCTATAATTTAGCCCCTCATCAGTGCAATTACGTACGTTGACCGGAGAATTTTCAACCATGTTTACAGTTAAAGAAAACAATTTCAGACATGATTTCAACAGTTCGGTCACCGACGGTCCGTACTTAATACTAAAATAACTAAACATTTTTTAATGTCTGATGAATAAGAGTCTTAAATAAAATATCACATTTAATCAGACATAAAAGTTACAGAAAATATACTTAAAGCATTAAAAATACTGCAAACGTTAATTGCACTGATGAAGGGCTAAATTATAGCCTGAAACGTTTGCAGTATTTGTAATGTTCGTAATGTTTTAAGTGTATTTTATGTAACTTTTATGTCTGATTAAATGTGATATTTTATTTACGACTTTTATTTATGAGACGTTAAAAAATGTTTAGTTATTTACAGGGTCTGTTCACAAAGTTTCAAGACTGTTCCGGGGGAACAAAAAAAGCTACTGGGAGCGAGATAGGGGTTGCACGGGGAATGCGGCGGTATTGCCACGTTAAAACTATCCAAAACTTCACCGGTGGCGAGCGACGTGTGAGAGGGCGTATTGTCGTGATGAGCAATCCTACCGTCTCTGATGTCTGGACGGACGCGCCGGACTCGATCCTTCAAATGAGGGACCACTCCAGCGTAAAACTGACCTGTGACACTCTGTCCACTCAACCAGTTTTCGACGGGGGTCAATGACACGCACTCACTCCACTAGCGATCTACTTACTCCAACGTCTCGGAGACAACTGACGTGCATGCGCTCCGTTAGCTGACACCATCCCCACCAACTTACCCTTTTGTTGGAACGGGTATGCGCGTGCTCCCCTACTCAGGAAACAATCAGTCTTGAAACTTTGAGAAAACTCCCTGTACATTCTTCTATCTCTACAAGAAAGTATTGGATTCATGAAAAATTTTCGTTTTTTGACGGATATATACATTTTAGAAGTTCCTGAACTCGACTAGACTGTAAAGTGGTAATTCGCATCCTTTGTATTTCGATTAGACTCTTTTTAGAAATGTCTATAATTGAGTGTGTGTTTCTGGCTGTATGTAACACAAATTTTGTGGGCAATCTAAACTTGAGATTCAGATGTTAAAAATAACTATAAGTGTCATATTAGTGATCATCATTAGTATTATCATTTAGTGACTCATAATTAGTTTGTTGTAGTTCTTTTACCTGAGCTTTATTCTGTTGTGTTGTTTCGAATAACAGTCCAGAAGTTATGACCAAATGTTTGTTCTGAGCAAATATTGTGTTGGCTGGAATGTCGTCCAGATATCTCAATTGGAAGAGCATTGACAATTCAAATCAAAGGCTCTGGGTTCGGGTCTCAGCCTAGACACATTTTAGCTCAGATGGGAAAATTACTACCTCTATGAATTATTTACCAATCAGTTGAGTGTGTTAAAAATAATTAAAAAGCGTAGTTACTCATCCCTAGTTTGTTGGAGTTCTTTTACCTGCGGTTTAATCTGTCGTGCTGTTTCAAATATTATTCCAGATGTTATGACCAAATATTTGATCTGAGTGAATATTGTGTATGCTGGGATGTCGTCCAGATAGCTCAATCGGAAGAGCATAGGCATTTGAAGCCAAAAGTTTTGGGTTCGAGTACTAACCTGGACACTTTTTCGCTCAGATAGGAAAATTAATATTCGTGTAAATTATTTACCAATCAGTTGACACCGTTAAAAATAATTAAAAAACCAAAGGAAATAGTCGATTGGTGTTAGAAAAGGACTGTACAAAGGCGATTATATTTATTTACCAGTGATTTGCCTGCGTCCATTGCACTTGGTCGGGCATTGGGTATTATTGTTATCCTAGAAATGATCTCAGATTCGGCAGTGCCCATTATACGTAATTTTTTCCGAATCCTGATGTAATGAAATATTTTTTTTATCTTATTATTTGAGTTAACTTACATATTCTGAATATCACTGATGATCATACAAGTATTTTATGAAAGTACTTTTTATCTCAAAACCTAGTAACATTCTAGAGAATAATATATTGAAGAAAAAATCTAAACCAATTTTTCGTCTGTATTTCCAAACGTATTTCAATTCCATTGAAGTATAAAATCTAGCGGTTTCACGTAATCCGCTTGCACTGGTTAAATATATGGAGAAAAATGGTTACCAAAATATTATACTTCCTGAATGAAATAAACTTATACTAGGTACAGTAACTATAAAAAAAACACTATTTTAAATTTTACTGGAGATTTATTTTATGTTGTTTACATTTACTTCCATTTGGTGATTTATTTTATTTTGGCTATACTCATGGTTGGTGATTTTATTGCTTTGGTCACTTATAATGGAATTTTTATGAACACAGGCAGAAAAGAGCTGTTGTTTTAACAGCAAAAATATATTTTATGGGGAAAACCTTATGTCTTAAAACAACAAATCAAATTGACACTTTGTTGTAAAATTTGTCTGGAACATGGAGCTGCAGAATGATTATTTTGCTTTAAATACATTGTAAAAAATACACATGTTTCTTAATCTTGGAAAACATAATATAACAATAAACAGAAGTATACGATAATTCAGCTCTTACGATATACTAATGATACCGGAAAGCATTCTTTATCTTTAGAAATCTCAGAAATCAATATATAGTTTCCAAATTTAACGTTAAATGCCTAATAGTATCAAATTTGCAACATATTTTATTTAACATTTAATAAATAAATCAAGTTCTTCGCAACCACTATATTTATAACGAAAAATATTAATCTTGTAAAAATCACGTAAAATGCTACTAAATAAAGTTTAAAATATATCTGAAAATTTCTGGTGTATAATCCTTAATAAAAGTAAAAACACAATTCTAAAAGATAAACTCATGGATTGAAGGGTTAAGCATTAGACACCAGAAATTTTAAGATAAATTTTTAACTTTAATTAGTAGTATACTTATGCTATATTTGCAGGATTAATATTTCGATATAAATAATGGTTACAAAGAACTTGATTTATTTATTAACCCTTTATCTACCGAATTATGAATCAACAAATTGTTCAATCTCAATAATTATCTTCCTTGATGTCTGAAGGTATATCAGATAATTTATATTATAATAATATGAAATTTAGATAAGGTTTTTCATTAAAACTGATTTAATAATGCGGTAGTAATAGCTCTTTTTGTGAAATATTTACAAGAATAATTAGATTAATTAACAGAAAATGCTGTTAAGGAAATATCACAATTCTTTATCGGAACAATGTAAATAAATGTATTGTGATCCTATAAATAAATAGAAAGGTTTTTATATAGTTGCAAAATTTTCATATAACAATTTTTAAAAAGAGAAGATCTACACTTATGTAAAAGGTTGAGAAAAATACCACTTTATAAAATATTTAGCTTTCACTGTTTTGCTGTGCTTTCTAAATGTGATCCAGAAAAGTATTTTGTATAAAAACAAAACTTTATTATCATTATTAGGCAGATTAAAGAAATTTTATACAAAGTTTTCTCTGAGGGTACTTAAAAGTACCGTCAGTAGATAAAGGGTTAAAAGTTAAATAAAAAGTGTGGAAATTTTGATACTCTGGGCATTTAAGGGTTAAAGAAATATTTATAAAAATAAAGTTTCTTTTGCTGCCACAGATTTTCAGAAACGTTTCTGCGTTTGTTTTAAAATGTATTAATCAGTTTTATCAAACCAGAATATAGATTTTGCCGATGCTATCTATTCTCAAGTAAATATTTTCATGTTCAACACACTTGTTTTATAGACAAAAATGATAAATTAACGCCAATAACGTTAACATTAATAACTAATGACCTAAAAAAACAAAAACAAAATTATCTTATGGCACTTTATAGAAAATAATAGGCTATGCCAATCGAAGAAAATTATGGAAAATTAATGGATTTAAATGACGATTTCATCAAATTCGCCAAGTATCGTCAAGTTGGTTTCATATATGGCAACGTTGCGATATTTCGACAAGTTGGTCAAAATTTAGCGCTATTGTGGTTACCCTGTCAGCAGTACTTTTCAGCAAATACTCATTATATTCATTTGTATTAAACAATACATACTCATTCATATGTATTCCATGTAAATGCTGACGTCATAATGATGCAGGCAACAATGTGATTAAAATGATGGATGTTGCATCAATGGAGCTATTTTTTTTCAATTAATATTAAACAATCGCAACGTTAATTTTAGGGGGAAAATACAAGTTTTGTGCCGTCGTTGCTTCACTCCCTCTTAAGGATAGAATTTAAAAATCCCTGACGGCTCGGCCTACAGGCAGAGGTAGATATCGAAGACGCAGACCGTGGGGCGTCTGTTTGTTGGGAATTGCGGAAGAAATGACCTTTTTGCCATGATGCCGCAGTTGGGTTCCATAAGGGACCGCCCACTTCGAAATATAACTTGTTCGCAGGCGTTGTCGGCAGGGATTTTTTTGTTATTAATTTTTGTTTGCTATATAAGGGTTGGTCCTATAAAAAACTTGTCAATATAAAAGTTTTACATAATAGTAAGATGATTTATAATAAATTTAAGCAGATTTGATATCTTGTAAATTGACGAATTTATGTTTTTTTCTAAAACCCTCCTTCCCCCCCACCTTGGGGCCATTTTTAATGATATCAAAAATCTGTTATACATAAATTTTCGGCCCTTTTACTAGAAGTAATAATAAATTTAAACGGATTCGATACGTATCATAATTAAGACGTTATGGGTTTTTTTCTGTTTTCACATAACGCCCCCCGTTTCCCCTCCTTGGTCCGATTTTGCCCATTAACGAACTTGACCGAGATTTTATGCCCCTTGATTTTATGTATCAGTTTGGATTTGTGAAGAATTATTCGAGTTATCGTGTCCATAAAAAAGTGGACTGTAAGTAAAAACTGTAGTGGACCGGAAGTAAGTTGCTGAACGCGATTTTAAATTTAACTTACTTTTTGTCTATTACTTGGTATGTATAAATTCTGTAGATCGTGTACAGGGCAGCACAAAAGTTCGCTAACACATTTTCGTTTATTGACAGAAACTCCAGAAGGAGAATTTTAAACTGTGCTACGCGTTTCCTAACTAAACTAAAATTTAGCATCCTACGTAGTATATATACAAATCTATAGATCCTATACAGGGCTGAATATAAGTATTCGGATATTTCCCCAAATATTGTATATTTTGGAAATTCCTGAAATTACGTTTTTAAATGTGTTACGCGTTTTCCAAATTGTTTACTTAGATGTTATCTTTTTATAGCTTATTAAACGGTAATGATTTGTAAAATATATTTTGGAAGCGTTGGAAAGTGTTACATAATCTATGCTTGACGCATGATTTTTCGTTCTTGTTTCAATAAGATAACGATATGTATACAAATTTCCGGAGTATGTAAAGAAAAACTGTTACCAAATATTCCATTTCATAAATGCGATGAATTTTTACCAGTTGCAATAACGATACTACGTTTTAAACTTTACTGAAGATATAATGTATGTTGCCTACATTTCTTCATTTCGTAATATTTTATTTTAGGTATGCCTATGTTTTGCAATTTTATTGCTTTGGGCATTCATACTCAAATTTTTTTATGAAACTATGCAAGAAAGTGTCGTTGTTTTTATAGCAAAATTATTTTATGGGGAAAATCTTGTGTCTTTGAAGTATAAATCAAATTTACATACTAAAGCGTTACACAGAAGTTGTAAAGTTTTTTTTTTTTCTTTTGACGTAACGAAAATATTGTGGTTACGTATTGTACTTATTCCAAACAAAATTCATTTCCACTACACAACGTCGCTTCAGGAGAGATTAAAGAAAGATACCTTGGATATATTTAATAACATCCTAATATTAATAAGTATTTGATTATAATCGTTATTTGATGACTATTATTTTGAGTTGAACTTTACGCATATGTAACTTTGTTTGCGTTATGAAATATATTTTTGAATTGTACTTTACGAATATGCAATAATAATTTTCGTCTTATTCAGGGGTGCAAAAATATAGGCGCCAATGGGCCGATTCCCACCACTAAATTTTTAGTATCCTTCGCCTAATAAGAATACTGATAAAATTTAGGCGATGTATACTAATAAAATTTGACGAAGAAATAAATGGGTTAAAATGTCAGAGATTAGTATGTTTCATGAATTCAAAAATACAGATTAATAACATAGAAATTATTATTAGTCATTATAGAAATTTTAACTAGTAATTTTTGTCACAAAGCGGAGTATCACGGAAGAGACTAATTTATATTGAAAAAGATTTAAATCCCTTTTTCTTCTGTATTTTCAAACGTACTTTCATTTTATTGAAATATGAAATCTAACAATTTCACGTAATCCGTTAAAACTGGTTATATGTATAAAGTAAAATGATTACAAAATATTCCACTACTTGAATAAAATATTAGGTACAGTAAAGATAAACTAGTAGTTGGGGGCCACCGTAATACTTACCCGTCATGGATATGCATAATGTAAAATATTAAAATAACAAATGTGTAAACTACTTATAAAATGCATTGCAATTCGAATAAAATCGTGGCTTGATGACGTCATAAACTTTAAAGGTTCGATTACTGAATTGCTTAAAAGAAACATCCTTATAACTCCAAAAACAAAAATCCTATTAACTAGCGGTTTATTGCATCTGATTAACCGTCTCATTTCCAATTAAAATATATCTTTGAATTAAAACTTGGATGAAATACAGGGTCATGAAAAATCGAAGAGTGTGGGTAATAGGATTACAAATATCTCGGCAACTCATTATACGATCGACTTCATGCTTTATGCAAAATTTGTTTTTTTATTGTCTTTTATATTTACTCCTTAAAATAAACAATTTCGAAAAATTTTATATACCTTTTATCAGAACGAATATTTCGAGAGTCCGAAAAAAATAGTTCCGGATAATCGAGGTTAATGAAATTCAATAGACTTCTTCCCATTTTTACATACTAAGTACATACCAAATTTCAAGTCTCTATCTCAATTTGTTCGGTAGATAGAGCGTTTACAGACACACAGACGGACGGCAATTTTTTTTTCTAAAAATATGTTTTTCGGAATCTCCAGTGTCTGAAACGTGTAAATCTGTCAATTTTTTTTTTTCGAAACGATATTTTCAAAACGATTACAAGACTTACCCTATACTACGTATGATGGGTAAGTAAAAACGCTTTTTTTTAAACATTGCTGTAGATTTATTTTATGTTGACTTATTTATGACCATTTCGTGATTTATTTTATTTTGGTAACTCTCATAGTTTTTTATTGTATTGCGTGAGTCTCTTATACTGGAATTTTTATGGATATAGGGAGGAAAGTGCCGTTGTTTTCCCAGCAAAAATATATTTCATAGGAAAAATCTCTTGTCTTCAAAAGATAAATAAAACTTACACGTAGTTGTGAAGTTTCTTTTTTGCAAGCAAGAACTGCACAACGATTAAGTAATAGTTTGCTTTAAGTAGTCAGTGATTACAGTGTTACATCACTTATTATTTTCAAATTAAATATTATTACGTTAAGAACTTAAAAAAATGTATTTTCAGCTTAATAAATATTACATAATAAATATTGTAATATACGAGGGAAAAAGTAATACAAGGTCTTATTTTTAAAATAATAATTAGATTCAAACTTGTACATAATAATAAATAAAACATAATCCTAATAAATGCATTGGATGAATATACCGCAAAATTATGAAGCTTCTAGTACAGCTTAGTAACAAGAAATTATTCGATTTTGCGATTTATTTTACTTTTGCTACACTCATGGTTAGTGATTTTATTTTTTTTTGGTCACACATAATAGAATTTTTATGGACATAGGCAGGAAAGTATGCCTATGCTGCTGCAAAAAAATTTTATGTTACAAATCTGGCGAATGTAAAGTATAAATCAAACTGGCGCTTAGTTGTAAACACCTTCTATAAGAAAGAAGTGCAGAAAATTGAAAGAATACCTTGTTTTATATCTTCAGAGTTTAGTGTTTTACATGTATGAAGAAACTAAGTAAATATGAATTACTTGTAGAAATTTTTAAATGGATGAATTCTATTTTTTGCTTATATAGTAAAATGTGTTACTTAATAAAGACATTACAAGATACATCGAGAAACACTTTCCAATCATTTAAGCTGAGTTTACTTCGTATTGAAAAAAGATGATAAATAATATGGATATATAAAGAGAAACACTCGAATATTTGGAAATGTTTTGTTTCCAAATCAATATAAAAGACTCAATTTCCAATATAATGGTCTCTGTTTCTCTCTTACATAATTTGGCAATTAACATACAGTGGTGACCAAAAGTTTGGACATTTTTTGAAAGTTTCATGTTTTTCAAATTTGTGTGTTTGTAGAATATATTAATTTTCACTTAAATACAAATGTTTATATATCAAAATGAAGGTAATTTAATGTAAAATTTAATAACAAAAACAGTATTACAATATCTGTATTACAAAAAAAGTTATGCTCATTTTAGTAGCACAAACAAACACAAATCGTTTTGAATAAGGACGTGTTTTGTAATAAAAGCGTACTAGCCAATCACAAACACTGTTCTGAGGACCAATCAAATGTCTGTAACTATAGTTTAGGTTATTTAGATGGTAAAAGAGTTATTTCTGTGGAAATATTTTGCGGAATGATGCATACTAGTACAATTAAATAGAGTATTGCTGTTTTTGAATATTTAAAGTCCTTTTTTTTAATTAAACTAATTTTAAACAATGTCATCAACAAGAAGAACTAACTGGACATCTACAAAAAGAAGCCGAATTGTCATATTGAGAGAAAATGGCCTCTTTTATGCTGAAATTGCAAGCAAGTTGGTGGTTCAGTGACTTGTTCTGGTGTACGAAAGTACTGTTTACGTTGTGAAAAAACGAAATCAGTGGAAAATAAGGCCAAATCAGACCGAAAAAAAATGCTCAAGTGCTACTGCCGATAGAAAAATTAAACGGCTATGCCTTCAAGATAGAAAAATCTCACCAGATGCCATTAGATGTGAAATGAATGCAGCGGGTATTGCAGTAAGTTCAAGAATAATAAGAAGAAGGTTATCAGAATTTGGACTACAAGCTAGAATTCCAAGGAAAAAAACATATTTAAACCAAAAGCAACGCGAAAAACGAGTTAAGTGGGCAAAAGAACACATTAAATGGTCAGAAAATCAATGGAAGCAAGTAATCTGGGGTGATGATAGTAAAATATCGCTCTTTGGTAGTGATGGTAGAAAATACGTGAGACGTAGAGTAGGAGAAGCACTTCATCCTGATTGCATTGAAGCAACTACAAAAAACCCAACAAATGTCATGATTTGGGCATGTATGTCTGCAGATGGTGTGGGCCGAATTCAAGTGATTGGTGGCATCCTGAATGCCAAAAAATACATCGAAACTGTCCTGGAACCGAAATTGATACCTTCCATCAGGGATCTCTTCCCCAACAACGCACAATTTATTTTTCTGCAGGATTCAGCTCCATGCCACACAGCGAAAGTATGCAAAGCATGGTTTCAAAATAAAGTCATAGATATATTACCATGGCCAGGAAACAGCCCTGATCTCAATCCAATTGAAAATTTATGGCGACGCTTGAAAATTCTTGTACGAAAAAAACGTCCATCCAATAAAAGACAACTTATTGAAGCTATAAATTATTCTTGGCACCATGTGAATACGAAAGATGAACTCTAAACACTCGTTCACTGGATGAAAAGACGCTGTGAAGCTGTCTTAAAAAATAAGGGTTATCCTACTATGTATTGATTGTGTAAGTATCAGTTTTAAAAAATGCAAATCTAAGATAGATCTAGCTATTAGTTGCATAACTTTTTTTGTAATACAGATATTGTAATACTGTTTTTGATATTAAATTCTACATTAAATTACCTTCAATTTGATATATAAACGTTTGTATTTAAGTGCAAATTAATACATTCTACAAGCACACAAAGTTGAAAAACATTAAACTTTCAAAAAATGTCCACACTTTTGGCCCCCACTGTATATAGAATACTATCTCTCCCACTTTTTTCTGTTCTCTGAATGCTCGTTTTTAGTACGCTAGAGGTAATGCAAAATAATTTCTTGTTATTATAGCTATGGTGTAAAAAGATAAAATCCCATTCACGTATGTTGTAAAAGATTTTCTTGGTTGATTGATTTAGAAATCAACCTATTGCAATCACTTCGTTTATCTATCTATCTATCTATAACACAATTTTTGTCATCACGAATAATGTCCGCATACTGAACCAATTCGAACCCAATTGCGTTTCAAAAGCCACTGATTTCATCTTCTATCACACTATCTATAGCTACTACACAACCACAGTTACCTAACTAACAAGAGTGACAATCCGATTACAGGAGATACTTACGGACTTCGCGTAATTTAATGAAATGGCAGAATATAGCCTCCTTCACACAAAAATGTTAGTATTCAGGAAACGACGATCGCACACAATATCTCAAAACTAACTCATCAAATTGAGCACCGCTATAAAAAAATGTAAGAGAAATCTTGCTAGTAATATAAAATGAAAAACTATGAATACCTTTTTAAAATGCTATGTCATTCATCTACAGACATTAAAACCTGTGAAAAACGAAGTGTATCTACAACGGAATCCTGCCTTTAAATGAAAAGATTCATGTTTTCGGCGACAGAAATATTACACAGTTATGCTATATCTCTTAAGGCTTTCCTCCTTTATAAAACTGAAACATATTCCCTCTTATTACGTATTACAGTACATCTATTATCTTATCCCGGGTGCGGCTTAAATTCGTTAACATTTTCAAAAATCAATAAGAAAAAACAAACGATGCTAAAAATATGCGATTTGCAGGAATAAGATTAGAAGGAGATCAGATTTTTTTAATAGCACAAAAACTTATGATTAAAAAATTACCGATAGATGGCGCTGGCATGCATTATACGAAGCCACAGAATAACGAGAAATGATAGAGATGCAACATCCCGTTAAAATGGCTTGCAATATGAAGCCAGTTATCGCTCAATTCCGTATGCCTAAACAAGAGATTTCATTGGGCGGAGAGAGGCAGCACGTGGAACAAGGACTAAATTTATTGGACGGGGAGAAATTTTCAAAGCAAGCCGCCAGTCATTTGGGCTGACTTTAGGTTTGCATTTTTGGCGTCACACCAAACGTAAATATTTCACCTCCAGTTTTCCTCTTTACTCCGAGATATGAAGCAGATGTATTCAAATTAGGCTTATGATAAAATATCCATTTCTTCGAAGTATCTGACAAGCTTCAGTATGCCAGAATATGCAACAGGCTCTTTTGTCATCTTCAGTCATTTTTCCAAGCCGGATTTTAGCAATGCTCCAGTTCATGATTCCCTGTTCTTGTAAAATAATTTAACCAACAGCGCTTGATCTGGTAACGATAGTATGCTATTGGTATCGAGTGAAGAATCTGTGTACAGTGAGGGGTTTTATTGACTGCCTGATTTGTATCGGCAATTTTTGAACCACATTTTTAATAAAAATAATCCGATCTTCTTCAAACCACAATTTTTAGTATCAATTGTTTCTTTTTAATGATTTTTTGGCGCGCCTGGTAAATTAAGTATTGAGTATTCTAATAAAGCATCAGTAAAACCAACTTAAATACTTCGACTGTATGAAGACAGACGAAATACAAAAAGAGCTCAGTGGTATCTACGAGTATAAGTATCACTTTGACAATATTTTATTTTGAAAAATCTAAAACTATTTTTACTCTGTATTTCCAAACATGCTTAAACTAGTATAAAAACTAGCAGTTTCATGAAATCAGCTTACTCTAGTTAAGTATAGATAGTTAAGATATATATATATTAAACACTGTGAAAAAAAGACAACTGTTTAATAATCTAGGAAACTATATTATATCCACAAGCGTCAATATACAGTAACCTATTCCAAGTTTTTTACAAATTCGAAAAGCGTTATTTACCTTTACAAATCTCAAAAACTAATACATTGTCAAGATTTACAGAAGTATTTGTAAAAAGTAACTTTCTTTTGTTGTCTCAGATTGTTGGAAACGTTTCCTTTTATGACGTAGTAATCAGTTTTGTCATCGTGGAATATAGGGTTTTCGGATGCTACCAATTTTCGAGTAAACATTTTCATGTTTAACAAACATGTTTTACAGACTAACATGATAAATTAGGAACATTAACATCATCATTAACCCCTTGTCTTTGACGCCCGAAGTCAGTTGGGTCAACGCAAAAGCGCCAATTTTGTAATGCCCGACCTGAGTTCGGGCAAGAGAAAAATCGATCTTTCAATTCCGTGAAGCCCGAACTCATTTCATCCAATGTTTAAAAACAATGCAAAGACACTTTTAACTTGCGAAAAATTCATACACCTTCCTGTCAAACATAATGTGGTTTGAATGAAATTTGGGAAGAACTGCAAAATTACAAAAATCCGACAAATGGCGCGAAACTGCAAATATTTTCGCAGGAAAGTAACGCCATCTATTGGGAAAATGGTAAATTACATATTATGCATTAGACGAACTGAGTTCGGGCTTCACGGAATTGAAACACCGATTTTTCTCTTGCCCGAACTCAGGTCGGGCATTCCAAAATCGGAGCATTTGCGTTACCCGAACTGCGTTCGGGCGTCACATACAAGAGGTTAAAGAGGGAAAAAAATTCCATCTTTGGCACATTTTTCACAAATATATTACGCAGGAAAGGGTTAAAATTGATATTATTTTGCTTTTCTTGCATGTCTAAATTCAATTACGCGGTTGAAAATGCATAATTGAGAATTGATAGCATCCTGAAAACCGATATTCCTGTTCGAGAAAACCGATTAATACTCTATAAAAACTTCTCGGAAACGTTTCTGAAAATCTGTGACAGCTAAAGAAACTTTGGTTTTATAAATGCTTCTTTAAATCTCGAAATTATATTGGTTTCTCAGTTATCTAAAGATAGAGAACATTTTTAGGAATCGTGGGTAACCTCGGAAGATTTTATTGTATATATTCGCACGTAGTTATATTATATATACATAGATTACGAAACATTTCTCTTTTTTATAGTGAATAATACACTTACAAAAAGAAATAAACTTACACTACACTGTAAAAAATGACCAATGTTTCTTATTTTATGAAAATATATTATAATCTTCTGAGTTATCCGAAATTCTGAATAGCGTGTTCCATTGTCTTTTGAATCCCCCAGAAACCAATACATTTCCAAAATTTAACGAATTATTTATAAAAACAAAGTATTTTTCGCTGCCCATATCTTTCAGAAACGTTTCCAAAGGGTTTTTTATAGTGTATTAATTAGTGTCCTCAGCCTGGAATATATGTGTTTCGAATGTCCTCCATTCTCAAGTAAACGTTTTCAGCCGCATAAGTTAATTTATACATGAAAAAGTAAAGATATAATCTTAATTTTAATGTTATTGTTAACGCTGTTCATTTTGCATGTTTGTCTGTTAAACATATGTTTTGAGCATGAAAATGTTTACTTCAGAATTGATAGCATTCAAAAAACAGGTATTTCAGGCTGAGGACACTCATTAATACACTATAAAAAGCCTTCGGAAACGTTTTTGAAAAATACGGGCCGCAAAAAATACTTTTTTTTATAAATAATTCTTTAAATTTTGGAAATGTATTGGTTTCTGGGGATTCAAAAGACAATGGAACACGCTATTCGGAATTTCGGATAACTCAGAAGATTATATTATATTTTCGTTCGTAGTTATAGTATATTTTCATAAAATAAGAAACACTGATAATTTTTTTACAGTGTATACAATAACGATAAAAAAACACACTTAAAAAAACTTTAGTGAAGATTTTTATTTTATGTTGTTTACATTTACTTCCATTTCGTGATTTATTTTATTTTGACTACACTCAAGGTTGGTGATTTCATTGCTTTCGAAATACTGCAATTTTTATGGATATAGGCTAGAAAGTGCAGTTGTTTTCGCATTAAAAATATATTTTATGGGGAATTTTTTTTTGCCGTTGAAGAATACATCGCATTTTCAAGTAGTTTAAAACTTTTTCTACTAGAAAGAACTATAGAATTATTAAATAATAATTTACATTAAGTCAAAAGTTTCAAACTTTAAAAAGTAGATCATATTTTATGTCTTTAAAACATTTATACAATTGAACAATAATTAACAAAAAAAAAGCTACCTGAAAATATTCAACTTAGACTATGTCAAATTTAAATTGAAAGTCTGTACTTTAATAATGACTTTAATTAAATATAACAAATCATAACACCTTGTAAATGTAGACTTAACCCATTCGTTGCTAACCACGAGTATACTCGTGGTTTTTCAATATAAAATTACGAATTCGTACCGGAAATTTCGAAAGAAGTGTTTTTATTATATGCAATCACGAAATGTCTGTAATTAAATAAAGTAAATATTGCTATTAGTATTTTCTGGTATGAATTCGAGCTTTCTAAATAAGATATAATTCCGGTAATTTTAAATCGGCAGTGAATCTGTTAAAAAGATTATAAACAATAAAATAGGTTTTATTAGACTGTTGACATATGTTTCAGCTCAATCTGAGCCATTATTAAAATAAACAAAAATTTTCTATAAAAGCACGGTCTATGACGTTTTTTGAAACACAATCATTTAATTTTTCACGTACTTTTAAAAAACAATTACGTACGTTATTCTTATTTTTTACTTGGATATTATGTAACAATGCAGCATCATTTAATTTACCAAAATTGTGGCTCGAGTTACTCCATGGTTACAAATATGGAAACTATTCGGATGTTTTAATCCCAAAACTTTCTTCTATCTCACACAGGTTTCGCTTACACTAAAAATAATCAGCACCAATTTATTTTAAGATCTAACTGAATCTCAAGTTTTATTAAATTCCGTGCATTAGTTCTTGAGATATGACTATCGCTAAAATCATGTCAATCCTGCAAAATGTAGCATAGCAGTGCCACTTGGCATATTTAGAATAAAACCTAATCAACAACAACTTCTGTCAATGTCTAACTGAACCTGAAGTTTCATGAAAATCCGTGCATTAGTTCTTGAGGTATAGTTATCGTAATAATAATGAAAAAAGTAGTATAGCAGCGCCACCTGTTAGGCTATTTACACCAAAAACTCAGCAGCACCATTTTATATCCGGGACTAACTGAATATAATGTCTTATTAATTCGCGAATTAGGTCTTGAGATATAGCGCCCACAAAACTTTTTGTCACATGCAGACAGACAGGCAGAGTCTTGGAAGCAAGATGATGTTCACAGATGATGAAAAGGTTCAACTTGAAGTCCTATTGCGGCTGAGACAGCAACACAAAGAAATATATGCAGCTGGAGTTGGGGCACTGATAGAACGTGATATAAGTGCATACATGTTGGTGAAGAATATGTTGAGAAATAAAAATAGTTTTGAAGTGAATATCATTGTAAGTTCGTTAATGACTTTAGTTAATGACTTATTTAATGACTTTCCCTCTTACAATGTGATAGCATAGTACAATATAAATTAATACAAATTGATGACTGAACAAAAATAAATGGATACATAATCGACCGTGGAAGTTGTGGAAGAATAATTTTAGCAAAAAGTAGTCAGTATTACTGTTTTAAAAAGTCAGAATTTTCCATATCGATAAAAACGATACTTTCAAGGGCACCAACTAGTGTTTATAATGGATATTAGTATTACCAAACAGTAATTTTCCTATTATTAAACTTCACAACTCAGAGATTATATAAGGCAAAATAAAATAAAAACAATACTTTCAAGGATCCCAACTACCGTTTATGTTGGATATTATTATTTCCAAATAGTAGTTTTCTTGTTACTTAACTTCAGAACTGTGCGATTAAATAAGGAATACATTATTATCATGTATGCTAATGGCGCCCGGTGCATGTAAAATCCGTCGTGGGTGCAAAGTCCTCTAAGTTCCCTGTGAATTATACCTCTGGACGTGCCTAATCAGGTGAAAGTTTCGTCACCTGATCAAGGTTCTAAATTACGAGACCAACTCGCATAGCAATGGCATGACGTATGGTCGTGATGCCAAACCTAGGTCCATACAAAAAGAATAACATCAATTAGCAGCAAAACAAAAATAGGCACAAAACAAAGACCTCCACATAGCCGTCCTGCCAGCAATGACCATCCGCTAGGCGGCATCACTTCAGTGGCGCTACGTGCCAGGCATTGAATTCGTTTAAGCTAGGGAAACCATGGAAGGAAGGGCCTGGTCGCCGGTCTAAAAGAAAAATGAATAGATTACTATTCTAAAGTACTGGGAGGCAAAATATAGAATAGCTAGCGTCCTGTATTTTTTAACATCTGCCAAACTGACGCTATTTTAATTAATTGTAATTTCTATGATTCATTTTCAATAGTACAGAAAATAAGATAAAGAAACACACGAATGGAGAACTTAACAGAAAGATTAATATCTGATGTAATTTCAATTGCCCATCATAAGTATAGGTAAATCTTGTAATCGTTCTGAAAATTGAAAAAAAGTTTTTTGACGGATTTTCATGTTTTAGACACTAGAGATTCCGAAAAACATATTTTTAGAAAAGAAAATTTGCCGTCTGTCTGTCTGTGTGTCTGTAAACGCTCTTCCTCCCGAACAAATTGAGATAGAGACTTGAAATTTGGTATGTACTTAGTATGTAATAATAGAAAGAATCTTATTGAATTTCAGTAACCTCGATTTTCCGGAACTATTTTTTTCGGACTCTCGAAATATTTGTTCTGATAAAAGGTATATAAATTTTTTCGAAATTGTTTATTTTAAGAAGTAAATATAAAAGACACTACAAAAACATAAATTTTGCATATAGAATGAAGTCGATTGGATAATTAGTTGCCGAGATGTTTAGAATTCCACACTCTTCGATTTTTCATGACCCTGTATTTCATTCAAATTTCAATTTAAAGATATATTTTAAATGGAAACGAGACTCTTAATCCGACGCATTAAACCGTTCGTTAATAGGATTATGAATTTTTGGTGTTATAAGGATGTTTCTTTTACGAAATTCAGTAATAGAGCATTTAAAGTTTGGGACGTCATCAAACCCCGATTTTATTCGAATTTCAATGCATTTTATAAATAGTTTACACATGTTTTATTTTCATATTTTATATTATGCATATCCATGATGGATGAGGATTATGGTGACCCCCAATGACTAGTTTTTATTGTCACGTTCCGCATTTATTGAGAAATGCATCAACGCAAAAATGTTATTAGTCGACTTCTTAACATTAAGGTCACGTAAAGACTATAAAGTAAGTTAAAGTAATTTCTATTCAGGAAGTATAAAGTGTTAATTTGCATCGTTTTTCACAGAAGTAAATGCCTCGTCGGAAGTTGAAGATCTGAGATGGTTAAATATTGTATTCCAAAAAGACTTTTCTAAATACATTTGAGAAACTATTTCCGAGAGGGAAAGTTTAATTTGCATATTTTTCATATTACTGGTTTATATTAAATTAAAGGAACATACTTAGATAGTCTAAAAATATAACATCCTGTTTTTGTAATGTCCTTATTACATTTATATATTATATTAGTACAGTATACTAGATCGTTATGCATTAATATTTATTGTGAAGAACAATGAAAGTATAGATTTGTCTTTTCATATTATTTTTATCTTTAAAAAACACATTATTTCCTTTAAAAAATTAACGTAGTATAGATGTATCTATATACCTGGAATGAAGTTAATGTTTTTTTTTAGAAGAATAAAGACACATGAAATTTGAAATGTAAATTAAAGGAGATATTGACAAGAATTGTGAAAGATTTTGTGCAAGATATTGGGTATGTAATATACCTTTTTAAGATCCCAGACTCTGTCTATATGTGTTTTTAAAGAAGTAAATAAATATGTTTTTAATGATTACTGATAATGTGTGTTTTACTGACAATAGAAAATAATTCTTTTAAAGGAAATAATGTGTTTTTTATAGATAAAAATAATATGACAATATAAATGTTTACTAGTATTGCTTTCTATAATTAATACTAATGCCTGGTGGGAATACTAATATAATGTATAATTAAAGAACATACTTTGAACAAACAAAAATGTTTAATTAAATGTGTGATATTTCTAAGTGGTCGTCATTTGAAATCTACTTACATACAATTTCTGGTTGAAATATGTTTAGTTGAAAGGCAGTTTCTCCTAAAAACTATGAATAAATGCTAGCTGGCGCACAGTGGAGTATTTGACGCAGAATCCTGGACAAAATTAATTTTCATGTGTTTTAAAATTAAAACTATTGTTGTTGACTTACACTTAATTAATGTAATATATACATAAATGTATGTATTTATTTATTTAAATAAATATATAATACAACGTTTACTTAATGTTTTATTGTTTATAACAAGAAATTAAATGTTGATGTGTTTGTTATATATGCAAGTAATGTTTAATTAAATGTGGTTAATTTTAATACACATAAATGTTTAATTATTTATAAAAACCAATGCATATAATATATATATTACTTGCATTTAGAATTTACCAAAGTTGAGTCTCTGTAGTATAGAGATGCTGGTTTTTGAGTGTTATAATAGGTTTGCAGTCCGCCCAAAAACATTGCTATCAAAAAATGGCAACAAAATGCGAACATTTTTTTTTTAAACAATTGCCTTCAAAACTATAACCAATTCGATTATAATTCAAAAGTGGTCCGACAAACCCCGACACAGTTTTAAAAACCTTTCAATATATTAGATAATATATTTCTATAGATTAGATCTAAAACTGTTTAATATTAACTAATTTTCAATTTAAATTATTTTTTAATATATTAAAAGTGAAATTATTTAAATGAATCTGTCAATGTATACATTTAAACTCAATGACAAAGCTGAAACATAATAAAGAAGCACGTCTTCTCATAATGAAACTTTTACTTCAACTGAGACTAGGAGCCGCCGGATATGCCTGCTACTCCTGAAATACACATAGATCGATGCACCAATTAGTGCGCTATTATGAAATATGCTGCTTTTTACAATTGTTGAGAAAATTTTAATTTTTGCCTTTTTGGAAAGGATTTTGTGTCAAATACTCCACAGTGCGGGCCCCACCTGTGGCTGAGAGGTTCTGCTCTCGACGCTGGTAGACGGGAGGTGCTGGGTTCTATCCCAATCGCGCCCGTCGGCCTAATCGTTCGGAGTTTTCGTGGTTTACTTCGAGCCGTGGATTTATCCATGCGTAAATACGGGTTAGGTTCCCTTAGAAAGACCCCCACGAAGGGCACTCCCCCGGGCCTATATCCCTAGTGTAGATAATTGACCGTCAGTAATCAACCCAACCCAACTCCACAGTGCGGCGTACAACAGTATCAAGAAAGTATAATTGGGCAATGCTTGTCATGATCATTAACTCTCTTGAATAATTGAAATTTAACTTCGTTGAGAATTTACTAGAAGATATTTAACACGTAAAAATAAAATAAATTACAAAATAAAACATAAAATTGCCTAAAACCAAGTACTTTCATGTACACCCGTAATCGTCGTCAGTGTTGAAAACATAAATGCGAAATCAGAGACACTGTTCCTTTTCGAATCAAAATCCGCTGAACCGTTCCAAACTGAAATGTTGTTCATTTTGCAACGGTGCACCGGATTTCGATTCGAAAAGGAACAGTCTCTATGATTTCGCATTTCTGTTTTCCACCCTGGGGAGAGGTACGAAACTGAATTATAGTCACTTTGGAGTGGTCCAGCGAGTTTCGATTCGAAAAGGAACAGTCTCTCTGATTTCACATTTTTGTTTTGTATCGAACATGTTTAGTATATTTCTGTTTGATATCGCATTTCTGTTGTGTCAGCATCGAAACTGAAATGTAGTCAGTGTAGAACGATTCAGCGGATTTCGATTCGAAACCAAGCCTCTCTGATTTCGCATTTCTGTTTTCTATCGAACATGTTTGTTACATTTCTATTTGATATCGCATTTCTGTTTCGTAAGTATCAAAACTGAAATTTAGCCAGTTTAGAACGATCTAGCGGATTTCGATTCGAAAAGGAACAGTTTCTCTGATTTCACATTTCTGTTTTTTATCGAACATGTTTGGTATTTTTCTGTTTGATATCGCATTTCTGTTTTGTAAGTATAGAAACTGAAATGTAGTCAGTTTGGAACTCTGGAGCGGATTTCGATTCGAAAAGGAACAGTCTCTCTGATTTCGCATTTCTGTTTTGTATTGAATATGTTTGGTACATTTCTGTTTGATATCGCATTTCTGTTTTGTCAGTACAGAAACTGAAATGTAGTCAGTTTAGAACGGTACAACGGATTTCGATTCGAAAAGAACAGTTTCTCTGATTTCGCATTTCTGTTTTTTAATGAATATGTTTGGTACATTTCTGTTTGATATCGCATTTCTGTTTTGTCCATATCGAAACTGAAATGTAGTCAGTTCGGAACAGTTCAGCGGATTTCGATTCAAAAAGGAACAGTCTCTCTGATTTCGCATTTCTGTTTTCCACTCTGGAGAGGACAAGTACGGGTGTAGTTGAAAGTACTAGAATTTAGACAGTTTTATGTTTCATTTTGTATTTTATTTTATTTTTACGAACTAAACAACTTTTAGTAAATTTACAACTGAATTATTTTTGAATTATTCATGTAACATTTTCCAGCTAAGGTGAGGACGGATTCAGCAATATATTTTTTATTTATATCATAAATGTAGTTTATATCTTTAACTATTTGACTGCTTATCCCGCAATTTCCACGCAGAAAGACATTTGTAGAAAAAATTATCTAATACACAATTTTTGAAACAATTTTGTTTTAAAAATTTCCACAGTCAAAATGTAGCAGTGGAAATGATAAATATACTACATATTGCAAATGCATGATGATTTGAAATATGCAATAATAGAATACATACAGATAGATTACGTATTGGTCGAAAGGATTTTGGATGAAAATTAAGTAGTGAGTGCGATAGTGAACAGTGGGACATCCGCAGGTTTTACATTTTTTAGATAATCCTATCACATATTTCATCATTATATTTTTTACTGTCAAGAAATCCTTTATGAAACATCCTGTAAAACATTTTAGTTTCTACAATTCAGGCAAACGTATACAAAAGTACCACATATTTAAATTTACAGTTAAAATACCAAATTTAAAGAAAGCAATAGTTATAGAAATGGTCGTCTTTAGTACAAAACGGTGTCTGTAAATAGCTATCCATATTGAAGTTGAAGAATGTCATCATCATTTCCTCATGTTAACAGCAATAATTAAATAGAAGTATGAACAAAGGGCATTCAATGGCTTTTCATTTGACGATTTGTTTAATTGAATGACGAAATGAAATCACCCTCTCGTAAAAATCCAGCCGTTAAGCAAAGGAACTTTCCTCCATGAGGGGAAACATTTATTGAAAATTCATATTTTAGAATACAGATGTTGAATATTACATTAGAGATTAAAACAAAAATTAGTACAAAGTTAGTTTTTACAATACTGGTTCAGATCTCAACATTTCTGAATATTAAAACAAATTATATAAGAAAATTTATGAAAAGAATACTTAATCATAACACAACTAGAAATTTTGCATGGTTCAAACAGTAAGCTGAAGTAGGAACAGTATGAGTAAAAATTTTGTGATCAGTTTGTGAACTATAATATACGAGGGCATTTCGAAAAGTAAAGATACACCGTACGTCGGAGGAAAAGAAAAGTTTTGGCAAGCAAGTTGGCAACACAGGAGTTAACCTTGAACCGTTAGCTTTCTCCTCGCGGTCGTTCGGCATTTCAACTTTGATTCTGGTTGGAGTAGGTCGTGTTTAAAATGGTTCCGCCGATTCAGAATCCCGCCAAATGCGAAGTGCGCTCCGTCATACGTTTTCTTCATGCAAGAGGTCAGCGACCAGCGGATATTCACAAAGAAATTGTTTCTGTTTACGGGAACATTATGAATCGACAAAATGTAACGAAATGGTGTCGTCATTTCTCTGAAGGTAGGACCTATGTTCATGACGAACAAAGAACAGGTCGGCCATCTGTGATCTCTGATGCCCTTCTTCAGAGAACGGAGGAAGCAATTCGTGCGAATAGACGTCTCAAATTGAAAGAATTGCATCAGATCATACCGGAAGTGTCAATGACAATTCCACGACGATGATGAGATCAAAGATGAAGTTGAAATGTGGTTCCGACAACAGGCGGAAACCTTCTATGACTGTGGGATACAAAAGCTTGTGCCCCGACTTAACAAATGTTTGGATAACGAGGGTGATTATGTCGAAAAATAATAAATAATCCAGTTAATAAGATGTAACTTACGTTTTCTAAATAAATGTTTTTTGAAGGAATGCGAGCCATTGTATCTTTACTTTTCGAAATGCCCTCGTATAAAATTCAAAACCAAAATATATTCGATTAAAAAGTACTTTATAAATGTAGGAAAAAAGAATCATAGATCATTTTCAATAAATGAGAAATGTTTATGACGAATTGATATGATGTATTGCAATCTATGACAAAACTGACATTAAAACTGATTAGCGAATAACAACTATTAAAAAAAACAGGTAATATTTTTCCGTTATTTTTACCTTGGCGTTTCATTCAACTGTCTTATGAAAGAATGATACGCTCTATATATATCCATATATTTAATCAAATAAAATATCAGGAAGCTTTTTTTGCCCTCCTGCATGTCTAGGTGTTAGGACGCTGGTTACTGGTTGGGTTCGAATCCCAATTTAGGCATGATTGTTTGTAGTGGGTCGGATTGCACTTTAAACTCAGGTCCCGATCTGTTTAGTGCTCTTATTCAAAATATGACCGTAGCTCTCATGATTAACTATCAAACAACCAAGAAGTTTTTTTTATAAAACTGAGTTTTGTTTCTTTTCATTATTAAAAACTTCTGTTCCATAAATTTGTTGAATTTTCTCCATATTAAAACTGATTAGCGGATAACAACTATTTATAAAAATAGGTAATATTTTTCCGTTATTTTTTCCTTGGAGTTTTTCACTTAACTGTGTTATGAATGCCTATGAAAGATAACAAAAAATATGGTTATGATCTAAACCGTGACATGATAATCGATTTTCGATAATAAATTTAATCATTTTTCTCTCAGAAAGTATCTAGAGCATAAAAAATGTATCTTTATGAATTATGCTGATGTTACAGATTTCTTTTATCAAACGTGAATAATTCATTTTTTTCTTTTCTTTTTGAAAGAAGAAATTTTTTTTATACCATATCGGAATTTTTTTTTTGTAAGACTGTGATTGGAAATAACAAGTAAAGCAATTTATACAGGGTGATCCCAAATTCATGGTACAAACTTTCAGGGTTGGTACAGGACATTATAACAAACAAATTTGTATAGGAAAGCAGGGTCTGAAATCCATTTATTTAGTAAAAAATACAGAGCGTCTCACTCCAATTCGAAGTCAAGTTTTCGTCATAATTTTAACAGTTTTTCAACAGGATTTTCAACCATACTTAACGCTACTTACAGAAAACTTTAAAAGGTATAGCAGAAACAACATTTTATTATTAGAAAATAAATGTAATAAATATATGATGAAATAAATTTTTTTGTATGAAATAATTTTTAACTGCATATGCGCGAATGATTACAAAATTTGTAGTAAACTCTGTAAGGAAAATAATATAAAATGGGCACGGGCTGTCGAATATTGTGAAATTTTGGACAGATATCGTCGATATAGTAAGCTGGATTTCAGTTGCTTTTTAAAAGTCGCTGAATGAAAAGAGATTTTACACAAATATATATTTTGTATTAACTGACTTTAAACAAACGTTAGTATATAAAAGAGTTAGCATCCCTTCCTGCGTAGATTTTTCGATTTTGATAATTTTTCTGTTTTCGGAACCGGCAGATTCTGAAGATTATTTCAAAGATAACTAAAGAATCAATAAAGAAATTAAAATAACAAAAAATAAGTAATGAAGCAATGAAAAAGGATAATTTGTGAAAAATCCCTTATTACCAAACGACTTTTACAAAGTACTGAAATTCGGGTCGCTGTATCGCCGATATCTTTCTTAATTTCCCCGATATTCAACTGACATTTTATACGTGTTGACATATACAGGGTGTTTCAGTTAAACGTTTCAGAACTTCTAAGAGGGGTAGGGTACATCCTGACGTATAGCAATGTGGGGTCGGAAATGCTTTCCTTAACCCTTTGCGGCGCAGAGAAGTTCCATTGCTTAACTATTGAAATTAATGAATGACACCAGAATTTGAAAACGAACTTTCTTGTAAATATGAAAAAGCTATATTTCACGCAACTAGTAAACCGTAATTTTTTTAACAAAAATTCTGGTATCAGTGAGGGTTTTGGGAATTAAAATTAAGTATGTTTATGAAACCACTTACAGTCATTACAGCATCGTATTCTTAAGATATTGCTTAAGATGACATGTACAGGCATTGCGTCAGCATGCAGCTCACACAATTGAACTTCTAACAATATATATGGTTAAATTGAAACTATTAGCATTCTTTTTACATGCAAAAATGTAAGATTAAAATAAATTGCTTACATTTAAATATTTATTTTACTTAAATGTTATGATTTTCTCTAAATATATACTTTTCATTTTATAATATTTTACTGATAGAGAGATGGTATTTTTCTCCATATCATAATTAAAAAACATATTTGTAGGATTTTATTTTAAAATTATTAATAGCATAAATATTTATTTGACTTACGATTATAAATGACGATATCTGTAATTAAAAAAAATTTTAATACTTAGTCAAAGAAACAAATAGGATGATGAGGTGACAGTACTTCGCACATATCAATAGCATAACATCTTCATAAAGCTATGTAATAATTCACCTAGAATTATAACTGAAATCCTTTATTTGACAAACTGAATTTCTGACCTTCATATTGTGGAACAAAACTATGGAATAATCATTTCTCTCGTTTTCTGTTTTTAACTTCACATTTTCACGAGCTTTATCAAAAATCTTGCGTTTATCACGTAGCCGTTAATTAAATCCATGAGTTTGTATTGTAGTGGTTTTTGATGTAGAAATGGGTATTTATTTATTATTTCAATCCCACATATTTTATATAAAAATCTCGATATATCTACATATCAACATTAATATACTTCGATTCAGAAACTAAGTAACATTATTACCTCTTAAGGTTTATTTCGTAGCAATAAATTTATCTGCGGTAAAAATTACTATAATCCGCAGCCGTAAAGAAGATCCCGATATTGAAGTAATAATCAATTTTCTATTGAAAATTTAAACTTTCTTCACCCAGAAAACATCTGGAGTATAAAAGATTAAGTATCTTTATGAGATATGCTGAAGTTAAGACGTGATTATTTTTTTCGAATTTCCTTCTTTAAAACTCTTTCGAAGAAGCCAAAATCTTTTATATCCAATCGATTTTAATTTTAAGCAATTGAGAATTAAAGGTACAACAGAATGCAATTGATCGAACACGTGAAAGAAAAAAAGAAATAAATATTAAAACATGTAATATACAAAATACAAAGATATAATATTTCACTTTATATATAATCGTATATATTGACATTTTATAGGTAACAATTATAATTGAAAATTTATTTTATGAAATGTAACTGACTAAATCGTTGTAAATATTTGACTTTAATAATTGAATAACATTTCTGGGTCCTAAAGTTTATTTTATAAAACGTAACATACTAAACCGCTATAAATATTTGAATTCAATTATTGAATAAAATTTCTTGGTCGAAATATGATTGTTTAATCCGCGGATTATAGGCTGAAAATTACGGTATTTAAGATGTGTTATAAAATTATATCCACTATCTCTCGAGAACTATGGTGTGTTGTATAAAATCCGTTGCACCTGAGACTAAGGGGCTTCTCCTCTACAACATATATAGAAATAAAATAAGAAAACTGCCCAGTTAAACTGAAGGCAGGGAGTTTCACAGTAATTGTATATTATACTCGTATTTCAAAGAATTAGAATTAAGCCCCTCGAAAAGTAAACAAATCGACAATATATTAAGGGGGATCATCTCCCCCCGTCATCCCTCTTATAATTAACCAATGAACCCCAAAACTAATCAGGGAAGCACCTTATCACAGTGAATATATACACAAAATTTGAAACCAATCAGATAATTCTCCATGAAAAACACATTTATCTATATTAATGGGAGTTTAGCCGCCCGTATCTGCATTAGTCTTAACCAAAGAACCCCCAAAACTAATCAGGGAAGCACCTTATCACAATGGACCTATATAAAAAATTTGAATAAGTCGAATAATTCTGCATGAAAACCACATTTACCTATATTAAATGTGGGGGGTAGCCACCCTCGTTCCTCCGCTTTATACTTAAGCAATGTACTCTCAAAACTAATCAGGGAATCGCCTTATCACAATAAACCTATAAACAAAATTTGAAGCAAAACGGTTATTTCTATCAAGAGTTATCGTGTTACGTACATACGTACATACAAACGTACACACAGAAACGGCGGGCACATTAGCTCTCAGTCTTTGATAGCCTGTGAGCTAATAATCAAAATCTGTTATTACTTGCTTGACCCTCTCTTTGTAAAAACAAGACACTCTTTACGCTTCCAAATCTTCATCATGTTTACTACTTGTTTTACAGGGTCTACATATTTCTGACTCATTTTACAAGTGAAATTAGAAAACACACCTATTTCTCATTCAGATAATGCTGCTGTTGATGATTTTTAGTACAATATAGACATGGTCAAACTCAACAATACAATTAATCTGAACTATCTGATTTTATCAGTGACTTGGGATTGTCAAAGTGATCCACCAAAAATATAGGCTCCAGACGAAAAGATAAAAAAATTGTTAGATCTCAAAACATTCACTACTGTGTATGTAACCAGAAAAGATGAGTTTACCTCTTACTTTTTACTGGAAGTTTACTGCAAGTATACTAATAGATTGACGCAAAATCTGGCGTTAAATATAAAGCCCAGCAACAGAAGCTTTTTATTAGCTGTACTGAAATAAGTCTTAAAACTGTACTTTGCATCATGGGAACAAACATATTATTGTATATTTTATACAGTAGAATCTATGATTGCCGATTATATCTGAATATTTCATTTTGAAAATACAGAATCTTTACATTACAAAAAAATACAAAAATTATTTCTTACTAGCAAAGAGAAAGGGCAGTATAAGAACTGTACAAGAAAAATAAGCGGAATTAAATCTATTTTATTTTGTATCTCTATACTTTTAAAAAATTGTTATATTTTATTCATTTGCTTTTATTTAGTTATACATGCTATATAATCCAATGTAAGACATGTTAAAAAAGATTGTGAAAATACTTCCATGATAGAAAAATATTGAGTTAATTTAGGAATAAGCAATGGAAAAATTCATAGAATAAATATAAATTAAAAAAAAAAAAACGTTTTTATAAACGTAACTTTTGTTGACCTGTTTTATTTGAAAAAATTATGTTTTAAAAAATATTTATAAACACTTCTGGAAATGCATTCCTTTCATCTTGTGAGTAATGTTAATTTGAACAAAGAAACCCCTGGATTCGACCAACACTGTTTGAAAATAAATTTTTCGGAATTAATAAAACATAATTTTTTTTCTGTTTTTTATTAAAATTACTGATCATTGAATGTGCCCTATCTACCTAAAATTATGAAATTAAATAGAAGACATATTTTAAAACAAATGCTTTCTGTTATTGGAATTTTTTTGATAAAAATCCATTTTATTAAAACAGCACTTTACCTTAATATGATTAAGGTATTATTAGTGGACCCGTGCGAAGATTTCGCACTGCAGCCTAATATGTTTTAGCAATATCGAATATTTTTTAGATGCAGGGTTAAACTTCTAAAAAAATAATTATTAAAACATCTGCAAATAACATTAGTCAAGCCAGAATATCATCTCATTGATTCCATCAAAGTTACAGTAAAAATTGACCGAAAATAGCAAACGCAATATATATACAGGGTGGTCATTAAAAAAAATTGCCGATATATCGAACTCTAACGGCCGGTGCGTTCAACCGATCGAGATGAGATTTCAGATATAGTTATTCATAGGTATGAGCTCGGTATTCTGTGAACAGCAACAAATTGGCGCTCACGGTTACGGTTATAGCTACAGAAACTCAAAATTTTCAAATGGCAAAGCCCATTTTTTTTCAGCGCATACGAAAACCCTAAAGAGCGTTGGAACGGTACGTGTATCGCAATAAACGGACGGGTTATGCACACACAAAAACAGCTCTGCGAACGGCAAAAAAAAAAAAAACGATCAGGGCGCAAGAAGGATTTTCGCATATGACAGAGGCAAAACACCAATCACGGAACGCCGTTCGCCATATAGTCAGCGTAGAAAACGGATAAAAGTGGGGTGGGAATGTTAGTTCTTAATTCGGGAGCACGCACATGCCGACGAAATGACTCTTCCAGCGACAGTTCGTGGTGAATTGGTAAAACACAATTATCAAAATGGGATGAATGCTGCGAAGACCTTGCGTGTTTACCGTCGAAACCATTGCCAAATACGTGGCCCATTTTCCCGCAAGCTCTTCGTGATTTAGTAAAGAAACTGGCTGCACCTGTGATAGACCGCTAACCGGACGACCAACTGTTCCTGAGAATACTGTTATGGAAGTGCATCACAGAGTGACTACAGGATAAAAGCAGACTGCAAGAGGTGCATCTCGTGTATTGGATATACAGAAATCAACGGTCCTAAAGCTACTAATCCGAATGTTTCTTTACCGGTACCAGCGCGTCCAGATGTTGGAAGTGGGAGACCATCAACAACGTACAGACTTTGCTAATGAATTTCTTATCCGATATGATGGAGATAACGACTGGCCTCTTCGCATATTATGGACGGACGAGGCACATTTCACCTTTACTGGCAACGTCAACACCAAAAATTGTGTGCACTGGGCAGACATGAATCCACACGCTGTGACACCAGTACCTTTATACGACGTCAAAGTTACTGTGTGGTGCGGCATTGCAGGCGCAATTATTCTCGGGCCGTATCACGGACACCACGGACATCACACCGACACCAACGGGATTTGTAACTTGCTCTGTAACAGGCTCCCACTATACGGCAATGCTGCAAAATTACGTCATACCAGAATTTCTGCAGCGAAATGTACTGAATGACTTCGTTTGCATGCAAGATGGTGCACCTCTACATATAGCAAAGTCTGTTCTCAGGGTCCTGGAACAGCATTTTGCGACCGTGTCATCTCACGCCATTTTCCATTTCTGTGGCCTCCGCGATCCCCCGACCTCACTCCTATGGATTTCTGGCTCTGAAGATATCTCAAACCTAGAGTGTACATGTGCAATCCACAAAGTTTGCCGGATTTAAAACATTCTATCAAACGTGAGATTGCAAACATCCCTCATGCGATGTTACGTTCGGCTGTATTGCACCCAGAAAAAGGAATTGGTGAAAACTACAAAACATGTTTTGTTGAATACATTTTGGTTGTTTTAGCAAAATTCAAGTAAATTTGAACCATTTTACTTGAATTAACAAAACATTTTTTGCTGACGATACAAAAAAATTTTTTGGAATTGCAAAAAAAATTTTTTTTTTGTTGATTCAAACAAACTTTTCATTGACCTATATTTAAACAAAAAGTTTTGTTTTGTCAAACAAATTTTTGTTGATTCAACAAAGCTTTTTTCTGGGTGTGTCCACAGTCGCCCTCATGCAATGTGTAATTGCTTGTGATGGCACCCATGTGGAAAATGTGTAATTAAAATTAAAGTTTTCTTTTCTTCGATCTGTGTTGTAATCAGTGATTGGTGTACTGACTCTGTGTCATATACAAATTTCTTCCGTGCGCACCGATCGTGTTTTTTGTTCTTTTTGGCCGTCCGCTGAGCTGTTTTTTGTGCGTACATAGCGAGTCCGTTTCTTGCGATACACGTACGGTACCAACGCTCTTTAGGGTTTTCGCATGCGCTGAGCATTTTGCGACAGAAAAAATGGGCGTTGCCATTGGAAAATTTCGAGTTTCTGTACCTATAACCGTAACCGTGAGTATCACTTTGTTGGCGTTCACAGAATCCTAAGCTCATAACTCTGAATAACTATATCTGAAATCTCACCTGGATCGGTTGAACGGATCGGCCGCTAGAGCTCCATATATCGGCAAAATTTTTTATCACCACCCTGTATGTATCGTATTTTACCTGCATTAGTGACATCATCTGTTTCGGAAAAAAAACCGTGGGATAAAGAAAAATAAATTCAGCATTTGAAGTTAAATTTTGCTTTTTAATCATAAATGTACAATAAACCCGTTCATCAACAATGTCTCACATTATCTTTATTGAAATTTCTTTTATAATCATTGTTGCGGTATTTTATTTTGTGGCAACACTAATTTGCAACTAACCTTTCATTTCATTTGTGAAATCAATGCCGATTTAATTTTTTAATTATTTGTAATTTTTAATCAAAATAGTGTCACTGTTTTAACAAAATCTGAGTGTAATATAACAGACGCTTCTTCAAAATCCTTTCAGATGGTATATCATTTATCGTTCTGCGTTTTTATTTGCTTAGAAAAAGGGATGTTGACAACAGAAATAATATATAGGATTATAAGTATCATTAAGCTTTTCGGCTTCTTGCCCCTTTGAGATATCCCCCTCTTCCGATCAGCGAAAAGCACTATGACTAATGACTGACTAGTGACAGCTAAAATGACTGAGATTTATCATATTTTCTACAATAATATTTTATTTGGGGCGCTTATTTTTCAGCAAACTTACGCGATCTATTTAGGACATGTGTGCTTTATATATGTGGGCACTTGTGTATTGCTATAACTACAGGGTGGTTATAATATCAAAAGTATCTCTATTTGGAGCTGTCTGCAGCTCGAAGGAATGACCCGAATGATACCAAAATCGGTACACTTACTAATCGAGAAGAGGGAAGAAGAATGGAACAATTAGAATAAAATAATTGCAATAATCACCTACTGAGTGTAAAATGTAATGTGTAATACATGAACAAAGAATTAAGGCGTAAAACCGGATGGCACTCCTAATTTATTGCAAAATGTCACAGTGAATGTGGCTACGCTTTCACATGGCTGTGTTGATCATGATCAGGTTCCATATGGCCATTCTGCTGGAGGACACAATCCAGGCGGTGCACGACGTGCTCAACTGCGGAATGTTATTCATCAGGAGTGATGTTTCGCACATGTTATGATATGCGGTAAAGTCATTGAGATTTGTGACACCTCCACGGTACCCAATATTACACATTTCATTTGACACCCAAAAGCGCCATCTGTCTGCGACTATTGCAATTTTTTTTTATTGTTCCATTCTTCTTCCCCCTTCTCGAATAGTAAGTGAACCGATTTTAGTTTCATTCCGGTTATTCCTTCAAGCTACAGATAACTCCAAATAGAGATACTTATATTATAACCACCCGGTACTTATAGAGAAGTTATTTGCTGCATGTTTCCAATCACGTAAATAATGTCTCTCTCTATTGTTTGCCAACAGCTGACGCGCGTTCCTGCTTATTGAAAAAAAAGACAGGCCTTCTTTTAATATAATACATTAAAAGCTTTATGCCAGCTGGATCCAAAGTTCGTTACAAATTCCAAAATTAATTAAAAAAGAAAAAAAGTTAAGAAAAAAATCTGTTTCTATAAATGTGAGCAAAGGTAGTTTGGATTTATTTAAGAAAAAATAAAGTTGTTATTCCAAAAGTCACCAATATAGAGCGCTGTCATGCTACGTAGGAAACAGATTTATGTCAACCATACCACAAATAAAATGGTGGATGTATGTTTGCACGTGGTTTCTTCAATGGTTACTGGCAGTATATTATCCATTACCAGATCAAACAATGTTGAGTAAGCTTTTATTACATAAACAATGAATTAGCAATCGAAGCATTGCGAAAATTTAGCACAGGGAAAACGATTGAAGGTTACTTCAAATCAGGGGATATTGAAGATGTCCTGTAATTTTTTCTGTTCTTTGTATTTTATTAAAGCTTCATCTGCAAATAGCTACTTCTTATTTTGAAATCGCGTTCCCTCTGAAAAACTTTTGAAACAACACTTTTTTTGTTAATAAAAATATCTGATCTCCCTCTGATTCCATTCGTGCAAACATAAATTAATTATCATATTTTGCTCTTTCTACAATGTAATTATATAATTTATTCCAAACGTTTGAAGCACTCTGTATAACACGTTAAACATTTTAATCATTTTTTAAATGCATTTTTTACACTAAGCAGTGAAAATATTGAAAAATATCTCTAAAGTGTGGTATTTATCTTTATTCCCAAGCATACTTTTATTTCTACCAAAAATAAAATATATAAAATATACAATCCGCTTATGCTGGTTTAACGCATAAAGAAGAATGCTAACCAAATTTCCCAATTCCTGCCAGAAACAAAATTTTTCTAGATACATTAGTCTATAAAAAGCAATTTTTTCCAATCGATGCAACAAGTTATTTTATGTTGGATACATTTACGTCGGTTTCGTGATTTATTTTATTTTGGTTACAAGAAGAAGTTTATAGTTTTATGGCTTCAGTCATTTATACTAGGAGTTTCAGTTGTCCGTATAAGCATAAAAATGCAATTGTTTTTACAGAAAATCGATATATTATTAGTAAAAATCTCTTTTTAAACAGTGGCATTGCAGCAAAAACTTTTGAAACTACAATTTTTATAATAATAAAAATATCTAATTTCCCCCTCATAACATTCGTCCAAATCGAAAGTAATTATCTTCATTCGTTTGTTTTAAAATATGTAAAAATTTTGATATACCAAACAATTGTATCAAATTTTAAAGCACCCTTTATAAGACGTTAAATATTGTAAATTGTTTCAAAGGCATTTTTCATACCAAACAGTGAAAACATTGAAAAATATCTAAAGCGTACTTTTTCTCTTTATTTTCAAACATACTTGTATTTCTACGAACATATAAAATATATAAAATATATAAAACATATAAAATATATAATACGCTTATCCTGGTTTAAGGCATAAAAAATGCAAACCGAATTTCCCACTTCCTAGCCGAAACAAATTTTTGTAGATGCATTAGACAATAAAAAGCAATGTTTTTCAATCGATGCAACAATTTATTTTATGTTGGATACATTTACGTCGGTATCGTGATTTATTTTATTTTGGTTACAAGAAGAGACTTATAGTTTTATTGCTTCAGTCATTTATACTAGGAATTTCAGTTATCTGTATAAGAAGAAAAATGCAATTGTCTTTACAGAATAACTATATTTTATTAGTAAAAATCTTAAAGAGTAACATTATAGCAGTGACTTTTTGAGCTATAATTTATATGGTAATAAAAATATCTACTCTCACCCTGATTCCATCGAAATTAATTATCATCATTCGTTTGTTCTAAAATATGCCAAACTTTTGATGTACCAAACTATTCTACCGAATTGTAATGCACTCTGTATAAGACGTTAAGAATTGCAAATTTTTTTAAAGGCTTTCATAACAAACAGTGAAAAAATTTAAAACTATCTTATACGTAGATTTTCTCTTTATTCTCAAACATACTTGTATTTCTTCGGAGGGTAAAATATATAAAATATATAATCCGCTTATCCTGGTTTAAGGCATAAAGAAAATGCTAACCGAATTTCCCACTTTCTGACCGAAACAAAATTTTTGCAGATGCATTAGACTATAAAAAGCAATGTTTTTCAATCGATGCAACAATTTATTTTATGTTAGAAACATTTACGTCGGTATCCTGATTTATTTTATTTTGGTTACAAGAAGAGGTTTATAGTTTTATATTGCTTCAGTCATTTATACTACGAGTTTCAGCTATCCATATAAGCATAAAAATGAAAATGCAATTGTTTTTTACAGAAAAAAGATATTTTATTAGTAAAAATGTATCTTTAATGAGTAATAATACATTAATGCAACAATAATGTAATTAGCACAAATGTGAATTCTGAGATAAAATATTTTAATATATAAGATTTTGATTTTATGAAAAGTTTCGATACCTCATTTTTACTAAAGTAAATGTGTATACAATTACGTTCAATGTGTTTTCGAAGCGACTGTTTCTTTTGAAAAACTTTTTTCTCATACCCTTTTGACAAACAGTCCTTTTATAGCCAAAAGTTATTTGAAAGACTCTTATTAAATTATATCGCATTTATCAGATACTATAATACGAGCAAATATTGTGTGTGGGTATATGTGTAAATACGCAAATCTTATCTTAAAAATAGCTCTAACGATTTTGATGAAATTTTGTATCCTACCATTTCCGAGAACGAGAAGACGATTAGGCTAGGTCAGATGTTTGAGAAAATCCGATTAATGGGTCATTTTGGGTCAATATTGGTGAGGTCAGGGCCAAACTAATTATATCTAAACAAGTTGGAAAATGTACGTCAAACTTGAGAAATGGGGTGCGTTCGTAATATAACTAGTTTTATAATAATTCAGATCTTGTTGCAATAGCTGTTGCACTCTTATACAAAAATGCATAAATAAAAAAATTATTTACGTGCAGATTTTCATGTGATAGATATTATTTTTATTTTATGAAATTAAGTTTCAATACACTTTTACAAACAATTCATTACAATTATCTTACATTAAAATTATACTATCCGCAAATAAGGCATACAAGGCATACAAGGCATACAAGGCAATGTAAAAAAAAAAAAAAAAAAAAAAAAAAAAAAACGTCATTATTTCAGTGAAAGTAATTATATCGTCTGTTATTATGATATGATTATTGACAAGTTATTATGATACATGTTATTATGATATTATTATATATAATTCTGGGGTATAGCTTCCCTGACAGCTATACCCCAGATAAAAATGTCAACACTCATACTTTTAAATTATTGAAATTTCAATACAATAAAAAGTCAACATGAAATAGTTTTAAACATTTTTTAGCTCACACGCTATCAAAGCCTGCGAGCTAGTGTGTCCGCTGGTTCTGTATGTAGAGTCGTGGAAAAATGAAACTGAACACCCCCCACTAACTCTGCAACAAATATAGTAGAAGAAAGTGAGTAGTACCAAACGATTGGAAATATTGTATACTTTTAAATTATGTATGTAAAATTTGCTTAGGGGGACATCTACATATCGAAACCTGGCTAAACGTTAATTTTTCAATGGCAACATCAAATTTTGACATCATATTTTAAATCTTCAGTTCAAACTATGCCTAAGTACTAAATTTCAAGTCATTTAGGAGACACGTTTTCGAATTATAAACATTCAAATTTTAGAGCTTCTAATGTTAAATTACATTTTCATATTTTTATTAATATTTCCTGAAATTATAATCCTAATGTGCTAATGTTTTGTTTAGTTATAATACTCAAAAACCAAAACATAACTACGTCGAATTTGTAATTTTTATAATTTTATAATATGAATTATGAATTATGAAATTAATATTCGAAAGAAATATGAATTGCAACCTACAATTTTTTTGATGGATTTATATTTATTACGTCCTGTTTTATGCGTATTCAAAATTTCAAATTTTTCTTCTAAGTAGTTTTCGAATTATGCTTAAAAAACGACAAGATGCTGCTTTGATGATGACTAATTTGATGATGAATTTTTAATCTATGATGTGCATTAAAGCATAGTTTGAACAGGGATGAGAGCATTCCGACTCAAATACCCGATTATCACCACTAAATTTTAATAGTATTTGTCACCTTATTCAAGGACAGAATTTCTGAAATTCATTACGTGGAGAATACTATTAAAATTTAGTGGTAACAATCGGACATTCGGGTTGGAGCGCTCTCATCCCTGTTTGAAAAAATTATTATACTCATAGGCTGAGATTATAGTGATTTGATAAACTTGGAGATTAAGTCTGTCTTTCAATATAAACAGTGCGTAAACCGTATTTCAGTGCTTCGCGATCTTACGCTAATTTGAAAGCTAGCTTAAACTGAAAACGTAAGTGAATGCGCGCGCGAGCACAACAAATCTGACAACGACCTGCGATTGGAGTAAGATGTAAAATAGCGAGGCACCAGAATCACAGCCTTGATGATTAGTATATATATATATATATATATATAGATAGATAGATAGATAGATAGATAGATAGATAGATAGATTTCTTTTACTTTTTCAATGTCTGCTTTTAAATATCTCCTTAAAATTACGTAAAACGTATTTGCATGAGATGTATGTTTACGTCATTTATGCAAAATAGTTTCGCTTTTATTTTTAAATTAATAAAGATCATTTTTGAAAAATATAAACAGTTTTACCTTAGAAAAAAAACTAATGATTTTTGTTACCTTTAAATGAATTTATAGCTTCTTTTCCAATCTAATAAAGCTTTATTGTTTTTTCTGCAGTATATACACTATATTGCCAAAGGTCACCGGTCACTTGCGATTTTAGACGTTTTGTTAACTATCTAGAAAAATACATGAAGAATTAACCTGAAACTGCAGGTGCGTAAACAGTATAGTATAGGTTATATATTTTCGCGAAGATTTTTTCACGAAACCCCATAGGGGACTGTCAACAAATTGAAAAAGAACGAATATCTTTTGGATAACCCTGTAAAAACTAATGTAGCAAAGGCGTTCAAACTCTAGATTATCAATAAGTGGCTTATTGTAATATACTGTGTTCATTTTTATGAGGATAGCACTTTTATGAGGTATACTCGTAGAGAAATTAAAGTTTTTATATAAACAGTCCCAAATTTCGCCTAGTTTTTGCTTATAATTTGCAGAGTTCCTAATATACAAAAAAAAAATTTGCAGAAAATATGAAAAACAACACTTTATATAATACTCTGCAATCAGAATTAAAAAGTAATAAAAATTGGATGAAAAATGAGCAGGTTTACTAAAAATGTTTCACTGCGCATGCGCGAATGCAATCACAATATAATATGCATAATGTATTAGCTAAGTATATAGAGCAACGTTTGTGAAAGTCTGAAAATTATAGCTTGAAAATTCGGAAAATAATCGTCGATAGAATAAGCTCGAAATCCGTTGTTCCCAAAAAGAAGCATAAAGATGAGGGGTTGTATCAAATATCTGTTGATTAGTGCCAAGATAGCGTACAGAATATTGCATGTACTAATATTTTTCTTCCTTTTGGGAACAACGGATTTCGAGCTTATTCTATCGACGATAATTTTCAGAATTTTCAAGCTATGATTTTGAGACTTTCACAAAAGTTGGTCTATATACTTAGCTAATACATTGCGCATATTATATTTTGATTGCATTCGCGCATGCGCAGAGAAACATTTTTTAGCTCACAGGCTATCAAAGCCTGAGAGCTTATGTGCCCGCCGGTTCTGTATGTACGTACGTACGTATGTATGTATGTATGTATGTACGTAACGCGATAACTCTTGATAGAACTAACCGTTTTACTTTAAATTTTGTTTATAGGTTCCTTGTTATAAGGCGCTTCCCTGATTAGTTTTGGAGGTTCATTGGTTAAGCATAAAGGGGGGAAACGGGGGTCTGACCCCCCATAATTTAGATAAATGGGTTTTTCATGCAGAATTATCCCATTTTCTTCAAATTTTGTATATAGGTTCATTTTGATAATGCGCTTCTGTCAATAGTTTTGGGGGTTCATTGGTTAAGTATAAAAGGGGAAAGGGGGGGGGATAACCCTCCCCCTAATTTAGATAAATGAGTTTTTCATGCAGAATTATCCGATTTCCTTCAAATTTTGTATATAGGTTCATTGTGATAATGCGCTTCTCTGAATAGTTTTCGGTGTTCATTGGTTAAGTATAAAGGGGGAAAGGGGGGCTAATCCCTTCTTAATTTAGATAAATGGTTTTTTTCATGCAGAATTATCCGATGTTCTTCAAATTTTGTATATAGGTTCATTTTGATAATGCGCTTCTGTCAATAGTTTTAGGGGTTCATTGGTTAAGTATAAAGGGGGAAACGGGGGTATAACCCCCCTAATTTTGATAAATGAGTTTTTTATGCAGAATTATCCGACTTTCTTCAAATTTTGTATATAGGTTCATTGTGATAATGCGCTTCTCTGAATAGTTTTGGGGATACATTGGTTAAGTATAAAGGGGGAAAGGGGGGGTTAATCCCCCCTTAATTTAGATAAATGCGTTTTTCATGCAGAATTATCCGATTTTCTTCAAATTTTGTTTATATATTCATTGTAATTAGAGACTTCCCTGATTAGTTTAAGGGGTTCATTTGTTAAGTATGAGGGGGGTAACGGTGGGATGACACCCCCCTTAATATACTGTTGATTTCTTTTTTTTTCGAGGGGCATATTTCAAATTTTTTGAAATAAGAGTATAATATACAATTAGTGTGAATAGCCTGTGAGCTCAATGCCCTCAGTTTAACTGGGCAGTTTTCCTTTTTTTATTAGTAAACCTGCTCATTTGTCATCCAATTTTTATTATTTTTTAATTCTGATTGCAGAATCTTATGTACAATGCTTTTTGCCATATTTTCTGAAAAGAACTTTTTTTTATATTAAGAACTCTTCAAGTTATAAGCAAAAAACTAGGCGAAATTTGGGGCTGTTTTTATAAAAACCTTAATTTCTCAACGAGTATACATGCTATCCTCATAAACATGAACACAGTATATTACAATAAGCTACTTATTAATAATCTCGAGTTTGAACGCCTTTGCCAGATTAGTTTTTACAGGGTTATCCAAAAGATATTCGTCCTTTTTCAATTTGTTGACAGTCCCCTATGGGGTTGCGTAAAAAAAAATATTCACGGAAATATATAACCTATACTATACTGTTTACACACCTGCAGTTTCAGGTTAATTCCTCATGTATTTTTTTAGATGGTTAACAAAACGTCTAAAATCGCAAGTAACCAATCATCTTTGGCTTATGTTTGAAGTGAAGTTTCTTATAAATGCATATACGAGTGTATTTGCTGACACAAAATGACCCCACAATTAACTGAATCAACGAAATGCCAAATGATTGGCATGTGGCACGCTGGAAGAAGTTTTCTTTATATAGCTAGGCATTTTCAAGTGTCTCTTCAAACTGTTTCACCATGGATTAACAAGTGAGTTTTATATAGGTAGTTTATTGCCCCCCCCCAAAAAAAAAAATTAGATTTACATTTAATTTATTTAAATTTACATTAAATTTACGTTACTGGTAATTTTTTTATGTTTCGCAATACAAATTCGGTAAACGGTCTTTGTAGTCGGTCTAGGGTCTTATCAGACAGCCAAGCTCGAGAAGTTGTTGCAATGGCTACAGTAGATCCCTACATGTCTTCTAATCAAATTAAAGATGATTTGCAACTTCATGTAAGCATATATAACAAAGAGACGATAGAATGTAATATGAATATATCTATATATTTACGGCATACTTTCTTTTTATTATGCATCATCTCGTACCATTAACAACACGCGCAAAGTTTCCGAAGTCGGATGGCGGCTGAAAAACCAGCAATAACCGAACACCAGCGACTTCAACGCCTTCCCTTTGCCCAAACTTATATTACCTGAGGTATAAATGAATGGAACTCAATTTTATTTAAAGACGAAAGCTGCATTTAGTCAGTCTCCAGTTCTTCGGTTCGAGTATACCATCCATTGGGATTTAGGTTTCGGCCACGGTATACAAATGATATTAAACGCAGCGGGGGAATTGCAATTTCGATGCGGGACTGCATGTTGGCGCAGGGCATTGCATCTCTGTCATGCATTCGAGATCATCTAGACCGAATAACTTATTGTGACATAGTAGAACACGCAATGATACTTGATGTTTTAGAAAACCACTTTTCGGATGGATTTTTTCTCTTCCAACAGGTATATATTGTTGTTTGGTAAATGATATTACCAAACAATAAGGTTTTTAGAGCATACTATATATACAATTATTTATTAATATTATTAATTAAAATATATTAAAAATTATTTATTTGATAGTTTTGCGCGTTTTAAATCATCATGTTTTACTGGTTTATTTTCCCAAAAAATTGCCCCGTCCCCCGCTTCAATATTCAAATCCGAATTATCACTGCTTGCTCTGGAATGTTAATTGATTCTTTCATTAAATGAATTAGGAAAATATTTTATAAAGAAACTTTTTCTATATGCTATGCCATACCATTAGAATTAATTTCTGTTGTAAAGAATAACTAGTTATTCTTAATCGCAATAAAGATTCTTTTTATGACAGGTGTGCAGATATAAATCCTTTAACTTGTCAGCTTTGGCACACATATCATATCGACAGCGATAAAACACGCCTTTCCTGCATCTTTATAGAATTCAGTGAAAAATTTCAATAAAAATTCAGTAATGAAATTAATTTTCTTTTGTTTCATGTTTAAAGATTTTAGCAGATGAATCAGTATGAAAAAAATGCACGTAAATCAGTTAATAAATTAAAAAATTAACCGCTAATTAAGACAACATCTATATATATATATTTATATATATATTAATAAGAAAAAAAACATATTTCCTTGTTTTGTATATTTTCAGAACTTTTGCTGTTGTCAGGTTGTAATCTTTTACAGAATTATAAACATTTTTTATTATAAATAAAAACAAACCATTTAAACTTTGTTCACCTTTTGATTAAAAAAAAAACTTTTTGCGCTAAAATATTTGCGAATATATTTGCGAAAATTTTTTGCTGTAAATATAAATGTTAATGTTATATAAATCATTATTTATTAAGTGTAGTTCATAATTCATAATTTTGTTTAGAATTTGCAGGATAATAGTCCTATCCACAGAAGTGGTGTAGTTAAAACATGGTCGGAAGAGAACTGCATAATGAAGTTAGCATGGCCAAGCAATGCAGCTGAATTGAACCTAATGGGAAATGTTTGGGCTCTGTGGAAGGATGAAGTTGGTCTGGAGGGAATTAGAACGGCTTATTAGCTATGGAAAACTGTTTACTGTGCTTGGCAAACTATTAAAACTGATAGTGATATTGTTAACAGCCTCAGTGAATCAATGCCACGCAGAATGCATGGCTCCGAAATGGTCCGCTTTTTAAATACCGTTATTTTATTTGAAAAAAAAATATTTTTAGATTTTTCTTGCAAGTGTTTCAGAAACCACCTTTGGAGGTAATTTTTTGCAAAAATGTTGTAGAAACCTAAGTTGAATTTTTTTGTTAAAAAATATTGGTATTGAGTTGGCGGACCATTTGGGAGCCCTAAGATTGGGAGAAGTTCTTGATAAAAATTATTGATATATATCATATTAGCAAATTCCCCCTCCCTTTTTTTTATTTACTTACAAAATTCAGCTTATTAGTGGGTGTCGGGATTTTGCCTTTCAATTTTTTGTGTGCTAACCAGCCCACGATGTTTTTTTACTCTTTTGTTAAAAATCTATGATTGTCTTATTTGACGTAATCATATTTTTGTTATTTAGATAGGTATCAGTAATTTAAAATTTTGTTTGCCAGTTGCTTCCATTGTTGATTTTTGGTTTTATTATGTGGGCCAGATTGTCCTTGTAGATCATATTTGCGTTTTGACAGAAAGACAGAAAACATAGTAATTTAATAAAGTTAGGTGAAAAATACAATATGATTACAAATCTTTGTATTTACTTTATATCTTTAATTTTGAAACACAGATTTAAAACATTTGAAATCCATAAAATTATATAATTATTCATATCACTATTCCAGAAACTGTGAAGATCAAATTAACATAAAATTTCTGAGAGCAAAGCTAATTTCGTGGTGTATACACGAAATTATTCATTTCAATGTATTCCACAAAATAGAAGGACACGTCAAATGGTTTTTTGTTCTTTTTAAATAGATTCCGATGATGCATTTACGAGAAAAAATAATATTATTCTTACATTAGATACCGTTAAAATTTTGGTCAAAAAGAATTTACATCATTTAAACCTTTAATATATAAACATTATAATCACTGAGATATTTATACTTATTAATTCAATTTACTCAAATCTAACAAGATTTGCAATATTACACTAAATGGTTGTTTGATAAAATATTCCTGCGAAAGTATTAGTTTGTTACTTAAAAATGCTAATTTAATCTTATATTAACTTTTGTATATCAATCAAAACTTGTAATCTTTACAAATATGTTTGGATGTTCAGTTTTTATTCCATAAATAACGAACTTAAAATAATTAAATAATTCCTTCTATAAATTTCATATTTAGATCTATTCGATTACCCAGACTAATTGAAAAAAAATTACAAGTCATTTTTATGGTTTTCTGATAGGCACGTTTCTTTCCCTATCGCTAGCAGTGAGAAAAGAAATCTAAAAAAAAAAATATCGAATGGCAAATTTTCTTGCCTAGAGGGATTAATTAGTTCATTGTAAAATTTCAAATGAATTATTAACCCTATTCAAAAGGAGAATAACGGATGTAAAGTTAGTTATTCAGATAACACATTATAACATAGATTTAATTTTTAGTTTTAGTTCTTCAAATAAATCGGTTTATAAATCCTGCGAACATATCTCAAAACAAGACATGCCCCCCCCCCCCTCACCTACTCAAAAAAAGGAATGTCGGGATTTATTTTCAGACTAAAAAGCAATTTATCTGCGTATTTTTTAACATTGATTCCTTACGCTGTTTTATACTACTTTTTTTTATTCCAAATTTTGTATTTGCCAATATTATTCACGTTTCTGCCAATAAATTTTAAAAAGAGCGCGTTAAACATATTCAAAATATGTGAAAACGCATTATAAAAACACCTGTAAAATTCCAATCACATTTACATATTCTAAAACTATTTTAATTATAGTAATCTTGCAGTAGTTTTAATCTTGTATTTTTTAAATCGGATAATTCAACACTTGTAAACATTATTTTACCGCATATAACAATAACCGACACTTATTAAGTGAGTAAAAGGGTCATATCGGTAAAACATAATACATTAAAACAAGTGACTTAATCATTCTGCAGCATTTCAACAATCGAGTACCGAACTTCAATTTGGATACAGCCCGTAAAATATGCTCATTATAAAGTAATTAATTTCTCTGAAACAAATTGCAGGAATTTCATGAAATTTGATATCTAGGCATAGTTTGAACGGCAAATTTAAAATATCTTGTAAAATTTGGGTCTTGCTATTGAAAAAAACAAAGTTGGGGTGTGTTTTTATATGTAGATAGCCCCCTAAGAAAATTTTATATACATCATTTAAAAGCAGACTTTATTTCCAATAGTTTGGTGCCAGTAACTTTCTTCTACAATAATTTGTTACAGAGTTAGTAGAGGGTGTTCAGTTTCTTTTTTCCACGACTGTACGTACGTATGTATGTATTTACGTAACACGTTAACTCTTGATAGCAATATCCGTTTTACTCCAAATTTTGTTTATAGGTTCATTGTGATAAGGCGCTTCCTGGTTAGTTTCGGAGATTCATTGGTAAAGTATAAAGGGGGCTAATCCATCCTTAATTTAGATAAGTGTGCTTTTCATGCAGAATTATCAGATTTTCTTCAAATTTTGTTTATAGGTTCATTGTGATATGGCGCTTCCCTGATTTGTTTTCGGGGTTCATTGGTTAAGTATAAAGGGGTAATGGGGGCTAATCCTCCCCCCTTTATTTAGATAATTGAGGTTTTCTTGCAGAATTAACCGATTTTCTTCAAATTTTGTATATACAGTGGTGGCCAAAAGTGTGGGCATTTTTTGAAAGTTTTATGTGTTTCAAATTTGTGTGCCTGTAGAATATATTAATCTTCACTTAAATACAAACGTTTATATACAAATTGAAGGTAATTTAATGTAGAATTTAATAATAAAAACAGTATTACAATATCTGTATTACAAAACAAGTTATGCAACTAATAGTAAGATCTATCTTAGATTTGCATTTTTTTAAAGTGATACTTACACAATCAATACTTAGTAGGATAACCCTTATTTTTTAAGATAGCTTCACAGTGTCTTTTCATCTAGTGAACGAGTGTTTGGAGTTCATCTTTCGTAATCACATGGTGCCAAGAATCAATTATAGCTTCAATAAGTAGTCTTTTATTGGATGGACGTTTTTTTCGTACAAGAATTTTCAAACGTCTCCACAAATTTTCAATTGGATTGAGATCAGGGCCGTTTCCTGGCCATGGTAATATATCTATGCCTTTATTTTGAAACCATGCTTTGCATACTTTTGCTGTGTGGCATGGAGCTGAATCCTACTGAAAAATAAATGGTGCGTTGTTGGGGAAGAGATCCCTGATGGAAGGTATCAATTTTGGTTCCAGGACAGTTTCGATGTATTTTTTGGCATTGAGGATGCCATCAATCACTTGAATCAGCCCACACCATCTGCAGACATACATGCCCAAATCATGACATTTGTTGGGTTTTTTGTAGTTGTTTCAATGCAATCAGGATGAAGTGCTTTTCCTACTCTACGTCTCACGTATTTTCTACCATCACTACCAAAGGGCGATATTTTACTCTCATCGCTCCAGATTACTTGCTTCCATTGATTTTCTGACCATTTAATGTGTTCTTTTGCCCACTTAACTTGTTTTTCGCGTTGCTTTTGATTTAAATATGGTTTTTTCCTTGGAATTCTAGCTTGTAGTCCAAATCCTGATAACCTTCTTCTTATTGTTCTTGAACTTACTGCAATACCCGCTGCATTCATTTCACATCTAATGGCATCTGATGAAATTTTTCTATCTTGAAGGCATAGCCGTTTAATTTTTCTATCGGCAGTAGCACTTTTGCATTTTTTTCGGCCTGATTTGGCCTTATTTTCCACTGATTTCGTTTTTTCACAACGTAAACAGACCTTTCGTACAACAGAACAAGTCACTGAACCAACAACTTGTCTTGCAATTTCAGTATAAGAGAGGCCATTTTCTCTCAATATGACAATTCGGCTTCTTTTTGTAGATGTCCAATTAATTCTTCTTGTTGATGACATTGTTTTAAATTAGTTTAATTAAAAAAAGGACTTTAAATATTCAAAAACAGCAATACTCTATTTAATTGTACTAGTATGCATCATTCCGCAAAATATTTCCACAACATTCCACACATAATTCTTTTACCATCCAAATAACCTAAACTATAGTTAGAGACATTTGATTGGTCCTCAGAACAGTGTTTGTGATTGGCTAGTACGCTTTTATTACAAAACACGTCCTTATTCAAAACGATTTGTGTTTGTTTGTGCTACTAAAATGAGCATAACTTTTTTTGTAATACAGATATTGTAATACTGTTTTTATTATTAAATTCTACATTAAATTTCCTTCAATTTGATATATAAACGTTTGTATGTAAGTGAAAATTAATATATTCTACAAGCACACAAATTTGAAAAACATGAAACTTTCAAAAAATGTCCAAACTTTTGGCCACCACTGCATGTTCATTGTAATAAGGCGCTTTTTTTATTAGTTTTGGGGATTCATTGGTTAACTATAAGGGGGAAACGGGGGGATATTCCTCTTAATATATTGTCGATTTCTTTATTTTTCGAGAAGAGTATAACATACAATTAGTGTGAATAGCACTCTCAGAAATAAAACACTCAATTTTGACGACTCCGCAATCCTTAGGCCTCATTTCGTTATTTTTGACAATCATTTCGTCACAGAGTCACGTGGTTTTTGACGAAACGCGAATCCTCAAATGTCTGACGAAACTGTTTCCTCGCTGTCAAAAATAAAACTCTCACTTTTGACGATTCCGCAATTCTTGAGCTATATTTCAACATTTTTGACAATCATTTCGTCTCAAAACTAAGTGATTTTTAATGAAATGGAAAAATCTCAAATATTTGACAAAAATGTTTCCCCATTCCCAGCCAGATTATTTTTGTTGTTACAAAATCGTTCAAAAAAAAAATACACGAAAGTACCAAATTTACAATATATTAATGAAAACAGAAACAAAAAAAATTCATCCTTGGGGGCCGCTTATAACACGAAGATACTAAATTTCTACGTTTTTTTTTTTTCATATCTGACAATTTGCGTCTGTCCTTTTTTTTATCCTGCTTTTTTATTTAATTTGCGTCTGTAACTTTAACATTTTTGTAACGATTTTATGCATTTCTATTGCCTATTCAAAGATATTTTTTTCTAAAGTTACAGAATTTCGTTAAAAACGCCTAAAAAATTCTTCTAAAGTTACAGAATTTCGGTTAAAATAGTAAAATGCGAACATCATTTGGTCCATTTTCGACCGAAAGCAACAACTATTTTCCCAATGGTTAAAGAAAAAAAATCAAAATTTTAGGAGCTTACTTTTATTTAAGAAATATATTCATATAACAATCAAATTTAAAATATGTATAACTGACCCCTTCCCCTCTATAAACAGTAATCTTATCCGCTAAAATTGATGAACTCGCCTCCAAAATATGCACTTCAAAATTAATTATTTCTGATCAACAAATTAACTAGACCATATTTTAACCATTCATTGAACAAAGGAAATTTCTCTAATAAATTATATAAATCAAGCCATATTCTAATTATAAAAATGCAATCTGCTTTCGAAAAATATAAACACACATCAACATCCCCTAGATACATTTAAAATCAAATTCATCCGAAGTCCCGCTGGCTAAGTGGTCAGAGCCTTCGTCTGCCACATTAAAAGTCGCGCGTACGAATCCCCTTGAATGTTTGTGAAAAGTGTTCTTATTTTTCCCCCAGTCCCTTAAAGATGCTTCCAAAATCTCCAATAGATGGCACCACCAACCTTTTTTTTAACTTTCGAAGAAACAATTTGATGAAACTAATTTCAGATAATTTTGAGGATTCAAATTTACTCGATTTGACGAAATGTTCGGTCGGAGCATTTCTCAGGAAACAGTTTCGTTAAAAACGAAGAAAATTTCGTGGAATTTGAGTATCCATTTCTAAGAGTGAGCCTGTGAGCTCAATGCCCTTAGTTTAACTGGGCAGTTTTCTTTTTTTATTTCTTATTTGTCGTATTTTAATATTATTGAAAGGTTTCCTACTTTAAAAAATTATTCTCATTCAAAAGTTGACAACCCTTAATATTTATTATCTTTTTCATGTAGAAGAAAGTTAATAAAACTTTAATCGATAAACACAGTTTCTCACAGAAATATTTCGATCCCTAAACCATATCCGAAGTTAAATATGACAATAAATCAATAAACTTTGTTTCATATAAAAGAGTTTTTTCAAGCAGAGATTTTTATCGACAGTTTGACTTTACATTAACTTATTGAGATTCTTTTCCTTTAAAAGCTTCTTCAAAAAAAAAACTATACTTATTATTAAAGCTTTAACGCAAAGATAACTTATAAAGTTCTTTATCAACTAAATCTACTTCTACGCATTAAATTAACATTTAATTTATTAAGATTTTGATCTTATGAAAAGTGTCGATACTTGATTTTTGTTGAAGTAAACGTGTTTACAATTTCATTCAACGTGCCTTAACAATGAATGTTGCCTTTGTTAAACATTTTTATTCATATTTTTTTTACCAATATACACTTTTATATTAAAATTTACTGTTTTCACAGCTACTTTTATATAAAAAAAATAAATTTAACTTATTAAATGATATTGAAATTATTCATCTTTTATATGCTGAAACGTTTAGGGATTTTGATGGACTTCCTAGTTGTACAACTACTTTACACCTACGTTGATAATAAGAGTTTTCTGAACTCCTAAAGAACAATTACATAATTTCGTCCCGCCCTCCCAAAAAGATAGACATTAAGGTGCTTACACTCTTTGGAAATTCCACCCAGTCTTTCGCCACTATTTAGGATTAGAAAATTTCTATTTGTTAATCAAATAATAGAAATTTTATTCACCATGTTTTATCACAGAATTTGGAATAATTTTTCTGCAATTGAATAAGACGAAAATGTCTATTAAAATATCGCGGTAAAATTGTATGTACTCTGCAATTACATATATTTTTAATATAGCGAATATAATTATGTGAAATAATAAAGTTAGTTTCAACATACACAAAAAAAAAGCTTTCATGATAATTATGTACAATTAAAATATACTTTTATGTAAGGGTTTTTTTATTATTTCCTTGTATCTTAAATTGTTATGAATATTTGGGGTTTTAAGGAACAACAGATATACCTCAGAGAAAAATGTCAGTACTCCTTCTTTTAAATTATTAATTTTTCAATACACTAAAAAAATCAACATGCAATAATTCTAAACTTTTTTCCTGTTTCTCGTATTTTAATATTATTGAAAGATTTCCTACTGTAAAAAATTATTCTCATTCAAAAGTTGACAACCCTTAATATTTTTCGATCTGTTTCGTATGAAAGAAAGTTAATAAAATTTTAATCGATAAACATAGTTTCTCACCGAAAGATTTCTATCCCTAAATCATACCCGTAGTTATATATGACAATAAATCAATAAACTTTGTTTCATATAAAATAATTTTTTCAAGCAGATATTTTTATTGCCAGTCTGACTTTATACTAATTTATTAACCCTTAATTGCATAGTGATGTAAATTTCCATCACTTTTTATTTAACTTTTAATAAATAAATCAACTTCTTCGCCACCACTATATTTATAGAAAAATATTAATCCAGTAAATTTCCCGTGAACTATGTTGCTGAACAAAGGTAAAAATCTGTCTTAAAATTTCTGGTGTCTAATATTTAATATATGTATAAAAAAACACAATTGCAAAAGAAAAACTCATGCAAAGAAGGGTTAAGACTCTTTCCCTTTAAACGTTTCTTCACGAATATGTAAAACAAACTGTAATATTTATCAAAGCTTTCACGTAAAGATAATTTTAAAGAGTTCCTCATCAATTAAATATATCCTTACGCATTAATTAAGATATCAACATTTATTTTATTAAGAATTTGGATTTTATGCAAAGTTTCAATATTTCATTTTCGTTGAAGTAAACGTGTTTAGAAGTTCATTTAACGTGCTTTAGCAATGAATGTTTTCTTTGATAAACTTTTTATTCATATCCTTTTAACCAACGTATATTTTTATATTCATATTTACTGTTTTCATAGCTACTTTTATAATAAAATATATTTGAATGATTGTCATTAAATAATATTGCATTTATTAATCTTTTTATGTGTTAAAATGTTTGGGCATTTTGATGGGCTTCCTAGTTGCAGAATAACTTTACACCCAGGCAGATATTAGATGTTTTGTAAATTCTTAGGAAACAATTACGTAACTTAGCCCACCCCCAACCCCTACAAATGAGACTTTATGGTGCTTACACTCTTTAGAAATTCCTTCGAGTCTTCCGCCACTATTTATTAGTAAGAAATTTTCTATTTCTTATTCAAATGATAGAATTTTGAATCACCACGTTTTATCACAGAATTTGAAATACTTTTCTGCGATTGAATCAGAAGAAAATATCTATTAAAATATTGTGGTAAAATTGTATGCACTCTGCAATTACATATTTTTGTAATAAAGTGAAAATAATTATGTGAAATAATAAAATATGTTTCAACATACTTAAATAAACTCATTTATGGTAATGATGAACAATTAAAGTATAGTTTTATGTAATTTTTCTTTTATTTTCTTGTATCTTAAATTGTTATGAACTTTGTGGAGGGGGAGGGGGTCATCAACAACAGACATACCTCAGATAAAAATGTCAGTAATCAAACTTTTAAATTATTGCAATTTCCTCACACTAAAAAATCAACATTGGGGAGTTTTAAATTTGTTTCCCTGTTTGTCGTATTTTAATAGTATTGAAAGATTTCCTACTATAAAAAATTATTCTCTTTCAAAAGATGAGAACTATTAACAGTTATTATCAGTTTCATGTGAAAGAAAGTTGATAAAATTTTAATCGATAAACATAGTTTCTCACAGACAAATTTCGATCTTCAAATCATATCCATAGTTAAATATGACAATACATTAATATACTTTGTTTCATATAAAAAGTTTTTTTCAGGCAGAGATTTTTATCGGCAGTTTGATTTAACATTAATTTATTAAGACTCTATTTATTAAGTTTTTTCACAAATATATCAAAAAGTGATCCCATAAAGATTTCCCATAAATATAAATTATAAAGTTTCTCATCAATTAAATATATTCCTACACATTAATTATGCTATCAATATTTAATGCAAATTATGATTTTTATTTTATGATACGTTTCGATACTTTACTTTCATTAAATTAAACGTGTATACAATTTGGTTTTGCATGCTTTAAAAGTTCTGTTTCATGTGAAAGAAAGTTAATAAAATTTTAACCGATAAACATATTTTCTCACAGAAAGAGTTCGATCCCTAAATCATATCCGTAGTTAAATATGACAATAAATCAATAAACTTTGCTTCACATAAAAAGTTTTTTCAGGCAGAGATTTTTATAGACAATTTGACTTAACATTAATTTATTAAGACTCTATTTATAAAGTTTTTTCACGAATATGTCAAAAGCTCTAAATTGTACCGAAGATTTCACATAAAGATAAATTATAAAGTTCCTGATCAGTTAAATATATTGTTACACAATAATTAAGCTATCAATATTTAATGTAATTGATAAGTTGCAATACTTCACTTTTACAAAAGTAAACGTGTATACAATTTGGTTCATCGTTCTTTAAAAATTAATGTTTCCTTTCATAAGCTTTTTACTCAGACCATTTTGACCAATACACACTTTTACATTCAAATTTAACTTTTCGTAGCTATTTTATAACAAATGTTGGTTGAAAGACTGTTATTAAATGACATTGCATTTCATAAGCTTATGTTCGGATACATGTACCCTTTTATGTGCTGAAAATAGCTGGCAATTTGTGGGTCTTCCAAGTTTGCAGAACAACTTTACACCCAGGCTTAAAGTACGTGTTTTGTGAATTCTCAGGGAACAATTACTTTAGTTCCCCCAAACCCCCCCCCCCCCAAAAAAAAAAAAAGAGATTTCGAGAAGCGTACACATCTTGAAAATTCCATGGAGTCTTCCAGCAATATTAAACATTAGAAATATTTTATTTATTATTTAAATAGTAGTATTTTTAAACACCAAGTTTTATCACAGAATTTGTAATAATTTTCTGCGATTGAATAAAGCAAACAATTATATTAAAATATTGAATTAAAATTGTATTGATCCTGTAATTATATACATTTTTAATGAAGCTAATATAATTATGTGAGATAATAAAATGACATTCAACATACACAAATAAACTCACCATGATAACTATGTACAACTTTGAAACCTCAAAGAAAAATGTGAAAACTCACACTTTTAAATTATTTAAATTTTAATTTATTAAAAAATGCACATGCTATAGTTTTTTTTTTTTTTTTTTTTTTTTTTTTTTTTTTGTCGTATTGAAAATTTTTTAAAGTGAAAAGTTCTTCGCAATCAAAACTTATAACCTCTAAGATTTATCACCTGTTTTATGTGAAAGCCAGTTAATAAAATTTCGATCGAAAAACATAGTTTCTCACAGAAAAGTTTCGATCTGTATGTTATATCCGTTGTTAAATGTGACAATAAATCAATAAACTTTGTTCCATAAAAAATTTTCTTTCCAGTCAGAAATTTTTATTGACACTTTCATTTTACATTAATTTAGTAAAAATCCTTTTCCTTAAAGGTTTCTTCACGAAGATGTTGAAGACTATATTTGTTATCAAAGCTTTCTGGTACTGTTGTACCACCGATTAGATGAAAAGGTGAACATCCGGTTCAAAGGCGGAAATGGAAGAATCGACTAGTTATTAGGGGTGACAACTAAAGTCTGATTACCGCAAGGGCAAACTCCCACCAGTTAAACGGAATAGAAATTTTCTGGATACAAATTCTGCAGGATTAAGGCGCTAAAATCTGACGAATAATTCTATTAAAAGTTACTGGTGGAAGTTTGCTTCTCCAGTAATTATATTTCTTATTTCTCCCTGCGAGACGTCTGTATTTGGAATCGTCCTTATTTTACCCTTGATAATATTCCACACAATACGTGGTCGGACAGTAAAGATAAATTAAAAAGTTCCTCATCAGTTAAATATTGCGCTTTAATTAAGATAAGAAGATTTTGATTTTATGAAAAGCTTTGATACTTTATTGTAAATAAAGTAAACATGTATACAATCTTATGTAACGTGTTTTAGACATGAATGTTTACTTTGATAAGGTTTACTCATGCACTTTTGACCAATATACACTATTATTATTATTATTTTCATAGTTTGGCGATTTTCCAGTAAGTGGGTAATTTGTGTCCCTCGGGTTTTTTTTAATATTCAAATTGTCACTCTCAAAAATTCCCTTGTCCCTCGCCTCATGCACTCATCTTTTGGAACAATTTTTTCAAATTAATGACGAAACGTTTTCAGAATTTTGTCTACCCAAAATATAAATTTATATTCTAAGCTGCAAAATAAATAGTTTTTTATTCAAGATTAAAAATAATTTGTATTATTCTGTGCCAGAGAATTTTGTGTCCTTCGTTTTATGCCACTACTGTTCCTTTGTGTAAAACCGCTCCTGTGACCACCAGATAAAATTTAGGGACAGCTACATTTAGTAGAAGCAACAATCTGGATTGCTGAGAAAATCAGAGGGTTTAATTATCTGGACTTTAAAAGAAGCTACAGGCTAAGAAATAGATAGAAAGATAAGAATATGTTTATTACTTACCACAACTGTCCCTACTTAAATTTTCTTTAATACTGTTTTTATTTATTTATGATTTTGTCATGATATAAATTACTTTTGCTTAGTTCAAAATATCATATTACAGTCTTACTGAGATTAACGTGCTGTGTGCACAAAAGCAAGTTCCCTAATTTTGTGACTACTATCCCGATAATTTATGTCTCTTTTCAATGAAATTACACCAGTTCACCGGGAATAAATTTGAAAATGGTAAATTACAACTGGTTGATTTATCTATTTCATATGTGACAATGTGAAATGTGCTTTAAAATGTGAAATAGCTTTAATGTTTTCTTTAAAAACATTATTTCACACAGGGTGGCTATAGATAAACAAAGAACACAGTAAAATAAGTGATATACACCAGTATTTTCTTATGGAAACGGTCTTGTTCTTTATTTGAGGGATTTATAAGTCCAATTATTTTTATAAGAAAGTGCTTTTATGATGTGTAGCCAACCTGTTTAAAATAATGTTTTTAAAGAAAACTACTGTTTCAAGTTTATGCCAGAATATTGTATATTAATCACCCGACTATGCCTTACCTATTTATAATGAAAAATTGTTTAAAATTTAACTTTTATTTTTCACTAACTCACAGAGGGAAATTAACTACTTATTGAAGAATCGCCCAGCTATTTTTATAACAAAAGTTATTTGAGAGATTGTTATTAAATGATATTGCATTTATTAACCTTTTTATGTTCTGAAAAGTGTGGGCAATTTGAGGAGCTTCCTAGTTGCAGAACAACTAGATACCCAGGCTGAAAGTAAGTGTTTTGCCAATTCTGAGGGGACACTAACAATTACACGAAACTTCCATCATTATTTCAGATTAAAATTTTTTTATTTAATATCTAAGTGGTAGGATTTTTAATTAACCTCATTTAATCATAGATTTTGCAATAATTTTCTTGTGTTATATAAGGCAGCAAATTGCGTTAAAATATCATAGAAAAACCGTACGCACACTGCAATTAAAGATTATTTTAATAACGCGAATATAATGAGGTAAGATAATTTGGTAAATTTCGACATATGTACTCAGATGAACTCATTCGTAATAACAGAGAGGTCAACATCTCTTAATTAATCTGGAGTCTGATCGAAGAAAAATGTGTTTGAAACCGAGAGGTGTCGTGTAACTTCGGGTATTATGGAATACTATTTACATTTAGGCCGATACAACATCCCGATATCGTTTAAAACCCGAAAATCAAATACAATTACCAACTTACCCTATCTGCAAATTGTTTTTATAGACAAAAATTAATTTATGAACTTTTATCTCTTGGAAACAAATAATAATAATAATAATAATTAACATATTTTGAGTATATTATGAGATACTCGGGAAATATGGAATAGCGGGTTAAATATGTAAACGAACAAAATTTGGCAAAAAACAGATTTAATGCTATTAAGAGAGCATGATCAAAATATATTTAGCTAGGTAGTCAGTCAATATACTTCAATTCATTTGCATAAATCACAATCATGGAGTATTATGACACAACAGGTTTGTGAAAAAATGCTTTATGTTTATTGATCTGAATCGCAATCTAAAAAAACAAGTATTACAGTATAAACTGCTTGTATTTCGGTGTGTGCATTGGGCTTAATTTCAACAAGAAATATATCAATTCTAATAATGAATATAATAATCTAACATTTAACCCCGAAAAATTTCCAAAAACGAAAAACAAATGTTTATTCACACAACGTGCCCCTGACGCAGAACGATGAAAATTGAAGGACATTCTGGAAACGTTGTTAAGTAGTTTATGATATTGCCGCTTCGTGGCAGCAGTTTACCAAACAGGAACCTTGGTATTCCATATTACCTGATTATTACATAATACCGGAGTTCTCCAATATCAGAAAATGTGTCTTCTTTCTATAGAATGCTTATTTATTTATTTATTTTCTTTGGTTAAAAACATTTTCCGGATGAAAACATGTTTGTACTAGATCAGACTCCAGAATATTTAAGAGATGTTTGCATCTATGGTAATAATGATGTTCTACAAGAAAAATATGTTCCAGATTTTTTTTTCTCATACATTAAATTGTTTTGAAAACGTTGTATTTTGATTTACACCAACTATACCTAATTCAAAATTTGGAAACGCATAATTTAAAATTACTCAAATTTTAATTTGTTAAAAAAAATAAATATTTTAAGCTTTTTTTCTCTTATTTATGTGACAATATTTTAGTAAGACTTTGTACATTGAAAAAATATTCCCACTCAAAAACTTAAAACTGCTAACATTTTCACCTGCTTCTTGTGAAATTAAATTGATAAATTTTTCACCGATAAACATAGTTTGGCACTGTAACTTTTCAACCTCTAAGTCAAATCCGTAGTTATATAATCCGTAGTTAGATATGACAGTAAAGCTGTAAATTTGAATAATTTTTTTTCCGTAAAAAAAAATTATTCACGTATAATTTTTATCGATAATTTTACTTTACATTAACTTTGTAAGAATTTTTCGCGTTTAAAGTTCCTTCACGAACATAAAAAAAAACTGTAATGTTTTATCACAGGTTCCATATGAAGCTAAATTTTAAAGATTCTGATCAATGAAATGTTCTCATACGCAAGAAATAAGATTTTTAATATTTTTATTTTTAGCGTGAGACTAAAACAATTTATTAAGATTTTTGATTCTGTGAATATTTTCGGTATTTTCTTTGTACAGAAACAGTAGTTCCCTACAATTTATTTGGGGAAGGGGTGGGGTTATGTTTAGGAAAGATTTTGAAACAAAGATTCTCTTACCTAAACATACTTTAAATATTTTACTTTACATATTTTTATTTTTATTTCCCTATGTTTTCTGGCAAAAAAGCATTGTTTTCTCAAAATATAAAAGCTAATCTCAGTTTCAATGTAAAATTTTATCTTGGCATTCTGCCCAGACCCAGTAAAACCTTCGTTTTTTTTTTTGTCTTATTTGGGTTGGGTTGGGTTGATTATTGACGGCCAATTATCTACACTTGGGATATAGGCCCGGGGGGAGTGCCCTTCGTGGGGGTCTTTCTAAGGGAACCTAACCCGTATTTACGCATGGACAAATCCACGGCTAGAAGAAAACCACGTTTTGTCTTATTTGTTAGAAAGAATCAGGTTTTTTCTGGAGCAAGCCTAGAATATCGTTCCCGCGCTTTTTCAGTCGGAAGTTTTAATTTTCTTTATATCATAGCGCCAAAAAAATATAGTTCCGTGGTGTTCCGTGATACTATTGGTCGAAAGACTGTTTTGACGGCTCTGTATTAGTGAGCGTTGGAGAAGGGTTATATGCGAGTTTTCCCGCCTTGAGCGCAGATTTGTTCCTGGGATCGTGATGTGGGCGGAGATCCGGCGCGTGCTCGCGACCATGGAATAAAATGCCCGTAGCCGCCGATAGAATCTACGACGCTGCCTATTAACATCTTGTGTCTTTTTCGAGTATTGAATTTAATGCACGAATCCTCTCTTGGTTCTGAAAGTCATTCTGCATGGAATTATCATCTGAACTAGTAAAAGCATAGTCTCAGAATTTTCCCGGATTTTAATAAAATGTCGATTGGAATCAACTGCCTTATTATTTCCTTCAGTCAGCACACCATGAATTGGAATTATCGGCGCTACGACTGCAAATTCACAGGTGGAAACCTCTTTCCTTTATAGTGAGATTTACAAAAAAATACGGTGATTCAGTGGAACCGTCACATATATATATATGTTATTAGGGGCTTAATATTGTTGAATTTAGGCAAAATGCTGACAATATTTGATAAAATAACATATATTTACTATGAATATTCTTATAAAGCCCTTCTGAAAATTCTATAAGATATTCATAGTTTTCAATTTTTACTTTTCCATCCTATTAATGAAATGGACACTTTCGGTATTATACTTAGTATAATTACTACAGTGTCCATTCCATTGCTTTTTATAATGTCTTATCCTTTGCTTTTCACATGTAGTTTCATTTTTAAATATATCAACATTCTAATAACATTGCTGCTGAAGCGGTTGTTTCTATGAATGTTACTTTAGTTTTATTACCTCAATTCTTTTTATAGCATTTTTAATGGTACTCTCATTATAATTAAAAAATAAATTTACTCAATTATCCACTACAGATCGTTTTTAGCTTTACACATTTTTAAATTTCATTTTAATAGAAATATAATATATAGAAATTATAGCATATATATTATAAAAAGGATTTTATTACCTCATTAGAAGTACGTGGAGTATTTTTAGGGAATACCATTTCTCTATGAACAGCACAATGAACAAGAAGCATTTTTGATTTTCAAGGTAATCAATATATTACCACCTTGAAGGTTAGTGGTATATTAATTATACCACTTAATTTTAATCAAGATTTGTACCACAATTATTGTATTAAACTTTGCTGTTATACGTCGTTAAAAAAAGCTGTAAAATTGAATTTGCTTATTTTGAAATATACATATAATATTTAGAAAAAATTCTAGTGTATATTCAAGTTTACACGTTTCATAGTTACTTTTTAATAGGAATTTTTTAAAAGATTGTTAAGGCTGTTTTCAAATTACAAGAGGCTACTTTCAGACACACATTTTAAACATGAAATGAGCAAGTCTGGGTATTCAGATACTTTGTAATCGAAACACGTTTCGAATTTTTTCGGCAAAAGCAGAAGAGCTTTCAGAAAACACTGCCAAAGTCGGAGTTTTGAACCGAATTCCCGATTATTCAGCGCCAGGAAGGAGAAAAAAAAACGTGTTGCCACGTGACACGAATCACTTATAACTCGATCAGTAATTTATTTATCAAAACATGGAAAACTCATTTCGATTCCAAATCGCTTCAATACTCATGTCTGTCAATTTTATGCGTTTGCGTTTAAAAATGAGTCAGAAAGTTTTGCGTTGTTCAGCAGATCATTCGAGAGCTACCTTAATAATCACATTGCATTTATTAGGATTTTTATGTATTGAACAGGAATTTCAGAAGCTACCTAGTTGCTGGTCAACTTTACAACAAGTCTGAGAGTAAGTAACTTGCAAATTCTTCGGGATCCAAACAATTAAATGACTTAGACAAAATACATTGCAGTCTGTTGTTATTTTATACAACGAATATAATTATGTGAAGTAATAAAGCGAATATCAACATATAGTTTCAAATAAAGTCCGTCATAATGTTTCATTTACTAAACATTTTCAGGTGATGCTTTCTTAAGTTTTCATATCTGAAATTCTTATGAAAATCTGGGAATGCATTCTAAATCTTGTAGAGCTAACGAAAAATTTCCAAAATCAAAATTTAAAATTAGTCAAATTTTAATTTAAAAAAACCAACATGCAATAGTTTAAAACTGTTTTCTTTGCTTCGCGTGACAATATCCGACTTTAAGCTTGAAAAAATATTCCCAGTGAAAACTTACAGCGTCTAAGATTTATCACCTGTTTCTTGTGAAAGTAAGTTAATAAAATTTTGATCGATAAACATAGTTTCTCACAGAAAAATTCAAATCTATAAGTCATAACCGATAAGACAATAAATCAGTAAACTTTGTTCCAAAAAAAAGTGCCTTCAAGCACACATTTTTATTGACAGTTTGACTTTACATTCACATGGTAAGATTTTTTTTTTTGCTTCAAAGTTTTCGTCACGAAAATTTAAGAACTTTCATTTTTTATCACAGCTTTCACATGAAGAGAAATTATGAAGATAATATTTACGATGAATAAAATATTTTTTTACTCAAAAATCAATATTTTTATAAATGATATTTTTCTAAAATATCAATATTTTTGTTATTCGCGTGATGCTAAAAAAAATTTTAAGTTTTTCATGCTATGAAAAGTTTCTGTATTAAAGTGAAACATGTTATGTCTTTACTAAGAGAGGATATGGGCTGAGTCCGAGACCGGGCACGAATTAAGTTCGAGCTCGATATTTATACCGTTTTTGTTGTTTAGCTCGGCTGGCTTCGGGATTATATTTCATATAGCCGGAACAGAAAATGATGAGATATCGTTACAATCATTTTCTGTTCTGGCTATATGGAAATGCATTTTGAAAGAACTTTAATTTCGTTGAATATGAGTTCCAGTTACAATGCTGATTCATAGAGAGCGCCACCTGGCTTATTTTGAATATGTTGTAAATTCCGTTATTTTAGCGTCTTGTCAGATAGAACATTGGACTCAATCATGTAACACATAGTTAATTTTTTGCTGTTCATATTTATGAATGTTTTCTCCTGAAGATGGTTATAAAAAATAACCGAAACGTCGAGGTTTGTTTATATATGTTTTAAAGTAACTCATATTTAATTTAACGATATTTACGTTGGAAGCAAGTGTTTGATGAGTATTTATATGTGCAACGTAAAGTCCTTATTAATTACGTTTTTCTATTTTTAGTTTTTATAGCATGGAAGATGATTTTCTAAATGTAACATTTGAGGCCTAAGTACCGTACACAAATTTAAATTTTGAAACTTAAAAAAATAATTAATTTTCTTAGGTAAATAGATTTTTATATGATGAAGAACAAGATTTGAAATATTTTTGCAACGGGTACTGTATATTTAAATGTAGTGGTTTATGAAATAGCTGCCGATCAACGGTAAATAGTGTTACACCGCATTATTAAAAAAATATATAAAAAAAAAACATGACAAGAATCCCGTATGAATTTTATTTACTGATTTTGCTACACATTAAAAACTAAGATATGTAATTTTTTATCTGTACTTTGATGCATAAAGTATATATTAAAACTTCGATTCTTTAAAAATATTCAAATTTTGTTTTTCTCCATAAATTTAAATTGCTTGTTATGTACCTATCTCTCGGCGCCTGTGTCTAACTCTATTTACGAACAGTTTTTGCACTTTTCTGTGAAATAATTTATTGGATGTTTATAAAAATTGATTTAGTATGAAAAAGTTTTTCCCAAGAAAATAAAAACTTCTATTTTTTATCTCTAGCGTGTGAAGACATTAACTGAGTAAAAATTTCAAAACACGGAGCAAGTTTCCTTATGCAAAATTCAATCATCCAATTTGTATACACTATCATAAATTTACAAGACATTTATATTTGTTATGTTTTCTAACTCAAAATAAAACATCTTAATTTTTTTATCATGGAAAGGTCTTGTCATCACTTTATTCTACAAGAATATATCTTATAACAAAATTTAGAATTTGTCAAATTTTCTCGATGCTTTTTTAAAAACGAATAACTGTTGCACAATTAGTGTAATCTATACTTATAAAAGAACATGGCCTGACTGATTGATAATCCACGCCGAGACTTAACCGTTGCTCCTAAGACAATGAAATTTGGAAGACATGTTCCATACACATTGTAGGCACTAATTAAGAAATGATTTTTTTAAAGTTTCATCCGAGGAAAAGTTTCATTCGAGAGGTTGGTTTCTCCTAAGGCTCCTATAAGGGGAGCTGGCGGATATCCATCTTGTTGCACAAAATAACCACCATATTGTAACCCAGCTCAGTATTGGTTTACCGCCAGAGCAGGGGTTTGCGGTCCCGCTCACTGTCACTCGCTTTCCAACACTGCGGTAAGCTAACCAATTTTAGCTTGGTTTTTGGTCGTGGGTTATTAAATGCCGCGTATGATTCAGCTTTTAGTATAGGAACTCTAGTTTCTCCTATGAAAAGTGACATGACGTAGAATGCGTGACGTCAGAGCTGAGACAATATTCAGCTAAGGCTACTTAGAGCTTCTATACTACAGGCTGAATCATAACGCCATTTAATAACCCAAAGGACCAAAAACCAAACTAAAACCAGTTAGCTTACCATAGTAGTAGACGGCAAGTGACAGTGACAGGGACGGTAAACACTTGCTCGGGCAGTTTCCTAATGCTGAGCTGGGTTACAATATGGCGGTTATTTTTGGTAACAAGATGGATATGCGTCAGCTCCCCCTTATAAGGAGTCTTAGGGCGACTATAATACAAGCTGAATAATTAAACATTTTGTTACTCACTTAGAACAATCAGCGATTATTGCCCACGCGTCGTGGCCAATCGTAAATCTCCTACGACAATTAAATGACGGCCAGAGTCAGCCCCGATTGTAGGAGCCTTATACTCAGCAATTCAGAACGAAATCAAATATTCATTCTCATTCGAAGTTATTATTCTGTGCGGTGTCAACGATGTTGACCTAGTATATTCTTTTATTCCTTCTCAATCGTTGGTATTAAGTTTGAAGTCAATGTAATTCAAGTCAAGTTTATTCATGATGTTAATAATCACTTTTTTATGGATTCGCCATGTTAATTAAGACTGTGTAAATATGTAGTGAGTACATCATTCTTATTAGTGAAAGACATAATTGTTTATTTAGACTAAAAATGTTCTTTTTTTAAATCTGGTTTTGTAGTCAATAAAGAATGTGTTTCTTTTATTTAGGCCTAATTATTTATGTTTGTCTGTGTAACTTTTTAGGACCTGGGATAAGTAATCGTCCTTAAATTTTTAAATCTTTTTTGTAAGTTTAATACCAAATTTTGTCACAAATCTGGGTAAATTTGGATCTTTACATATTTTAAAGATTTAAATGACTTAACTCCAAAACTGGAAACCAATATATGACTACGAACATAAACTGTCAATTTTGAAACTCAGTCAATTTATAATAATGAAGTAAACACACATAGCTATCGACTTAACGTGGGAAAAACTTCCACTGCTGGTAAGCTCTCACCACAAATTTCAAAATGTTATTATTGTGTTTTAAATCAATCACAGTGATTAATCACGGATATTAAAGTATTTTACAAAATTTTAGACCTTCAAGTTTAAATACTTTTTAACATATAAAAGCTTATTGATCAAACATGTTGCAACACATATTTTTTTTATTCCCTTGGTAATTTCGTTTTTGTTCTCACCGCTTAAAGTACTTAATTGAAAATATTGCTACAGCGTTTGCTGTATACCAAAGCTAAATCGTTATTGAAATATGAAAATCAAACGCCTACAATTCTATTGAGATAATAGAAGAAAAAAATATTAAAACTATAATATGAAAAAGGGTGAAAGATTATAGAATATTGAAGTTATTTATTATGATTAAAAAGTTTACTTATTAGAATATTTTATGAAAAGACCGTTTGTGTCAGATGCTCCCATGTGCAGAATCTTAAACTAGTTGTTTTTGCTTAAAGTTATTTTTAGATAGAATTCAATTTGGAAAATTATAAAACAGTTTATTTACACAAGATAAGACTGCATATTTAAGTTACAAAAATTATTTTTATTTTTCCGTGAGAGAAATTTTACAAGAATTTTATTTGAGAAAACTGTCGCGCACAAAAATCTAAAAGTTTAATGTAGTTTGTTTAGTTTAATGTAGTTTGTTTTATATAAAGTGAAGCTATTACTTTGATACATAGAAACAGTTTGATAATGTTTTAATATTAAAGGTTAATACTATCAAATCTCAGATTCTCCCTGTATACGTAAAAAAATCTCGATGTAAGTTTAGATTTTTTTTTCTCAATTTTGTTTAGATTTTTATATGTAACAAAATATAATTTTATATAAAAAAATCTTATAAAAGAATTTGTTTGTAAAATTCCAACGTGGCGTAAAAAGCAAGACTCTAATTCTAAATACTTTGAATACTTTAAAAATATTCGTACGCCAAAGAAAAACCTGTATTTCCGTTTCTTTCTAATTTCATATGTTAAGAATTTGATGTTTGGAAATTTTTTAAGACAACTTTTAAAAAATTATGTCATATTATGGAACTTTGATTCCTGAGAGCAGTGTTGTCAGTCAGTCTACTTTTTTTATTCAGATTGCTTATTGCTACCACTGCTTTGAAATGAAAATATATACTTTATATAATGGCAGATTCATCACAGATGAAATAAGGCGAATATTACAATTAAAGAAACTAGTCGTTGGGGGCCACCGTAATACTTACCCATCATGGATATGCATAATGTAAAATATTAAAATAAATCATGTGTAAACTATTTATAAAATGCATTGCAATTCGAATAAAATCGTGGCTTAATAACGTCATAAACTTTAAATGCTCTATGACTGAATTGCGTAAAAGAAACATCCTTATAACTCCAAAAATGATAACCATATTAACTAACAGTTATAGTTTCTGCGTCGGATTAAGTGTCTCATTTTCAATAACAATATATATTTGAATTGAAATTTGAATGAAATACAGGGTCATGAAAAATCGAAAAGTGTGGAAAATATAATTACAAATATCTCGGCAACTCATTATCCGATCGACTTCATTCTTTATGCAAATTTTATGTTTTTTTATTGTCTTTTATATTCGCTTCTTAAAATAAACAGTTTCGAAAATTTTTATCTACCTTTTATCAGAACGATTATTTCGAGAGTCTGAAAACAATAGTTCCGGATAATTGAGATTACTGAAATTCAATAAGCTTCTTCCCATTATTACATACTAAGTACATACCAAATTTCAAGACTCTATCTCAATTTTTTCGGGGAAGAGAGCGTTTACAAACATACACACAGACACAAACACACACACACAGACAGACACACAGAGACAGACAGACGGACGGCAATTTTTTTTAAAAAATATGTTTTTCGGAATCTTCAGTATCCGAAACGTGTAAATCCGTCATTTTTTTTTTCGATTTTCAAAACGATTACAAGATTTACTCTATACTACGTATGATGGGTAAGTAAAAGTGGTAGCAAAAAGCAATAATGTAGCCCAACTGGCAACACAACATGAGATATTTCAATATTGTTTAGTTATTAAATTATAGTGCTTATCAAATGTTTGTAGGGCCTCTCAGAATTTAATTTAATTGTAAAGCAATGTTTTAGAATTATTGTTCTGTGAATTAATTTGTAGGAAACGTTCAGTAAGAAATTAAATGTGAAAAATTGCCACCGAAAATAAAAGAAACTTGTCACTATATTTAACTCAAGTTTTTAAGGACATGGAAAGTGAACACTGTCAATAGTTGGAAAACTTTCTGTACACAAAAATTTATCTTCCGTATTCGTTTAACAAGAATTTTACAAAAATAGGATTAATAAAAACATTTCTCACGCAAAATCTCAAACCTCAAATTTTTTAAACAGCTGGTTGAAGCAAAAAGAAATTATGAAGTCTTCAAAGTGAAAAATTTTTATGTTATTTTTGAATAACTATATCCTGCTTATCAAGTGATTCTCTTGATCTGAGAGAGTAAGTTTGCCTTTGGGCTGTCTTTTGAAATGTTCTGTGTATTAACATGTTGGGATGTTTTATCAATTGATTTATTTCTTAAGAAAAATTCCTGAAACTACATTCCTTATTTCTAGCTTCAGCTGGAATTAAATGAATAAAGTTTTTAGTACATGAAAAGTTATTTTACATAAAATTTTACCTTGCAATTTGCATATGCAATCTGATATTAAAATAACTTTACTCTGTTTTTATAAAGCTGAAAGCAGAGAATTTATCTCATAGAAAATTATATATTTGTATGTTACGGATTGTATCAGAGCATTACAATTAGAAACATATTTAGTTTTTTCCAGTACAATTTACAGATGCTTCATTTCTGATATAAAACAATTTCTTTTATACTTATGCTACATTTTCTTTAACGCATCCGGGCTGATTAATAGGGCATTTAACACTGTTATTGTTTAAATCAACGCTGTCAAACGCTCTGCACGTGGGTGCCATACCGCCATTTGTAAGTTTCCTTGACAGCCTGTTTAAAGATTCCTGTTACTAGATTTTCTTAAAAGTAAAAATCCATTTTAGCCCTTTCTCGTAAGGCATCCCTTATAATCCTTTTAATTTTTTGTATCACTTTTTATTAGAATTTTCCACCTTAATTAACCGATGAAATGTGTTAAATTAAGTAAAATTCAGTTTTAAATAAATAGGTGTTTAAATTCAAAGATTTTGCACAGCTTACACGTATCTTTCTCGCGAAGGGATTGTTGGCTGTTCTCTTAAAAATCGATGATATTTGCTTTTTTCGTTTCTTTATTTTTAATGGGGTGATCAAGACTTCTAAAATAACTATCACTACTTCCATATAGTAATCTTAGTTTTGTTAAATTTCAGTCATTAGATGACTAAATGAAACGAAAATTACTATTCGAAAATCGTGGTAGATATTTTCAATACAAACGCGATCAATTTGTTACACTGATAAAACACTATGTAACGGTAATACTATTGGAGTAAGATAATATTTTTGCATGTTTTCAATCATGTGAATAATGGTGGCGTTTATTGTTTGTCCTGAGAGGCGCCGCTGCTCATTTAGAGGTTGGTCAGGCCTGGTTTAAATTATGCAGCTTCAAAATAAATGAAATGCTTATGCTGAAATACCACTATGTACCAAATTTTCATACAAGTTCTGTTTCTGGTTTGACAGTATTGATTTCTGTCTGAATGAGCAGCAAATATGTAGAAAATAGTAGTTATAACCCTGAAACTTTTGTGGTTGTCACAGTAATATTTACATAGCCACCAATTTTTTTAAAAATATATTCTTTTGGTACCACCGTTTTTTAATATATTTTTTTCTAATCGTCAAAAAGTCTTATTTTTAATACAAATTACTGCTTGTTTAATAAGTCTGATACTGATAAAGATTTCATTTCAATTTTCAAAATACCCACATTCAAAGAGAGTTTTCCAAAAACTGTTTGACTGTTGATTCAACTCAGATATGGCTTTAAGAAGTTGCAAGCATCCGTCAGATGCTTTCTGTTTTATTTGTGGGAATTTATTAAAACCAGAGGGAAATATTCCCCATTTAATCATTAGTTACGATGTGTGAAGCGTACAAAGCTTACTTCGGGATGCCTATTGGAGACCCAGAACAAATCCGGAGCTCCACATGTAACTTGTGCGACATGTAAGAACACTCTGGAAGGATGGTGCCGAGGGGGAAAGTGGGCTATTAATTTTGGTGTTCCAAGAATTTGGCGAGAACCCACAGACCATTCTACGAACTGCATCTTCTGCATGATGGACCCTTCTAAACGACGGACTGACAAGAAAGCACCTGCAGTCATTTATCTATCATTACCATCATCCATTGCTCCTGTGGCATATGTCCTTAAAATCCCTGTTCCAAACACTCTACAAGGAGATGAAACTGGTGATGACAGCTCGGAAACTGCGGAAGATTTTGATGACCCTAATTACAGTGCCGAACCATGGTGGACCAATGAAAAGAAACCATACTATTCCACCTAAAAATACCTTAATGATTTGATCAGGGACCTTGTTCTTACAAAGTCCAATGCTGAGCTCTTAACATCTAGACTGAAGCAGTGAAACTTGTTACAGGAAACTGTGAAATTGTCGAATCAGAGGAAGCGTCATAACCATTTTTATCAAAGAAGATGAACTCTGCTATTGTCATGATGTAACTGGCTTGTTTGAGAACTTTGGTAATTCTCTTCATCCTAGTGAGTGGTGGCTTTTTATAAACAGTTCATCAAAGAGTCTGAAAGCAGTATTGCGCCCTAACCGTAACCAGTTTCCGTCTATTCCTCTTGCCCATCCAGCACAGCTTAAAGAGAATTACCGCCAATTGAAGAGGTTGCTAAACGCACTGACGCATATGGAAAATATGGTTGGGAAGTTACTGGGAGTCTTCAAAATGATTGCTTTCTTAATAGGTCTTCAAGGAGGGTTTACTAAGTTTCCATGCTATCTCTGTCTGTCGGATAGCAGGACACTAAAGCAAACTACCATAGCGATATTGGCCTAAATGTACTGAGTTTACTGTGGGGAAGCACAGCATTAAATGGGAGCAACTTGTAGACCCTTGAAAGGCACTAATGCCACCTTTTCACATAAAACTTGGACTGATGAAGCAATTTGTGGCAGCATTGGAGTAGAAATCTGCAGCATTCAAGCATCTACAACATCTGTTCCCAAAGCTTTCTGAAGCAAAAGTTAAAGCTGGCGTTTTCGTTGGATCCCAAATCAAGAAAGTTATTGATTGTCAACAGTTTCCCAAGCTTCTCAGAGCAAAAGAGACATGGATCAGTTTTGTAGAAGTAGTTAAAGGCTTCCTTGGAAATCATAAAACTTAGAACTATGTTGAATTGGTTGAGACTCTGGTTAAAAAGTACAGCAAAATGGGCTACAGGATGTCACTCAAAGTACATATCCTTGATGCCCATCTTGATAGCTTCAAAGAGAACATGGCTGCCAAGGAGAGCGCTTTCAGCAGAATATGCAACATTTTGAACGTCGCTACCAGAGAACCTACAATGAACACACGATGGGGGACTATATTTGGGGACTTATTCGTGAAAGTGATATGACATACACTCGCAAATACGCAAAACTACACATTTCTAGGTTCCTTTCATCAATTTGTAGAATTCTGGTTAAACTATACTATTGATTTGAAATATAACGTTCCCTTTTTGTCTTTAAATAAAGACAAACCCGAAAATTTGTACGTTTCCTTAATGACAGTTGCAAATTTCAACTTTTCGTTGTCCTGACTACAAAAGCAAAGTTTTTGCAGGGAAGTAAAGTTTTTTTTATACTTTTATGATAGATCCAATTCGAAAATGATATTGATTACCCAGAAACAAAAATTCTGTCACATGGTGTAATCTGACAAAAGCCTATTTCAATAAGCAGTAATTAAATTAAAATATACACCATCCTCATTTTCGACCCAAAACCCAGGAACATGAAGCGATTTTGCTCAACTTACCCCTTAATTTAGTCACAATATCTACTTTTCTGCCAGGATTACTGTAAAGATTTTTTTTTTCATTTAATGACAGACATTCCGTGATAAAATAAAACAAAAATTAATATCAGCAATTCTGGTAGCGTAGTATTTTTTCCATTGAAAAGGGACTAAGTTGGAAACACTGACATCAAAAAGAACTGAAATGAGGAACGTTCAATAGAGGAAAGAGAGTGCTACTTATTTCTTCTCGTAACCCCCTCCCCCTGGTTACTTCTCTTGTGTTTCAAGACTTATTTGATTACATACATTTTTCGTTATGCAACCTATTATGTATAGAAAGTAAATGTATGTGTAGAAGAAAGTAAATAAATAAATATACATATAATTGGTATATAGATGGCAGCAATGTGTAATTTTATTTTTCTTTATGATTTATAACAATTAGAAAATTATTTCAAATATTTGTTATTCACAATATTAAATGGTTTTATAGGTATTGTTATTATATATTTTTACACATTATTGTTTTGTCTTTTACAATGTTGGGTTTCTTTTATCTGTTGCTATCTCAAATAAATTAACTGTAAGTTTGGTCAAGGTTTTTGCTATGTCATGCGCTTGGTTCAAATTATATTGGTTGGGCAATGATTTGAACTGTGCTGTATGGATAACTTTGTGAGAATTTTTTTATTATCTATACTTTATGGGTTTTTTTTATTTTCCTGTCCATTCGTTTACTTGTATTAATGCAATATTTTTGGCAGAAATATACTGATCTAAGCATATTAGCCAGTATATTTTATGAAACATTGCATTATTTTTTAGACATGTGTAGGGTTCTGCCAGACTGAAGATTAAACTTTGCACATGTCTTTTTTTTTTCATTTCGAATTTCGTTTTAATTTCATTTGAATCCAAATACCATTTTTTGTAATTATATGGCATATTATATCATTATTATATATATATATTTATTTCTAAATTTTATTAAAATCTTTCACTATGTTTGGCTGCGTGGCATCACTGAAAAGTCGCATTGATAATCTGATGTTTGCATTTCTTAATTTTTTGCATTAACTTAACTGTATTCGGTACACACTTTATGATTACCTTTTTTTTCAATTCCTGCTATTAGCTCACACTCTCTATATATTTATATATCTTGTTCAAATTTTCAATCGTTAATAAAATATTTTCTATTCATCCACTGAAGTTCAAATACATTTTTTTAAACTTGTAATGGATGACACTTAATGTTAATACAGTTTTTTCACATATTAATTCATTAATTAAATTTAATTAATTAATTTTAGTTTTATATGGGAGAAAAAAAAACTCTCATTGTTTTCATAAATGAAATGAAAGATTTTCCTCAAATTAGTGATGCCATAAAAATAAAATACTGCAACGATGATTATAAAAAAATGTTCAATAAAGATAACATGGGACATTAATGCGGCACGGGCTTATTTTATATATTTATGATTAAAAAGTAGGAATTGACTTTAAAAATTTTTTTTCATATTACTTGTTAAATAGGAGATTAGGTTAAATTTGACGGAAGAGCTTGTTTCTTGAAATTCAAAGGTATTAAAATTATATATACATGTATGTATAATGAGCCCCATTTTAGTGTAAGAAAATCCGGGATTTCAAGAATAAAAAAGCCTGAAGAAATCCTTATTGAAAAGAAAGAAATCTCTATACCTGTTAAACACTAAACATTTCAATGTGACAGGAATAGCAAATATGGTCTACTGAAGTAAAGTTGATATGATATGATATATGATGATAAAAACAGTGTTAGTGACGATTCCATTATCCGTAGCAACAGTAACAATGAATAATGTGCCCATGATAACTTTGGTTAATTGTAAACTACTCGTAGGAATTTTTTTCAATTTTGCGTACTTATATTTTCTAATGTTGTAGTCATGCAATGCTAATCTACTTAGAGTGTGTGATGTATTTTTATTTATTAATGTTTCACTTTATTTATTACTCAGTTATGCTAAATTAAACTAAGTTAAATTATCGCGTTCCCCGGCACATGGAAGAAAACTCGGAAATGAATAATTACTGTGTATTATCTCGCAATAAACAAACTATAACATGGAAAAGTGCAAATAGGGGCCTCCGTGGCCGAGTGGTTAAGGCACCACGCCGCTAATCGCTTGCGAGTGTAGGAGGTTGTGGGTTCAATTCCCACTGGTTTCATTGCACACACACCTTGTGTGGAACCCCCAGGTTGTGTCTCTTGTGTTGTCATGTTTCCTTGTAATATCTCGTCAAGATGTATGTAATTGTAGAATTCATGTATATGTTTCTGTGAATAATAAATAAATGTATATGGATCATTCGAGACGACAGCCTTGTAGCTATATGTCTCAAAGCCCACCTCCCTTCAAAGTCAAAGTCAAGTGCAAATACTTTGCTTATCTTTCTTACTCATACAATTATACAGCAATATTTGAGTCTTGTATTCAGTTACTTCAGTGAAAGAACAGGTTTTTTTTATTATTCAGAATAATGGTATGACACCAAACGAAAATTAATATTTTAATTAATGCACTTTTGAATATTCAAAAATATTTTTGTAAACGCAAAATATTACTGAAAGCGAAACATCTTTGTCTGAATGTTTCATTGAATCCAATTTATTGCACAGAGTTATACCAAGTCTCCGACTTTTGGCACACCAGTAATTGTTTAGAGAAAAATGTTGTTCTCAGTGTTCGAAATTAGCAATCGTTAGTCGTCAAATGCAACTTACATTATAGCAATTGACGACTACAAATTTATTTCCGGGCGTCAAATTTGATGCCTAGTTTTTTTTTAACACTTAGTTTTTGTTTAACTTATTTAGCCAATCAAAATTTGGTTTCATAACAAACATAAGCTGTTGTTTACACATGTCAGACAGTTTGACAGCGATTTTTAGCAGAGTGTACCAAATTCCAAATAAAGCAAAAAATCCAAATGAATATATTAATTTATGCAAACTTTTAAACTTTATATTGAACCTACCATTTAAAACTGCTGTATGTGAAAAGGGATTTGATCAGTTTAATAAAAAAAATGATACACATAACCGTTTATCCACTGATACTGTTAATTTTATTAATGGTAAAACTATATAGACCCAATCTAGCAGATTTTTGTCCAGTTAAAGCTCATAATTCCCTGTGAAATGATGTAGCTGAAGGACGGTTAGACATTCTGATTTTATTATCTAACTTTATTAAAATTAGTAGGTATTGTTTGAGTTTCATCTTTGCAATCTATATGCAGTCAAGCATCGTTAGCATTAAATCGCTGAATGTGAATTTTTGCTTAACATGAATTGATAATGCAGTCCCAACAGATAACATGGTATTATTATTTTAACTATTAACACACACACACACACAACAAAAGTGGTCCTTTAGATTTCATGTTAACAATATTCATTTGTAATTATATTATATGTATTTTTTTCCTAAATTTAAGTGTAATTATCAACAATGGATAAAATTTTGTTAGGTTTAATTTTGTTTAACATGGTGAAGTGCATTTTTCTATTAATTTCTGAATGTATTATTAATTAAAAAGGCTTTATCAGTTTTAAAGTTGCTTCAATTATTATAATATTGTAGATTAAGAACTTCAATAATTTAAATAAAAACAAAATATCCATGCTTTTCTTTAAAGTAGCATATAATGATACATTTATATGAATTTCAGAAATTGCAACTAGAAATTTTTATTTGATGCCTAAGATATTTAACGTAGGCATCATTTGATGCCTACCTTTCATTTCCCAATTTCTATCACTGGCTATTATTTCAAATCACAGAATGCTAAAATTAAATAAAACAACATTTTCTGTACTCATACTGGTATCCAAAAAGCCGGAGACTTGGCAGGTCTGATTGTAGATGATCTATTTTACTGTATTGTACAAAAATATTACTTGTTATACATATAATTAATACACATAACTATGTTATAATAAAAGAAATGTAAAATTACATTATTTAAAAAAAAGGATGAATATAAATTTGTTGAGCAAATGGAGGGGATTTTTATTGGTAGTTATATAACGAAACATGGAGGTACACATAGTTACAAGATATGTAAACACACAAAATTTTCCTTTCTTTACGAAGCCTTGATATTTCTGTCCTTAATTTGTCTAAAAAGACCTATAGGTAAACGTTCTTGCCAGATGTTTGTTGACATATTAACGTCGAGCAAATCAAGTGCAGTAATGATTTCTTATTTCAGCCATGGAGTTGATTGCGGAAGTTGCGGACTGTATACCTCATCTTCAAAATAGACAAAGAATGAAATCTAAGATTGAAAGAACTGGTGATCAAAGTAAACACCAAAACCGCAAAGAAAGTCCATTTTACCCATAAAATCATTCTTCGAAATCAAATGCAATCCAATGAAATGCTTCGAAAGATATGCTTCTAATCTTTACTTGCGACAATTTTTATCGCTTCAATTTATTCCGGAAAATACGAACTTACAAGCAATCTGCGTTTAAACACACTGTGAAATATTTTGGTCAACAATTACGGTTCATAAACTGGCAACTTTGTGACCAGTACATGTACCGTAATTTAACTGGACGGTATATGTACCGTAAAATATTTAAAGTATATGTACCGGCTGCACTCCCCTATCTCTTCTCAGGCCTGCACGCATTACGTCATAAGAGCAAGAGCGTTACTTCAGGTGTTCTCGTACACCGAGGTGGGGCTATCAGCTGTCTACTTTCTGAAAAATAATTATTTTACAGTATAAATAGCGATTTTTTACTGAAAAACAATCCTTTTACGGTATAAATACGGATAACACGTACGCGACCATCACAAACTAGTAATTAAGCAATGGAATAAGAAGTATAACCACAAACTTAAGATTCTATTACACTAGGCTTCAATGTTTCCGCTACGCTCGGGCGACACAATATTGACATATGGCTTCAAAAACGTTGCTCTAAACAAACAACTCTTTACTGTTGGGGCAGTTTTGCCACCTGTAATTGCGTAAAAAATCCATTTTACCCATAAAATCATTCTTCGAAATCAAATGCAATCCAATGAAATGCTTCGAAAGATATGCTTCTAATCTTTACTTGCGACAATTTTTATCGCTTCAATTTATTCCGGAAAATAAGAACTTACAAGCAATCTGCGTTTAAACACACTGTGAAATATTTTGGTCAACAATTACGGTTCATAAACTGGCAACTTTGTGACCAGTACATGTACCGTAATTTAACTGGACGGTATATGTACCGTAAAATATTTAAAGTATATGTACCGGCTGCACTCCCCTATCTCTTCTCAGGCCTGCACGCATTACGTCATAAGAGCAAGAGCGTTACTTCAGGTGTTCTCGTACACCGAGGTGGGGCTATCAGCTGTCTACTTTCTGAAAAATAATTATTTTACAGTATAAATAGCGATTTTTTACTGAAAAACAATCATTTTACGGTATAAATACCGTTTATAATGGAAATGGCAGATATACGATTTGTTTACGCTTAATATACCTTAGAAGTACGGTACTCAAACCGTAAAGAGTGGAAACGGTACAAGTACCGTTAATTTACGGTACATCTACTGAAATTTTATGAAATTTTTTTACAGTGCAGATAGTTTACATTGAATATTTTGAAAGGCATTCCGTTCCAAAATTGCCTCAACAAATTTCTATCTACCATGTATATAATTTTTGATAATAAGAAAATGTGTTCCTTGTAAGATAAAAATATTAAAGATAAATATTCTTCAGAAAGTTCGAACAATGTATTTCAATGCCAAAGTTATGCCTGTATGTCCACAAAGTAGATTTAAAGAAATAAAACGAAATACATTTCTTAAAAACTTTAGCAAGTTTAAAGAGAAAAAATTCGGTTCAAGAATTCTTGAATCTGTGTCAAACTGATACTTTATACATTCGTAATGGAAATTTATATGAAAAGCTTCAGAAATAAAACTCAGAAGATATAAAAGAAATGAAAAAACAAGCTGAATATATTTACAGCATCTGTATTTCTGTCTAAAAAAGTTTTTAGCGTTTAAAATAAATTTAAAGGAAAGAAAAAAATAACATTGCAAACATTTTATTATTCTGTTGAAGTAATTTGTATTCTGTATGCCATAGAACAGTGATTTTTAAAACGAAAAACGCAAAGAGCCAAAAAACATAGAGAGAGAGATCAATTGTTTTAATTATTTTATAAATAGCAAAGTACATTTGTTTGCATTTAAGACAATAATAAAAGGTTAATAGTAATAAAAAAATCGTGAAAATATGTACTGTATTTAGTTGCTTCTTAATTTAGATTGGATATTTCTATGGATTAAACGACAAATCGTAGCTATTTAAGAAACTTTCTCTTTTGATCTAGTAAAGCTTTCAGCAGAGCATAATAAACAGAGGCAAACTTCCACTAGTATTTTACCTTAGCAATCATATACTTATTGATATGCAAAATGTTTGTCATGAATAATGCAAAAATTTTAGTGCAAAAATGTGGTGAAAGTTTGTCCTTGCAGTAATGAGGCTCTGGCTGTCAGAAAAGGATATTATAACCTCTAGTCTGCTGTGGATGGCAACTTTAAGAAGTATAAAACCCATATTTTAAGAATTAGCGTGCTTTGACTGTGTTTTATCGTGATTTATTTTTACTTTTTAATGGTTTAAAATGTTTCATGAAGAGATGACTTAAGTTTCAGATACATATTCAAGTTTTAGTTTTTAGTGACTATTATTGAGCAATTCCAAGCCAATGTTACCATTTCTAATAACAAAAAACTTACCGATAGATACAGATAGATAGGCATAATAGAAAGCAGATTTATGCAAATGAGGCTGTCAATAAAACCCCTCAACGCACACAGCTTCTTCATGCGATGCCAGTAACAGATCAAGCGCTGCTGGTTAAATTTTTTACACGAACAGGGAACCGGCAACTCTCCTATTGCAAAAATTCTGCATGTCAAAATGACGGAAGACGAGAAAACGACCTGTTTCATGTATTGGGGTACTGAAACTTGTAAGACGCTTCACTTAAATGGGTCATTTAATATAAGCCTGGTTTCCATACGTCTGCTTCATATTACGCATGCCAGTGCCATCTATGGGTAGTTTTTTTAACCACAACTTTTTTTGTTATTAAAAAAATCCGAGCTCCCTCTAATCTCATTCCTGCAAACCGCAATTTTTTAGTATCATGTGCTTCTTTTTAACCCATTCACTGCCAACCACGAGTATACTCGTGGTTTTTCAATCTAAAATTATGAATTCAAACCGGAAATTTTGAAAAAAGAATTTTTATTTTATGTAATCACGAAATGTCTGTAATTAAAGTAAATATTGCTATTAGTATTTTCTGGTATGAATTCGAACTTTCTAAATAAAATAAAATTCTGGTAATTTTAACCCGGCAGTGAACATGTTAATGAATTTTTAAAATTTTAACGAACTTTTCCGCACTTGGTAATTGCAAGACTATGAAGATTTGCCCTCGAATGTTTTGGTCCTTATTAGAATTAAGTAATCTTTTCTTCAAACTACATTTCTCCCACCGACAAGAATCTCCATAATACGTGCAGGTACGTGACATCCACACGCAGCACATAACAGAGCAGTGTTTCAAGAAAGTTTCCTTATATGTTAGGTAGATAACAGCGTTTTAAAAACAAAAACTTTTCTAACTATTGCTATTGTCTAATATTTTAACACAACTTAAATACCGTAATTTCCGGCGTATAAGCAGCAGCTCAAAGAGTCGTTTTTCGACCCAGAAATTTTATTCAATAATTGTAGTTAAATATTTACAGCGATCTTTTAAGTTACATTTTATAAAATAATATTTCTGGGTCGAAAAACGACTCTTTGAGCTGCGGCTTTTACGCCGGAAATTACGGGACTTACTTTGTAACAAATTACTGCGTTGGTCGTAGCTCAGTTGTTTTGGCGTGCGATCGTTGATCCGCGGGACCGGGACAAGCTACGTTTGTTTTTATATATTTTTTTGTTTTATAAATATACTTGTAATTATAATTTAATAATCTCAATTAAATTTTTTTATATCGTACATTAATTATAATGTTAATATATTTAAATTTAAATTAAATTTATTTGATTTTTAAGCCATTATTAAACATTTCTCATCATTTAAAGAGATTGTATTTTAAACTGGATCCATTATTGACTAGTAAAAATTTCAAAATCTTTACAAAATCATACCTTATTTTATTAATAAAAAATTAATTAAAAGTGCAAGCACACATATTACAAATTAAAAAATCTTTAATATGCAAAAAAATATGTTGTACTTTAATTCCTATGCTAAATTTTAATATATTTATGCTTCTTAGTTTAAAAACAGAGTAGTATTATCATCGCATTGACTTCCCTTGTTAAAGCACTACATAAATGCTGTTTTTTTTTTTTTAAATCACGAATCGACACAATTGTTCAGTATCATTGGATCGATAACGATTATATGAAATACATTTTGAAAGTGATTAAAAAAAATAAATGCTTAATGATGTTTTATACAGCGATTTAGGTACAAATAAAAAATAAATAGTTTAACATTATAATTAATGCCCATGTATATTATTATAATTTTTAATTAGGATTATTAAATAATAATTAAAATTATATTTATAAACCAAAAAATGAGAAAAACAAACGTAGCTCGTCCCGGTCTCGAAGATCAACGAGCAGACGCCATAACAACTGAGCTACGACCAACTCAGTAGATTTGTTACAAAGTAAGTATTTAAGTTGTGTTAAAATATTAGACCCCCTATGTATCGAGAACTAAGGAGCGTTGTAAAAAATCCGTTGAACTTGAGAATAAGGGGCTTCTACCCTATAACATATAAAAAAATAACCAAAATCTGTGATTAACAAGCTTGGTCCTCTCCTTGTAAGATGATAAATTGTGTAACTTAGAAAAACTTTGACAAATAAGAAAAAAAAAGAGACATCCTTTAAGAGAAGTACACAGAAAAAAAAAACAAGTTAAAATATTAATTTCCTGGGGAGATGTTTTAAATATACTAATGCATCTTATTCCCATAGGTTTAACATTAGCGAGTGGAATTGCAAATTTCACTGACTAACATCTTTAAGTTATTGACTGAATTGACATTGTTAAAATTTCTTCATAATCTATAAATACTGTAATAAAAATAAAATGGAATTTGGGACAAAGGCCATTTCTGTAATGAAATGAGAATAAACTATATAAAAAGATTGTTTGACTTAAAATATATAGAATATGTATTACAAAACTTAGAAAAAATATACATTGAACAAATATTAAAACACCTTCATTGATACACAATGTTAGACATGAAAAAATTATACTGTAATTACTTTTTTTTAAATTCAACAACAGTTTCTTGAATTTCATTGTTTGCTCTAATGAATTTTCTTCATAAAATCGTGTAAATTCGTAAGGAATATACACCCCAGTAGTGATTTAAGACCTCAATATTTTTTACATTAATGGAGACTCGTCATTTCATATGTTTTTCAGTTAACAGCTCAACTTTATATTTAAGCTTTAGTGAGAAGGAGTTGCTGGTTAATCGATCTAAGGTAAAGCCAGGAGAGATGGCGCGGTCGGAGATATTGCGCACATAGAGGTTCGGGGGGAGGAGGAGTAGAGTGAGTGCGCAGCGACTCCAGTTAGTTGTACAAGAGTAGTAGTGGAGTGTCTACTTGAAAGTGCACGTTGATTGTTTTGAGCGTCTAAAATAAAGCATTGCAATTTTGTTTTGTTTTCCCAAAGTAAGTGCTTGAATTTTCATAGCTATTCATCAAAATTTCTATACAATGTCAGTAGTACAAAATATTTTACACTTAAACGATTTCTCATAAGCTACTAATCTAGACTAACAATGTGAACATCAACGGTTCGTTTTAGTAGCAGCCATGTTTATATAAAAGGCCGCGCAATCTCTCCTACCGAAATTGGAGAGTTTGCGCATCTGCTACTTAGAAGAGATGGCCCATTGTTCCCATTAGTTTTCATGCTAGGAGAAATTACGCAGCTTATTGGTAAATTTGCATTAAAAAATGAAAAATTGAAATGGACTAATTTTGAGTTAAACGTGTTATCAAGTAACTTAATGTTATTTTGTAATCTTATCTGGACTTGTTTTTTTCTGATTCTTTTTTTTTTTTTTTTACTTTAATAAAAAAAAATTTAAGCGTTTTTAAAATTATTTCCTTTTTCTGATTCTTTAATCATTAGGTTGAAATATTCACTCCTAATACAATAATATTTGTTCACAAAAACCTTACAACAATGTCATTTTAGAGTAATTATTATTGATAACAAATTAATTGTACTTATTATTAGTAACAATATCTCCTACCCATGTGCGCAATCACACGAACCTTGTAAGGACAGATTGCGCAAAAATAACTTTCTTGGTTTTATTACAACTATTCTATTAAATTACAATATAACAACAAAATAGCAATAGAAATGCGTAAAAAGCAAATGAAGTAAAAATTATTCATGGATAGTTTAGCAAAAAAATTAATATTTAGATGTTTTATTGTTATTCTTTTGAATTGTGCGCAGACTCTCCTAGCTTTACCTTATGTATTATCGTGCTGTGACAACGCCCGGACTGCCAGATGTATATTCAAAGTGCATAAAAGATGCTGAGTGAAATCGTACTGTTGCATCTTTTTAAAAAAATTCTCCTTTTTGATTCTTCTGAAATGCTTCCTCTTTTGTACAGGGATGCCCACCAATTAACAAAACTTAATATATCGTCCCTCTGAACAAGAGCCTTAGCAAATATTAGGGTCAATCAAATAAAAACGGAACAGAAGCCACAGAATGAAATTACATAGTTTATTTTAAACAATATTTCCAAAGCTACACAAAAACTTGTCCCACTGTTTCACCAAATAATGAATACCTTGCTCGCAGAAGTCCTATGGCTGACATAGGAACCAGTTTCGAACATTGTTCATGACTTCTCTGTCCTAGTAAAGACAGCAAACCTTCAATGCCTTTTTCAGTGGATCAAAGATGAGAAAGTCATATGGCGAAAGATCTAGGCTATACGGTTGGTATTCCAACACTGTCCACCGAAACTTCACCAGATTCCCTGGCGGAAGTGCTTGTGTCCGTCTTGTACACGAGTTAATATCATTGCATGGTCTCCATACACTGCCTTTTTTCGCCCATGCACTTCGCAAAATCCAACTTGTTCTGCTACTAAATAAGAATGACACTTCGTTGCTCCTTTTTAGTCGCAAACATTCCAGAGATGCAAATTAATAACAACAACAACAAATTGTGGGCCGGAGGGTACTGTTGCCCGACCGCCAGCGCATGTCACGTGCTTGTGTGTACTATCTAGTTCAAGTCCATTTCCGCAGTAGGTATTTTCTTCCTTACTTCCCGGTGTGCCTCTACGCAAAGTTTCACCACACTCATACAAAACCAAACTAAAATATAACCAATGTTCTCTTTTCATTTTATCAAGCCTTATATTTCTAATTTTTTGTGCATTTAATATTAACGGATAAGACTCATTTATATCATGGATTCAATCACCCCTTTTACCTTCTTTTGAGTAGCTTTCATTACATAAAGCTATTACATAAACTATTGCAGCCGTTCGGAGGAAAGCAATTCCAAAAACTTTTGGTATATTTTCACCGATCATGACCCCCAGATTCCAAAACCACCTTAAATTCAAATGTTGATATATATATATATATATATATATATATATGAGATTTGTCATGCTATAACTCTCTTATTTATGAACCAATTTTGATGTTACTGAGTATGTGTATAGGACATACCAATGTCTTGACCGAGTTTGTTGGACAGCTTCATCCGTCTATTTTGTTTCAAAATGTCGGCCAGTTAAAAATTTTAAAAAATTTAAAAATAAGTACAAAAAAATTATGAATAAAAATAAAAAAAACAATGGCACTCCGGGAGTGCCGACAGAAGTGAAAACTTGAACAATTACGCGTGTATTTTTTGAATCGTCAGGAAACGCTTTATTGTGCAGGAAATACTTTTAAATGAAGTGTTTTTTTATTCATTATTATAAACTACTACCACAAAAATTATATTACAATTTTCATTTAATGCGCTATTGTACATTATAATATAATATTATAAATTGAAATATTTCATTATTTTCAGTTTTACTTTTTATATTACTTCTGTCTATTTTTTTTTCTCGTGCTCGTTAAATTATAATATTTTCCGTGTTTTGTTATTTCATTTTCATCTTTTGATTTGATCTCGCGAGTTGAGTCACTTTTATCTGTTTTCACCACGCGTGCTAAATTTATCTTGAAATAATTTTCTGAATTATTTTTATTCATAATACCAATCATTTCGTTTTCTGCACGTGAACTATTTCCTTTTGATACTTTCGCTTCATTGTATGAATTGGCAACATAATTTAATTTTTTATCGGAATTACTTACATCTTTAATGCAACGTACTTGAAAAGTATTGCGCTCGCCAACAATTTTAATTCCCTCTTCATCTATCGCCAACTTTAGTTTGCTGATCACGTCTTGTCCTATTACAATATCGTATGCGAGAGATTTTGAAACATAAAATTTCGTTGATATAAGAAACCCATCGACACGTATTTCATACACAAAATATCCAATTAGATTTACAGTTTCTCCGCCAATGTCAGTTAATAAGATATCAACAGAAGACAAATTTGGCGACCCAATATGACATAACATTCGTAACTGAATAAAGAAATATAGTTGTCTGTATCAAACAATAGATTTGCTTCTTTGCCTTTGATATTAATTATTTTACCCATTCCAATAGGTTTAGACTTATTTCTGATTCGAATTGTAGCAATGTTAGCTTTTTCCTGTACATCGGTATTAGGATTGTGTTTTTGGCGATTATAATTTCGATAGTTTTCGGTAGAGTCTTGACTGAACTCATTAGTTTTAAAAAAGTGGTTCCAACTACATAAAATTCGTGTACGGGAAGCTGGTCACAAAAGGATTAAAAACAGTTATCTGAAACTTCTATACTTTGTATCTTTTTTATGTTATATATATCATATAAAAAATATAATACAACATAAAAAAGAAACAGCTTATAATAAAAAAAAATATGACATAAAAGGATCGAAAAACTAATCTGAATATACATGTATTTCCCTGAATTATATTCCTTTCTAAGGAAAAAAAACTATTGGAATAAAAATGAATTTAAATTAGAAAACAGCAAATATAACTATATACGTTTTTGTTTGTGTTTTGTGATAAAGTGTATGATGTGTGCCCCAAAAGCTATAAATTATAAAGACACAACTTCTGGAAAGACGACTCGGTGTAATGTAATGTTACGTAAAACCTACCATTTCACTATACGAAATAGTTTAAAAGAAATAAGAAAATGGAATCTCTTAAAATTTCTGGCGCCTTGAAAAAAGCAAAGCATTTCTTTCTGAGAACTCTTCAATCTGTGTCAAACTGATATTTTATACACTGGCAAATCCAATTTATATTCAGAACTTTAAAAAGCTCAGTAAATATGAAAAGAATGTGTGGAAATGTTGAATATAACTTCTGTATTTCTTTCTAGAAAACATATTTATTTTCTTAAAAGAGATTTTGAAAAGAAGAAAACAGTTCGGAATATTCTAATATTCAAATAGATAGGTTTAAACTTAAATAATTTTTTTCTGGCAAAAAAAGAAACTTCAAAAGTTATTGATCTGCACTCTGCGAACATTAAATTCTAAAGATTCTCTACATATTACATTAATTATTGATATTTAAAGTTTCTTTTACAGCTGTAAAGAAATCATATTTTAAAAAGATGTTTTTTTTGCTTCAAAGAAATATTACTTTGAATAGCTTTGAAATATACATATCATAAATATAGATTCAAAGATGAAAACCTACTCATTTAAGAATATCAGACCATAAATCAGGTACACATTTAATTTTTGCATTAAAGGAATATGGGAAATTTTTGTTTTCAAAAAGAATCCTTTTTGATTTTTGCATTTTTTTAAGGTTTGACACTTAATGAATGCTCTCTCGAAGCCATTTTTAAAATATTTTCATTTTCTGAATGTCTGACACTTAATAAATGCTCTCTCGAAGCCATTTTTAAAATGTTTTCATTTTCTGAGTGTCTGACACTTAATAAATGTTCTCTTAAAGCCATTATTAAAATGTTTTCATTTTCAGAATGTCTGACACTTAATAAATGCTCTCTCGAAGCCATTTTTAAAATGTTTACATTTTCTGAATGGCTGACACTTAATAAATGTTCTCTTAAAACCATTATTAAAATGTTTTCATTTTCTGAGTGTCTGACACTTAATAAATGCTCTCTCGAAGCCATTTTTAAAATGTTTTCATTTTCTGAATGTCTGACACTTAATAAATGTTCTCTTGAAGCCATTATTAAAACTTTAAACAAGCATAGAATATACATGTGCTGACGCACAGTGCACGGAGCGAGCGGTACTTGTAAACTTTAAAGGTGATTTGTCCTTGAGCGATGCGTTTTTCCGATTAATTAACTGATTTTTAAACAAAACAAAAATAGATTTTTTATTTATTGAAAATGGATACTTTAAACTTGATAGTTTAATTTGTGAAAAATTTCAAATTCCAAAAAACCCTAGTTCTAGGAGATGTCAATTATTAGGGTTTCGTTCATCTCACGAAACCCTATTACTCCTGCTTCGTTGTCTGTCCGTAACAGAGCCGGTTCTCAGAAACTATATAACTTACAGTCATAAACATTTGTGTGGTTATAGCTGAATACCTACTATGACGCACAAAATCATAAAATTAAAAAAAAATCGTATTATTTTAGTATATAGAGATTAAAAAAAACCAAAAATCTAACAGGCTTTTCCTATTAAATTTAAACATTTTCCGTTATAACAGTTGCCAAAAATTAAAAATCCACAATAAAATTCTTTCTACAATAATTAATTTCCCATTGAAAGATTTCCATGTAAAAAATGAAAATGAAATAAAAAGTGTCACCAATTAAAAAAAAATATATCAGTATGATGTCCTATTGGTAATAAAACGGAAATTTTCAAACATTTCTCAAAATGCAAGGAGTATGAGTATGTGTAAATACAGAAAGTAGCTTAATATAATGTCATTAGAGAATTAAAAAGAAAACTAATCTGACGTCTAACATTTTGAAAGTCTCTATACCATACAACATGTTTAATTTAAAATTGATTTTTTTAAATATCGCATTTAGTCCACATGACAGATATTATTATGACAGAGTATGATAGCGGGCTTCGCCCGCTATCGGACTGGTCCAGATTTTCCAAAAAAAATAGAGAGGTAAATTTTTACTTTATATATATATTTTTTGATTTATTAAAGAAAGGATAAAGTGTTTTGAAAAGAATATTAAACGAAACCCTTTGTGCGATCTTCGATCACACTTACCCACTTTTATTTGCATTTCCTTTCATTGGTTTTACTCTGGTGGAAATTGAATTATGAAAACACTGTTTTTTAATCAAAACATTTATAATATTGTTGTGAGCTCGGGGTTCGAAAGGACTGATGCCAATATATAAGAACAATAAAAAGGCTTTATTCACTATAAACAGTGCAATACGAACACCAATATCTTCTGAAAATTACAAGATATTCAGTAATCTTCAAATCCAATAAAAGCACAGCAAAATTTCACACAGAAACAATGCGTTCAATACGACGAATCAACGACAAAATCAATCCGAGAAACACAGTTCTCAATGCAAAGCCTCTCGTATGAATTCAATCGCAGTTGACAGACAACTAACTCAACTAAACTGATGGAGGTCCTTATATAGGTTTCAGAGATCTTTCCAGATTATTCCAGAGCCTTCAGATGCTAGAAATTACCAGAAAGTGCTTTAACTTTCGATAGAGAACCCAAGCAAGAAAGGATCCCAATGTATAAGTATAAGGGGGGGGTGGTTGCACAAAAAGTCGCCAAATCCGTCGCCAACTTGGCGACATTTGGCGATATATCGCCAAATTTGGCGACAAAAATAAGTCGCCAAAACCATCGCCAACTTGGCGATAAACCCATTCCTTGGCGATTTTCCAATAGAACTCATTATAAAGATGAGGGTGTAAGGTTGTTTTCCTTGCAAACCATCTGAGGCCTTTAGCATTGAGTTACATGATGCTCAATAGGAAATACATTAATAATACTGCAATTTTCACAATAATAAAATAAAATAAATTTAAACAAATGGAATATTTACAGATATATACAAAATTCATAACATTGCCCCCCTCTCAAGGACTGCACGTCCCGGGCAGTTCAACTTTTGATCAGGAAAGCAAACCCGTTGCCAACAAATGCTATACTATTCAAAACACTTAAAGCAAACATGCAAAATAACCATTAAACACATTCATAATGCTGAATTATACAAAATATACACTTATTTAAAAAAAATTAAATTAAATTAAAGCAGACATCATTACATACAAGTATTTAAATAATAATAACATTAATAATGATAATGCTAAGCAAAAGAAATTTTTACATTAACTTATATACAAGACCATGGTCATACTAATTTACATTATTTACATTACACTATTTACAATCAATGAACTAAGTACTATGGCCATAGTATGGAGCCAGCCTGTCGTAATGAACGACTCTAGGCTTCGAACTTGGTGACTTTCGGATCCGAATTACGACATCGTTCAGTCTGTTTAGGACTGTATAAGGACCGTCCCAGCGCGATTGCAGTTTGGTTGAAAGTCCTTTACGTCGAGTCGGATTATAAAACCAAATCTTGTAACCTTCTTTGAATTGATGTCCCGTGGCTTTCGTGTCGTACCTGGTCTTCATCTTCTCCGTCTGTATATTTATCCGCTCTCGAGCCAAGTTGTGGACGTCTTCAAATCGTGCCTGGAGATTCTGCACATATCCCTCTGGCGATGAAGGCGCATCTGGAGGGCGACCAAAAAGCAGATCACAAGGTAAACGAAGATCACGACCGAAAAGCATCTGAGACGGGGAATAGCCGGTTGTTTCATGGACGGCGCTGCGATAGGCGAGAAGAAACAAGGGAAGTTTTTGGTCCCAGTCTTGTTGGTTTCTTGAGACTAGCAGTGAGAGATTGTTGAGGATGGTACGATTAAATCTCTCAACCATGCCATCCGACTGTGGATGTAAAGGCGTCGTCCTAGTTTTGTCCATTCCGAGAAGTTGACAGAGACCCTCAATCACAGCAGAGATAAAATTTCTCCCCTGGTCCGAATGCATTTGGAGAGGGACTCCATACCTTGATATCCACTGGTGTACCAAGGCATCCACAACCGTAGAAGCTTGTTGATCAGGGATGGCATAAACTTCAGGCCATTTTGTGAAATAGTCCATGACAACAAGGAGGTATTTGTTGCCATCAGCACTTCTTGGCAGAGGACCTAGGATGTCAAGGGCGATGCGTTCAAAAGGTGCTCCTACATTGTAGAGATGTAGTCTTCCTCGGCTACGTTTCTTTGGTCCTTTCCGAGCTGCACATGCATCGCAAGATTTGCACCATTGTTCGACGTCAGCTCTCGCTTTTCCCCAGAAGAAGCGCTCTCGGACTCTGTGTAATGTTTTCATGACTCCAAAATGGCCACCAGTGGGACTGTCATGTAATTCCTTGAGGATCTCAGGGATTCGGGATCGAGGAAGTACCAACTGCCACCGAGATGTCTTCCCATCTTCCGATTCGAATTTTCGGAACAAGACACCATTTCTGACGTGGAGGGAGTTCCAAAGAGCCCAATATTGCTTCGTCGTAGGACTGTAAGTCGAGATGTCTTTCCAACTGGGCTTCGTGCTAGAAGATTCTAATAACTCCAAGATTGGTTTGATCTCAGAGTCTGCCATTTGATCTTCTCGAATCTTCTCATCACTCCAGGGATCTGGTGGCGTCAATAGTGAAGTCTTCGTCTGGCGTATGACATGTTCGGGATTATACTTGTTCTCCGCTCTGGAACAATAGCGACAACTTTCGGGACACGGTCTTCTTGATAAGGCATCAGCATTTCCATGCGATGAGCCTTTACGATGCCTGATGTCAAAGTCGTATTCCTGGAGTCGTTGTATCCATCTGGCTACTTGGCCCTCTGGGTTCTTAAAATTCATCAGCCATGTTAGGGATGCGTGATCAGTACGAAGGAGAAATTTCCTGCCATAGAGATAGTGATGGAAGTGTTCTATGGCTTTTACTATAGCTAATAACTCCTTACGAGTGACGCAATAATTCCGCTCTGGTTTCGACAAACATTTGCTCCAGTATGCTACGACTCGTTCTTGGCCATCTATTTCTTGGGAAAGTACAGCACCGACACTTTCATGACTAGCATCCGTGTCCACAATGAATTGTTTGTCGGGGTGTGGATAGGTTAGGACTGGAGAGGATGTGAGAGCTTCTTTCAGCTGCTGGAATGAATTGTCGCATTCTTGTGTCCATAGAAACTTCTGTTTGCTTTCAGTGAGCCTATGCAAGGGTCTTGCGATGTTGGAGAACCCCTGTACAAACTTTCTGTAATAAGTGCATAGTCCCAGAAAGCTTCGCAACTGATGGACATTTTCCGGACGTTTCCAGTGCTTTACTGCAGACACTTTTTCAGGATCTGTTCGAACACCTTCAGCTGAGATGATGTGTCCTAAATAGTTTACTTCTCGTTGGAAGAACTTGCATTTCAAAGGGTTCAGCTTTAAATTCGCCGCTCTTAGTTTTGTTAACACTTTTCGAATATTCTCTAGATGTTCTTCAAACGTGCGGCCACCAATGATGACGTCATCTAGGTAGATGAGACAAGCTTCAAAAGTCAGACCTTTTAACACTGTCTCCATGAGGCGCTCGAACGTTGCTGGAGCATTGCAGAGCCCGAACGGCATAACTTTAAATTGCCAAAGTCCTTGTCCAGTAGTAAATGCAGTCTTCTCTTTGTCATCAGGATGGATCTCTACCTGCCAATATCCACTCTTCAAATCCAGTGTGGAAAACCATTTATGTCCTGAAAGAGTATCTAGTGTGTCGTCTATTCTTGGTAGCGGATAGCTGTCCTTCTTTGTGATATCGTTAAGTTTTCGATAATCCACACAAAACCTTGTGGAGCCATCTTTCTTTCGGACCAACACGATGGGAGAGGCCCACGGACTTGATGACGGTTCGATGATGTAACTATTCTGCATCTCTTGTAAGAGCTTAGAAACCTCTTCATGTTTTGCGAACGGCAAGCGTCTTGGATGCTGTTTAATCGGTGGATGGTCGGCAGTATCAATTCTATGACGTGTCAGAGAAGTGCGACCTATATCATTCTCGTTTTGTGAAAACACATCCTTAAATTCCTGGAACAGTCTTTCTGCGGCATGTCTCTGCTCAGGAGATAAATTCTCATTTCGTCCAATTTCAGGTGTTAAACTTGTAGGCGGCTCCGACAACGTCAAGCTCGGGTCTTTGCAAACACAGGTGACTGGAGCACAGGTAGCAAGCACTTCACCCTTCTGGATAATTCTAGACTTTTCACTTACATTCGCCATCCTCACGGGAATCACATCTCTCGACAGATCTACCAGCGCTGATGCTATTAGCACTCCTTTTGGGCTCTTCTCAGGATATCCAACCAAGCCACATTGAAAACTACTTTCGTTCTCAGTTAATCCAGGTATCATCATTTCGGTCCGAGGAGGGATGATAACATCTGCCTTGGCTGTGATCCGTTGAATAGACACGGACTCATTTCCAAGTTTGAAAATAGTGACATCTTCTTGAGCAGAGCGTAACTCATTCTTCTTAAAATCCAGTGTAAATCCATGCTCTTTTAAAAAGTCCAGTCCGAGTATGAAAGGGTCTGAAATATCGGCCACATAGACTGTATGATGGTAAACGGCGTTCCCAAACTTTATTTTCAGTTTCATTCTTCCATGTATGTCGATCATATCCCCGGTCACGGTTTGAAGGATAACACGGGGCGGAGTCCAGAGGAGTTTTTCTTTTAGCCGCAGAGCTAGATCTTTCCGAACGATGGTCACATTGGCTCCTGTATCGATGATCATATTACAGGGCAAATCATTCACACGCCCGACTATAAAAACTCCGTTCTCGCCGTAACTTCTAGCAGAAATTTGACACACTTGATAATGGGGCTTCTCAAAATCTGGCAACCTCCGCCCCGCAAGATGGTCAATAATCAGTTTTCTTGCTCTCCGTTAGCGGGTGAGCTATTACCTTCGGTGTTGGGTCGATTTGGATATGGCCTTCTCCACCGCATTTCCAGCACTTGATCCTTCTTCCAGGTTTGTTGTCCATCAAGGAGTTTATATGTCTCATCACATCCTTCATCTGCTGCTGTAAACGCTCCACAGCTCTATCCGACGTCTCAGGCATGTTGGCTACTCGCACAAAGTGCCGATCTTTCCTTGTAGCTTGCTGGGCTGCCTCGAATTTTAGGGCATAAACTAAAGCCCCTTTTAAGTCATTGAGATCTGCAATCCGGAGTTGTTTCTGGATCTCAGAGTCACGCACACCATCGATAAAAGGCTGTAGAGCTAAGCTTTCTCCAATTTCAGTCGGACAGTCAGGATAAGCAAGATGTGAAAGTCTCTCGACATCCGTAGCAAGATCTTGCAGGGATTCAGTGGATTTCTGCTGTCGAGATTTGAGCTGGAGTCTGCTATATTCCTTCATGCATTTCTCGCCAAAGCGCAATTCTAAGGCACTGACGAGCGTTTCAAAATCCAGCGGTTCATTTGCAGGCAAAGTCTGTAGGACGTCGGCAGCATCAGCTCGTAGAGAAGCAGCTAACTGGCAAGCCTTTGTCTGGGAATCCCATCCATTGGCGTCCGCTACGATCCCAAATTGTGTCTTAAAAACTGGCCATGAGGATTTTCCGTCATAGGTCGAGAGTTTAATAGAGACCCGAGGAAGCATAGCTTGATACTTGACATCTTCGGGATAGTTTTCGGCAGTTATCTTTTGTTTCTTCCCATTTTCCAACTCCTTTTCTACACTCTCAATCCTTTCTTCTACGGTTTTGGCTGTCCTTTGAATTTCTTCTACCTTTTCTTCTACGGTTTTGGCTGTATTTTGAACTTTTTCATCTATTTCTTGAAATCTTTCTTCAACTTTGTTTTCCACGCCGTCAATTCTGTCATTTAAAGATGTTATTTTATCCTCTATTAGTTCTTTCAACTCACCAAGGTTGGTTGACATATCCTTCTTCATATCATCTTTTAACTCACCAAGGTTCGCAGTCATTTTCTCATCCATCGCTGTCATATCTTTCTTCATTTCTTCTTTCAACTCGCCAAGGTTCGCAGCTAATTTCTCCAATAATTCTTTCAGTTGACCCTCCATTGCTCTGGTGATCGGCATTCAACCCCACTCCTGACACCAAATGTTGTGAGCTCGGGGTTCGAAAGGACTGATGCCAATATATAAGAACAATAAAAAGGCTTTATTCACTATAAACAGTGCAATACGAACACCAATATCTTCTGAAAATTACAAGATATTCAGTAATCTTCAAATCCAATAAAAGCACAGCAAAATTTCACACAGAAACAATGCGTTCAATACGACGTATCAACGACAAAATCAATCCGAGAAACACAGTTCTCAATGCAAAGCCTCTCGTATGAATTCAATCGCAGTTGACAGACAACTAACTCAACTAAACTGATGGAGGTCCTTATATAGGTTTCAGAGATTTTTCCAGATTATTCCAGAGCCTTCAGATGCTAGAAATTACCAGAAAGTGCTTTAACTTTCGATAGAGAACCCAAGCAAGAAAGGATCCCAATGTATAAGTATAAGGGGGGGGTGGTTGCACAAAAAGTCGCCAAATCCGTCGTCAACTTGGCGACATTTGGCGATATATCGCCAAATTTGGCGACAAAAATAAGTCGCCAAAACCATCGCCAACTTGGCGATAAACCCATTCCTTGGCGATTTTCCAATAGAACTCATTATAAAGATGAGGGTGTAAGGTTGTTTTCCTTGCAAACCATCTGAGGCCTTTAGCATTGAGTTACATGATGCTCAATAGGAAATAAATTAATAATACTGCAATTTTCACAATAATAAAATAAAATAAATTTAAACAAATGGAATATTTACAGATATATACAAAATTCATAACAATATTAACTAAAAATGAATGAATTTTCATACATTATACATGCTATGTACAACAAATAATTTAGAAAAATAAAATTTCATACAAATTAATAAACTAAAACATAACATCAAAAATTAGATTTTAGTAACATAAAAATATGGAAATTGATTTATGAAATGTCACATTTAATTGAAATTAATAATTACTAAAGACGCCTTTATTCATTAGAGTTTCTTTTATTCTAGATGGCATTGATAAAACAAGATTTTGGATGTAATTCTGATTAATTAATTTCCAGTTTTGACAGATTGAAGCTTTCAAATCTACAAGTGATGTGTACTGCATCCCATTTGCATAAACCATTGTCAAGCTGTCCCCAAACATTTTCGATGGTGTTCAGATCAGGACTAATAGGTGGATGATCTAAAAGAACAATATTCTCTTCGTTAAACCAATCTTTCATTGTATTTGAAATGTCAATACTTGCATTATCTTGCATGAAGATATAATCTAAACCATAATATTGCCATGCAAATGGAAGAAGTGAATTTTCTAAAACTAAACTATAATCAAAAGAGTTCTGACGACCGTTTAAAAATACAATTTCACTTTTGCCATCATAAGCAATCGCTGCCCAAATAATCAAACTTCTTTCACCAAAATTTCTGCTGAATGTAAATTTCGGTTCTTTTCAGAGATCTCTCCAATAATACCTCAAACCATCTGGGCTTTCCAAATTAAATCTTTTTTTCGTCAGAGAAAATGACTTTCTTCCAATTGTCACCCATTGCCATATACTTCTCGCAATACTGCAAACGCATATGCTTGTGACGCAGAAGTAACTTTGGACACGGTTTCATTTTTGACCATTTCAAGCTCCGTGCAGAATGTAAAATTTGCCTAACTCTTCTAGAAGTAACAGGCAGGGATAGATCTGCACAAATCTGCTTTGAACTGTGACCAGCTTTCGATGCAAGTTGAAGAATCCCCTTTTCTGTCTTTTGCTTAAACGTGGATTACCTTTTTTGTTAAAATTTTTGCCATAATTTGCTGGATCTTTTCTATAGTTATATATCACACCAACAGATCTTTTAATTAATTTACTAATTTTCGGGACAGACTTTCCACATTCTAAATATGCGTCGATTTTACCTCTTTCTTTCTCAGACAAAATCTTTCGTTAACCCATCGCGAAAATTGTAAGTGAAACGTACTGCTTTCACTGTACAACGATTTTTATCTCTACTTTGCAGGTCAAGTTACCTTGTTTTATGCAAATTTTTGTCACATTGCTTCAGAATAACCAATGAAATGTGATATTTCATAAATCAATTTCCATGTTCACATATTACGAAAATTTAATTTTTGACTTTTTGTTTATGTTTAATATTATGTGTGAAAATTTATTTTTGTAACAGATTTGTCATACGTACTATGTATATCCCATGAAATTTCATTCATTTTTAATGAATATTATAGAAGTTTTTGTCAAAAAACCGTGTTTTCATAAATCAATTCCAACCAGTGTAGATGAAACCACTCAGTGAAATCCTGAGAGCCGTTGAATGCAGCATGCCGCTTAACATCATAAAATAAGAAAGGGAAATCATGTATGAAACATACATTATGGAACAGTTACCAACACTTCCAGTATACCTTAACAAACCTTCGTTGTTTAATAAGATAAATAAGATACCTAAGGAAACATTTTAGAAAACGCATAACACATTTGAAAACACAGATTTCAGCAATTAGCGTCCATAGTCAAAAACGTACTCCATTTCTTCTGTGCGGCCTTGTATATAATCTATAGATATGTAACCTTATATAGTATGTTACAATTTATTTTAGTAAGAGAACACATAACACAGTTGAAAATTCATTTTCAGCAGTTTCTAACAATAGATGAAAACATATTTGAATTGTTTTGTACAGCCCTGTATATTACCTTAAGATTTTTATACACACCACATATTATGATACAGTTTAATTCAGGCAAAAAACGCTAAAATCTACAGAAATTGCATTTTCAGAAATTATCATAGATAGGCGGTCATGTTTTCCAGTTCTTTGCGTGGCTCTGTATATGATTTTATTTCTATTCCACAAAGATCTCTTAGTATACTATATATAGTTCACTTTCAAAATTCATAACTCGATTAAAAAGGCCCGTTAAGCAATTTACCTTGATACACAGTAATGTTTACGAATTCTTTTCTGTAGCCCTGTATATGATCTACAGCAATTATACACCCTATATAGTATGAAAAAATTTAGTTAAACTTAAAAACGCATACCTGACTGAAAGAGCACTTCCAACTATTATTGCTTATAGACAGTAGTTAGGATACAGTACTGTATCGGAATTATTTTGTGTGTCCCTGTAAATGAACGGAAAATGTTATGGACTTCATATTGCAAAACAAATATATTGTAGTAAGACACAGTAATGCATATCAATTAAAGTTTCCTCCTGTTTCCTCAATAAAAAATAGGGCAAAGCAACTTTATTTTGGGGGACTAATCAGATTTTCCATTCTAGTGCTAAAACAAAGTTCTTCCCAAAATTTGGGGAATGGTCATCAGTTGTTTATAAAACCCCTATTTTACCCGTATTATTAGTCAACTTGTCGATATTACTACTTGCTAATCTTGTCAGGTTTATGAAACACTTCTGAAGTATTTCTGAATCGGTCGTTTAAAGCGGATGAAATAGAAATGTTATCTATTACCTCAGTATTTTTCACTAATAGCTTCAGACGAAGATTATTATTCAAGTTCAGAACATTATTTTGATCCCCCAAGCTACAATTGTAATATATACAGTGTCATTCATAATTCCCTCAGGGGTTTCGAAACGTTATAGTAAAAAAACGAAGACGAATATGATAAAAAGAAACATATGAAATTATTCCGAAACTATTCAAGTTTTACTTACATACATTACAGGTGTTCTATGTGTGAACCCTTGGTCACACGGCATACATCCATGCGATAGTCCAGTTCCTGCCATACTCCGTTTCTTTAAATTTCCGGTACCACACATGAATTGTTTTGTCAGTTGGTCCCTGTTTTCGATATTTATTACGAAAGGCCCGTTGAACTGACACCACTGATTCAGATTTAAAGAAACGGAGTATGGCATGAACTGGACTATCGCATGGATGTATGCCGTGTGACCAAGGGTTCACACATAGAACACCTGTAATGTATGTAAGTAAAACTTGAATAGTTTCGGAATAATTTCATATGTTCCTTTTTTTCATATTCGTCTTCGTTTTTTTACTATAACGTTTCGAAACCCCGGAGGGAATTATGAATGACCCTGTATATATATATATATATATATATATATATATATATATATATATATATATATATATGTCTCATACAAACTTTAACGCAAATCCACATGTGATGGTATCAATTAGAGCTGCCAAGCTCTCAATAATCGTCCGTAATACGTGGATTAATTTGACCCAGTTTATCACCGTTTCGAACCAGAAAAATTATTTGTCCAATCTTTATTTAGTTAATTTCAGATTTTCTACATGGATTATATTTCATTTCATTTCTTAAAACAATTTCTGGTGCGAAACGTAATAAACCTGAGTTAAATTAACCCACGTATTACGGAAGATTAGTGAGAGCTTGGCACTTCTGGTATCAATCAATAAATAATAACATATACTAATTAATGATTTAGTCAAATTCTGCTTAAGGCATCGTAGTTAATTCAAAATTTAAGGGTTAACTCCAAAATTACTGGCACAAGAAGCTGTAATTTGGGCAATTGCAAAATAGAGTCTTCTAAAAATTGATTTCTAAAAAAAATATAGGTTACTATAATATTTTTCCAAAAAAAAAAAAAACCCGGAAAATATTACTTGTAATGCATGTATTAACAAAATTCAAATTCGAAAATCTACACACATATAAATTCCAAATTACAACTTATTCCGTGAAGTAACTTTTGAGTTATTATACGGGGTTCGGAAGAAGTTTTGGATTGTTTTACTATCAGGACGAGATTTTGCTGAAAGTGCTCAAGGTTTTTGCTCAAAAACGCTTTTCTGGACTAAATTGGATGTTTCAGCATTACTCTCCACCAGCCCATTGCTCGCGCAAGATCCTTGACTGGCTTAGGGCGGAAAAAAGACTTCATTTCTCCACATGAATAGTCTGCTATCTCCCCCGACATCAATTCAATAGATTTTTCCATTTTGTCAGTTTTGAAGGCAAAGGTCTTGACTACTTCGTATGAATGTTTGGATGGTCTGAAAGCAAAATTGATTAAATAATGGACCAATCTTCCCGATGAGATACTTCGTGACGCAGTCAATGGTGTCCCAAAACGGCTAAGGGCATGCATCAAAGAAAAGGCGAATACTTTTAGATCTAATCTATTTTTCCATTTGGGGAGTTTTGAATAAAAAAGGTCTTGACTACTTCGTATGAATGTTTGGATGGTCTGAAAGCAAAATTGATTAAAGAATTTACCAATCTTCCCGATGAGTTACTTCGTGACGCAGTCAATGATGTTCCAAAACGGCTAAGGGCATGCATCAAAGAAAAGGCGGATACTTTTATATCTAATCTATTTTTATATTTGGGGAGATTTGAAGGCAAAGGTCTTGAATACATCGCATCAATGTTTGGATGGTCTGAAAGCAAAATTCATTAAAGAAGGACCAATCTTCCCGATGAGATACTTCCTGACGAAGTCGATGATGTCCCAAAACGGCTAAGGGCATGCATCAAAGAAAAGGCGGATACTTTTAAATCTAATCTATTTTTCCATTTGGGGAGTTTTGAAGGCAAAGTTCTTGAGTATTTCGCATCAATGTTTGGATGGTCTGAAAGCAAAATTGATTAAAGAATAGACTAATCTTCCCGATGAGTTACTTCGTGACGCAGTCAATGATGTTCCAAAACGGCTAAAGGCATGCATCAAAGAAAAAAGCGGATACTTTTAGATCTAATCTATTTTTATATTTGGGGAGTTTTGAAGGCAAAGGTCTTGAATACATCGCATCAATGTTTGGATGGTCTGAAAGCAAAATTGATTAAAGAAGGACCAATCTTCCCGATGAGATACTTCCTGACGAAGTCGATGATGTCCCAAAACGGCTAAGGGCATGCATCAAAGAAAAGGCGGATACTTTTAAATCTAATCTATTTTTCCATTTGGGGAGTTTTGAAGGCAAAGTTCTTGAGTATTTCGCATCAATGTTTGGATGGTCTGAAAGTAAAATTGATTAAAGAATAGACCAATCTTCCCGATGAGATACTTGGTGACGCAGTCAGTGATGTCCCGAAACGGCTAAGGGCATTCATTGAAGAAAAGGCGGATACTTTTAGATCTAATCTATTTTTCCATTTAAATGATGTTAAATTTAATATATTTGTTAATAAATTGTTCACATATACGGTTTTCTCGAAAATAATGGATTTTATGCATATCCAAAACTTTTCCCACACCCTGTACTTTCTTTAATTATATGCAATTAATTTCTATTCTCAATTCTATCTGATTTGCAATGGTTAAAAATAAATATAACATAATGAGTTCCAAATTTTACACCTGGATGATTCATAAGTTGTTTGACAGTATAACTTCCTATTTGGTATCCTATGATAATATTTACCAAATAATGCAACCATGATGTTAGAATTTCGATAGTATTGCAAATATTCACGTTTGGTACAATGTCTTTATGTAGACAATCACCTATGAAAAATTTAAGTATAGCATTGTGTAGTTAGTAGATGTTATTGCTGATTGACTGGTACCAGTCACAGTTTTATCCCCTTGGAGGACGCCAGTAAATTTAAATAATGAATTTTTACCTTCTCAATCTGCAAAAAACAATAATAAATATTTTTATTTAATAATACTGGTGGCAAAATTATATATTATAAAGTGGTATATATTATATACCGGTGCCCCTCAAGGGGTTAAACGGTGATCTGTAGCAGAATTAGTACGGAGGTATATTTTTCCCGTGACAGTTCATTGTTTTGGCATTGCATAATTGATATTTATCGGTTAGTGCATCTTTCTCACGCTCAAACGCTTCATGGACTGTGAAATTTAACGTTTGTAGAGGAGCGGCTTAACCCCTTGCCTCTGGAATATATTTAAGAAAACCTTAAGATTTCTTCTCTTTAACCACTCCTCTGACGCCCGAACTGAATTCGTTCAACCCAAAAGTGCCAATTTTGGAATTCCCGACCTGAGTTCGAGGAAGAGAAAATCAGTGTTTCAATTCCGTGAAGCCCGAACTCAGTTCGTCAATGCATAATATGTAATTTGTCCATTTTCCCAATAGATGGCGATACTTTCCCGCGAAACGTTCGGCATTTTCGCGCCAATTGTCAGATTTCTGTAATTTTGCAGTTCTTCCCAAATTTCATTCAAACCCCATTATGTTTGACATGCAGGTATATAAATTTTTAGCAAGTTAAAAGTTTCTTTGCATAGTTTTTATGCATTGGACGGACAGAGTTCGGTCTTCACGGAATTGAAACACCGATGTTTTTCTTGCCCGAACTCAGGTCGGGCGTTCCAAAATTAGTGCGTTTGTGTTGCCCGAACTGATTTCGGGCGTCACAGGCATTCGGTTAATATTTGTTAGTCCTAAATTTGTCCCCATGAAGATTTTATTTCCTTGCTCTCAAATCCCACAATTAAACGATAGACCAAAACTGATTAATTCAAGAAAAAGCAAAACAGGGATTATTTTACAATTCATAAATTAGCCTCTGCTAGAGCTGAGATTTCATACTTTTTAACACTTTCCAACATAGTTCGAAAGTGTTTATGAATTCGGTTTGTCTGTCTGCCATCTGTCTGTGCTTTAACCCGCGTAAATATACTCTCATTGCCATGCAATTGATATATATTATTGATGTTCAGTATGGCTTGTTCGGAACTGAAAATGAAATGCGTTGCATTTATAACTCATTTGCAGGGACACTATGAAAAATTACATTACATTACGGTCTATGGGAAAAAAATCGTTCACAATGTACTTTAATCATGTTACACTATCTAAAACATATTGAAATTGATATACCGGGTGTTTTAAAATGTACTGACTGATTTTAAAATTTAATAACTTGCAAACGGTGACAAAAATTCCTGCAGGAGAGTAATGTATGATGTCAGGAGTTTTTCACTGCGATTTCTGATTTTAGTTCGAATTATCAGCAATAGATATCCAATTGAGACAAAAGAAGAAATCACTCCACATTGATGTGAAAAAAAGAGATTTAATACATGGAGTGGGTCTCATTCACCAATAACATCTTATTCAAAATCGGGCTCTATGAACAATATTGTATTAGCGAATGAGACCCACTCGTATTGAACCTCCTTCCTTCGCATCAATGCTGAGTGATTTTAGTTTTGGCCTGTATTGTACTCCTATCGCTCGCAGTGCCGTCTATTGCTGGTAATTCGAACTACAATCAGGAATCGCAGTAAAAAAAACTCCTGACATCTTACGTTACCCTCCTGCAAGATTTTTTGAAATATCTGTCATCGTTTGGAAGTTATTGAATTTTCAAATCGGTCAGTCCTTTTTAGGATATCCAGTATATATCACTGAGGTACACTACAAAATGATTACTATAGAATAAGGTGTGTCTAGCGTTAATCCTTCATTTACAGGGACACACCAAACAATTCGGTTACAGTACTGTCTATTAATAATAATTGAAAAAAGTGCGTTTTTAGTTGTGGTACGCGTTTTTAAATTTAACTCCTTTTTTGCATATTACTTGGTGTATATAAATTCTATAAAACCTACACAAGGCTGCAAAAATGATCGCGAGTACAATTCTGTGTATTGGCGGAATTTGAAGTAGGGGAATTTTCAACTGTGTTTTTGCGTTTCATAACTGTAGTAAATTTTTGAATACTATGTAGTATATATACAAATCTGTGGATCTTATACAGGACTGCACTAAAGAATGTGGATACTTTTTCGACTATTGACTGTAATTGCTGGAATGTGTTATGAGTTTCCCGAATTGTTTACTTAGACATCATCTTTCACCACATTATACTGTGCAGTTTTATTACAGTATACTGATTGTGTTGGAAAGTGTTTCATAATCTATGCTTAGCGCATGATTTTTTTGACTGCTTTTACCAACAATGTGTCATTAAGAAACTCACAAGAACAAAAAATAGCAGCTTGCAGAGTACCAGAAGTTAAAAAAATGGTTCTTCTCCATTATCCAGACGACCACTTTCCATAATATAAACTATCGCCAAACTGTAACGCCAAATAAAGAAATGGAAGACTGCTGCCATTGAAATCTCAAAATAATAATAATAAACAAATAAATAAATAAATAAAACAAGAAATTCGGAAAAGCAACACTCACCAAAGTATCAACTATCAGCAAATTTAAACAATAAAATTTACAATATATTAATGAAAACAGAAAAAAAAATCTAGGGGTATTTATTTATTTACATTATTTTTCTTAATTATCTCTCTCGGCTGGTGAATAAATGTTTGTGACGTTATGCGTCAGTTGAAACTATTTGTACGTAAATATTCATCGAAACAATTTTTCAAAGATTTTTTTACTTTTAATATCAGGGCACCTCCGTTTAAGGACAAAATTGTTATTTTAATTAACGAAATAATTAATAAACTAGTAAAACATAATGAGAAATACAGGTAAATGTCGAATTACAAACCATTTAATGACATATCAAACACGTGTTTACAATTCTGACGTCAAGTGAATTTGACCCAACGATCATGCATTTTTGTCGTTTAATCCTATAGTTTGGCGATAGTCTTTTGCTATGAAAAGTGTTCGACGGGATAATAGAGAAGTACAAAAAAAACTAAATTTAGAAGAAAATAAATATCGCTGTGGAAGTTACCTGCTTCTACTCCAAATGTTCCCCACTTCAATTAATATACATGATATTTGATTTTAAAAAGGAGAACGGAATTAGAAACCTTCTTTAAAAATACTAAAATTTGTGCAGGGTTCGTACGCCTCAGGGGATTCAGGAGATTTGGATGCCAGAAATTTCGTAAAGTAACAGTCGACATATTTAAACTTACAATTTACTCATTAAATAACGCAAACATTACTTAAAATCTGGTATTAAATTTCCCTGATGCGCATGAACCCCGTGGTATTAAATTTGCTTTTGTTTATTCAGACGTAAAGACAACTAATTATTCTCAGTCAGCATACTAGATTATGTTGTTTAATGATTATCTGTTCTGAAACTGATTTTAGATATTTTTACCTCTATTTTAATTTTTTTAATTAGGAATTTGTCTTAGGTAGACATTATTTGGGCATTTTCCTTTATGTTAACTTTTTATATTGTGTTTAAAAACTTTTCCGAAAATAGATTAAAATATGTAAAAGCATTTCTTTTTTATTTCAATTTTTTTAACTGCATGTATCTTTTTGATTTTCTAAAGTTAATTTCAGCAAAAACACACAGCTCACAATTAATTTCAAATTCAGAATACTTTATATTTCCTATTATATGTGATTTATTTATTGTAATACATTTATTTATTTACTTTGTTATTTGTGTAATATCTAATAGACTTCTGTGCCTGCAAGGAACAAAAATTATATTACATTTGTAGACATTTAAAATATATCCATAACATGCTCTCAATATCTCGATCATCATTACTCCCCATATCTCAGTTATTTTCAGTGTGTATCAAAACAATTGGTACACATTTTAAATTAAGACAGAGTATACCTAGAAAAGCAAAAATCAATTGCTGAAATTATAAAAGTTGTTTCGATTTGTGAAGATTGAGTTATTTGCTACACTGTACCCAGAAATTATTCCTATTTTAGTTTATCTAATATTTTGCCAATCAGAAGGCTAATATAAATGACAATAACAGGAGAAAAGTAAATGTCTATTTATTTGACAACTGACAGCGCTCAAGGATGAATAACTGACGAAAATTAGTCCTCGATCAATTGGGTCAAATTTCTCAAGAGGAATTGCCGTAAAAGAATGTGAAATCTATAGAAAAAACATTTCAAAAATAGGCGATGTTATTTCTCAAATGTGTAAGATTATTCAAAGAATGACCTTTTTATTTTCACTCGTTAGATATTTTTATGCATAATGTACATTTGAAAATAAAACTTAAGACTTTCTTACATATCAGCTATTCTAGATAATACGTATAATGACTTTTGAATATACGTGTATATATAAAACATCTATGTCTTAAGACTTCGTTACACATCAACTATTCTTGATAATAACTATAATGACTTAATAAAACATCTATGTCTTAAGACTTCGTTACATATCAACTATTCTGGATTATAAGCATAATGACATTTTGAAAAAAATAACATCTATGTCTTAAGATTTCGTTACATATATAAACGTATTATATAAAACGTATAATGACTTTTGAAAATAAAACATCTATATCTTAAGACTTCGTTACATATCAACTTATCTGGATTAAAAGTATAATGACATTTTGAAAAAAATAACGTCTATGTCTTAAGACTTCGTTACATATGAACTGTTTTAGATAAAACGTATAATGACTTTTGAAAAAATAACATCTATGTCTTAAGACTTCGTTACATATCAACTATTCTAGATAATACTTATAATGTAATGAAGCGTGTGAAATTATGGATATTTTTATTGCGAATAATACATTCTCTGTGTGCTATAATAAAATAATTATAAAAAATATATTTTGATCAATGTTTTTTACATTATCTGTTCAATCTGTGCTATAGATATTATATAAAAATATATAAATATCCAGTAAAATTTTGGAATATTAGTTTCTAATATCAAAACTACATTAATAAACTACAACGTACTGTTAGAGCGACAGATGGCGTTCGATTTCGCTTCTTTGTGTATATGAATGGAGTTTTGGAAATAAGAGATGTATACATAATAAATTTTTTTCAACTTTCATTTTGAAAATCGTAACACCCACTTTTGACACCATATTTGACACGCTCAGATCAAATTAATACGGAAATGTGGAGCTTATTTGGTATTCTTTAATTTTCATCGATTTATAAATGAAATATGTTAGATGTTTACCCGTTAATTTAAAAAAGTAAAATTAGGATCTCACAAAGATCAGTACCAAAACTACTGGATTAATTTCCAGGAAATATATGCATAAATTCTAAATATGTAATAAGCTCATATTAAAAATATGCGAAAACCCGTAACCCTGTAAAATTAACGTTTCTCTATATCTCGAAAACTAATAATAAGAATAATTTATTAACGGACATAGCCATGTTTTGGACGACGCTCATTCATTTAATGTAAAAAGAATTGTAGGCCATAATTATTTCATCTAAAATTGTTAATAATTTTCATAATTAAAAAGATGTTTTGGAATCGCACAAATGCCAAGAATATATTTCAGTCTATTCATGAAATCTCATAAAAAGCAAACATTTCAATTGCATGATATTTGTGGGGAGATATTAATTAAAATTTATCACCTTCGTTTAATAATAGCATACTGAAAATTTGAGATCATTAAACTCTATGAAGATTGAAGAAAGAGTATACAAACTATAACTTTTCGGATTGCTTTATTGCAAGGAATTCAAGTATGGTGCAAACAATGGGTGTTTACATTGGAAATTTTAAAGTTAGTTCAATTTGTAATGTAATACGACCTTTATAAAGTACATTCATATTCGAAAAGTAAACACAGTGCCCTATGAAATGGTACTTTTCACATCTTTCTGTGCGAATTTGCTGATAAAATAGTATAGCTGTTCCTGTTTATTGACGGACTGTGCATTAAAAAAAAAAATCCCTGACGGCTCGGCCTACAGGCACAGGTAGATTTCGAAGACGCAGACCGTGGGGTGCCTGTTTTTTGGGAATTGCGGAAGAAATGATCTTCATGCAATGATGCGGCAGTTGGATCCGCCCACTTTGAAACCTAACTTGTTTGCAGGCGGAGCCGGCAGGGATTTTTTATTTATTTATTTATTTATTTATTTTTTTTATTTTTTTTTTTTTTTTACCGTAAGAGTTGGTCCTATAAAACACTTGTCAATATAAAAGTTGTAGATAATATTAAGAAGATTTATAATAAATTTAAGCGAATTTGATAGCTTGGGAATTGACGAAGTTATGATTTTTTTTCTTCTGAAACCCCTATCCCCCCCCCTCTTCTTGGGGGCATTTTTAATGAAATCAAAAATCTGTCATACAAAATTTTTGGCTCTTTTCCTAGAAGTAATAATAACTTTAAACGGATTCGATATGCATAAAAATTAAGAAGTTATGGGGGTTTTTTTGCCAGCAGGGATTTTTTTGTTTTTAATTTTTTTTTTGCCAGCAGGGATTTTTTTGTTTTTAATTTTTTTTTTTTTGCCGTAAGAGTTGGTCCTATAAAAAACTTGTTAATATAAAAGTTGTAGATAATTTTAAGGAGATTTACAATAAATGTAAGCGGATTTGATATCTTGGGAATTGACGGAGTTATGAATTTTTTTCTTCTAAAACCCCATTCCCCCCCCCCTTGGGACCATTTTTAATAATATCAAAAATCTGTCATACATAACTTTTCGGCCCTTTTCCTAGAAGTAATAATACCTTTAAACGGATTCAATACGTATCATAATCAAGAAATTATGGGTTTTTTTCTGTTTTCAGAAAAAGCCCCCCCCCCATCCCCCCTTGGTTCGATTTTGCCTTTACGAACTTGACCGAGATTTTATGCCCCTTGATTTTATGTATCAGTTTGGAAAATTTTTGTGCAGAATTATTGCAGTTATCGTGTCCATACAAAAGTGACATAGATAGATAGATAGATAGATAAAGTTTTGAACTGGGGGTGGTTTTGGGTTCTGGGTGTCATGATTGGCGTAGATCTGCAAACATTTTTCAAAAATTCTAACCTAGGGGAGAATGTAATAGGTAGTATTTCTTACGAAATCTACCTAAAAAGAGACATAGAGAACGAGAGAGAAATAAACATTTCTGATGAATTTTGGCAACTTGAAAAATAAACACATTTCTATTAAATAAGTGTTAAATATATGTCAAGTTGCTTTTTTATATATAAAATGGTAACTATAATTTCTGTATCTAACATAGAAAAAAAAACCTGCAATATAATATAAAAAATAATAATATAAAATTGTAAAGAAATGTAGTTTAAAAGTAATATTTTTTACTGTTGCTGTATTCGTTTCAATGAAAAAACGTTAATAGTTAAAATAATAAATATAGCATACATAATTATTCATTTTTTTTTTCATTTAGAAATTTGAATGCATTGAGCGTTCACAAAAGCCATACTTAATCAAAAAAAAAAAAAAAAAAAAAAAAAAAAAAAAAAAAAAATCCAAAAACAGACATTTTAGCTTATACAAAAGATTGAGTCTTTTTTTCTAAACTTTCTTGCGCCTTAAAGGAGAAAAATGTCTCTGTACTATAAATCTCCAATCTGGGTAAATATTGTATTGTATACACAGAAAATTGAAATTTATATACAGTAGTTTTTAAAAAATTCTGAAAATATGAAAAGAATGCATAAAGATGCATAAAGATGTTGAATCTTTCAACATCTTCTAGCAACTGTATTTATTTCGAAGAAACAAATTAAATTCAAATAGATTTTTCACGTCTAAAAAGGATTGGATTTTGAAACTTAAATCTACTGATTTAAAATATGCCGTTATTCAATCATAAGAATTATTTACATTTTACAGAAGTTTTTGCAACTTCCATTTCCCGTACACTGATAGACATGACACGTATAAAAGTATGTATTTTTGTTAAACAAACTGTTGTTAATACAGGTCTGCTGAAATATTAAATTAGCAACTCCAGAAGGATTTTGTAACTCGTTAAGCTGCAACGAATCAAATTAAATTTAAACTATACATATTTCATATAATACTATTGTTATTTGTTAAATTAAAATTTTCTAGTACAAAAATTCACCAATAAGTGAGTTAGGGGAAAAAATGCTCATCGTCATTCAATCTAATGAATACTTTACATTTTACAACAGTTTTTGAACCTTCAGTTTACATCACACAGCTAGACATGACACGTATAAAAATTATTTTTTTTTATAATGCTTAATTTTACACTTTGCTTAACACTAAATTTTAATAGCAATTTTTACCTTATTTAATCGCCGAAATTCTATGATTAAACCAAGCAAAAATCACCTTAAAATATTAGAAGTATGAAAAAAACGTAAAAGTTGTCAGCTATGTGAGTGCATTCTACTACCGCGCATCAGACAAAATTTCAACGATACATAATCCATATGATACGATTGTATACTTTAGATAAAATTTTGCAGTACCAAAATTCACCATTAAATGTATATCGGAAAAAAGTGTTAGTGTGATTTTACTGTTGTACATTCTTAACATTTTACAACTGTCTTTGAAGCTTCCATTTTCTTTACACCGCTACATATGACGCGTTTAAAAATCATTTTACTTTCTTCTATCTTTACAAGAAGATATTATTGGATTCGTGAAAAAAATTGACTTTCAGTTTCCAGCGGATTTATACGTTTTAGAGGGTCATGAACACGATTTGACTGTTTCTAGAAAATGTCTGTCTGTGAGTCTGTAACTCTGTCTGTGTCTCCATGTGTATATCTGTATGTAAGAAAACTTTTGTGGACGCTCTATCTCAAGAACTGATGCACGGAATTTAATAAAACTGAATATTCAGTTAGTCTCAGATATAAAGTAGTGCTGATTATAATTTGGCGAAATTCGCCCAACAGGTGGTGCTGCTATGCTACGTTTTTCAAAATTTTTCTGATAGCATTATCTCAAGAACTATTCACATAATTTCATCAAACTTTAGATTCTGTTAGAGCTTGAGATAAATAGACGATTATTATACTTTGGTGTAAACAGCCCGACAGGTGGCATGGCTATACTACTTTTTTCATGATTCTCATGATAGCTATATCTCAAGAATTAAAACGCAGAATTTGATCAAACTTCAGATTCAGTTAGACCTTGACATAAATAGATGTTGGTTACGTTTTATTGCAAACAACCCAAGAGGTGGCGCTGCTATGTTATTTTTTTCATGATTTTCTAGATAGCTATACCTCAAGAACTACTACACAGAATTTCATAAAACTTCAGCTTCAGTTAGATGGTGACATAAGATTTTGTTAATTAGGGTTTGGTGTACATCTCCCAACAGATGGCGCTGCTATGCTGTATTTTTCTGGATTTACTTTATTTTAGCAATAGTCATATATCAAGAACTAATGCAGATAATTTAATAAAACTTTAGATTCAGTTAGACTTTGACATAAATTGGTGTTGATTTGTTTTAGTTGTATGTGAAGTTTGTATGCGATAAAAGAAAGTTTTGGGATTTTCACATCCGACTAGTTATTAAACGTACTGCTGGTAATAGAGTGTTAGTGACGTATAAGCAAGGATTTGTCGGAGAATATAAGGTGCACAACAACGTATACACTCCACTACATACGTGCAAAAGAGTGTAGTGGAATGTATACGGGGCTGTACGTCATATACTTTCTAGATGTTCTAAAGGGAACGCCGTATACCCTCCGTAGTTATAGTGTATACTCTCTGCCTATAGCGTATAACCTCTGTTTTTTTTTTATGACTACACCACTGAGTATACGTTACCTATTACAAAGTTTTCTTAAAATATTCTACTACTGCGAATGAGATAAAATTTGTAATAAATAATTAAATAATAAAATTGGTGTTGTTTCGTTTTAGGTGTATGTGAAATTTGTATGCGATAGAAGGAAGTTTTGGGATTTTCACATCCGACTAGTTACTAAACGTACTGCTGGTAATAGAGTGTTAGTGCAGTATAAGCAAGGATGTAGTGGAGTGTATAAGGCGTACAGCACCGTATACACTCCCCTTTTGATGAGCGTACCTGCTGATAATACGGTATTTCTGAAGTATAACTATTTCAGAGGTCTCTGGAGTATCTTCTACAACTCCAAATCATAATTTGTTAAAGAACATAGGTGCTTTGGATGATACTCATTCACTTAATGTATACTAATATTATAAAGAAGCAACGTTTTTTTGTTTGTTTGTTTGTAGGGGGTAATCTCTGGAACTACCGAAACGATTTCAAAGGTGATGGTGGCAAATTGATGATGACAGTCCCTGCTCCAACATAGGCTATATTTTATGGCGGTACCACGACCCCCAGGGGGGTGTAGGAGCGAAAAACATTCTAAAATTGCGATTTCGTTATACTGAAGGAGCTAGAAACTTGAAATTTCGCAAGGATGAAATGAGCGAAAAGCGTTCTAAAAACATTCTAAGTTACAAAATTATTAAATCTCTGGAGCTACAGAACCGTTTTCAAGAGTAATGGTGACAAATTAATGGTGACAAACCATGCTCCAACATAAGCTATATTTTATGTCGGTGCCACTAGCTCCAAAATAGTGCAGGAGGGAAAAACGTTCTAAAATTGTGATTTTTTTATACTGAAAAAGCTAGAAACTTCAAATTTGGCATGGTAGTTACTTATAACATGTAAATGCGCTCTAAGAACAAATTTACAAAAAAATCGAGATTTAAAAGGAGCGAATGGGCGAAAAGCGTTCTAAAAACATTCTACATTACAATTTCTATGGAATCTCTGGAACTACCGAACCGATTTCAAGTGTAATGGCAGCAAATTGATGGGGACAGCCCTTGCTCTAACATTGGCGATATTTTATGACTGTGTCACTTATCCCAGAGGGGTGCGGTAGCTTAAAATGTTCTAAAATTGAGATCTTTGTAATAATGAAGGAGCTAGAAATTTGAAATTTGGCATGATAGTTACTTATAAGATGTAAATGCTCTCTAAGAACAGTTTCTAAAAAATTCGAAATTTAAAAGGGTCAAATGAGCTAAATGCGCTCTAAAAACATTCTAAATTACAATTTCTATGGAATCTCTGAAATTAGAAAACCATTTTTAAATGTAATGGTCGCAAATTTATGGTGACAGTCTGTGCTCTAACGTAAGCTATATTGTATGTCAGTGCCACTGCACTCAGGGGTTGCAGGAGAGAAAAACGTTCTAAAATTGCAATTTTTATGATACTGAAGGAATTAGTAACTTGAAATTGGACGAGGTAGTTACTTATAAGACATATACGCTCTCTAACAACAGTTTCTAAAAAATTTGAAATTTAAAAGGATGATATGAGGGAATAGTGTTCTAAAAACATTCTAAATTACGATTTCTATGGAATTGTTATGGACAGAAACGTGAAATTTGACATGCCTGATACTTTTTAAGATGCAAGTGCACACACAGAACAGTTAAAAAATGAAAATTTAAAAGGTTCAATGAGGTAAACACGTTCTACCAGGGTGGTTTGAAAAGTCGGCATAACAATGGAAGCACGAGATTTTTCACAAAATTTCATATTAATTTTCAATGCAGTCCCTTTGCAACTTAATACATTTAAGACACACTCTTGTGTGCGAATTCTTTAGTGCGGCCCTGTAGGAGAATGGTTCGAAAAGTTCTCGGCCTGACAAAGAAAATAGAATATTTTGGACAATATTTCATTTTATTTTTCCACTTGCAAACAAAACATTTCAGAACACTCTCGAGAAATGTTCATTCCTTGGCGTTTCTGGCCGACGACGTTCAACAAACGTGGCACGCATCGAGCGGAAAGCTTTTTCATACCCAAAATATCGTGTAAAATGTGGTGGACGTGGTCTATAGAGTTGTTTGTAATGGCAGCCAGTTCCTGTATTTTCAATCGGCGATCATTCAATACGGCATTGTGCATTTTTGAGACCCTTTCGGAGGTCGTAGCGGTTTTTTCGGGCGTCCTGAGCGTTCATCATCGGGAATTGATATCCTATATCATATTCAAATTTATCAGTCACTTTTGTATCATCGAATATGAAGGACAAGTATCCTTTATGGTGGAATGTAACTCTTTCTGTATGTCTGTGGGAGTTAAACCCTTTTTAACAATGTATTTTATGGCAGCTCAAACTTCATTTTTTTTCCATTTTCAGAAAATGTCAAAAGTTGTTTTCTTTATATTTATCACCCAGCAATAACCAATAAACTCACGCGTCTGAAACTCGGCAGCATGTCATCTAAAGAATCATACTTTACAAACATCATTGTCATTTGGCCATACTTGTTGCATCTCTGTATCAGGCCGAGAACTTATCAAACTACCCTCGTAAATTGCGATTTTGTTTAATACTGACAGGATTAGAAACTTCAAATTTGGCTTGGCGGTTACTTTTAAGATACAAATGCGCGCTAACAATGGTTTGTAAATAAATTCAAAATATCATAGTATGAAATGAGCTTTAGGCGTTTTAAAATACGATTTCTATGGAATTGTTAGGGATAGAAACTGGAAATTTGACATGGCTGTGGCTTTTAAGACATAAATGGTCGTACAAAAAAAATTTTAATTGAAAAGTGTAAAAGCGCGAAAAGCGTTCTAGAAATATTCTAAATGACGATTTAATTTTAACTGTTAGGGTTAGAAACTTGAAATTTCGCATGGCTGTTATTCACATAAATGATCACCCAGAACAGTTTAATAAAAATTCTAAAAAAAAAATTCTAAAATGCAGCTGGTATAGGAGCTTCGTATCTGGCATGGTGGTTACTCTTAAAATGCAAATGCTCGCTATGACCGGTTTCTAAAAAAATCGAAGTTTAACAGGCTTAAATGAGCGGAAAACATTCTAAAAACGTTGTACAATATGATTTATTTAAATTTATTCGGGTAGAAACTTGAAATTTAGTGTGAGTGAACAGTATTCTAAAATTGCAATTTCTGTGATATTGTTATTACAGAAATTTGCTTAACTAGAAAATTGGAATTTGACATGATGCTTACTTTTAAGATGCAAATACTCGCTTAGAACTGTTTCTAAAAATTTCTAAATTTCAAAGGAAAAATGAAATATGCAAAAAAACCTTCAAAATATATACTAAATTACCATTATTTTGGAATTAATTCTTCTCATTCATTTAAGTCTCATGTTCGCCATGTTCGCCGAATTCAGTATCAGAATGCAGTTTACTCAACATGTGGCTTAATTAGTAATTTTTTAATTATCTGTGGTAGTAAAATTATCTCTAATGAAAACTAGTCGTTGGGGGCCACCGTAATACTTACCCATCATGGATATGCATAGTGTAAAATATTAAAATAAAAAATGTGTAAACTACTTATAAAATGCATTGCAATTCGAATAAAATCGTGGCTTGATGACGTCATAAACTTTGAAGGCTCGATTACTGAATTGCATAAAAGAAACATCCTTATAACTCCAAAAACAATAATCCTATTAACTAGCAGTTTATTGCATCTGATTAAGCGTCTCATTTCCAATTAAAATATATCTTTGAATTGAAATTTGGATGAAATACAGGGTCATGAAAAATCGAAGAGTGTGGCAAATAGGATTCCAAATATCTCGGCCACTCATTATCCGATCAACTTCATGGTTTATGCAAAATTTGTTTTTTTATTGTCTTTTATATTCACTCCTTAAAATAAACAATTTCGAAAATTTTTATGTACCTTTTATCAGAACGAATAGTTCGAGAGTCCGAAAAAAATATTTCCGAATAATCGAGGTTACTGATATTCAATAGGCTTCTTCCCATTATTACATACTAAGTACATACCAAATTTCAAGTCTCTATCTCAATTTTTTCAGGAGATAGAGTGTTTACAGACACACAGACACACAGACATACAGACAAACAGACGGACGGCAATTTTTTTTTCTAAAAATATGTTTTTCGGAATCTTTAGTGTCTGAAATGTTTAAATCCGTCAAATTTTTTTTTCGATTTTCAAAACGATTAGAAGACTTACCCTACTACGTATGATGGGTAAGTAATAGGCCCACGAATACCACTTGGCATTTTTCAACAATTACACGAGGAAAGCCGTGCGTTTTGCTAGTGTAAAATAATTGTAGGTCATAATTATTTCATATAAAATTGTTCATAATTTTCGTTAATTAAAAGTATGTTTTTGAATCGAAAGAATGCCAAAAATTTGTTTGAGTCTATTCATTGACTCTCATAAAAAAGAAACATTTCAATCGTATGATATTTTTGGGAAGAAATAAATTAAAATTTGTCAAATTCGTTTAATAATAGCCTACTCAAACTTTGAGACATTTAAACTCTATAAAGACTGAAGGAAGAGTAGTTTACAAACTAGCACCTTTTCCGGATTGCTTTGGTGAAAAGGATTCAAATACGATGTAAAACACGAGTGTTTTCATTTGAAATTTCAAAGTTAGTTCAATTTGTAATGTAATACGACATCTATGTTAAAACGTACATTCATATTCGGAAAGCAGACACAGTTCACTATGAAATCTACCTTTTCACATCTCTCTTTCATATTTTGGTGATAAAGTGGTATTGGGGTTACTTTTTATTGACCGACGGTGCATTGTTTTGTTATAAAAGAGAGAAAGAAATACACATTTATGATGAATTTTAGCAACTGGAAAGATTAGCACATTTCTATTAAATAAGTGTTAAATGTATGTCAAACAGCTATTTTTTTATAAAATGTTAACTTGAATTTCTGTATCTAACATTGAAATAATCTCAGCTCTAATATAAAAAAAGAATATTATAAAATTGCAAAGAAATGTAGTATAAAAATAAAAAAAACAAAGAAGCTTAATATTTTTACAGTTGCGGTATTCCTTTCTAAGAAATTCGCGGTATTCCTTCTTCTTCTTCTTTTTGTGTTTAAAAGATTTTAAAATAATGTATATAGCATATATAATTATGCATATATTTTTTTGAAATCAGGTAATATGCATTGAGCGTTCCCTAGTCCATAATTCATAAATAAACAAAATCCAAAAACAGACATTTTAATGTTTTATAATACCAAAGATAAACTTGTGTCTACAAAATGCCTTCAATACTATACTAAAGAATAAGATTTTTTAAACTTTCTTGCACCTTAAAGGAAAAAAAAATGTCTCTCTTTTATAAATCTCCAATCTGAGTAAAAATGATATTTTATACACAGAAAATTGAAATTTATATACAGAAGTTTTACAACATTCCGAAAATATGAAAAGAATGCATAAAGATGTTGAATATATCTTCTAGCAACTGTATTTATTTCGAAGAAACAAGTTTATGCTCTGAAAAGGATTTAAAAAGAACGCAAACAGCAGAAAATATTATGAATTTCAAATAGATAGGGTTTAAATTTGAATCAATTTTTCACGTCTAAAAGGGATTTTGAAACGTAAAACTACCGATTTAAAATATGGTGTTATTCAATCATGTGAATTATTTACATTTTGCAGCAGTTTTTGCAACTTCTATTTTCTATACACTGATAGACATGACACGTATAAAAATATGTATTTTAGTTAAACGCGCTGTTGGTAATACAGGTATACTGAAATATCAAATTAGCCACTCCAGAAGGATTTTGTAACACGTTCTGCTGCACCGAATCAAATTAAATTTAAACTATACATATTTCATATAATACTAATTGCCATTTGTTAAATGAAAATTTTGTAGTACAAAATATTACCAATAAGTGCCAAGTTCGAGAGTTCATCGTCATTCAATCAAATGAATACTTTACATTTTACAACAGGTTTTGAACCTTCCATTTTCATCACACCGCTATATCGGACACGTATAAAAATCATTAATTTTTATGCTACTTAATTTTACACTTTGTTTAACACTACATTTTAATAGCTATTTTTAGCTTATTTAATCGCCGAAATTCTGTGATGATTAAAGAAAGCAAAAATCCCCTTAAAATATTAGAAGTAAAAAAAAACAAAACGTAAAAGTTGTCAGCTATGTGAGTGCATTCTACTACGAACACCAGACAAAATTTGAACTTTATATAATTCAAACGATGCGATTGTCATACGTTAAAAATAATTTTGCAGTACCAAAATTCACCATTAAATGTATATCGGAAAAAAGTGTTAGTGTGATTTTACGGTTGTACATTCTTAACATTTTACAACTGTCCTTGAAGCTTCCATTTTCTTTACACCGCTACATATGACGCGTTTTAAAATCATTTTATTTTCTTCTGTCTTTACAAGAAGAAATAATTGGATTCGTGAAAAAAATTGACTTCCGGTTTCCAGCGAATTTATACGTTTTAGAGGGTCATGATCACGATTTGACTGTTTTTAGAAAATGTCTGTCTGTGAGTCTGTAACTGTGTCTGTGTCTCCATGTGCCTATCTGTATGTGACAAAACTTTTGTGGACGCTCTATCTCAAGAACTGATGCACGGAATTTAATAAAACTTAATGATCAGTTAGTCTCAGATATAAAGTAGTGCTGATTATAGTTTGGCGATATTCGTCCAACAGGTGGTGCTGCTGTGCTACGTTTTTAAAAATTTTTGTGATAGCTGTATCTCAAGAACTATTCACATTATTTCATCAAACTTTAGATTCTGTTAGAGCTTGACATACATAGACGATTATTATATTTTGGTGTAAACAGGCTGACAGGTGGTGCTGCTATACTACTTTTTTCATGATTCTCATGATAGCTAAATCTCAAGAATTAATGCACAGAATTTGATCAAACGTCAGATTCAGTTAGACTTTGACATAAATAGATGTTGGTTACGTTTTAGTGCAAACAGCCCAAGAGGTGGCACTGCTATGCTATTTTTTTCATGATTTTCTAGATAGCTGTACCTCAAGAACTAATACACAGAATTTCATAAAACTTCAGCTTCAGTTAGATGTTGACATAAGATTTTGTGAATTAGGGTTTGGTGTACATCTCCAAACAGATGGCGCTGCTATGCTGTATTTTTCTGGATTTACTTTATTTTAGCAATAGTCATATATCAAGAACTAATGCACATAATTTAATAAAACTTTAGATTCAGTTCGACTTTGACATAAACTGGTGTTGATTTGTTTTAGTTGTATGTGAAGTTTGTATGCGATAGAAGAAAGTTTTGGGATTTTCACATCCGACTAGTTATTAAATAGAGTGTTAGTGAAGTATAAGCAAGGATGTAGAGGAGAATTTAAGGCGTACAACAACGTATACACTCCACTACATACGTGCAAAAGAGTGTAGTGGAGTGTATACGGGGCTGTACGTCGTATACTTTCTAGATGTTCTAAAGGGAACGCCGTATACCCTCCGTAGTTATAGTGTATACTCTCTGCCTATAGCGTATAACATATTTTTTTTTTATGACTACACCACTGAGTATACGTTACCTATTACAAAGTTTTCTTAAAATATTCTACTACTGCGAATGAGATAAAATTTAAACGTCACATAATTCAAATAGTTTAATTGGCATTCGTTCAATAAGCCTTTTGTTGTACGAAAAATCACCAATAAATGCGTATGCTGTAAGTCTGAGAAAAGTCATCACATTTTGATGAGCGTACTACTGATAATACAGCATAGCTGCCAACTTTTACGCTTTTTCGATACCACTAAAAATTATTAGAAATTTTTCCTTTTTCAGTCCCATGATTTCGACGATTTAATAAGCTTAACTTTACTATAATATTTTAGTGGTAGAAATAAAGCATAACAGTTGACAGCTATGATACAGTCTTTCTGAAGTATAACTATTTCAGAGGTCTCTCGAGTGTATTTAACAACTCCGAATCATAATTTGATAAAGAACATAGGTGTTTTGGGAGACACTCATCCATTTAATGTAAAAATTGTAGGTCATATTTCTTTCATATCAAATTATTCAGAATTTTCATTAATTAAAAACATGTTTTTGATTTGAAAAAATGCCAATAATTTGTTCAAGTCTATTCAATGAATCTCATAAAAAAGAAACATTTCAATCACATGATATTCTTGGGAAGAAATAAATTAAAATTTGTCACCTTTGTTTAATATTAGTACTACTGAAACTTTGAGATCATTAAACTCTATTAAGACTGAAGAAAAACTATGCAAACTAGTCACCTTTTCCGGATTACTTTATTGAAAGGAATTCAAATACTATGTAAAACTAGTCGTTGGGGGGCACCGTAATACTTACCCATCATGTATATGTATAATGTAAAATATTAAAATAAAAATGTGTAAACTACTTATAAAATGCATTGATATTCAAATAAAATCGTGGCTTGATGACGTCATAAAAAGGCTCGATTACTGAATTGCTTGAAAGAGGTTTTTCCTTATAACTCCAAAAATAATACTCCTATTAACTAGAGGTTTATTGCATCTGATTAAGCGTCAAATTTCCAATTAAAATATATCTTTGAAGTGAAATTTTGATGAAATTCAGGGTCATGAAAAATCGAAGAGTGTGGAAAATAGGATTACAAATATCTCGGCAACTCATTATCCGATCGACTTCATGTTTTATGCAAAATTTATGTTTTTTTATTGTCTTTTATATTTACTCCTTAAAATAAACAATCGAAAATTTTTATGTACCTTTCATCAGAACGAATATTTCGAGAGTTCGAAAAAAAATGTTCCGGTTAATCGAGGTTATTGAAATGAAATAGGCTTCTTCCCATTATTACATACTAAGTACATACCAAATTGCAAGTCTCTATCTCAATTTGTTCGGGAGAAAGAGCGTTTACAGACACACACACAGACACACAGACACATAGTCACACAGACGGATGGCAAAATTTTTTTTCTAAAAATATGTTTTTATCTCCAGTGTCTGAAACGTGTAAATCCGTCAAAAAAAATTTTCGATTTTCAAAACGATTACAAGACTTACCCTATACTACGTATGATGGGTAAGTAAAATGAGTGTTTACATTTGAAATTTCAAAGTTGGTTCAATTTTTAATGTAATAAGACCTCTATACTGAAACATAGATTCATATTCGGTAAGTAGACACAGTCACCCCATGAAATGTAACTTTTCACATCCCTGAGAATTTTGTGATAAAATAATATGGGATCCTTTTTTATTGACTGACGATAGTGCATTAAAAAAAAAAAAAAAAAAAAGAGAAAGAGGGAGAGAGAGGGGGAGAAATACACATTTCTGATGAATTTTGGCAACTGGAAAGATTAGCACATTTCTATAAATAAGTTTTAAATGTATGTCAAACTGCATTTTTTATAAAATGGTAACTTGAATTTCTGTATCTAACATTGACAAAAACCTCTACTTAAATATAAAAAAGAATACTATAAAATTACAATGAAATGTAGTATAAAAGTAATAAACAAAGAAGCTTAATATTTTTACAGTTGCCATATTCCTTTGCGGTATTCCTTTCTAAGAAAAATGTTTATAGTTAAAATCATTTTAAAACAATGAAAATAGCATGTATAATTATGCAGATTTTTTTTTAAATTCAGGTAATATGCATTGAGCGTTCCCAAAAGCCATAATTTATTAAAAAAAAAAAAAAAAAAAAAAAAAAAGATCCAAAACAGATTTTTTAATGTTCTATAATACCAAAGATAAACTTGCGTCTACAAAATGGCTTCAATGCTATACAAAAGATTAAGACTTTTTAAACTTTCTTGCGCTTTAAAGGAGAAAAATGTCTCTCTTTTATAAATCTCCAATCTGAGTAAAAATGATATTTTAAACACAGAAAATTGATATTTATATGCAGAAGTTTTAAAAAATTCAGAAAATATAAAAAGAATACACAAAGATGTTGAATATATCTTCTAGCAACTGTATTTATTTCGAAGAAACAAGTTTCTGCTCTGAAAAGGATTTAAAAAGAACGCAAACAGTACGTAATATTATGAAATTCAAATAGATAGGGTTTTAATTTGAATAGATTTTTCACGTCTAAAAGGGATTTTGAAATGTAAAACTGCTGATTTAAAATATGCCGTCATTCAATCAGGTGCATTATTTACATTTTACAGAAGTGTTTGCAACTTCCATTTTCTATACTCTGATAGAAATGTCACGTGTAAAAATATGATTTCTTGTTAAACATACGACACGTATATGACACGTATAAAAATCATTAATTTTTGTACTGCCTAATTTTACGTTTTTTTAAACACTAAATATTGATAGTGATTTTTACTTTTTTTAATCTCCGAAATCCTGTAATTAAACAAACCAAAAATCATCTTAAAAAATTACCGGTAACAAAAAAGCATAAAAGATGTCAGCTATGTGAGTGAATTCTACTATCTCGTATCAGAAAAAAATTGAACTATATATAATCCAAGCGATGCGTTTGTCATACGTTAAATAATTTTTTGCAGTACCAAAATTCGTCAATAAACGTAAATAGAAAAAAAGCACTAGTCGCCATTGACGTTTATGAATTCTTTACATTTCACAACTGTATTTGAAGCTTCCATTTTGTTTACACCGCTAGATATGGCACGTTTAAAAATCACTATTTTCATTAAATGTACTGATGGTAATAGAGTGTTAGTGAAGTATAAGTAATGATGTAGTGCAGTGTATACCGTGCTGTACGCCTTATACTTTCTGTATTTTTTAAACGGAACGCCGTATACCCTCCCTAGTTACAGCGTATTCTCTCTAATGTATACTCTCTGCCTATAGCGTATAACTTCTGGGTTTTTCATTACTACAACACTGAGTATACTATTACAAAGGGTTCTTAAAATAATCTACTACTTCGAATGAGACAAAATTTTAACTTCACATAATTCAAATGTTTCGATTGGCATTCGTTAAATAAGTATTTTGTAGTACGAAAAACACCGATAAATTCGTATGTTCCAAGTTTGAGAAAAGGCATCACATTTTGTTGAGCATAACTCCTGCAGCTAATACAGTCTTTCTGAAGTTTAACTATTTCAAAGGTCACTGGAGTGTAATCTACTACAGACAAATCACAAACTATACACAGTTAAATTGCTGAGATTGCCATTGACTAAATAAGCATTTGGTTTAAAATAAAATCACCAATAAATGCATATGAGCCACGTTCGATTAAAATCGTTCATCGTCATTCAATCATAGGTATTATTAAAATTTTATAACAGTATTTAAAGCTTCCATTTTAATTATGCCGCTAGATATCACACGCACAGAAATCAGTATATGTATATTGCCGACTATTACAGTTTTTCTTTAACATTAAATGTTAATAGCCATTTTTAGCTTAGTTAATCTCCGAAATCCTACGATTAAAAAACCAAAAATCATCCTAAAACATTAGCGGTAACAATAAACCGTAAAAGGTTTCATCTTTGGAAGTGCATTCTACTATCCTGCATCAGACAAAATTTGAACTATATACACATATCTCGCAGCGATCCTAAAATTTTCTAACTTTGCTACTACATGATAAAATAGTAAAGGGGTTCCGAGATTTATTTTTGATAGACTATACGTTTCAACGAATAAATAAATAAAACAATTACGCTACCATAATTCTTATTAAAATCATAACTTGTTATAATCATAATTCATTAAACACATTTTAATATATTTATTATAATCATTATAATCCTAATTAACAATATTTAGTTACTATCAGATCGATTATACTAGAGCGTGCTCAGTACGTGTTAAATTTACTAAATTTATTCATGACCTGCGGCCGATAGCGAACAGAAGTGCTCTGTAGATTCACTATATGTAAATTTCGTTCGACTACCTGATCGCCACTTTCCTTTAGCGTCACATTTGAATACAGGGCCCATGCTTGATCTAGTCTTTACAATTTTATTAGGATTAAAATTTTATAATTGTTTTGGTGTTTTTTTCTGGTTTATATTTTTCATTTTCTAGCATGCAAAACACCATGAGTCGTAAGAGACCGCTATTTTCTTGCAAAACTCCTTCCATTCAGTTGCCCAATCTTAATGTACTATAATAGCTTTGGTTACTATTTAAAAGCGGAAAAACAGCTTTTTATTGCAAGATACGCGGAAAAATTTATAAAATCTATAGTGTCAGAACTTGGTATGTTTTAGTCGTACAAAAATGGAACTTGTTTTGCTTCATTTGATAAAAGGTAACTAAAATTAATTAAATGTGTTTTTTAAAGCCAGAAAACCCTGAAAATTCTTAAAATTCAATGTAAAAATAACTCTATGCATATTATTCGTAGAAGATTGAAATTTATGTTGTCTTCCTCGATGAACATGTAAGAAGTTTATCTAAATATAAATTACCCTTTCAAGGGTAAAGTACGTCTTTTGCTGAAATATTGAAATGATTGACCAGCACTAGAATTTAGGAACAAATTTATTCGAAAATAAATAAAAGCTTTTCTTCACGTTCAAAAAAAAAATCTAAAATTTGGATGCTATTGTGGCTTATGTGGCATAAAATTAAGTGATATAAAAATTTATCACTGTCCTTCAAGAGGTAATAGACCATATGTAATTTAAATTTCTCAATTGTTTAAAAATAATTATTTCAAGGTTGAATTTCAAATGATGAAGAACAACATTTACAAGATTTTTACCACTGGAACTGTACCTCTAAAAGTAAGAATTTAAAAATCAGCTGTTGTTAAACCATAAGAATGAACACTCTGTATATGTACAGATCGATCAATATCAGCGGTAAATATCATGGCGTAACACTAGAAATCTGATATATACTTCCGCGCCATCAATTTTCTTTATACCAGTTTTAAAAATTATACTGCAAGTTTTTTCAAGCATTCTATATTGTTGGTTTGTAATAGTAAAATTGTGCAAGTATCCAAACAACTTTTCAAAATTTCAACAAGATGATTTGTATTTCACACACACACACACACATATATATATATATATATATATATATATACATATTTATTTAATGTTTTCGAAATTCTGAGATAAAATATATTTTGGTATTGAAAAGGTCGTTGATTTAAATTGTGCTGACATCCAACTTTTTATTTCGTCAGCATTTTCCTTTTTTTTTAACTTTTATCCCATCCCGGACAGTAGACGTTTTCCTGAAAAGATAGCATTCAGTTACAAACGATTTTATTGGAATTCCTTGACATTTCGGTCACGCATGCTACGGTACAAAAAAAAGACCATTTCATTAAAACAAGAAAAAATTATGTACAGGACCATTTAAATAAAAAATAAATGAAATAAATGTTATAACTTCGTCTTTCAATTCATGACATTATTAATTCTTTACTTATATTTTTGCTAAATATTTTTGGTTTTATCATAAATCATTTTATTTAAAACAGTTACATCTACACTGGTTGATTTTTTTCTAGATTTACAAAGTTAGGTCATCATCACGGATGATGAGTACTCGAACTTTAACGGACCTCTTCACTGAAACTCGCCGATCGCGAAATCTCATGTTAACCTATGGGAAATTTAAAAACACGATTAATCATTACCTAATATAATTATTAAAATACAATTTTCACCATTATAAAGTAGACGTCAGATGCCGACCATGTGCGTTTTTAAAAATTGTCTCTAAAAATTTAAACTTTAAGTATTTTTAAGAAGCAGATAAAATTTCATCAAGTGAAAATTTCAAAGTTTATAGAGATTTTTCAGAGCCTGAATTCTGAACCTGAGTCAAGCGTCAAAAATCACGTTCTTTGCCACGTGTTATTGGAAACGAATCGAAGTTCTATTTTATATTTTGCCGGTTTGTCGTTTGGCATTCTATAGAATGCCTATCGGAAATGTGTGAAATGGGAATCTTTTCTTACACTGCCTGCCATTTTTCGGCATTCTATAAAATGCCGGCTTTCATACACTGCCGGCAACATGTACATCAAGTACTTTCGTGCAAATTGATCAAAAAGATGTAGAACTGTAGAAGAAACATGTACCCACACACTGATTTACATAAATATAATTTTTTTCTTTTTCTTTTTAAATGTATATTAAGTTAGTAATATTTTTTTAATAACAATGATAAATTGCAACTTTTTTTGGTAACCAACAACGATTTTGAAAAGTTTTATTTTTATTTTGATCGACATATTAAATCAATATTATGGGGGAAAAGATACCACTAAATGGCAATACTCAGCTAATGGACTGTCGTTGTAAACATCATTTAAACCAAAGGCACAGTCAAAAATTCACAATATTAAATTTATATTCGTTTATTTTCCATATTTCAGTTTTTTATATAGCACATCACTTGGCACTCTCTTATAAAACACTTGTAAGTTATTTAAATTTATAAAAACTAATGTTCAGTTTTTTTTTGTTCTTTTTGTTTTTAATTCATAACTATTTTGGTTTACAACTAACATTACCCTTTAAAAGTTTGCTGTAAAACTAACATTTTCCATATTTAAAGTTAAATTCTAGCATTACCACGATTATTACAGGTTTAGGACAATGTGCAACTAGTTGCTATGACAAAAAATATATAACACACAACAAATTGTGCCAATATATCATTTTTGTTAATAATAATCAGTTTTCTGCATTTTTCTAAAAACTAGGTTATGTGGAGAATGTGGATTTTGCATCGACACCCTTCATATATTTTTTCATATCGGGTGCGTGAAGTTCGTAGTAGATATTTTCATATATAGGTTATTTTCATATATATTCATATATAGGTAGATAATTTTCATATCGAGTGGGTACGTTTTATGTAGTAGTTTTAGATATGTCATTGAAAATTACCTTATTGGATTCGTATAAGGTTCTGGTTCAGGTAAAAGGGGATTTTCGGATTCGTGTCTATTATATAGGATTGTGCTCCAATTATCTGACTGTTGGTAATGGCAGAGAAAAGACCAAAATGTAATCACCAGGGTGCGAGGTGCAGTGTGGCAAGTATAGATACGTCATCGAAAATACCTCTATTCGGTTCGTATTAGGTTCTGGTTCTGCTTAAGGTAAAAAAGGATTTTAGGATTCGTGTTTATTATATAGGTTTGTGATTCAAAGAGCTGACTGTTGGTAATGGCAGAGAAAAGACTAAAACGTAATCACCAGAGTGCGTTTTGAAGTGTGACAAGTATAGATATAACATCGAAAATACCTCTATTCGGTTCGTATTAGGTTCTGGTTCTGGTTGAAGTAAAAAGGGATTTTCGGATCCGTGTCTATTATATAGGTTTGAGCTCCAAATATCTGACTGTTGGTAATGGCAGAGAAAAGACCAAAATGTAATCACCAGGGTGCGAGGTGCAGTGTGGCAAGTATAGATACGTCATCGAAAATACCTCTATTCGGTTCGTATTAGGTTCTGGTTCTGCTTAAGGTAAAAAAGGATTTTAGGATTCGTGTTTATTATATAGGTTTGTGCTCCAATTATCTGACTGCTGGTAATGGCAGAGAAAAGACCAAAACGTAATCACCAGGGTGCGAGTTGAAGTGTGGCAAGTATAGATATGTCATCGAAAATACCTCTATTCGGTTTGTATTAGGTTCTGGTTGAGGTAAAATAGAATTTTCGGATTCGTGTCTGTTATATAGGTTTGTGCTTCAATCATCTGACTGGTGATAATGACAGAGGAAAGATCAAAACGCAATCACTAATTTTCTGAAACATATAAATATCGTTCGAGTAAACAGTGGTAATTTAAAATTCCAACAATAAACTTTAAAATGAGCAAAGTTTCTTTCCTGCTTGAAATCCGATATACATACCTTATAGAATAAATGTTAACAATATTTATTTCATTTTGTATTGTGAAGTCTAAAAAGCACATAGAGCAGGAAGAAAAACTTGAATAACTATTTCTAAATATCCTTAAGGAATAACTAGAAGTTCCCTTTCGAAAAGAAGAATTTAAATTGTCGCAAGAAATTTCGATTTAATCATTCTCCAAAGAATCGCTATTGTAAATCTTTCAACAAATGTACTTTTTTAGTTTTTTATCGAATTTAAAGTTTTCTGTTCTGCCTACATGTCAAGCTTGAAAATTTGAAAAATCTTATAATGATCAGAAAAGGAGAACATTGCATGGAATCTTAAACTGGATACTGTACCAACGTGTTATCACTTCGTCTGAAATAAAAACTTTACAAATTTTAAACACTTGTGGAGCAATACATCTCCGAATTCTATTGCTCGATCACTGCTATTTTAAAATAGATAATTTACATTACAAAGAAAAAAAATGAGTTCCTCCACAAATAAATTAAAGCTAAAATAAACCCCCATTGGGATGTCGGGATAGTTAAGCCTATTCATTTATCAGAAATTACATGTAGGGGAGCCCCTCCGAGTGGTCCCAACTTAATCCGGCTCATGCGCCGGAGGATGACAGGAATCTCTGCCGAGGACACCGTAGTGACTCCTTTCAGTTTCGAGAGGAAGTCACAGCGGTGACCCAGTGTGGGGGGGGGGGCAGGTACCGACAGTCTCCTTTCTCGAGTCTATGGGTGTGCCTGGTCCTGCGGGTTCTGTTTGCGCTTAGCAGGCCCAAGGGCTCCCCTGGATGGTCTGATCCGGATGCGGCATTGTGCGTCTGTGATCCACCCTTCCTGCTCTGGTCACTCCATAGGCTAGCCGAGATGAGTGCCTCAGTCGACCGGTCTCAGGGCTCTAGCGGAGGCGTCGGATACAGACTTTTGCAGATTGGGGCAAGGTGTGGGGCGGCAACAGGTCAAGAGCTTTGAAAGCCGGTGGTCAAAATTAGAGAAGGCTAGCTGGTGGAGCATGGACGTTACCAGGTCCAGCCGGATCATGCTTTTGCTCTAATTTCTACTTTGCCATACGGCGCCTCGGTCTTAGTCACCCCGGGTCGTAACGGTGGTGGGGGACTAACTATCTTATTTTGTATATCTATCCGAGTTTTAAGTTTAATTAGTTTTTATGTTTTTGTGTTGTTTTGCTGCATGGAACGGAGCCAGTGGTCAACTCTGTAGCTTTTCCATGTTCCGAGCCGGGAGTACTGCAAATCTCGGAAGAGAGTCCTTTATTAGTCCTCGAGTTACTGTTTGCGCTTATGGGCTTTCAGAGGTGCTTAGGCGCCTCTGAAAGCCCAGAGGCTTAGGCGCCTCTGGGCGCCTCTGGGCTCAGAGGGTGCTTAAGCACCTCTGAAAGCCCATGAGCGCGATAATGAGACTCTCCCCCGCAAACCGGACCTGATCCGGCCCCTTTCGTACATATGAATGAGAGACTCTGTTTAACAGCCGTCCCGATGTCAAATGGATATGCGGGGTCATGTCCAGTACTGGATGAATACCACGGGGGGTGTGGGCCTTCATCGTCTATACGATATGGTCGTAAGGATGAGTGAGTCATGAGTCGTCATGACTCATCATCAATTACTATTGTTTTTCATTAGTTTACAGAAGCCAAAATTATTTCTTATATTTCTACTCGTTCTGAAAAAAAAAATTGTCAAAACGAATTTTTAATTATTTATTTTTATTTATTTATTTTAATTTTTATTAATTTAAAAAAAAAATCTTACTTGAATCGAACAGAACTACACTATTTGTGACGAAACTATTTTTGGTCCTCAGACATAACTGTATGGCAAAAGTTCAAAAACTTTTTGAAATGATAACATTTTCTTCTTTTCTCTAATAAAAAAACTTTTTCTTCTGGTGTTATTTCCAAATTTGAATTTTTCTCGTATTTTACACACAAAAGAAAAAAAATTGAAATGAGTAGTTTTGTCTTTTTTTTTCAGAAATGGTCTAGTAGATAATTATACTTTTCATTTATTATAAACGCACACACATACACAAGTATACATGTTGTTATATTCATGATTCCGAGTGTGATGATAGATTGTAGGTTAATGCGCAATAAGTCTGTGTACAGTTATCTATGAACAGAAAACAAAATTTAAGTAAATGTAAAATATAAGATTTATGTATCAAATTATGTTTGATAGTTTGACTTAGCAGTGTCTTAAAATAAATAAATAGATAAATAAATATTATGATGCATTTATATTCTACGTGCACATATTGACAAAAGTTTAACATATATGGAAATATACGTTTAATTAATTCGTGTAATAACAGCATGCATAAAAGGGCAATTTCCAGTAACTTGTATCATTAGATACACTAATGAATTTTGTTCATATTTGTAACGAATAATATCCGTTCTCTGTCATGATAGTATGCTTAAACTGAATGACACAATGAAATTAGGTGCATTTTTGGCAAGTCCAATGATTTGATATATTTTCGGACAATACTCTCTAATATACTTTTCTGGTTAAATAAGCAAACTGACTTGCGCAATATTTTATTTAAAAAAGAATCCAAGCTCTATTTTTATAATTGATATCAACATAAGCGTAATATGCCAATTTAATTTACACAAAATAATTAAACTTAACTAACATTACAAAAAAGATTTTTTTTCATAGAGAAGAAAAAATTTGATGAGATTTCCGTGACTAAATGTCAGTCAGTATTTCCTTATTAGCATTTTATTTATGCGATGTTTTTTCACACATATGTTAAGAAAAACGGTGGTAGTTATTAAAACACTATTTAGATAATTTGAATATTGTGTGATCTAGAGTTTATCTTTTTTAACAGATTTCAAAATACCAAGCTTCTGTTTTCAGCCCTCATGCATGTATGTTCAATATTTTCTCAACAACCAGTAAACGGATTTGAATGTGACGTTTCACATTACAATTCTAGTACATTTAACCTAAAACTAGTCATAATATTGTGTAATATATTTTGAATTATAGGGACACGTTAAATTGTTTTATGTATGATTGTCTACCGCGTTTCAAAGGTGTTCAATCCTGACAACTAGAGTAATTTTATAAATAAAAGAGTGTCAATGTACGAGCAATAAAATTTGATTGGTCGAAAGGATGTTTGGCAAAAGCATAACGCGATATCACCATTACCGATATTATCGTAATGCTGTCTCACTTGGCTAACTGAACTCGACTGAAGGATTGTTGTCAAAATATGGAATCCGTGTTGCCATACTTTGGCAAATATTCTAATCTGAAGCATACACTGTACGTGTCGATCGCTGCTCTGTTTTCTATAAAGACTCACTACAAGACTGCAATGAAGATAAAATTGATTGCGTATAACAATAAAATGTCATAAAAAGCACCCTGTTGTGCAAAACCATTAGCGCTAAAATACGTTAATTAGTGCCCAGTAAATAAACAACATGTTGGTAAATAAGATCGAAGATCGCTCAAAGGGTTTCGTTTAATATTCCTTTAAGAGCACTTTATCCCTTCTTTAGTAAATCCAAATAAATTTCATTTAGCAACGAAAAAAAAGTCATGTTTTTTATGAAGTAAAAATTTGCCGGTCTATTTTTTCGAATATCTAAACCAGCCCGATAGCGGGCGAAGCCCGTTATTATATTCTGTCATAATAATGTCTGTCTTGCGGACTAAATCCGATATTTAAAAAAAAATAATTTCAAAATTAAACATGTTGTACACCTTAAAATGTTAAAATATGCGAATATTTCCCTAATCGGAATTTTATCATGATTCAATATGTTTCTCATACTCATATATTTACTATTTATTATCTATTACTCCTATTGATACTCGCTTTGTATTATTCTCAAACATTTCAAAAAATCGTTAAACTTCCAATATGACGTCAGATTTTCTTTTTAATTCTCTAATGACGTGATGTTAATCTGCTTTGTGTACAACATACACAACTCATACTCCTTGTATTATTGAAAAATCTATGAAAATTTCCGTTTTATTAGCACTATGACGTCAATCATATTTATTTCATATTATTTTTTTCAATTGGAAAAACTTTTTATTTCATTTTCATTTTTTCACGTGAAAATCGTCATATAGAAAATTAATTATTGTCGAAAGAATTTCATTGTGGATTTTTAATTTTTGGCAACTGCTTTAAAGAAATACTAGATGGAACCCGTCAAAATTTGACGGCAAACAACTTGATAGTACCATAAAAATAAAATTTATAGTTGCTTTAACTTGACAAATTTCATAGTGGGGAGGATAATATGATTAAGTGGTCACAGACCTTTCCAATGATATATAACATGAGGGTTGTGTGCAAAATTTAGAAAGTACCCCTTGGGGGGGGGGGCAAAGTGGGGAGATGGGCATCGGAGATGCATAATATGATATAAGTGGTCACAGGCCTTTCCAATGATATATAACATGAGGGTTGTGTGGAAAATTTAGAAAGTACCCCTTGGGGGGGGGGGCAAAGTGGGGAGATGGGCATCGGAGATGCATAATATGATATAAGTGGTCACAGGCCTTTCCAATGATATATAACATGAGGGTTGTGTGCAAAATTTAGAAAGTACCCCTTGGGGAGGGGGGGGGGGCAAAGTGGGGAGATGAACATCGGAGATGCATAATATGATTAAGCAGTCACAGACCTTTCCAACAATATATGACATGAGGGGTGTCAACAAAATTTAGAAAAGTATCCCTTGGAGGGGTGGGGGGGGTGGGGGCAAAGTGGGGAGTTGGACATTTGAGATGCATAATATGATTAAGTGGTCACAGACCTTTAAAATGATATATAACATGAGGGTTGTGTGCAAAATTTATAAAGTACCCTTTGGGGGGGTGGGGGGGCAAAGTGGGGAGATGGACATCAGAGATGCATAATACGATTAAGCAGTCAGAGACCTTTCCAATGATATATAACATGAGGGTTGTGTGCAAAATTTATAAAGTACCCTTTGGGGGGGGGGGGCAAAGTGGGGAGATGAACATCGGAGATGCATAATATGATTAAGCAGTCACAGACCTTTCCAACAATATATGACATGAGGGGTGTCAACAAAATTTAGAAAAGTATCCCTTGGGGGGGTGGGGGGGGGCAAAGTCGGGAGTTGGACATTTGAGATGCATAATATGATTAAGTGGTCACAGACCTTTCCAATGATATATAACATGAGGGTTGTGTGCAAAATTTATAAAGTACCCTTTGGGGGGGGTGGGGGGGGCAAAGTGGGGAGATGGACATCAGAGATGCATAATACGATTAAGCAGTCACAGACCTTTCCAATGATATATAATATGAGGGTTGTGTGCAAAATTTATAAAGTACCCTTTTGGGGGGGGGCAAAGTGGGGAGATGGACATCGGAGATGCATAATATGATTAAGCAGTCACAGACCTTTCCAACAATATATAACATGAGGGGTGTCAACAAAATTTATAAAAGTTCCTTCCTTAGGGGGGGGGTGGCGGGATGGACCCCGGAGATGCATAACATGAATAAGCGGTCAAAGAATTTTCCAGCGATATATCACATGAGAGGTGTCTGCAAAATTTAGAAAAGTGTCCCACTTGGGGGGGGGGGGGGATAGACCCGAGATGCATAATATGATTAAGCAGTCACAGACCTTTCCAATGATATATAACATGAGGGTTGTGTGCAAAATTTATAAAGTACCCTTTTGGGGGGGGAGGGGGGGTGGCGGGATGGACCCCGGAGATGCATAACATGAATAAGCGGTCAAAGAATTTTCCAGCGATATATCACATGAGAGGTGTCTGCAAAATTTAGAAAAGTGTCCCACTTGGGGGGATAGACCCGAGATGCATAACATGAAAAAGAGGTCACAGGCGTTCCAACTTGCAACTTTTTCTCGAAGGCATTTGACAATATTAAATTTTTTTTTACCCAAGACAATTTAACGATATTCTTAATTTTTTTGCGTAATTCGTCAAACGTTCATGGAAAAAATCATGAAATTCGCTAATCAATAGTTGATAAATTATAAAATTCAACAATCGATAGCAGTAAAATCGGTCAATCGATAATGGAAAAATTACAAAATTCATCAAATGGTTCACGTAAAAAAAATTGTCCTGCACACTGATGATATGATCAAAAGGGTTTTGAAGTATAGGACAAAATTAGCACTTGCCAAACAGCGAGTAATCCTGAAAATTTGGCAATGGACTTTATTGCCACCACTGGTCAAACATAATAGTCACACTCACCAATTGCGATGATTGAATGGAAAAAGATTTTTTTCTCCGCTGTCGCTCGACAAATTTCGAAACCATTTGGCGAATTTCACGATTTTTTCTCCGAAATTGACGGATTGAGATTTTTTTTCTCGAAGTCATTTGACGATATTCGAAAACTTTTTCCCCCGAAACCAGTTGATGAATTTTGCGATTTTTCCACTGTCGATTAATGAATTTTGCGATTTTTCCGCTATCGATTGACGAATTTATCAACTATTGATTAATGAATTTCATGATTTTATCCATGAACGAACAAATTGCGCACTTTCTTTCCGCTAATGTTTGACACATTTCGCCCTTTACAATTCAGCCAATGAGTTGAACGTTGTTTCTTTCCAGAAATGTCAAGAATGAAACAATGATTCTTTAGGATGAATTTTCTTCGTTCGATGCACCATGGAAGAAAGAATGTGTGCAATGCAGCAACGGGCGTCACAGACTTTTTAGGGCACCTGCAGACTAAAAACATCTAACCAATCTTCGCGGGGGGGGGGGGGAATCACAGATTTCGTCAAATGATTGAGGAAAAAACACTAAATTCATCAAAGGATCATGGGGAAACATGACTTTCGTTAAAAGACATCAGAAAAAACATTAATTATGCAAAAGGATCGTGAAAGATAAGCAAATTTTGTCAAAGAATCGCAAAAAAGGAAAGTTCACCAAAAGGTCATGCTTTTTTACTAAATTTCGTCTAAAAATTGCGGAATAAAATGTATTTTATCAAAGAATCGCTGGAAAATGCGAATTTCGTTAAGGATCATGAGAAAAATGCGAAATTCTTCAAAGGATCGCTGAAAAAACATGAATTTCGTCAAAGAATTGGTGAAAAAACATGAATCTCGCCCAATAATAGAAAAATCATGGTTCATAATCATTATATCTAGTAGTATATGTAAATACAGTTTGTGATATAAGACAAAATTAACACTCACCAATCGGCGAGTAATACTGAAAATTGGTAATTGATGTTATTGCCAGTACTGGCTAAACTTAATAGTCACACTCGCCAATTGCGATGATTGAATGTAAAACGAAATTTTTTTCCCGCTGTCACTCAAAGAATTTTTAAACCATTTGGTGAAGTTTTTCCCCGAAACCATTTTGTGAATTTCCCGATTTTTTCTTCAAAATCATTTTTCAACAATATTCGACCCAATACGCATGCGTCAAAAAAATCACCGGCCAATGAGGTGAGAGTCTATTACTGTCTCTATTAACGTGTTTGGGATCATCTCCTGTTTTTTTTTTCTTGCACATTGCATTAAACCTAGGAAGGTATTTATATAGAACTCACTGTGGAGTGTTTAGAAGGTATTTATTTTATTTATTATAATTTGTATGAATACTTAGGTGTCCATTTCGGATTTACTGTTTAAAAATGAATTTAGGCTCATTTAACATTCGCAAAATCAATCCCGATGGAAATTGTGTTTTTAGATCTCTATCATTTTGTGTATATAGTACAGAAAATAATTATTCAAACGTACGTAAAATATCGTAGAACACGTAATACAAAATTGGACCACTTATAGTCCGTTTATTATCGGGGATGAATCTTATGGTGTTCCGATTGCTAATGAAAACGATTATGTAAATATATGGTTCTTCATAGAAGTATGTGCTTCTTCACACTTCAATAGAAGCATTGTTTAAATTAATATAATTCTACAAATATGATGCAGTTTTAAAATATTGAGTAATGATTAATATAGTCAAGGAATCTACTCATATACGTAATTAAGTTTTGGTACTTCTCTATTATCTCATCGACCACTTTTCATAACAAAAAACTATCGCCAAACTGTAACGCCAAATAAACGGGAGAACGTTGTCATTAATACGCGCAAATGTTGAATTAAAAACCACTTGACGACATAACAAACACGTATAATGCTTCCGACATCAAGTAAATGGGATTGCATTTTTGGCATTTAATCATACATTTTGGCAATAGTATTTTGTTATGAAAAGTGGACGATGGGATAATAGAGAAGTACCTAAGTTTTTTATACCAATTTTGAAAATTTATCTTTTTTTGACATTTAAAAAAAATAACAGAAAAAACATTACAAATTTGCCCATTTGCTCAGCGGTCAAAGGATTAAGAAAATATTAATGATTAGCGGAACTGGTTCTAGCTATGAAGTAATATTATTTTGCTCAAAAACCCCCAGCAAAAAAATAATTACAAAGAATAAGTAATCGTCTTTAAATATACAAAAAACAATGTGATTAATGGCCAGGATTTTTTTACATATAACATTTTTTATATACAAAATAAAAACCGAAATAACCTCATTCATTTCACCCGATGTCAAAAATAGTTTTGTTTTCCACATTCTTGGGCAAAGCACTAAATCAATAAAATCACCAATATGTGACAAATTATGAGTTTCATATGAATCGCCCATGAACGGACATGCAAACTGGTAAAAAATGAATGTAATAAATTAAAACATTCAAGATTTGTATACATACAAACAATAAAATGTAAATATTAATATTGTTTGTATATATACTTCTTTGTATACATATATTGTTTGTATACATACAAACAAATATAATGTAAACATTATTCAAATATTAAGAGTTTACAAATCAAAACATTCTAAACATTTGTATACATACAAACAATATAATGCATACATACTCTTTACAAATTAAATAGCACACTTATGTAATGACAAAACTTTTAAATCGAATAGAGATAATATATTTCTGTTAAAAAATAATGCTAAAGTTCAGACTTACATATATTATACATTCACATAAAGCTAGTCACATTCCTGCATATTTATTAAATATTTAGTTGCTAAATATAGAAATAATATTTTATAATTTATATTCAGGCGCTCAGATTCGCTTTTTTCGAACACATAATAATAAGAATATTACTACCGTGCGTACTGTCTTTTGACATTATATTTACATAATCGAATTCATTATCAATCGGAACACCATAAGATTCATTCCCGATAATAAACAGACCATAAGTGGTCCAATTTTGTATTACGTGTTCTACACGTTTGAATAATTATTTTCTGTACTATATAAACAAAATGATAGAGATCTAAAAAAAAAATTTCCATCGGGATTTCGCCAACTTATGAGCCTAAATTCATTTTTAAACAGTAAATCCGAAATGGACATCTAAGTATTCATACAAATTACAATAAATAAAATAAATAAATAAAATAAATACCTTCTAAACACTCCACAGTGAGTTCTAGATAAATATCTTCCTAGGTTTAACGCAACGTGACAACAGAAAAAAACAACAGATGATACGATCCCAAACACGTTTGTAGAGACAGTCATAGACCCTCACCTCATTGGCCGGTGATTTTTTGACGCATGCGTATTCGATCGAATTTCGATGGAATAGATTTGACAGAATTACCAAACAGCTTTAAATATATGGATGTTTAGGTACTTTTCGGTTAGCCGGGCGCGGGTGATATATGTACATATATAAATACATATGTATGTATATACCGGGTGATTATAATTAAAGTTACGATTTCAAAAATCGATAATTTTAAAACTACTGGTCAGAATGACTTGATATTTTAGCAGAACAATCGTGAGGCAATGGAATTTGTTTGGCGAAGGAAAAAAAATAGTTCCAAATTGTGCCGATAGATGGCGTTGTCAGGGGAAAGACCAAAAATGTATTCTTGAACCCTTTCCGGCGCGGTGTAAATTTGTTTGCAAAATGATGAAATAATAGACTGACACCGGAATTTACAAACGAATCCATTAGTAAAAAGAAACTTGCTTATTTTCTGGTTCTTAATGAAAGGAAAATTTTAATTAAATATTCTTGGTGCCGTTTATCAGTTTTAGAATTAAAATTGGGTGTCCTTTTTTGTGACCACCGCCCGTTAAAGGGTTAAACATAGGAATGATGTTGCCAAAAGGAAAAAAATAGAGTTCAGAGATTTACTAAAAATGTATTAGCGAAAAGACAAGACTACGACAGTTGTTGACTAGGCTGTTTACAGCGACGACAGCGATAATGACAAAAAATGAAAAAAAAAGAGCTTCGTGGAACAAACACCTTACTGATTATTAAGGCATAAGTTGCTCAATATGTCCTCCGCCTTGTTCCGCTACTAATTGGAAGCGCAAAACGGCATGCTCCACAACAGATCGGAGGGTATCTGTACTAATGCAATGGGTGTGTTGTGTGATGCTTGCCTTCAAGTCGGCTAGATTCTGAATCCGCCCGCTATAAACAACATTCTTCAGGTACCCCCAAAGCCAGAAATCACACGAGTTTAAGTCGGGGAAACGTGGCGGCCACGTTGTTGGAAAATGGCGGCTTATGATCATATCATCTCCGAAATTATCACTCAGTAGCTGCTTCACAGTAGTAGCAATGTGCGGAGGAGCGTCATCTTGCATGAATATTATGCGATCCACACACTGACGCTGTTGAAGTGCCGGAAGAACATGGTTACGCAAAAGTGCTTCATACCGCTTGCCAGTAACTGTGCAGGTAACGGGACCCGCAGGTGTGATCACCTCGAAGAAAAATGGACCGACGATAAACGCTGCCGTTATTCCGCACCACACAGTGACCTTTTCAGACTGAAGAGGTAATGGCTGTAGCTGGGACGGATTCTCGGTCGCCCATATCCTGCAATTTTGCGTATTTACAGAACCTTGCAAATGAAAGTGGGCTTCGTCAGACCACAGAATGTTCCATGGCCATCCGTTGTCCACTTCCATCCGGGCAAGAAATTGTAGTGCAAAAGATTGACGTGCTTCCAGGTCAGTAGGTAGCAACTCCTGCACATGAGTTATCTTGTACGGATAACAGCGTAAAACGTTCCGTAGGACTTTACGCACCGTGCTGTTCGGCATATCCAGCATTCGGGCAATCCCCCTTGCACTGCTGATTCCAGCATCACTGTCAGTATGTTCCTGTAATGCTGTAGCCACATCTTCCACTGCCGCAGCTGAAACTGGTTTCCTTCCTCTACCCCGTTTAACGTCAAATGAACCGGTCTCTTCGAATTTAGCAATCATTTTTTGCAGACCATTTGTTGTTATTGGACCTTTTTTTATGGATTTTAATGTCCGAAACTTCCTAATAGCTGTAAGTGCACAGTCATTGTTCTTAAAAAAACTTCAAGAGCAGAGCGCGATCCTTCATAGTCAGAGTCATGATGAAGCATTCAGGCAAAGAGCTCCTGCTCTGCATTTTTATGGTTGCTATGTCTGCGGTGCGCATGTCACGTATTAGTAATTTGCATATCTTCAGACAATGTGAACCCAGACAGCGCCATCTATGGGCACATTTTGAAACTTTTTTTTTCCTTCGCCAAACAAAATTCCATTGCCTCACGATTGTTCTGCTAAAATATCAAGTCAATCTGACCAGTAGTTTTAATTAAAATTATCGATTTTTGAAATCGTAACTTTAATTATAATCACCCGGTATTTAATTAAAATTTTCCTTTCATTAAGAACCAGAAAAATAAGCAAGTTTCTTTTTACTAATGGATTCGTTTGTAAATTCCGGTGTCCTATTATTTCATCATTTTGCAAACAAATTTACTCCGCTCCGGAAAGGGTTCTAGAATACATTTTTGGTCTTTCCCCTGACATTACCCTGACAATGCCATCTATCGGCACAAATTGGAACTATTTTTTTCCTTCGCCAAACAAAATTCCATTGCCTCACGATTGTTCTGCTAAAATATCAAGTCATTCTGACCAGTAGTTTTAAAATTATCGATTTTTGAAATCGTAACTTTAATTATAATCACCCGGTACATACATACATACATATATGTATACATATATAAATGTATGTATATATATATGTATATGCAGATATATGTGTATATACAGGGTGTGTCTGAAATATATTCAACAAACTTAGAGGAATGATAGTACTCATGAAGACGAACAAAAAATGCAATGGAACATGGGGTCACAAATGATGTTTAACCCTTTCAGTCGCAGTGGTATGTTTATGAAACCACTTAATTATAATTCTAAAACGCCACAATGGCACCAGAATTTTGCTAAAATCTTTTCCATTTAATATGTATGTGAAATATAGCAGTTTTCTTATTTAGAATTTTTTTTTTTTGTAAATTCCGGTGCCAGTCATTTATTTCAACATTTTAGTACTAAAAGTACTTTGCCCCTGAAAGGCTTAAAGGATGAAAGTCGAGAAAATGCGTCTGGAAATGGACAAACTGAGACAAGAAAGAAACACTCCAGAAAATTATTTATTGCACAGAATAGGTACAACACAGCTCGTGATGTCCAGAGAAAACAAATATTTTACAACAATTGTTGAAAGTGTCGACCGCGGACATTATTACACAGAGTACATCTACAGAGCAACGACTGGCGGACATGCTATGTGTAATAATGTCTGCGGTCGACACTTTGAACAGCTGTTGTAAAATATTTGTTTTCTCTGGACATCACGATCTGTGTTGTACCTATTCTGTGCAATAAATAAGTTCTGGAGTATTTCTTTCTTGTCTCAGTTTGTCCATTTCCAGACGCATTTTCTCGATTTTCATCCTTTAAGCCTTTCAGGGGCAAAGTACTTTTAGTACTAAAATTTTGAAATAAATGACTGGCACCGGAATTAAAAAAAATGTGTTTGTAAATAAGAAAAAAAGTCTATATTTCACATACATATTTAATGGAAAAGATTTTAGAAAAATTCTGGTGCCATTGTGGCGTTTGGGAATTAAACTTAAGTGGTTTCATAAACATACCACTGCCCTGAAAGGGTTAAACGTCATTTGCGACCCCATGTTCCATTGCATTTTTTGTTCGTCTTCATGAGTACTATCATCACTCTAAGTTTGTTGTAGCATTTCAGATACACCCTGTATATATACATGTATATATATCACTGGCGCCCGGCTAACCGAAAAGTACCTATGTTTATATGTAATAGGAAAAGGCTCTTAGAATTTTGGTTTTTATCTCTATTTATTAAAATAATACGATTTTTTCAAATTTTAATATTTTGAGCTTCATAGCTGGTATTCAGCTATATATACACAAAGTTTCAATTCTGTAAGTTACATAGTTTCTGAGAATGGCTCTGTGACGGACAGACAACGGAGTAATAGGGTTTCGTTAGATGAACAAAACCCTAAAAAACAGTCAGTGTTAACAATATCAGTGTTTTTGGATAATTGAACTGATATCGTCGTTTAAGAAATAGTCAATGGAAGTTGCTTCCATTTTTTTTTTCAAAAATTACTTGCATTGTATGAATATTAAAGTCTTAAAAGAGAATTAGGATAATGGGGAGTTAGATTGTAAGCTAAAATTTTGTCTAGAAAAATGATTAAAAGAAATAAAAAAAATATTTGTATAGCATTTCTTAAATATTTGGAATCCTTCTTATAGCTGCCTCCACAATTACGGTTATGCGAATTTCTCTACACATATATACATACATATATAACCATGTGTTTGCCTATACATATATATATATATAATATTTATAGACATACTAACAGACTAAAATGTCATTTATATACGTCATATATGGCAATAACCTGGCCATATACGTCATAAAATGTTATCTACATCCTTCATGACTATATCATCATAGCTGTCATATAAGTTTGCGATACATCTCAGCTGCGTGACGGTTTCACCTTGTTGGCCACCATAAGCACTTTTTAAAGGAAACAAATTTATTAATAAAAATCTTTGTGACTACTAACATACTAAAATGCTATTGATATACGTCGTTTATGATAATAACTTGATCATACACGTCATAAAATGCCATATATATACTACATGACTAAAAGATCATATGTGTGATATAACTTGGCGATATGTCTCAGCTGCTTTACGATATTTTTAATTTTTTTAGGGGGGGAGGCACTATAACAAGAAAGTAGCATCTAATGGAAACAATTTGTCTTCATAAAAATCTCAGCGACTGCATCAAATGGCTATTTTAACCTGAAAACGGAAATTTATACGAACGACTTTTAAAAAGCTCGTAAATATTAAAGGAATATATACAAATCCGAAGGTATTTCCAAAATATCCATTCCTTTTTGGGAAATTGTTAAAGACTAAAACAAAGAAAAATCGTTTTTAGGTGAATTCGTAATTATATAAATACGTAGCACCTATAGTCGTCGTCTGGTCCGTTTGTCCGTCTGTCCGTCTGTCCGCATATAACAACGCAAAAACTACCCAACCGAATGGTTTGAAATTTAATATGTATAATTTTTGCAGAATATTGTCGAGTCATTTAAAATTTCATGAAAATCTAATCAAAACTTAAAAGATATTAATAAAAGTTTTCTTTATTCTACTAGGGGGCTCGACCCCCTGCTCGCTACGCTCACCAACCCCCCGCGTAATCGCGCCCTAGCCAACCCCAGACGTAATGGTTTCACGTTTCCATTCTGGATCGCCTCGCGATCCCTTATTTACTAATAATATCCGAATATAATTTCTAATAATTTCTATAATAATTAAGGATAATATTTTCTAATGATAGTCGTTTACGATATCATTAATAATCGGGAAAATCCCTTGCTCGTTTAATACATGAATAATTGGGAAAATCCTTTGCTCGTTTAATATATATGAATTTGGCGACAGTAATTTGGTCGACAGGATAACTAACAAGTACCAATTGTATATATAGTGTTACGAATATTGTAAATAGTTAGTGTTTGTGCTTAAAAATAATGTAAATAGTTCAATCAAGCTCTATTCATCAGCTAATATTAATTTTTGTTGCATTGCAATATCTCAATTTGTTGATTTTTTGCAAGCTAGTAAACGCTATTGGATTTCAATAGGAGTCTATGGAAATTTGGCGAAATACTGGAAATAGCACCACGTTGGCGCCTCTTTTGGTAGCTAATTTTGGCCGTCAAATTTGGCGATATATCGCCAAGTTGGCGTCAAACTTGACGACAGACCTGGGTTCCTTCCACTTGGTAACCCCCCTAATAGCGCCCATCCTATCTAAATTCTCTACTTTCATGTTAATTCCCCCTAAGAAAAGTCAGAAAGCTCAAACCAATCAGATACGTTTCGCGGTATCTACGCAGATTTTCATTGGTACATTTCCAAACCATTACTTTTTTTATATAGAGAAGGATTAAATACTATCAAAGGTAATTTATATAGTAAAAGCGCAAGTCGTATGACTGAGGAAAACAAATGCGGAATAACCATATCTTTATCCATATGCCAAATGGCCATTTTTATTCAAAATTATTTTTTTTAATAGTAGGGGGCTCTGCCCCCTGCTCGCTACGCTGACCAACCCCCGTTCTGATTTCACAACCTCTTAAAATCTGGTAATGTATCCTGTTTTAAAAAGATGATGATGACGATATCGTGAACGGCGACTATCTTCTGTAATCAGGTTATAATGATTTTTCATTTAACTGGTTATAATGCTTTTTCATTTAATTCATCTTTTTTATTTTTAATATTCATGTGTAAACACAATTTTTATGACGTAATTTTCTTTCTTTCCTGCTTTCAACACGTGATCATTTAATTATTATTTTAAACTTTCATTATTTTTTTTAATAGTCTCGCGCAAATACACTTTTTATTTGAGATAAAACATAATCCTTTGCGCTTATTTAGAAATTGACAACTATATAAAAAAATGACTTTTTCAATAAAACATTTTTTACTGGATTTTTAAGGATTTTTTGTGTTTTTATTGTCCGACAGTGATAATTTTTTGAATTTCTGAAAGCTTGTTATATTTCGCGTCTGGTGGTATGATTTTCTAATCCGTAGGATGGCTAGAAAAAAAGTAATCGCTCCTCAAAAAAGTCCCTAGTAAAAAAGCGATGAGACTAACCCGGAATATCTACGCAGATTTTCATTGGTCCATTAAAAAACCATTACTTTTTTTTATATATAAAAGGATACTTGCATAAAAGTGACATTCTTAGAAAGATTGTTTGCTTGAGAGGTGAGTTACATTAAAAATGAACAGATTCTGAGATGACTTTAGTGAAAATTAGGTTAACAGCCGAATATTTCAATCCTTTAAAGTAAATAAACAAAAAAATCATTCATCGTGAGTCATATAAATATTAAACCATGGAGGTAATTATTCGCACAGCAAGATCTCCATGGTAAATTTTACAGCGCTGTCTGGTGTCGAAAAAAAAATTCGCATCTGTAAAACATGGCATACATAATCAGAGTTGTCAAGTCTCCGGATTTTTGAACACCAGTAATTTTTTACAGAAAATGTTGTTCTTTTAAATCGCAAAATGTTTCGATTCAATAAAATAACATTTTCTGTACTAAATTAATGGTGTCCAAAAAGTCGGAGACTTGGCAAGTCTGCATAATAAGAAGAAAAAAGCATCCTCATTTCGCTCATAGCAGACAATATAATTTATTTCACTGAAATAATAACGATGATTTTTTTTTTTTTTTTTACATTGTAAAACTAGTTACAGCACAAAACGAACGCACCTCATGTGTCACGTTTAACGTACAATTTCCAACTTGTTTTTTTTCTTATTTCATATATTTTAAGACTTAAAATGCAATCGATTTGTAATCTGAAGCCATTAAATTGACATCTTATATGCCTTTTTGCTTTCAATCTCCTGTAATCTTCAAGATCATACGTTTTTCGGCAAAATAAAGTAAATAAGTGATAAGTTGAAGTTCAACTGTAAAGGGGTACAGGCGTATTCACATATAATCCGAACACTTTCAGTAAAAAGTCGTAAATTACTTACTTTAAAATCGTTTTATAGTTCAAATAACTGGAAGTTTTGTGAAATTGAAAATTTTCAGAAGGAGTGTGTTTAAGTGGTGTTTAGATTTGCAATTTTTTTTCGAATTGTCAAAATCACTGCTCATAAAAAAATGCAACGTTGTAATAGATTTTTACAAAAAAAAACTCACATGAATAGTATGGTTCATAGAAAATACACCTCTGTCTTTATTCGCTGTTTGTTTACAATAGAATCATTGAAATATGAACAAATCAAACCATAAAAATATGATTTTGAATTTTGACATTAGTTATATACGTGCGTGAACACCAGAATGTTTATGTATGAGCACAGATTTAATAAAATCTGGTAGCCAGCAAAAAATTCTAGTCGCCAGTAGCAAATATTTACCCTCTCCTTCCCCTCACCTTACCCGTCACTGATTTTCAAAAACAAGATTAGAATTATTAGTTACATAATTTAGAATAATACATAATTTAGAAAGATAATACGAATTAAGTTTTTTAAGGAAATTTATCAAAATTATATCGCTCTAAAAAAGGGAAAAAAGAAAAGAAAAGAAAGAAATACCGTAAAGGATGGATTAGCCGGAATGTTTGAGAAATGCTGATAGCCGAATGCTTCAAATGTTCGGATGGTTCAGTGCTACAAAATCTATAAATGATGAAACAGCGAAACTGGAAAACAATTATTTGACTGCTGAAGTCTGCCAAATAATTCTGATTTTATTTTAAAATTTGCATTTGATGAACTTAACTATTCTAATCACGTGATATGCTAGTTGCAACAGAGAAAAAAATAGCATTTTCTGTGCATGAGATGAAAAATGCCTTTTAAACTTGGTTTTTCCATTAAAAGTATGAGATAAGAAGACGATCTTGCTTGCTGCGCACGAGTGGGAGTGGACAGGGAAAAAAAGCGTTTGTGATCATTTACTGGGTCAAATTTTCGTACAAATAATATGTCAGATCAAATAACTTGGTAGTCAGTTGCCGACATGGTTACCGCATTTGTTAAGCCCAGTGTATGAGTATATTTGTTATATTTGTTTAATATATGTGGTTAAATTAAAATGTGATTTTTTTTTGTGCTCATTTATTAGGTCAAATATTTGTACAAAAAATATGTCAGATTGAATAACTGGGTCGCCAGTGGCGGCCTTCCTACAGCATTTGTTAAGCCCTGTGTATGAGTATATTTGTTATATTTGTTTATTTTCTGTGGTTAAATTAGAATGTGCATTTGCTGTGTTAAGTCATACCAAATGTCCGATATTAGTTTGACATATTTTTAGATCAACAAATTAATATATTTACAACAAAACGGCATCTTAACATTCAGAAAAATCAATTACATTTTGTTATTATTTTTTAATGTTTTTTCAGTACAGGGCTTGGCAGAAAATTACTTTGAAATATAGTTAAGCCTGAGAGCTTATGTGCCCGCCGGTTCTGTATGTACGTACGTATGTATGTATGTATGTATGTATGTACGTAACGCGATAACTCTTGATAGAACTAACCGTTTACTTTAAATTTTGTTTATAGGTTCCTTGTGACAAGGCGCTTCCCTGATTAGTTTTGGAGGTTCATTGGTTAAGCATAAAGGGGGGAAACGGGGGGCTAACCCAATAATTTAGATAAATGGGTTTTTCATGCAAAATTATCCCATTTTCTTTCAATTTTGTATATAGGTTCATTTTGATAATGCGCTTCTGTCAATAGTTTTGGGGGTTCATTGGCTAAGTATAAATGTGGAAAGGGGGGGATAACCCCCCTAATTTTGATAAATGAGTTTTTCATGCAGAATTATCCGACTTTCTTCAAATTTTGTATATAGGTTCATTGTGATAATGCGCTTCTCTGAATAGTTTTGGGGGTTCATTGGTTAAGTATAAAGGGGGAAAGTGGGGCTAATCCCCCCTTAATTTAGATAAATGCGTTTTTCATGGAGAATTATCCGATTTTCTTCAAATTTTGTATATATATTCATTGTAATTAGAGACTTCCCTGATTAGTTTAAGGGGTTCATTAGTTAACTATGAGGGGGGTAATGGTGGGATGACCTCCCCCCTTAATATACTGTTGATTTCTTTATTTTTCGAGGGGCATATTTCAAATTCTTTGAAATAAAAGTATAATATACAATTAGTGTGAATAGCCTGCGAGCTCAATGCCCTCAGTTTAACTGGGCAGTTTTCCTTTTTATTTTGAAGTTTTGTCTTCTCTGTCATCAGCATAATTATTTGAATATAAAAATTATTATATTCCAAATGAGTCATTTATTAAAAGTTAAATATAGATATTTACGAACTTTTAATTGGAACTTTCACTAATTATGAATGCATCCCTAGCACACAACCAAATCATTCATATGGTTAAAAAAAAATCCTTTCTGACATCGAAATATTCATATAATAGATTTTTAATGAATGAAATATTGATATTTTTTTAAAGTATAATAATTTTACAATGCTTTTTACATATTATTTGAGATTTCATTTACATTTCAATTCTGTTGCAATGGAAAATTATACAAAATCTAAAACATAAACAAAATCCCATATCACTACCTTTTAGTTGATATGTTAGTGTTATATTTTTTCATCAAACACAAACTTACAGGAATATCATAAAAAGATTGTCTTCCAAATCTTGATAAATTATGCTCTATTTCTTATATCCTTCAGGTTTTTGTATACAAAAATTTACATTGAGATTTAAAAAGTCATTAAGTTAAAATCGATTGCCGCTCAACACCTGATTGCGTCACCACTTTTCATTTTTATTTTCTTGTTATTTTTTCTTGGAAATGAAGAATTCAGTCACAAACGTTTTTATGTTAATTCCTTGACATTGATGTCACGTAAGTTAGAAGATGAGGAAAAAAACAATTCCATTTTTAAAGGGAAAAGAAAAATGTTATTAAAGAATATTTCACTAGAAATACATTTTTTTTGTGTGAAAAACTTTGTTTTAATCATACATATTATTAAAATTCAAAACTTCCAGAATTCAATTACTATGTATGTATTTCATGAAAGGGTGGTATTTAGTACATAGAAAAAGAATCAAACTACATTGAAGATTCTATGTTTAAAAGAAATATATATAGTTTTATTGGAAATATTCCGTGTTTATATATTGCGTGAAATTGATTATGGGGACCGTGGTCCTTTATTTGATCAAAAAGCGGCCCAAAAATCGAAATTTATTTTTGTGCGTATTATTTATTCTTCAGTTTGTACTGAAACATTTCAGAAAAGCAGCGATGTTTTTTCTAAAAATTACAAGCTTTTGAATAATGTACACAATCAATTTTTTGGTGCTTTAATAAACTTTATACTTGTTTTTCTCAATACAGATTTTAAACGTTTTTTAAATTTATGAAATGCTCCATGCGTCTTAATTTTTGTTCAAAATTCATGAAATTGATAAGGAATAATCCTGATACTGCTTACAAAGAAACTGTGTATGCATTTTACAATTAGACTTCGTTAAGATAAATAAATCTGATTTATAACTTATTAAAATGCTACATTTTGAGGAAAATCGGAATGGAATTCAGAAAAAAATCTCTCAGAAATTAACTGTTCAAGGGATTAAATAACTATTCACAGATTTGTTTGCAATGCAGTTTTAAGTGATCCAAATGCCAAATCGAGGAAATATCTTAAAAATTAAAACGCAAGGAGCATTTAAAATTTTGGTTTATAAATTTTTAATTTTTTTTTTAAATCTTAAAATCATATTAAGATTAGAATTTTTTAAGGCATTCTATATACTTATGGTGAAATGCATATAAGAACAAAATTTCATATATCTATGAGAAAAAAAAATCAATTTTAACATCCACCTTAAATGTCAGGTCCCGTAAATATAGATAATAATAAACTATTAGCCGTTTTGTGATGAATATGTCATGTACACACTAGGTGCAGACAATTCTTAATTTTTTTTCACCAGGATTTTGAAAAAGAAATTTTCGCCTTTAATAATCGTAGGATTTTTGGGATTTTTGGCAAATATTTCTATTTTGAAATACTAGTGCTAATGGATTAAATATATTTTACGGAACACTCATTTCAATTATGTTAGTGTGCAGAATATAGAAAGTGTCATTATGAAGATAATTTTTCGGTAACCTTAAAAACAATAGTCAATTTAATATAGAAATTACAAAAAATAAACTATACAATTTAGAATTCATGATTAAAAATATTTACAAAATATATATATTTCACTCTTTATTTTTTATTTATACTTTATTTTCCATTTTTAGTGTTTAAAATATTTCATTATATGACTTTCACTAAAAGCTGGCTTATTTAGCGACCGTGGTTTGGAGCATCATTAACTCCATTGTTGTTATAACACATATACACAGTTGTAACCGTAAAGAATATTTGGCGATTTATCACCTGAGGAAAAACAATGTAAACATGCGATGAAATTAATTTATTAATTTATAATTAAGTTCTAAAAATATTACAATTTTGTATTTTCATCCAAAACACACCTGTATACATGATATTTGTAACACTAGCAGATCATGAAGTGAATGAAAAAATGCATCTTTGTATACAAACACTAAGTATGTTATATAAAACAGTATAAAAAGACTGAACTTAGCTATTTTTAGGCATTAAAAGTTTATTTTAAAGTATAATACACAATGTGATCTAAAATGGCCTGAATGATTTTAAATTTCAATAACTTGCAAACGGTGGCAGATATTTTTACAAAATCTTGTACGAGAGTTATGCAAGATGTCCGTAGTTTTGTTCTGTGTTTCTTGATTTTAGTTTGAATTACCATCAATAGATGGCGCTGCGAGCAATAGACGTCCAATCGAGGTAGAAGCAGATATCACCCAACATTGATGTGAATGAAGAAGGTTAAATATATGGAGTGGGTCACATTTACCAATACAATCTTATTCCGGATTCGAAAACTAAGCACAAGATTGTGTTGGCGAAGGAGACTCGCTCCTAATATTTAACCATCTTCCTACACATCAATGGTTGGTGATTTCAATTTTGGCCTAGATTGAGTTCCTATTGTTGTATACTCATTGCCCCATTTATCTTTCTCATTAGATCTTCATCCGACAACAACTTGGAATAAACATCTCCACCCCCTCACATCCATCCTAGCCGATCATTATGAATTCGTATAGATCTCATAGTAGGCTTTCCATTCCCGGAGACACTACCATAATATTTTCATTTTCAAGCCCCTGTTCCCATTATTAAACTTTTTAAATATTTTAATCTTTTATCAAAATTTCTCAATTATCAAGGGTAGCATTTCTCCATAAAGGGAATTCAATTCCCCACCCATTATTCCTGGAACAAAACTGTTTCACCCATTCTGAGCGCGTAGGGCGCCCCATTCATCTTTCTCAAGTGATCTTCTTTCAACAACAACACGGAATAAACATCTCCACTCCCTTTCATCCAATTTTACCGTACATAATAAATTTGTTAGATTCCGGAGCCACTCACTTAAAATTTTCATGTTTTGGACCCTGGTCAAAATTTTAATTTTTTTTAATAATTTTAAACTTTTCTCAAATTCTCTCAACCATCAAGTGTAGCATATCTCCATAAAGGAAATTCAATTCCCCATCCATTAATCCTGGACTCCATAAAGGTGTTAAATTTCTACATCTATTCTCAAATTCAATTCTTATCCCACCCACTCCGAGGGCGTAGGGCGCCACATTTAATTTTCATAGTTTTCCAGGCTTCAACCTGAAATACACTCCCTCGCTCCTTTGCACATGTTCCCGCATCTCCTCACAATAGCGTCATTTTTACGGCCTTTCAATTTATACAATCAGCCTTGCACAGTATATCTCCCTCGGGTGCAGCTGCACTCGCTTTTTGCTGGACACTTATCTCTTCATGGGCTGGTCTCACATGGTTCTCCCAAAATTCACCCATTTTACTCTATCTAGTATTATCTTCATTATCTCTATTCATTTTTTTTTTATTCTCATAATTCTCTTTGCCGGAGAGAGTATCCCACATAACCTTTATCGCTAACGTAAATAAAGTTCTTAACTCAGAAATATAAGAAGAAAAAAAAAATATATATATATTCCAAGAAGAATAAATCAATCACAAAGTGAAAGCTCAAACTCATAACTCGAAGACAAGAACAACCCGATATATACAAAATCGACCAACAGTCAACACACAAAAACAAGAAACTCACAAAAATTAAAATGATAACCCCATCAAATCAATCAGACAAAGGACCGCCACTCCAACAATTATATGATATAGAAACAGGTAAAAGAAAAAACCTTAACGTTCACGAAATCCTCGCACAAGCAATCAGCCACTACAGAAGACACAAAGGAAGAAACAATGAAGGAGCAGACAAATACCTACAGTGGCTGCAAGTAGAAATAACAAAAAACATCGCATACATCAAAAGAAATGCATCACAAACACAAGATTCAACCCAACAAACAAAAATAACAAACACACTGGAAATATTCAAAGATGTAGATCAAGACTTCATTGCCTACCTGCATAGGGACACCAACCGACAAAACGTGAAAGATTTCCTGGATACTAAGCCCACATTCAGAGCATCTTTTAGACAAATGTGCAAACACCTCAAACAACACTCACCAGCAGGCACTGAAGGGGCTAACACCTTGCAAGAAAGAATAGTAACTCATCTCAAAGATATGCACCAAATCAAAGAAGAACTAGAACAAATCAAGGAAGGCGAGGTCCAAACAGACAACATAGAAGAAAAGTCCAACCACAACACACATCACCAAATACAAGAAAACAACACGGCATCCCTAGAACACAGAATCCAATCCCTGGAAGAAGACACAGAACGACTACAAACCAACACACTGGAAAGAGAAAACAAACAGCAAGCAGACAGAAAACAACTGGAGGAAAGAATTGAACACCAACAAGCCACCATAAAAGAAAGAGAGGACAACATAGAAAAATTAACAGCAGAACACAAAAAACCCCTCGCAGATCTCTACTCCAAGATGGATCTCCTCACTCAAGACAATCAAAGACAAAAAGAAGAAATAAACCAACTGCATAAGCAGCAAGAAAAGCAACAAAACTGCCAGATCCCGAATGAAGACGAAATTGAGCGGATGACCAAAGAAGAAGTTCAACAACTCCTGATAAAAATAAAGAACCAACTCCCACACGTCCAGAACACCAGAATGCTGAAAGAAGCCATAATAAAACAAAACACCACAAACACAGAAAAAATATTTCAAAAAATAGCAGATCTGGAATCAAAAGTCTCAGCACTTATCAAGAAACACAAAACACCAGCAATAGAAACACCAGAAGAAAACAGCACACACGACTCATACGCAGAAAAACTGAAACAATCAGAAACAGGCAGACCATCACAACCACAAATAAGATTAACAGCATCTTCAACAGCCAGGAGATACTCCAAAGGGGCAATTTTACTATCTAGAAAATCAAACACGTCTCTAACGATGTTCTCAATCAGAGAACAAGTACACAAAGCCCTTAAAAAACACAAGAATGTCCCACCTATACATTGTACAATAGCAAGAAATAAAACAACATTAATAGTGAGATCAGAAACAGAAGAAAATGTCGACACCCTGTCGGATATAATACACCAATCAGAAGACATATCACGACTGGTATCCCAAGAATTTGTAACAGAAAAAAGGAAAAGCTGATAATACTAGGCATCCCGAAGTCGATCACACATGACGAAGTATTACAAGAAATCAACAAAAAGACAAACGAAGACATCGAACAACGTTTACACATACATAAAGAAATATCAAAAGAAAATTCACGAACATACCAATTAGTAATAGACCTCCCAGAAGACCAAGCCTTGTTACTCCACAAAGTGGGTCGACTATCGCTCAGCCTCATAACATGCAAAATAAGGACATACTCCCCAATAATTCGTTGTCAAAACTGCCAAGTCTTCGGGCACTCCTCTACCAACTGTAAGAGAAAAACGGCTTGTGCATATTGCATGGCAGAACATGAATCTGAAAGATGTCCGAAGAAAAACCACCTGCGACAACACAGATGCTTAAATTGCACCTACACGCAAGATCAAGATGGATACCCCTACCCAAATAACCATAGCGCCAACTCAGCCGGATGCCAAGTCTTTCAGGACCTCTTCCATAATCGCCATCGTGCACAGAACCTAACAGCAGAGAGTTCGCGATGGTAACAACCCCAAACCCAACAACCACACCAACTAGCAATAGAACAACAACACCAAAATTCAAAATAGCACAAATAAACCTTCAAAGAACAAAATCAGCAACAGCAGACCTCATAAATCACTTAATAGAAGAGGATTACTCAATAGCCTGTCTCCAGGATTGCGCAGTCACCAATAGAAGACCGCACGGATTACCATTATCCCTGCCTTCATATGCCTCGCAATCCAACAACTGCCACACAATCATACTGGACAACAACCTACAACATATACGAACACAGCAACACCAAAATTCAGTATTCATTAACGTTACACTCCAAGATATAATTATAACAATCGGCAATCAATACTCCCCGCCGTCAGCAGATCTAAAGGAAGACCTTCAAGCCTGGACAAACAAGAGAGGCATGAGCAAACACCTGATACACCTGGGAGACTTCAATGCTCATAGCCAACTCTGGGGGTATCCATCGGACGACGACAGAGGACACCATCTCATCACACATATGAGCCAACACCACTTAATCTCGGCAAACGACCCACAGAGCCCACCCACATTTCAGACAGAAAGATCACAAGGATGGCCGGACGTCTCTCTTTTCTCGTTCCCCGTATTCTCTAGATTAGAAGAGTGGACTGTGGAAAAAGACATGAATTACGGGGACCACCGCTTGATCACCATATATCTAAACATAACAACCCCAACTCTCCCGAGAAGAAGATACAGAACGAAGAACATATCGTTTAAAAAATTCAATCAACACTTAACCTCAAGACTAATAGAAAGAAACATTAACTTCCAGCAAATAAAAAGTAAAGAAAACTTCGATACACACTACAATGAATTAATACAAATCATACAAGAGACAAGTGAACACACTCTCAAGAAGAAAAGTAGCACACACAAACCGTCGATCAACTGGTGGTCTCCGGAGCTCCAAAAAACAAGAAACTACGTCCGGGCACTCCGAAGACAAACAAACTCTCCAACATCCACACAAGCCCACAAACAGAAATACAAACAGGAGCGAGCCAGATACAAGCTTCAAATCCAAAAAGCCAAATGAGAAGCATGGCTGAGATTCTGTCAGGCAACAACAGATCCCTATGGGAAAATGAAGAAAATTGCCTTCCAGGACTTTCACAAGAAAGAAACCTACGCACTGGCACACTCAACAACAATCACACACACCAAGAAATCATTTTACAAGGACCTCACAGAACACATATATGGAAATTCACAGATTACAGACACCAGAACACCAACACCAGACAAGACGGCCCCTCCATTCACCGTAAACGAGTTAAAAACGGCAATATACAGCTTCAACAAAAACAAGGCCCCAGGAATAGACAACATAGACCATCCCATCACAAGACAAATATTCAAACATCACCCACAACTACTACAAGACATTTACAACACACTCCTCAAGCTTAACTACTTCCCGACAGCATGGAAGCAGGGGGAACTAGTCCCCAGCAAACATGACCAGCATAGCCCAGAAAAGGGCCAATGCGTTTGTACCAAAAATTACAATGCTGCCCCAATACCAGTTAGCCGTAATGGCACCGTTAAAAAAGTGTCCGTCTTTAATTTATTGGCCCTTAAGTGCGGACATTTACTGGGCAGATACCGTAATGCCAATACCATTAATAAATTCATTAATGGAAGAGTGTTGGTCCAGTATATGTATTTATCATTACTTAAAGGGCAAGTACAGGCCCAATGTAGGAAATTTTATTTTCATCACAATTTCACGAATGCTTCAAAGGGCAAATATTGGCCCAATAAGGAACAGCCATACATGATTTAATCTACTTAGCTGGCCCAATGAAGGCTATTTAAATCAGTATCTAGTATTTTTCAGTGCTTTATAGGACATGTATTGGACCAATATTAAAGGTCATTAGATCATATTATGCAGAAAAATGTGCACTATACTCATTGACCTCAAAATTGAATTTTAGACCATATTAAAAGGTGTATAATTTTAATAAGGAAATTTATAATTTTTAAACATTTGTAATAGGGACTAAAATTTAATTACAATATTGTAATCAAATTTTAGTCCATATTATAAATGTTTAAAAATTATAATTTTCTCCTTAAACGCAAAGGGGGCAGTAACCTTTAATATGGTCTAAAATTCGATTTTCAGGTCAATGAGTAGTAGTGCACATTTTTCTGCATAATATGAAGCCAATCTTCTGAACATACAATAATTGTTAATAGAGATATAAAGAAATTATAGTGAATAAGAACAACAAAGTACTTAAAATTACTTAATTTGTAACAGGATTTTTTATAAAAATTAAATGGTTACCGATGAATCACAGGATAGTTCAGAATGCAATTATCAAAATTTGGTTTTCACCATGAAAACCACAGTTAGAAACAATTTTTGAAATTTTAATGTATGGTAATCAAAATAGGGAACAGATGTGTTACACTCAAGCAGAGATGTTTGGCGACTTTCAAGCCTGTGCCATACCAATAACTCAATACAATAGCTAAGTTACCATTAAAAAAAAAAAATCCCCTAAATTTGGCGACTTTTTTCCTTTTTATATCCGATTAAAAAATTTTAAAACCGTGCACGAATGTATGACATCATAGCCCAAAATAGTTTTGTTTAGCTTTAGTGTGTTTATAGTATAAATTACACTTATTAAATGTGTGGGAGAGGTATAAGTAAAAATTAACTTTTTTACTCTCTGGCCAGTACATGGATTTTTTTACTCGCCGGTGTTTTTCAGCACTGGCCAATAACAAGTTTACAAATACTTGATAAAAAATTTGCGAAATTTGTCAAACTATTGTGGAATAAACAGTGAAATTTGTCAAATGGCGTCGGGATAGAAATCTGGACATTTGTCAAATGGTCTCGGGAAAGAAATCAGGCATTGCAAGAAAAAAATTAATTTTGTCTAACTGTCGTGAAAAAAATCGAGAAATTTGTCAAATAGGTTCGGGGGAAAAAAATCTCAAAATTCGTCAAATGATCTCAGGAGAAAAATAATGAAATTCGTCTAACTATCCCGGAACAGAATTGCAAACTTCGTCGAACGGCAGCGGAAATAAAGTGCGAAATTTGTCGAACATCAGCGGAAAGAAAGTGCGCAATTTCTTCGTTCATGGAAAAAATCATGAAATTCATCAATCGATAGCGGAATAATCGCAAAATTCATTAACCGATAGTGGGAAAAATCGCAAAATTCATCAACTAGTTTCGGGATAAAAAATTTCGAATATCGTCGAATGGCTTCGAGAGAAAAAAAATCACAACCTGTCATATAATGTCAGGGAAAAAATCGCGAAATTCGCCAAATAGTTTTTAAATTTATCGAGTGACAGCGGAGAAAAAATCTTTTTCCATTCAATCATCGCAATTGGCGAGCAGAGTTGTATAATATAGACGCACACGTGCACGGCATGCACAGAAAATTTTCTGCAAAATTTATAATTTTGCAGAAAAAAATTTTTGAATAAAAAAAAAATAATAATAATTTTTTTTTTAAATACCAAAAAATTAAAAATATTCCCCAATTTTATGTACGATTTATTTACTGTTTGCGTACAATTCAAAATTTAAAGATGCAAAACATTGTTGTGACATTACAGATGCTTGCGAAGAGGTCAAAATATTAAGGATTGGGTTGTTTCTAAATGCATTGACAAAATAATTGATAATAGATTTTTAGCTTTATTATTATTTTTTACCAAAATAAATATTCTTTAATTAATATTAATTAATTTTATATGGTAATTATTTTAAACTAATGTTTTTAATTTATATCGTCAAAATAATACAACACCTAATTTTATTAAACATTAAATGAATTTGCAGAAAGTTTTTGACTGAATATTTATGTGCGCAGGAAGTTTTTGGTTTTATACAAGTCTGTTGGCAAGTATGACTATTAAATTTGACCAGTGGTGGCAATAAAGTCAATCGCCAAATTTTCAGTATTACTCGCCGATTGGCGAGTGCTAATATTGTCCTATAGGGGGAGGGGCATTACAACAACAAAGTACCTAAAATTAATTTGCACATTTGCAGAAGCATTTTTAAAAAAGGAAATGTTTACCGATGAACCACAGGATAATTCAGAATGCAACTATCAAAATTTGATTTTCACTACCGCAAACTAATCAAAACTATGATGCTATTTTTAGGAAAACATAATTTAGCTAAGTAATGATTAGCTAGATAATTTAGTATATATATAAAAAAAATGTAGTTTGTTTCCACATCGACATTATTTTTGATGTTACTTCAATAAACTTACTTCATTTTCCTCTTTTTCGGCACAGCAGCGATACTCTTATTCTACACAGGAGCACATCAAACTTGCTTGCAGAAGATCACTCATGGTAGTCGTTTGTTACACAATAAAACTACACACTCGTGATCTTCAGAGAGCAATCGAACCGGGGATATTCACCAGACAGATTTCTTCATCTGTTTCACTTTTCACAGATTGAGGAAACTAGTTTTTGCCAGAAGTGACATCAAAAATAATATAAATGTTCCCTAGAGAGTGTTTTTACCAAAAGCAGAATATGGTTAAAAGTGCAACGTTTGTCGCAGAACAATTCAAATTCTCAATTTCAACGAAATTCATCCTTCAAGTATTAGTAAAAAATTGCAAAATTTATCAGTCGATCACCAGAAAAGAGCAAAATTTGTCAGCCGAACATCAAAGGGGAAAAAAAACAAAAAAACGCAAAATTCTTTAATCATTCATGTAAAAAATAACAAAATTCATCAATCGGTAGACTTATATAAAACCAAAAACTTTCAGTAAATCAATTTAATGTTTAATAAAATTACGTGTTATTATATTGTTTTGATGATATGAATTAAAAAACACAGTAGTCTTAAATGATTACCATTTAAATTAAAAAATAATTATTTTGTTTCAAAAAATAATAAAGCTAAAAATTTATGATAGGAAGGGGTGAATTTTTATCAATTATTTTGTCAATATATTTAGAAACAGCCAAATACTTAATATTGTGACATTTTCACACAAAATGCCAGTCACTCTGTTAGCAGAAATAATGTGACATTGCTTGTGAAACAACTGAATCACATTTTGTAGGTAGAGGTACATTCATAGAATCGAATTTGAGAAAAAAAACGAACAAACATGTGCCTTAAAATAATAAAATCATTTTCTGTGTCATTTATGTTTTTTGTTTTTTTTTTCAGACGATTTATTTTTGGCTCGCCGCCAATCAGTGATTGATGTTCATTAAAATTTGATGTATTTTGAAATATTTACATTTAGCTTTAAATCATTTTAGAGAACTTCAATTTAAAATGCTTTCTAACACTATGAAATTATTTAACCACTGCCACCGGGCTAAAAAGTCACTGCAGCTGCTGATGGAAAACCGATCGCCGCGAAGCTCTAGTCTGCAGAAAATAGAAATAAATTGTGTAATATCACAATAATATTTTGTGTCTTTAAACTTTGAATTATGTGCAAACATCATACATAATCACAGCATAAATCATATGTAAGTTTGAGAAATATTTTTCATTTTTTAATATTAAAAAAAATAATAATAAAAGAAATAAAAATAAAACTAGTTGAATGTACCAATCCTAAATCTTTCTTCTACCTCATTCACGTTTTAAACACACCAAAAACGAATCAGTACCAATTTATATCAAGGTGTAACTGAATCTGAAGTTTTATTAAATTCCGTGCATTAGTTCTTGAGATATGACTATCGCTAAAATCTTTAAATCCTGAAAAACGCAGCATAGTTAGGCATTAGCACCATCTGTTGGGAGATTTACACCAAAACCTAATCAAAAACAATTTATGTCAACGTCTAACCGAATCTCAAGTTTGATAAAATTATGTGCAATAGTTCATGTGATATAGATCGTGAAAAATGTTGCATAGCAGTACCACATGTCAGGCGATTTACACAAAAAACAAATCAGTACCAATATATATCAAGGTTTAACTGAATGTAAAGTTTTATTAAATTCTGTGCATTAGTTCTTGAGATAGGGTGCTTACAATTTTTTTAACACACAGACAGACTCACATTTTCTAAAAAGTCAAATCTAGTTCAGGACCTTCTAAAATGTATAAATCTATCAAAAACCGAAAATTTTCATGAATCCAAAACTTTCTTGTAAAGATACAAGAAAATAACTTTTAAAAAATTAAGTTTTTCTTTTCTAAAATATTTTCCATAAAGTTCTGAATTTTCAGAAAAGTTTCCGCACACAGCGTGCGGCCATGCATCTATATTATACAACAACTCTGTCAATCAGTAGTGGCAAAAAATTGTGAAATCAGTCAGTCGTTCAATACTTCAGCTGGTTGCAGGGGAAAAAAAAGGTTGATCAGTTGGGGGAAAATAAACTGCGATTTTTGCTAATCGGTCAAGAAATAGTCATAAAATTTGCTAATCAGTTGACAGAAAATATCTTAAAATTCACAAATTGGTTGCAGGGGAAAAAAAAGCAAAATTCATCAGTGGCTTATCAGAAAGTTGATTGGGGGGGGGGGAAGAATCGTGAAATTCTTTAGTCAGTTGCAGAAAAATATACAAAATGTTTTGATTACGATCTATCGCGGAAAAAAAAACAAGATTTTTGCTAATTGCTCCTGAGAAAAAGCCACAAAATTTGCCAATTGGTAAAAGAAAAATATCTCGAAATTCGGGTCGCAGGTAAATACATGTGAAATTCAGCAGTGGATCCTCAGAAATATTCTTGAAATTCTTCAAACAGTCGCAGGAAAAAAAAATTTCAAATTTGTCGATCGGTCACAGGAAAAAATCATAAAATTTACCAGTCAAATGAAAGATCTCAAAAATGTTGTGAAATTTGTTTGTAGATTCTGAGAAAATTGTGAAATTCTTCAATCAGTCACAGGGGAAAAATGAATAAAAAAAACGAGAAATTTGTCTAGATAGGTCCCGAGAAAAAAATAGCAAAAGTCATCAATCGATCAAAGGAAAGAAAAATCTCAAAAATATTATGAAATCTGTTAATCGTTCTCGAGAAAAGATCGCAAAATTCATCAGTCAGGAAAAAAATGTCACAAAATTAGTCTGTCGGTCGCAAGAAAATAGCGTAAAATTCTACTGATTAAAGGGGACTCAAAACAAACCAGTTCAACAAAATATGTCTTTTGAATAAGATGGAAGAGCGTCCCTTTTAAAAACAGTGTATCGCCCAGCGGCCCTTTTGTTTTAGAGTCAACACTATATTCATTATTTACTTTCAGATCTTGGTGATCAAATCAAAAATTTGAAATTGTATGGTGCAATGGAGTTGCCTCCAACAAATGTTACTCATAACCTGTTAGATTTAACATGTATTCAGTATGAAAGAAGAGCTCATGGGCCTCCACATGGACAGAAATCTATTAGAAAACTGCTAAAAGCCAGACTTATAAGTAACCGTGCATGGATCAAATTTCTATACACATTTGCTCCATGAAAGTGATTATCTCAAAATATGTCACTTCTAAAACTATTGACAGAACTGTAAATTCTTTGTTAATGCCATGGTTTTAAAAATAAATCTTACCACAAAATATTATTTATTTTGTTGTGTGTGTGTCTGTGACGAAACGTCTTTTGAATTTCTATAAAAGGTGAAAGAACATTTTTTATCAGCTGAAGATTCGTTTCAAAACACTGCAAAATATTCGGTTTTTTGAATAGTTTTTTACTTAATACTTATTTTCATACGGTATGATTTATTGTCACGATTTACTTTTATTGAAGAGAAATGGATGTTTTCATTGATCAATTGGAAGTTTTTATTGATAATTATGAACTTTACGAAAGACTGTCGACTCCAAAATTTGTATATTTGTGTATATTTGCATTACATAATGTTTGGGGGAGGAGAGGAATAAAAAATTTCAAAATCTTTGTAATGTTTTTTATATATAGGGTAGATGTGCCAGTAATGGGCCACCTTCAACGTTTTTGGTTTATAAAAAAATAAACCATAAAAATTCAGCTTTTTTTATTTCATTAATATGCTTTCTTTAAATTCTAGTTTTAAATACAATCATAATATCAATTATCTATTACTTTTTGTGGGGTGTCCATTACTGGAATTTAGGGTGTTTTGAATTATTTCTGTTATTTACAATTAAATTTCAATTCATATTGGGAAATGTGACTATGAGCATGGTTAAATATTGTTGGTAGATTAATATAATCAGACTTGGTCTGAATATAATATTAAAAAAATGTGGAATATAGCAATTATAACTATTAATTAAAAAATAATTTTTAAAGAAATTCCTTAAGGGTGTCCATTACTGGCACATCTACCCAATATAAAATTGTTTTTCTGAAAAATTTAAAACTTCTTACGAGAAGCCATCTATGATCAACCAATCAGTGAAGGAGAAAAAAAACACATTTGAATTCTATCATTGAAACATTAATTATGGTAAAAATGTTTGATAAAGTTTACAAATACTACAAAACACATTGAAATAAAATATTAAATAAATGTAAGTACTTATTCGCATACGATCCTGCTGAAATATAGATTTTTACTGCATAGTTTTAAAGTAAACATTAAGTAAGCCTAACGTGTTTTGAATAAACAAGTCTATCTGAGTTCTGATTAAACTTTTTTTAACAGTATCGTTTTTAAAGTTAGTTCGGTCAGTTTAAAAAATATTTACACGAGCATACGCATACTATACATAATGATTACATTTAAATATATATTTAATTTTAAAATATTCATTCTTATTTATCCCTCAAAACAAAAGCAACGGCGTAATGTAATGGCGATCGCTTCTCTTTTCGTTCAAATCGTTGAATACCAACGACTCTAAGGCACTTTTACAATGCCGATAAATGTATTAAAATAGAAAACTTTAGAAATAAATATAAAATACTAATTAATAGTAAATAATCTTACCTTCAAATTTCAGAATATCAGAAGCCGAACCTAACGGTGCGTAGAGATGGGTAGATCTTTGAAGATTTGCGCCTACTGTTGCCAAACACTAATTGTTAAATATTACAAACTAAGGTCTGCTGGTTGAACAAAAATGCCCCAATGAAAATCCAGTTTTACTAGAACTTTAAACAGTTTGGAAGTAACGGACCAGCAAAGATTTCCCATCTTTATTTCGTAGCCCTAAAATACTTGAAAGATCCAATACTGGACCAGTATTCCTGAATCGATGTGATGCCGTACTTCAAACATCCAACAATGGGCCAATACTGTTCAATGGATGTGCCATCACTGGCCATAAATGCCAATATAGGCCCCAAAAGTAGCCAACAGTTCTATGTTTGCTGGGTCTTCTTCTTGAAAAATGGAAAGCCTCCAACAGAAGCGGACACGTATCGTCCGATTTCCCTGCTGCCAATCCTGGGCAAAATCTTTGAGAAGCTAATACTAAAGCGTATCCTACATGAACTACACAACACACCAAAACTAGCACCGTCCCAACATGGATTCGTCCCAGGAAAATCGACGGAAACGGCAATCCAAGAAGTGCTGTCCATCATAGATCTAAGCAAACAAGAAGACAACTACACATATCTCATCTCTCTAGACTTCCACCATGCCTTCGACAATCTACCTTGGGATGCAACAGTGGAGGAGCTCGAAACCTTAGAACTGAGCAGACCATACATAAACACGACAAGATCCTTCCTATCGCTCAGATCTGCGTACACCAACTGGCTCTCTGGAGACCTTCACTGGTTCAAAAAGGGCTGTCCCCAGGGGTCGTGCTACGGCCCGTTTCTCTGGAGAATATTCATCAATAAGATCCTGATAATCCTCAGAGAAAAGGGATTCAAAGTGGTGGCGTACGCAGATGATATACTTCTAATCATAACAGGTCGCACCAGGAAGATCATAGAAGACAAAGGCAACGCAGCTCTCCAACTGATTCAAAACTGGGCGGATTGTCATTCCATTCAAATAACACACGAAAAATCAACAGTTCTGCAAATAAAGAATCGTAAATATCTCAAGCGTCCACCCACACTAAAAATTAATAACATATCCATCAAACATAACCCCACACTAAAATATCTCGGCTTAGTTCTGGACAGCACACTTTCCTTCCTACCACATCTACATGCCAAGAGATCAGAAATCAACACAGCAGTCCAAAACCTCCTGAAGTTTGCAGCCTCACAACGCAGTATCTCAAAAGCAATACTAAAAATATGGAACAACACAATCTTAGAAAAGAAAATAACTTACGCTGCAGCAACATGGTTCCCCAAACTACAAAAATCCCACGGGCTGCGACTCCTCTCAGCAATTCAGGAACAGTGTCTGCTTTTGATCTCCCGTGCATACAAGAAGACAGCAACCTCAGCTCTCTGCGTCCTCACGGGAACAATGCCACTCTCACTAAGAACAGAGAAAACAGCAGCCCAAGGAGCAATCCTTAGGCTAGGCATCCCCATGGTTGGAATACAACCAGATATGTATCAACCGAAATTTATACCAACAGAAATTATACCATACAAAACATATTTTGAATGGGCAGAGAATGCAGAGGAGCAGCCAAATTTGCAAGTATACGCGGATGGATCGAAGACTGACGCTGGTGTAGGATACGCTTTCTGCATCTACAACAAAGAAGACACAATAACAGAACATCAAATACACCTGGACACCTCAAACTCCGTTTACCAAGCGGAGCTGCTCGCAATTTCCGACGCAATTTCCTGGCTGCAAACATCCACACACGACAAAGCAACAATAAATTCAGACAGCCTTTCCAGCTTAGTGGCACTTACAGACATGAATACAGAAAATTATCTAATAGGTCAAATAATAAAGAAACTGCAAAACACAACAAAAAAGATCCTCTTCAACTGGGTAAAAGGCCACTCAGGAATTGCGGGCAACGAACACGCTGACAGACTCGCCAAGGAAGCCACACAACCGGACACATCAATAAAACACATCTTCCACCCAGCACCTTCATCCTACCTCAGATGACAACTAAAACACAAATACACATCTAAATGGCAAGACCAATGGACAGCGGAGCACAGGGGACGAAAAGCCTACAGCCTCTGTCCAAAAGTCACCGAGGACTTCCTGGTCCCACACCGAAACATCTACCTGTACATAACCAACCACGGCCCGTTCCCATCATATCTCTCTCTCTTAAATAAAGCCCCATCTCCATTCTGCACATGTGGAAAAAGAGGAGATGCCACCCACTACACACTCAACTGCCCGCTAACGTCAGCATATCACATAAGGAAACCGGCATTACTGAGGACCTCAGTTTGGTTCCACCACGTCCTCCATACACCAAATCTACAACAAAAAATAATAGACTGTGTCCATCTCCTAGAACACAATCAGCAACTCTTTCAAATGCCTCCAGCACACCTTCTAGGAAATGTCCTGCCCTCAGACGATGATGAAGAAGAATAACCCTCATCATTGACCACAAAAATAGCGGAAACACAGTAGTGTAAATAATTCCATTCCCTCAGTAAAAGCCTAATGGCCTATTGGCCTCATCTGTATTTTTTTTTTTTTTTTTTTAATAAACTTGCCAAGCAGGGCTTGTAGAGCTTAAGCCGTATGGTAGGCCACCCTGCTTGGTTGAATCTGAATCTGTTGTATACTCATTTCATTAAGTAACTGTTATAACGGTGTTATTTATTATTTAAGTTTAAAAAATAATTGGTTTAATATGTTTATAAATTTTAAACAGCTTTATTTTAATTTATTTTAATATTTTATTAACTATTCTAACTTATGTTTATTTTAATTATCAATAAGTTTCTAACAACATTATCCCTTTGCTTTACAGTATACGCAAAATTGCTCAAATATTTCACAGTAATTTCATTCTTAAATTTTATTTTCAGTTTGATTTAACGTTTTAGTTTGTAAAATGACATTTTAGCCTTCTTAGGAAAATATTTCAGCATTTTTTCTTTATATTTTTAGAATAAATCATTTATTTTGAATTGCATAGTTAAGTTACATCAGTACAGCTTATGATTTTTTAACTAATTTAGCGTTATTATCACATAAATAAGTCCTGGTTAGTGTCTTTTTCTTACTTTATAATTTATAAGTGTTTTCCTTTCCTTTTAGTACTGGTACTTTATGTTATTAATCATTTTCCTTTGTTTTATTTTTGTATTGTATTCACAATATTTTTCTTTGGTCCTAAACAATGCTACCTCTTTTATTATTATTATTATTATTATTATTAATGGTATATTAAAACATTGTTCCGCATTTTTTTTTCAAACTTTGTTTAACTTTGTTTATTTTGATGATTACTTCAAAATATTTATTATTATTTACAATTATAATCCTTTAATATTTACAACTTATACCTTGAATTTTGTAATAATGTATGTTGAAGTAAACAGTGGGTTTGTGTCTTCGCCCCAGGATTGCAATTATGTTCTAAAGCAAAATCTGGGTTTCCGAGACGGTCATCCCTTGTACTGCTTTGCTTTCAGCACCATCTATCGCTGCTATTTGAAACTAAAACCAGGAATCGCTGCAAAAAAAAACTCCTGTCATCATACATTACGCTCCTGTAAGATTTTTTTTAAATATCTGTCACTGTTTGCAGATTATTGAATTTTAAAATCTTCTCAGTACATTTCAGATCACCGGTTTATTCACAGCATTATTAACCAGGTAAAATAAATAGTTTTTTCACATTGTGAAAAAGTAAACACTATTTCTTAGTTATGTTTCGAGATTGTAAAAACTAAAATTGACTTTGACAGTTAAACGTAATTAATGTAAGATTTTTTTTTTAAATATCTGTCACTGTTTGCAGATTATTGAATTTTAAAATCATCTCAGTACATTTTAGATCACCGGTTTATTCACAGCATTATTAACCAGGTCAATTAAATAAATTGTTTTTCCACATTCTGAAAAAGTAAACACTATTTCTTTTTTATGTTTCGAGATTTTGAAAACTAAAATTGAGTTTGACATTTAAACGTAATTAATGTAAGATTTTTTAAAAAATATATCTGTCACTGTTTGCAGATTATTGAATTTTAAAATCTCCTCAGTACATTTTAGATCACCGGTTTATTCACAGCATTATTAACCAGGTCAATTAAATAAATTGTTTTTCCACATACTGACAAAGTAAACACTATTTCTTATTTATGTTTCATATTTTAAAAAACTAAAATTGACTTTGACATTTAAACGGTCATTGATATAAAATAGGCAGACGTTCAGAATCTGATTGCGTCAGCAATTTCTATTTTATTTCTGCTTTTTGTCCCTTGCAGGCATTTTCTTTAAAGGGAAGCATTCAATCACAAATCACGATATTATTGCTATTCTTTGACATTGAGGTCACGCAAGTTGGAAGAAGAGGAAAAGACAATTCAGTTACAGGAAAAAGGGAAAATATCATTTGAAGACCATTTCACTTGAAAAACCTAAATTTTTGCTCAAAGATATTATATAATTCTTTGTGACTCAAGAACTCCGAATTGAAAAATATTTATTAAGATGTTAGAATACATCATTTAAAGCATGTATAAAAGAATTAAAAAATTAGAACATAAAAGAAATTGACATAAAGGTATTTTTTTCATAGGTGCAAGAAACAGGAAATTACATACTGCTCATAAATATTGTCAATTTTCTAATACAATATTGTAAAGCATACATAATCTCCTCTGTAAAAATTCTATTTTTTGACGTCTCCAGCCCTTTTAATTTTACAAAGAAGTTCATTTTAGCAATAGCGATGAAAAAGTGCTCAAATTATAAATGAATCTTTGACATGAAAAGCTAACTCACAAGGAAGGTCTCCAAAAGCGTACATTCAGAAAATTAAAAAAAAATTACAGAATATTCTTCTGATGAGGATATGTACGTTTATATAAAAATATTCTGCGGAACCTCGATATAAGGTCCAAAAAAAGTTATGAAATTTTCGTGTTTTTTGTTATTTATCGCTGGTTGGCGACAAAATGAATTAAAAAAAAAAGAGCTATGCTATGATAAATAACTTTTTAGGAAAAACTTTTTCTACTCTTTATACTGCACTAGTTTAATTAAGTTTAACTTAAATAAATACATTTTTATAACTACGGTTTTACGATACATATTTGTATGTATATATAAAGAAAGTTACCGATCGTAAGTTTTGGTTTAGAACAAAATTTAAATTGATTCAAAATGATTCAAACTAAAAGTTAATGTCTGATTCTGAGCATTGTCAGTTTGACTTCGATATTGTTAATGTCGGAGATAACAAGAGAAAAGTTTGTTGCCATGGAAACAACTACTTATTCAATATCGAAAAGTATTAATGAGAGCGTTCTTAATCGAGCAGTTACTGTTAAAATACATTTAAAGCATCTATTACCCTGCCGGATAATCCGTGTAATTCAGCAATACGAAACTTGTATATATATTATATAAGCTTATAGAAAAATAATAAACTGTTTAATCGTTTAAGTATAAATTCATAAAATACTACGCATTTCAACACTCATTTAACCAGGAATTTCAAAATGCATGAAATCGCATGCGTTTGGCGAGGAAAAAATGTTGTTCGCTGAATCTCGTCTTTTTGCGCCAAATGCTCGAAATTATTTTATTTTTTTACAGATTTTCTACTGGGATTCCTCAGCTAAATTTGACTGATCTTTTATTACGTACATGAGTAATTCCATTAGCATTTTTTTCAAAATATTCTGAGTACTTTTAGCTGAGGCGCTTTAGGCAAACCTTCCTTGTCAGTATTGCTGTCTGTTTCGAATTATATGAACAAAATATATATTAACTGCTGTGTTGGGAGCAATAAATAAAATCGTCTTTTAAAGTCCGCTGTAAAAGTAAGATTGATTTTACTTACCCATCATACGTAGTATAGGGTAAGTCTTGTAATCGTTTTGAAAATCGAAAATTTTTTTTTGACGGATTTACACGTTTCAGACACTGGAGATTCCGAAAAACATATTTTTAGAAAAAAATTTTTTGCCGTCCGTCTGTGTGTCTGTGTGTGTGTCTGTGTGTGTGTCTGTAAACGCTCTATCTACCGAAAAAATTGAGATAGAGACTTGCAATTTGGTATGTACTTATTATGTAATAATGGGAAGAAGCCTATTTCATTTCAATAACCTCGATTAACCGGAACAATTTTTTTCGTACTCTCGAAATATTCGTTCGGATGAAAGGTATATAAAAATTTTCGAAATTGTTTATTTTAAGAAATGAATATAAAAGACAATAAAAAAACATAAATTTTGCACAAAGCATGAAGTTGATCGGATAATTAGTTGCCGAGATATTTGGAATCCTATTTTCCACACGCTTCGATTTTTCATGACCCTGTATTTCATCCAAATTTCACTTCAAAGATATATTTTAATTGGACATTTGACGCTTAATTAGATGCAATAAACTGCTAGTTAATAGGATTATTATTTTTGGAGTTATAAGGATGTTTCTTTCAAGCAATTCAGTAATCGAGACTTTAAAGCGAGGCTAACGAAAAAGAAAGGCTACCGCGGTGCTTTACGCGTATCTTTTTTTACAGACCGCCGGAGTCACGTGATGCTCGAATGCACCAATGCTGGTGTACGAAAGGAGCAACACGACACTCTCGCGGTCTGTAAAAAAAGATAAGTGGAATGCACCGCGGTAGCCTGTATTTTTCGTTAGCCTCGCTTCAAAGTTTATGACGTCATCAAGCCACGATTTTATTTGAATTGCAATGCACTTTATAAGTAGTTTACACATTTTTATTTTAATATTTATATTATGCATATCCATGATGGGTAAGTATTACGGTGGCCCCCAACGACTAGTTTGTGTATATTGAAAATATGCAACACGGTGCTACAAAGGGTTAATTCACATGAGATTTTAAAGTTCAAATTCTCTACACTTTGGACATGCGTTGCAAGAGTGTGTGATATTTGCAACATAGAAATTATATAAAATTATTGGAAGAATCTTCACTCATATAACAATGTAAAATAGTCGAATACTTTCACATCTACATCACGTAAATGTAAAATTGGAATCGTTGAGAAAGCATAAATACTAATCAACTATTCGTCTGCATAATTCAGTATACGTAAGAGTAATTCATGAAGGCATTTTTTAGGTAATCTTAACGCGTTGTCGACCGCGAAAGAGAATTTTCTTTTTTATTTAACCAAACGTTATTGACTAAGTGCTTAATACTTCATTTATATCATGTTGTGCATATTTTTTTAAACTAATAAGACATTTTATATTAACACGTACACTGTCGGGTTAAAATTGCCGGAATTTATTTTATTTAGAAAGTTCGAATTCATACCAAAAAATAGTAATAGCAATACTTACTTTACTTAATCACAGACATTTCGTGATTACATAAAATAAAAATTCTTCTTTCGAAATTTCCGGTATAAATTCGTAATTTTATATTGAAAAACCACGAGTATACTCGTGGTTGGCTACGAATGGGTTAAATCCGTACATTGAAAGTTACAGTGTGCGTCATAAATTCCTGCAAAATTTAAAAATTCATATTAAAAGAATTAATGCTCGAAACAAATTTCGGTCTGCGCGAATATGATCAGAGGTACATTGGATTTTTTTCCATGTATAAAAAAAAATGATTACAAAAGTAAATGAAAGCGGGAGCTCACACGTCATGCTGAGATGTTTTATGAAAATCAGGCTAGCAATAAAACACCTGGCTGGAAATCGATTCATCATTCTATCTCGGCAGCATGCTTTCTTTACCAGATCGAGTGTTGGTGATTAAAATTTTCTACAAGAATGGTGAATCCACAACTCTTGCATTGTGAAAGTTTCGAACGGAGAAAGGACTGAAGACGCAAAAAAGCCCTATTTCATTGAATGGGATACTGAATTTAGTACGAAGTTTGGAGGAAACGGGGAGTTTGGAGGGTCGTCCTGATTTGCTTAAAACATCTCAGTTAGACAAATGAGCGCCCTCTTTTGGTTACTTTTGAAAAAAAAATTATACATGGAAAAAATCCAATGTCTCTCTGATCATAATCGCACGAACCGAAATTTTTTCCGATCGTTACATCTTTTATTATGATTTTTTATTTTTATTTTGCACGAATTTATGACGCACACTGTATTTACTGATACATAAACTTCAGAAACATATCTAGGAAACAAATTTACGAAACAATTTCAGAAGAGGAAGGAGCTTCTACTGCTTTAAATCCTAGATTTAATAAAAATTTCCAGTCGTCAATGTGTTAAAACAAATGCCCATGAGATGGAGGATTTATAGAAAAAAACAGGACTGATGCATAAACTTCAGAAACCTATCTAGGAAACAAATTTACGAAACAATTTCAGAAGAGGGAGGAGCTCCTACTGCTTTAAATTTTAGATTTAATAAAAGCTTCCACTCGTCAATGTGTTAAAACAAATGCCCATCAGATGGAGGAATTATAATTAAAAAAAAACTTTAATTTAAAATTTGTGCATTGAAAAGAAACTGGACAATTGCTAAGGATAAGAATCGCATTTCGCATTATTGAGACTTATTTAAAGTTAATATTTTTCAAATATTAGTTTTGGTTTTATACAACAATATTACCTAAGTAAAAGAAATAGATTATTTTTCCACATCTTGATAAAGAAAAATATATTTCTTTTTTTTTGTTTCAGTTTACCATGAAAGAGAATTTATTTTGGCAGTTAAAGGGTCATCCATTTAAAATGCACTGGCAGTCAATATCTCATTGCGTCACAACTTTCTATTTCCTTTACTATTTTTTTCTGTGTAAAGGCGTTTTTTAAAAGGAAAGTATTCAATCAGAAACTATGTAAGTCCGATTTCTTGACAATGGGGCGACACAATTGAGAAGATGAAAAAAAATACATTTCCAGTTTCTTTTGCGTTTGCAGTGATACACAGGTGGGTCATTCCATGGTAACTTACGTTACATTTAGAATAATTTTCTTTAGTAATTTTCATAATATAACACCAAAAAATATTGAAAATGTAATATTGATAAGATTTGATAATTAAACCTATCCAAAGCGAAATTTGGATAAAAATTACCTACCTTTAGTGCTATTTTTTGAACACTGGACATCATATTTATTATGGTAACTTACGTTCTTTTTGTCAGAAACGTAAGTTACCATAGTAAATATAATTTTTAGCGTTCAAGAAATAGTACTAAATTTAAGTAATTTTTATCCAAATTTAGCTTTGATAGGTTTAATTAATAAATCATATAAACATTACATTTTGAATATTTTTTAGTGTTATATTACTAAAATTACTGAAGTCAATTATTCTAAATGTAACGTAAGTTACCATGGAATGACCCAGGTATGGTTATACCTTTATTATTTCAAATTTTACGGATTCAAATGAAGAAAAGTAGCCAATAAAATATCACTATTATACATATGAAAAAGTTTACCGTAATTTCCGGTGTATAAATCGCGGGTAAATTAAGTCTTTTTTTCAAACCAGAATTATTTTTATAGAAATATATTCAAATATGTGCCAAGTTGTAGCACGTTACATTTCATTAAAAAAAATTTCCGGTCCGAAACCGATTTATTTGAGCCGTGGCTTATACGCCGGAAATTACGGTATATTAAATGGCATTTAAAAAAGATAGTTACTATTTAAAAATAGTAAATAATACCTTATTGTCACTCACTAATGCATTCAACAGTAAAGCTGTCTTTTTGTATATGCCCCCTTCACAGGAAAGGTAAAATGAGAACTTTTTATCAACAAAACAAGTGGACGACATTCTTTTTCTTTCTTTACTAAACTAGTAAACACAACAAGTATCATTTCAAACATATTTCGGACCTGCTTTCTTCAACAGCGAATTATCACTACAGTGCATACAGTTTTTAGCTGTGGATTACATTGGATGGTAAACCATCCTGGGGCTAAAACTTAGATCACATACTTTGTGAGTGGAAATAGAGACTCTGACGCGCAGTCAATGCGAATAATTAAGGTGAAGAATTCTATTCGCCGTTGTGAGCCATATTACGTGGGAAAATTTTCCTGGACTCCTATTTGCTAGTTCTTTAGAGCAATATCCTGATGAAATAGCTTTGCAAATGTCCAGCAGGTATTTCTGGTCTGTGCTGAGTGCCTTTTCATCGATTTCAGAGATATGTTTTCTAAATTACTCTTTATAGGTTCAAAAACTGCAATAGGGAGTGAATGGAACGTGGACAAGGATTTCCCTAATACATTTGGGCCAGAATTTTTCTTATCGATCATGCCTAACAAATGATGCAGAGGCAATTCATTTAACTGGAGCTGGCATATGATCCATTGCATAGGTCTTGCAAGCTTCTCTTCCATTCGACGGATTACTTCAGTATGCTTTCCCGTATTCACAAGACACCGGATATCCATCACAACTCAAGCATGAGAGGCTGGACAAATCAATATTTTCATCTTTTAAAAACTTTGATATGCATTTAAATATATCTTTTGATGGTCCAGATGAGTTTATGTTAGGCAAAATTAGTCCCCAAATATTTGGAGCCATGCTCTTCTAAGATAGTAACACGTTCTTCTTTCATAATTCTACGATACGCATTTTTATCACTGCTGTTTTCTATACACATTGTGTCATCTTTTCAGGAGTCGAAATATAAGGCTATTATTTCTATTTTAGGGTTCTGTTCTTTACGTTGAGATGAACAAGTCGATTGGCTTCCACGCCTTACCTTGCAAACGGGTCTCTGTAAAACCTATGTAACGGGTACGGGTACATTATGTTTTCCAGTGTCATTTGCTGTACATACACAATCCTGAAGAACCGCTGAAGCAAGAACTGCAGCAGACCGATCAGAAATTCTATAGCTATCACATGCTCTAGAAAAAGTTTCAAACTTCATTCGAGTTTCGGTATAGGAGGTTGAAGATGGGAATTCAATTGTATCTATTATTGAATCATTGCATACTGATTCGTTTATTTCAATTTCACATGCAGCATCTTCTAATTGCGGTGCTTCTCTTTATTTAATCTTCTTTCTATTATTTTATTTTCAACGTGTCGTTGTATGCTGTACCAGAATGGCAACGCCTCTTTTTTACAGAAATTTGTCAGTTTTGCTCCAATTAGAAATAATAAAGATATCGTTTTATCGTTTCAATATTTTAAATCTTTATTAATAAAGGTTCAAATGACACTATTAAATCATAATCAGTTCTACAGAAAATTTTTATTTTTTTTTTAAATATTTTCAAATTTTACCCAAAATTTCGACATTTGGACCAAAAGCGCAGACTCAAGGCATTTTTTTTCAGCGGTAAAATTTCAGATATTTGATGTACTAGTATAAAGGCAACTTGTGGCACCTACCCGTTTTTTGTAAAAAAAAAATAACTTTTTTCGCTCCACCCTAGTGCACAGTGTAGCCAATTGGCAACACTTTCGATTTAACTTATAATAAATAAATGAAGTTCTTTGCAACCACTATATTTATATAGAAACTAGGGGGCCTATCCCCTGCGAGCTACGCTCACCAACCCCCGCTCAGATTTCGAGGCCTCTAAAAACATGACAGCGTGCTTTGTTTTAAAAATATTGGTAAATCTGTAATTGGGTTGCCATGCTTTTAACGTTTTAATGGGGCATTTCTTGATTATCATGGCCTCATACACAGCTGTTGCGACAACTGACGACTGTTTTAGGGATTGATAAGTAAAATCAATTACAACTTGAAAACCAGCTTGTATAAAATGGCTAGGTTTAAATTGTGGCTACCTCTCGGACTTTTATAACAACGATCTGTATTCTATTCTTCCTTTGCGTTTAAGGATGAGAAAACTTCCATCTGCTTGTGAATAACACTAAGAACCACGGTATTGAAAAGTACTATGTTATAGACATTTTCAGTAACAGGTTTTAATTTTCTCTCTATTTTAGTGCACCATCATGCATATTTTCGTGTTATTTTAAATATGTAAATTATTTATTTTAATATATACGAATTTTCTAATAATTATTTATCATACAAAATTAATTAAATATTTTGTGCAGGCATGCCTGCTTTTATTCGGCATCAATTGATGAGATATTTAAACAAATTTGCTATCCGCGATAATTTTACACCATGTTATGTCACTTGAATATTGTCCATAAGAAAATCGGGTACTTTTCCAGTATAGGATCCTTTGCTTTTAGGTTTGGCGTAATTCGAGCTTCAAAAAGGGATAGATTCGTTAATATACATAGATTTGTTGCCAAAAGTTATGAAAACAAACCCAATGAACTTTTGGTGCTTTTCTATTATAGGGGTCTTGACACTTTTTTAAAAAGCTTGGCGCAATTCGGGCATCAGAAAGTGACATTTGGTGCCAAATGACATAAACAGTCATAGAAACAAATTCGACGATTTTTTGTTTATATGCGTATTTTAATTATACGTATATTATTATTGTTTTTTCTATACCAATTACTTCTGATTATATATAAAATAGGATAAATGACATTTTACGCTAAGCAAATTGTATAAATATTGAAAAAATGCTTCTGTATACGAAATTACAAAGTGAATAGGTTGACAGAAAGTATGTTGCCAAATTTCTTTTCCGCCAAGGCTATTTTCTCTGTTTCGTCAAGGCCCCATATCAATAAATAATAATTACTATTAATTCCTCCCCCCCCCTTCTTTTGCGTTTACATAAATGACGTCATTTGGACGAATTTATTTAAAATATTTTCAGTTTATAAATTAAATTAAATGCTGACAGATGATTGAATCCTGACGATAGAAATGTGATTTTTTTTTCAAATTTTCCTGAAAAACATAATTTAATCACAATCTTGTCTTCATTATCGATTGAAATAAAAAATAAGTTCAATTTCAATTTGAAAATGACAAATAAAAAGAATACAATAATCCCTATCGGGATCCTTTTCAATTTTTTTCCCTTTTTTGTTACAAAAAAACTGAGTAATTAGTTGCCATCATTACATAAATGTCATTAAAATTAGAAAAAAAAATTAATATCTCGAAAACTAATCCCAATTTCAAAATTCTATTACCAGTTTTGACATCCGCGGATTTTTATGGACAATTGGTATTAATTTCACCATCAAGCGTTTAATATTTTATTAAAAATAGCCCTGAAACGTAATCAGCCGTTTAATTAGTCGTTTCATAAAATCGTTTCATAAATTCGTTTCATAAAATCGTTTCACAAATTCGTTTCATTAGGATTTTATATATATAGGGTAGATATTAATGCTGTTAAAAAAACATAAAGATGCTACTAAATAAAGTTTAAATTCTACATTAAAATATCTGGTTTTGAATTCTTAACCCATTAACGGCGACTTATTTTACACTTCTTTTAATACTTCGATACCAGTTGACACCAGTTTACCCATACTGTTATTTTAACTGATTGAATCTCTGATAGTTTCACATGATAAGATAATATGATTTTTTTTTTTTTTTTTACTAAGATACTGGTGTTCATATTTAAAATTTTCGTAAAACTTAGATAGCAAGTTTTCGTACCAATCGGCAGTAATCCTCTTTAATAAAAAGGTATGCGTTGCTGACGACTGGGATTTTCGCTAATCGTTGCCACAGATTAATCTCGGAAAATGAAACATTTGAAGTATCTGAAAAAAATAATTGCTCGAAAAGTATTTGTCAGAAAATTGTTAGACAAATTGTGTTAGAAAGGTAAAAAATTGTATTTTTCTTGATATAAATTTCAAATCTAGTGATAAGGCCGTTTTTCAAATATTGAATTTCAAAAGTTACCAAACTTCACAATGGAGTATCAAAGAGAAAACTTCACGCGTAAAAAAATAATAATAACAGCAATGTGTCAGCACGAGTCACAAATTATAGTAACTGTATTATTCTGTTAAAATGTAAAAGTGAATTATGAAGTCACGACAGGGCCGTAGCTAGGGGGGTGCCAGGGGGGGGGGGGCTCAGCACCCCCTGAAAATTTTTGAGCCCCCCCTGGGAAAGTTGTCAAGGCCACCAAATGAAATTCTGTTTCAAAAATCCAAATGAAACTATCTTCAAAAATTGAACTTAGTTTTGGGGGCTTTTTACAGTTTTGCATTTGTTTAAAAACTGCAAATAAGTGCTTCAATATGTGCGCATCCTATCTGCACATACTCAGGATTAGCAAATTTTGCTGATGCAAACATTCACTTTTGCATTAGTTATATACTGAAATTTTTCATTTTGTAGCGTTTTTCATTATTAGCATAAAACAAAGTTATTCTAATGAGTTATAGCCAATTTAAATACAAGTGGTTTTAGCTTATGACTAGACACAAAAATAATTTTAAAATTCAAAATACACTCTTGATTGTTCTAATGTTTTATATCATATAAAAACATAACTTTAGAATCCTTAAGGGCAGGGAATAGTCAGAATAAAATTAAAGGTTGTAACTCTTTTGAAACAGGTGAACTGTCAGCTTTTTATTTACTTATTACATCATCACTTATTATTTCACTAGTATAATTATGCGCTGAAAATGTTCATTCTGCAGCCAGTGATGTAGTAGTAAAAAAACCAGAGGACATACGCTTTAGGTAGAGGGTATACCCTAAAAAGTATATGCTATAGTGTTTTTGAGAAGAGAGTATACGGTATTCCTTAAAATAATCCAAAAGGTATATTGCATATCCACCGTATATCCTCCATTACATCGCTGTCTGCAGCCTTTATTGCCTTTATTTTTCTTAGCATCAAATATAGTTATAAACAATTTAATAAGAAATATAGTGCCTACAATATGGATATACACTAATTTACCTTTCTGTATAATACTTTGATCATACATATCTGTGTTTGTGCATGCATATGTCAGAGAGAGAGAAATAGTATGAGCCCCTCCTACATTTTTTGAGCACCCCCTATTGTTTACTTCTAGCTACAGCCCTGTGTCACGAGTGCATGATTTTTATTTAATTCTCGACAAATACTAGATGCGCCATTTCTTTTTAGTTGTGAATAATATAGGTTTATTCCCGTTATTAAAAAATGTAGCTAGAAAACATATGAATCAATGGAAAACGGTAGGTGATAAATTGTAAACGTAATAATAAACCGTATTAAAGAAACATAAATTAGTGAAATAAGTATCCGTTTTTATGTTATTTTAGGATATTCCAAGTAAAGGTACAGATTACTTTAAAATACAAGGTTAAATTCACCGATATATTTCGTTTGATTCAAGGTTCTTTTGGAGACACCGACCAGCGCAGCGGGCGTAGTCTGCTAGTGAGTTAATATAAGTACAAAAAACACAATTCTAAAAGAAAAATTCATGCACTGTTGGATTATACGCGCATATGGCCGAAGAACAGAAATGTTTCCGAGTGTTTAGGTATTCCATATTTTGGAATGAAATAATTAAATAAAAAGCTAACAGATTATTTTGATGTAAAAAAAAGTCACATTTTTTTTTGCTTTTTATTCTTTTTTGGTTGAATGAAAAATGGTAACGGTATCAAAAGACACCCCACTTCCCCTAGAGATGTCTTACGATATCCACCCCCCCCCCCCATAGTGATAGCGTTATATATGCACAGCTTCATACGGTGTCATGCACATATTACCGTAATTTCCGGCGTATAAGCCGCAGCTCAAAGAGTCGTTTTTCGACCCAGAAATATTATTTTATAAAATGTAACTTAAAAGATCTCTGTAAATATTTAACTACAATTATTGAATAAAATTTCTGGGTCGAAAAACGACTCTTTGAGCTGCGGCTTATACGCCGGTAATTACGGTATTATGACACAAGATTGCCGAGCCCGTGTACAAGTCGCAGGCAAAAGTTGCTTAGTGGGAAATCAATTACATGAGGTGTAGACCGGGTGATAAAGATATTAAGGTATAAGTTATTAAAAAAAATGTTCTGCAGGAAGTTCTAATAATGTATTTTTAATGTCAAACCTGTTTGTCCACATAAAGGACATAACCGTTAAATGCATGATTTTGTCTTTTAGAATTGTGTTTTTTTCATACTTATATTAAGGATTAGACACCAGAAATTTTATGATCAATTTCAAACTTTATTTAGTAGCATGTTTATGTGATTTTAACAGGATCAATATGTCTAAATAAATATAGTGGTTGCAAATAACTTGATTTATTTATTAAAAGTTAAATAAAAAGTGATGCAAATTTGATACTCTATGCATTTAACGGTTAAAGAGCTTCCACTGGTTGAATACCAATCAATATTTTTGAAGAGACGTTCTCATGGTAGGTTTCCAGAACATTTGCAACTGAAATAATATTCGTTGTTGGTTTCTACAATTTTTAAAAAGAAATATAAAAAGAAATTTATTCTTTGAAAAAAGTGGTATTAAAAAAACGGACTGAGTGGTAGCATTAAAAGAATAAAATTAAAAAAAAATTCTTAAAAGCTTTAGAAAATTTAAAAATAACAATCGCTTCAAAAATTCTCGAATCTGTGCCAAACTTATATTTTATACATTCGTAATGGATATTTATGTAAAAATCTGTAGAAATAAAACCCAAAAGATAGAAAAAAAGAAATGAACGAAGAAGCTGAATATATTTCCAGCATCTGTATTTTTATCTAAAAAAAGTTTTTAACGTTTAAATTGAATTTAAAGCAAAGAAAAATATCACTATGCAAACATGTATAATTCTTTTTAAATATTTTGTATTCTATGTACCTTAGAATAATGTTTTTTAAAGGGGAACTCGCAAAAGTTTTCAAAGTAACATAAAATTTGCACAGAAACTCTTTCTTTAGAATTTTTTTATAGTTTGCTAGTTATAAATATTCGTATTCATGAGGATGATAAAAATTAAAACCAAAAATATAGGGGAAGGTGGCCTAAAATTATCCTAACGGGCAAAACGATCCACATATGTTTTTTTCTTGACAGGTCGCGCTATCTACAAGGTAACACATAAAGTAGTTGTGATAAGTGAAGAAGAAGCAATGACGGTATTCAAGCGATCGCAGTATTACGCGTCTGAATAGAATTATTTAAAAAATTGGGATATATAACATCTATTATAAGGTAAGCAGTAATTTTAATGTTTATTTAGATATACAGTCTTTCATGTACAGAAATATGACTTGGTTTACTTAATGGAGTATGTTTTTAGATATGAATTTCACTTATGTACTGTCATAATTACTTGGATATCCTTTATTTTGCCGATAAAAAACAATTTACAATTATTTTTAAATGAAGGATCATTTTGCCCTTTGGTGCGGGTAAAATGATCCTTTGGACACTTTTTAAAAAATCTATTTTTTTCATTACTCAATTTGGGTTTAAAATATTATTAAAATATGTTTATAATGCAAAATATAGTGTAAAACATACTAGTAAAGGGCTAAAGCTCTATTTAAATAGTTATGTTATTTTACACAAGTTTTTCCCTTAAGGGGATCAATTTAGGGCACCTTCCCCTACTAACATTAGTTGTTTCTTAATTTAGCTTCAATATTTTTATGGATTAAAACACAACTCGTAGCATTTTAAGAAACTTTGTTCTTTGAACTATTTAAGCATTCAGCGTGGCATAATTATCATCATCAGAGGCAAACTTCCACCACTATTTTTCAATAGCAATCATAGCATACTTCGTCAATTTTTAAAAGGTGTTAAATAAAAATTATTAAAATAGTAAAAAATATTTTAATAAACTGTTTACATGTTTCTGGTGTACCGAAGACCTTATTAAAAAAAAGGAATATTTTACAGTTCTTAATGAATGAAGAATATTATTTCTGTGTGTTGTGATTTGTTATGTATTTAGCAATCATAGTCTTATTTAAATCAGAATATCTGTCTGAAATAAGACGAAAATTACTTTTTTTTTAAAAATTGGTGGAAGTTTGCTCTCTCTGTAATAAGGCTAAGGCTGTCGTAGCAATACATTATAAACGCTATGCTGTTAACACTTTGCCGTCCGCATGTCTAAAAAAAATTAGTTCTGTTCGTAAAATGTTGAAATGATTTATTGACACCAGAATTTAAAAACAAATTTATTCGAAGATAAGTAAAATATTTTCTTCATGTACTTGATAACAGAGAATTTTTCATTCCAAAATTCTGGTACCAGTGTAGCATTTAAGGATTAAAATTAAGTTACTTTACGCTACGACACCACTGTGGTGTCGACGGACAAAAAAGTTTTAATAATAGTAACTTTAATTAAATAACAAACACAGATTTCGAGAATAAACATGCTTTGACAGCGTGCTCATCAGTATTGACATTTAGGTAATAATTTTTTTTCAGATTGCTTAATTACTGCACATTTTTGAAACAGTATAATTCGCGTTATTTCATCTGCCATATATTAAGTCGAACATTTCAATTTAAAAAATGTGGTGACAATCATGCAATCTGAATAACGAACTAACTGGTAACACTTACTTTTTTCATTTAACCTGTTTGCATCATTATACGCCCATTTCTGGACTTCCTTTTTGATTCAGAAATTCTGAACCCATACCAGTAATTCCGAATGAAGATTTTTTACTTTCTGTAATCACGAAGTATCTGTCTTTAAACAAATCAAAAATTACTATTCACAATTTCTGGTATGAATTCGGAATTTCTGAATAAAAAGAAATAACTGAAATGCACGCCTCGCATGATTTTTTGATTCAGAAATTCTGAACCCATACCAGTAATTCCGAATGAAGATTTTTTACTTTCTGTAATCACGAAGTATCTGTCTTTAAACAAAGCAAAAATTACTATTCACAATTTCTGGTATGAATTCGGAATTTCTGAATAAAACGAAATTACTGAAATGCACGCCTCGCATGCAAACGGGTTAATATTTTACAAGAGGTGACAGATACATCAGATAAATACTCATATTTTAGTTTATTGTGAATGTTGTTATTATTTTAATTACAGATATTTTCATGTAAATTATTATTTCATAAATTTTGATTTAATTTTCCAGTTTTGTCGAACAAAAGAAATTTTCTTAAGCTACATTTAAGTCTTTTTTCTTCTCCCGATTTTTTTTTGCATACATCGATGTTTTTCCAGATCTTTCGTATTTTTTAATATCAAAGGGGAAAAAGGTTAAAAGAAATAAGTAAGTCGTAAAACTTACTGTTCCATCACATCGGTGTTAATGGTGTTGAATGTCCATGATGCATAGATGGATACAGGGTTCGCTTTTACCACAATTTTGATAAAGTTTTTCGCCTTGTTTAAATGCGAAAAAGTATTACAAATCCTGCAATTATGCGAGGCGTCTACAAGTTCTGCTATTTAGATATTAGATAGAAAAAAATCTATTAAAATTTGTGGTAAAAACGTACGAACTCTAATTTAGTTAGTTTTAGAATTTGGTGAACAAATTCCTGAGCACTGAAATTGGTATGCGAAAGCAGCAAACATTGACGGTAGTGATGGAAAAAAGGCTTCAGGGGGTCATACAGTTTTATATATATAAATTAGTTACAATTTAATGAGCTATAAAAATAATAATAATAATAAAAATGTAAGAGAAGGTATACTATGCCCGAGTGCCAAACGCCTGGGCAGGAAGACATCAAAACTACAAGTTGAGTTAAAAAATATAAAGTCAGAGTGAAAAGACAAATTTAAGCAACTTTGAATTTTGAAAAACGGCAACGATTCGTTTAAGGTGGTTCTCTCACGACAATCAGTGTTGTGTGATATTACATGAAAACTATGTCTAATTTACATAAAATGGATCCAACGAAAATCGAAATTGGGGTTTTCTAACATTTATAATAATTTAAATAAGCAAAATGTTTAAGTTTTAATTTTTTTAAGCGAATAATAGTATTGCGACGATACAAAATCACTAATGGGGCCAAAATTTTCTTGACTTTTTGCCAACGCCGAATTTACGTGCAGATATTTACCACTCAAGCCACGCAAACAGCACCGTGTTTCAAAGGATATCATATTTTGCACAGTTCGTTCTAAAATTACCCCGACTGGTTAAATTACTGGCCAACAGATCACGCTGCGTATCCGCAGATGATGTCGAAAGCACGACTACACTTCGTCTTGTAAAGCGGTACAATTTCACGTTGCTGTCTGTTGTGCGATGCTAAGCGCATCCGGTTTGTTGTAACAGTGTAACGCGATCATGTCGGATCTCGCGAAGGTTGAACAATGAACGAACATAAAATTTAAGGTACTACAGTTACTGGACGTTGCTATTTGGAAGTGCTGAAGCGTTGCATGCCCACAGAATTCGGCTCGGTACCTACAAAAGACAGTTGGTTGTTCTTGTATGAAATGCAATTTTATTTAAGGGAAACGCAATCTTTTAGCATAATTTGCTTCTTTTTAATGAATTCTTCAAGTTTTAACGAATTTATGGCCTACCCAGTATATATAATTGAGAATTTATAATAAAACATGAGAAAAGGAATAATATGAAATATTACAGAAACTAGTCGTTGGGGGCCACCGTAATACTTACCCATCATTGATATGCATAATGTAAAATATTAAAATAAAAATGTGTAAATTACTTATAAAATGCATTGCAATTCAAATAAAATCGTGGCTTGATGACGTCATAAACGTTAAATGCTCTATTACTGAATTGCTTGAACGAAACCTCCTTATAACTCCAAAAATAATAATCCTATTAACTAGCGGTTTATTGCATCTGATTAGGCGTCATATTTCCAATTAAAATGTATCTTTGAAGTGAAATTTGGATTAAATACAGGGTCATGAAAAATCGAAGAGTGTGGGAAATAGGATTCCAAATATCTCGGCAACTTATTATCGGATCGACTTCATGCTTTATGCAAAATTTGTTTTTTTATTGTCTTTTATATTCATTTCTTAAAATAAACAATTTCGAAAATTTTTATGTACCTTTTATCAGAACGAATATTTCGAGAGTCCGAAAAAAATAGTTCCGGTTAATCGAGGTTATTGAAATTAAATAGGCTTCTTTCCATTATTACATACTAAGTACATACCAAATTGCAAGTCTCTATCTCAATTTTGTCGGGAGATAGAGCGTTTACAGATACACAGACGAACGGCAAATTTTTTTTTTCTAAGAATATGTTTTTCGGAATCTTCAGTGTCTGAAACGTGTAAATCCGTCAAAAAAAATTTTTTCGATTTTCAAAACGATTACAAGACTTACCCTATACTACGTATGATGGGTAAGTAATATAATATAAAAGGAATAAAAAACTAATCTGAATATATTTCCCAAAATTACATTCATTTCTAAAAAAAAAAAAAAAAAGGTTTCAGAATAAATATTAATTTAAACTAAAAAATATCAAATATTGTAAGTTTCTCAGTAGTATTTTGAGATAAACTGCATCACGTGTACCCTAAAATCAATAAGTTATAAAGACACAATTTCTGGAAAGACAGTCAGTGTAATGTAATGTTACGTCAAACTAATGACTTAAGTATACCAAATAGTTGAAACGAAATAAGAAAATGGCATTTCTTAAAATTCCTGGCGCCTTTCTCGAAAGAGAAAAACATTTATATGTGAGAACTCTTCAATCTGTGTCAAATAGATATTTTATATTACTTTTAAATGCTAAAGGTGTAAAATTAACAACTATAATATAAATTAAAATAACTTTTATTAGTTGTTTTACATGTTTCGACTCTTCTGAGTCATTTTCAAAAACAAAAAATTTGTTTTTTGTTTGTACCCTGTTTTTTGTTTTTGAAAATGACTCAGAAGAGTCGAAACATGTAAAACAACTAATAAAAGTTATTTTAATTTATATTATAGTTGTTAATTTTACACCTTTAGCATTTAAAAGTAATATACTATTACAAGGTGTTATATTTTATTATATTGATAGATATTTTATACACTGACAAATCCAATTTATATTCAGAACTTTAAAAGACTCAGTAAATATGAAAAGGATGTATAAAAAATGTTGAATATAACTTCTGTATTTATATACTAGCTAACCCGCCCGGCGTTGCGCGGGCCCGAGATAATTACTATCTCAGAGAAAGGCGTTCACCCCCTCCCTCCCCATACCCGCAAATATAATGAATAATTTGTTCAAGAGAACCACCGTCACCTATACATTAAGGCAATCATTAAAAAAATAATAACATTTTTCTAATAATTAGAACATTCGTTCATTTCCGGTTGCAAATCCAATGCGCCAGTCCGTTTCTTTCGCCATTTTGATTTAAAAGATGCCATTTTAGAAGCGATGGTTAATGATAATCTAATTAATATCTAGGATAATTATCAAAATATTAAAATTCTGAGGCTCAGGTGCACATTGCCAGACCTTGGACTATCTACACCTAAATTTCCAGCCTTCTAGGTGGGCTAGATTTTCCTAGCCATCGCCAAAAGACAGACAGACACACACACACACACACAGAGCGAAACTTTCTTTTATTAGTATAGATAGAAAACATTTTGTTATATAAATAGATTTTTAAAGAAAGGAAAATTACGTAATATTCTATTATTCAAATTGATAAGATTTATTGTTTTTTAATTAATCATACCATCTGGTAAAGATAACATACGAATTGAAAATTTTCCAACTAAATTAAAAAATCTCAAGCTCGGGAGTCGAACACAAAATCTTTGGCTTAATGTTCTAACGTTCTAGTTATTGAGCTATCTGGGCAGACAAACCGTCCGATACATTTTACAATAAGGTTATCTGAGTGAAACTTGTCATTCGGTTTGTCGGTATATAAGGGCGTTTAAATGAACACGGAACAATATTAATAATTTAGTTTACTTTTGTATGAGTGTGGTGAAACTTTGTGTAGAGGCAAACCGGGAAGTAAAAAAGATAAACCCTAATGCGGAAAGGGACTTTAATTAGATTGTCTCGCATAAGCACGTGATATGCGCTGGTGGTCGGCCAACAGTACCGTACGGACCGCAATCGGTTATTGTTGTTATTCATCTGCATCTCTGGAATGATTGCGAGGAAAAAAGAGCAACGCAGTGTCATTCTTATTTAGAAGCAGAACAAGTTGGATTTTCCGAAGAGAATCGGTGAATAAACGCAGTGTATGGAGAGCATGCACTGTCATTGACTCCTGTGCAGTACGGTCACAAGCATTTCCGCAAGCAAATCTGTTGAAGTTTCAGTGGATAAGTTGGAATACAAACCATATAGTCTAGGTCTTTCGCAATATGACTTTCCCATTTTTGGCCCACTGAAAAAGGCATTTAAGGGTTGCTGTTTTTACCCGGACAGCAAAGTCATGTACAATGTTCGAAATTGGTTCCTACTTCAGCCAAAGGACTTCTACGAGTAATGTATTCATTTCTTGAAGAAACAATGGGACAAGTTCCTGTGTAGCTTTGGAAATTTTGTTTAAGATAAACTATGCCATTTCATTCTGTGTCTATTGTTCCGTTTTCATTTGGTCCATCCTAATAGGTAGCACAGTAGAAAGAGCGTTGGCAATTTAACCCGAAGGTCACGGGTTCTACTCTCGGCCTGGATACGTTTTCACTCCGTTGGAAAATTTTCAATTCCTAGAATTTGATGAGGTTTAAATTTAAATAACGTTTTTCCGATTAAACAGAAATTTCCAACTGAATCATTATTTTCTACAACCTGTTTACATTGAATCCTTCAGATTCTTCATATTATACAGGGGAGTGGCTATAAAGTCTCTCCCTGATTACAATAATCTATTGCAGAAAAACTGATATAATTAGGCATATGCTTGTTTCAATATTTTGTTAAGACATTTATGAAATTTTTAATAAAAGTACTTACGTCAGTAAATCTCGATGTGAGCACACTTGGTAGCTTGAAAAATGTCAAGGCGGTATTCCATTTCTCGCCACGTAATGCTCAAACTTTCTTCATTTCGGCTGTCACACTAGATACAGCATTTGTGATTCTGACCTTGAGTTTTTCAATATATTTTACTGGTGTTGCAAACACTCGTTCGTTTATGCACCCCCAAAAGAAAAAAAATCTAGAAGAGTTTTTCCATCTCGTCCGATTCATCTTCCAGGAAATTTGCCATCAAGGAACTTACGAACGGTGGCAAAGATTCGACTAAAAAAATTAAGGACATGACTTTTCCGTAATAAAATTTTACAGTATTACATTCAATGGTTATTTCGTAATACGTTTTTGTAATCAGGGAAGGACTTTATGACCATCCCGTATAATAATTATTGAAACTCAAACTTTCTTACAACTCTAAAGAAATCACGTTAAAAATATGCTTTCTTAATCGTGTTTATTTTGCATGACTTTTAGCATCATAAATATACCGGGTGTCAAACAATGGACTGACTGTTTTAAAATTCAATAACTTGCAAACGGTGACAAATATTTAAAACAATTTTTGCAGAAGGGTTATGTGAGATGCCAGTTTTTTTTTTTTTTTTTTTTGTTTTTTTTTTTTTTTTTTTTTACTGTGATTCCGGATTTTAGTTCGAATCACCAGCAGTAGATGACACTGCGAGCAATAGACGTCCAATAAAGTATGACGCAACAATCATCCAGCATTCATGTGAAAGAATGAGGTTATATAGAGCGGGTCTCATTCACCAATACAATCTTGCCCCTAGGGCTCGATTTTGAGAAAGGTTGTATTGACGAATGCGAGCCACCTCCATATATTTAACCTCGTTCCTCCGCAGCTTTGCTGGTTGATTTCCATTTTGGCCTTGATTGAGCGTTTATTACTTTCAGCGCTATATATCGCTGCTATTTGAAACTAAAACCAGGAATCGCAGTAAAAAAATATTGACATCGTACTATCCTCTCCTGACTCACAAAAAGCACATATTTTGAACTTTCCAAAACTATAAAACTATAAGTTTTAAAAAAAATTATTGTCACTGACGTCACGAACATTTATTCACCAGCCGAGAGGGATAATTAAGAAAAATAATATAAATATATAAATATCCAAGATTTTTTTTCTGCTTTCATTAATGTATTGTAATTTTATTTTGTTTTTGTTTAAACTTAATGATTGTTGACACTTTGGTGAGTGGGACTTTACCGAATTTCTTGTATTTTACTTATTTATTTAAATTCAAATTACAACACTCTTCCAATTGTATATTTGGCGTTATAGTTTGGCAATGAGTTTTCTTCTCTTTACTTTTTTTTTTTTTTAATAAAACGTGGTCAACGGGATAATGGAGAAGTACCAAAAATAGTTTGTTTTGCATTTTTTAAAAACATTTTCATGTTCAACAAACATATTTTAGAGACAAATATGGCAAATTAACATAATTAACATTAACATTAAAACTAATACTATAGTATAAATTCAGTTACGCGGCTGAAAAATGTTAATTGAGAATTGATAGAATCCTAAAAATCGATATTCCGGTTTGAAAAAAAAACGATTAATACACTATAAAAACTACTCGGAAACAGTTTCAAAAATTAATGGCAGCAAAAGAAACTTTGTATTTATAAATGCTTTTTTTAAATCTGGAAAATCTATTGGTTTCTGTGATTCCTCAAATTAAAGATCGCTTCTCAGAATCTTGGGTAACACGAAAGAAGTTATTGCATATTTTCATTCGTAGTTGGTATATTATATTTTCGTAGTTTAAGAAAAAAATGTTTTTTTTTTTTTTTTTTTTTTTTTTTTTACGCTGTATTGTTAGATTTTACAAAGAAATTATAAATAAAATTTTCGAATAATATATTGTAATGTCAAAGTTAAACCATATAACTACAAAATATATTCAAACAAAGAAAAACATACGTACTACTGGAGAATTTTGGAAACTTAAAAAACAAAAACAAAAATATATTAACTTCTACAATTCTTGAATTAATTTCAAATTTCTTTTTTAAAAACTCATAACTATAATTTGTATATATATCATTGGAAAAACCTCTAGTATAATGAAAAAGACATGAGTTAAATTTAATTAATTTAATTAATGAAATTTAAAATTATATAATATAAAATTAATGAACTAAGCTGAATATATTTTAACTGCAGTATTTACTTTAAAGAAACATTTTAGAGTATAAAGGAATCTATGATGTAAGGGAACTGGTGCACATTGATGCGTTTTTTTCTAAGAATTTTTTTGGTACCCAGAAAACAAAAATTTCAAGTAATTTTTCCATGTGATGTCAGCAAATCTAGTGTAGTGTGTTATTAACAGGCACAATCGTTGTTTTATATAGTATTTCTGTGTGTAATTAAAAAAAAAACTAAAAAAAGTCATTTGTATCAATGTGCCCCGTCCCCGGGGTAGATTGATACACTTCATGGGGCACTTTGATACGTTTGGGAAAAGTGGTGAAAAAATAACAGCTACTGCATATTTTCCATAGAAAAGGAGTTAGCAAAACATTTTATATTTATTCAAAGAAATTCAGATCACCCACAATTTATTTGTAAGGAATGTTAAAGCGATCAAAGTCAAAATTAAATGTATAACGAACTGATGTTCTTGCTGTTCGTTGTCTCGTTGTTGACTTGGACAACTTTGTTATATCTGGCACTTCAATCCAACAATTGTCTTCTTTCTCAGGAAAAATGAAAAAGTTACCAGGTTTTCTGTTCATAAACCCGACAAGATTGTCACCATCATCAGTTTTTCGTTTAACTTGGCCTACAAAGTGAATAACCGATCTCTTTTTTGCAAACCGCACTATAACAAAGTCATAATCAACAATATTTTGGTCAGAAGTATCTGCGTCTTACATTGTATCATCTTCCAAAGTATCTGCTTCTTCACCTAGCAGGTCACTTTGATTGAAATCATCTGATGTAGGGTCACACCACTGTCCTAAGGGTGTTTCAGATTTATCTGATAAATATAATTCTTCCACCTTCTTTTTCTTCGTCTTTCGCTTCGAAGGTTTGGTGTCTTCTATCACCAGCAGCATTTTTGCGTTTTTTTTTGTCTCTATACTTTTACTGTGCTGTAGGTTGTTTCTCTTCTTGAACTTTTCTCATGTCGAAAAGCCTTTTTTTTTTCTCTGGAGAATCAGTTTAAATTCGAGATTTACCCGGCTGCCGTCCTTTTCTTTTGTTAGTTCTACTACCAATAGCTGTTGGGTAAAGTCGTGCGTCTTTATGAGTTACAGATTTGTTTGAACAAGTAGTTGGCATGGAGTCTGGTTAGCATCAGCACTTTGTGGAACATTCCTATCTTGTGACTGAGAGACAGTTGAGGGAGTTGCTGAGTCTGTTTGAGGGGGTGTGACAAAAGCTGTATCAGAGTGAGAATGAGGTATGAAAACTGTGCTGGGAGAAAAATCAGAGTCAAGAAATACCAATCTGTTGAAAGGCACAAAGCCTGTCCTCTCAAAACCAGACACAATATTTTCCGGAGTGAATGATTCTAAGTTTGCAAGTTTGTTCAACTTTGGAATGTTATAAATTGATAGGCGTTTCCCCGGATTATTCAGGTGCCAATCGTTGAAAGAAATTTTCAGCTTTGCTTTAAACGGACCAATCACTGCTACTTCCAATGGTTGCAGTTTATGAAAGGTGTGTGAGGGGGAATGACAAATAAATTATTCCATTTGCACGACAGTTGTCAATGGCATGAATAGAAACGTGTGACTCATGATTATCACATAGCAACAGTAGGTTTCAGTAGGTTCATAGCAACAGTAGGTTTTCTATTGACGAATTTGTATGTTGTTTGACGCGCCTCAGAACTATTAAGATCAAATCTGCAGACATCCCCTGCCATTTCATTACCATTCCAAGTTTCAGGATACTTACAGCGTAGTTTTTTAGCAAATTCATATGCCAAGGGCCTTATCTGCTTCAGTGTTAGACCGTGATGCAACTCATTGCATTTAACAAGGTATTCATTTAATTGTTTTTCTTGTTTGGCGGTAAGTGCATGTTGAGAGGAATACTTAGAACGTGACCCCTGACTCATTCTTCACCATTTCTTGCTTTCATTTTCTCCAGACGATGCTGCAGAGTAGCAGGTTTGGTGTTGAACATGAGTGCAGCTTTCCGCATTGATAAATTTCCCTCTAAATCAGCTTTCATAGCTTTAGATACGCCATCCTCGTTAATTTCAGCTCTCTCGGTCTTTTTTTTGTAAGAGCTAATCATAGTGGTAACCATGAAATAAGAAAAATTAAAAATCACTGTTTGCAAAAGTACTATTAAGTTTTCTAGTATACAATAATGGAGCTTTTTCACTTCAATAAAAACTAATATTAGAAATTGTTGATCGGAAATGATTGGATTAAGGAGTATACGAGAATAAAAATAATAAAAGATAATGAAAAAATGAACTAAAAGGAATATAGGATGTTAGCAGCTATCATGGGGCACATTGATACGCATCAATGTGCCCCAACATAGGCTGTATCAATGTTCCCCAAGTAGCCATTTTGAATAATATGAATCTCAAATCCAAAACTTCATAATTTACCTAAAAAAAAGGATGAGGAACTGTTAAAGAGTATTTTTACTTACCAGGGAGGGTATTCTTTCCTGTTGAAAATACTGGAACAGCTGTATAATACCACTGCAATTCTACAACTGAAATTTACTTTTTACCTACAAAAACACTAAATCACCCGTCTCATTTCATCCAACTACTGAATCACGCCAAAGACGTTTTGTAGGTAGTTGTGTACACTAGCGCCATATTTTGGAGCTGTTGGGAAACTTCCTGTAATGACCTTGTGAGCAGTAGAGGGGGTGTATCAAGTACCCCATGCATCAATGTGCCCCAGTTCCCCCTACTACTGGAGAATTTTGGAAACTTAAAAAATATATATATATTAACTTCTACAATTCTTGAATTAATTTCAAATTTCTTTTTTAAAAACTCATAACTGGAATTTGTATATATATCATCGGAAAAACCTCTAGTATAATGAAAAAGAAATGAGTTAAATTTAATTAATTTAATTAATAAAATTTAAAATTACATAATATAAAATTAATGAACTAAGCTGAATATATTTTAACTGCAGTATTTAAAATAAAGAAACATTTTAGAGTATAAAGGAATCTATGATGTAGAATATTGCAAGTATTAGCTATACATATTTCTTATTATTGTTTTCAAATAAACTGTATTGAGCTATCTCTAAACAATACTTTATAAAAATAGAAATTCATGAAAGATGGACGCTTTAATATTATTTGATAACAAAGTTACGCTGTAAGTCTACAAAAATAGATTCAATGATGCAAAAAAATTGAGACTTTTAAACTTTTTAGAGCTTTAAATGAGAAGAATATTTCCTTTCTAGAATTGCACAATACGAGTCAAAACTTGAAGGTTTTGCACTGAAAATTGAAATTTATATACAAAACTTTTAAAGAATACAGAAAATATCTAAATAATACATAGATATGTTGAATATATATTCTGTCAAATGTATTTCTTTAGAGGAAACAAGTTTATTTTCTGAAATAGGATTTAAAAAGAACGCAAACAGCACATAATATTCTGAGATTCAAATAGATACGGCTTAGATTTAAATAAATATTTCCAACATGAAAAGGATTTTGAAACTTTACACTTTATTGACCGGCAATGTAATATGAAATCTGAGTTTTGAAACTATACATGCCCCGCCTTTTTCTGAAACGTCTTAGGTAAGTTCGGTTCGTATATAAATTTATTTTATTTATGCGTTAACAAGTAGTTTATTTTATACAAAATTAATCTATTTAATAGAGTCTGACAAAATATCTCCAAATATATGATATAAATACCTATTCGTTTGGAAAAAAAATTACCAAACTAATACGCAAGAAAAAATACATAAGCGGAACTAGGTTGGTTGGTTGATTTATGACGGCCGATTATCTACACGAGGGATATAGGCCCTGGGGAGGAGAGCCCTCCGCGGCGGTCTTTCTAAGGGATCCTAACCCGTATTTACGGTAAGTTTCCAAGAAAACCACGGAAAACTCCGAATGGTTAGGTCGACGGGCGCGACAGAGGTTTGAACCCAGCAGCTCCCGTCTACCAGCTTTGAGAGCAGAACCTCTCAGCCACTGGTGGGGCCGGAACTAGGTATTCTGGAGACGCGTTTAGTCAACGGTGTAGGTTCTAAAACACGAATATACTCGTGAGCGTTCAACAAAGTGTTAATATGTTGACTACGAAAGACACGTAACCGTGTCTAGCCCTTCAATAGCCGGATGCGGCGGACGCATAAACTACAGCTAAAGCAATCTGCTTAAAAATAGTTAAACACATATTTCAGCGCCTTTAGAGCTATTTTAGCAATATCGTCGCCAACATGGGTTATGAAACTGATTGTGGAAGCTCAGAAGAATAAGACAACCATTGCTGATTTTTTATTAGATGTTTTGCGTAAAACATTTTTTCATGGAAATGTTTTTTATTACCGTAATTTCGCGCGTATACGCCGCACCTCTGAAAATTCGACTTCCAACCAGAGTTTATTTTAAATAAATTGTGACTTATTTCTGCTTAGCACTTATTTGACTTCTTATTTCCAATAAAATTTCCGGTTTGAAAAAGTCTTAACTAAGCGCTAACTACGCGCGAAATTACGGTATTATTATTATTACTAGCAGACTACGCCCGCTGCGCTGGTCGGTTTCTCCAAAAGAACTTTGAATCAAACGAAATATATCGGTGAATTTAACCTTGAATTTAAAAGTAATCTGTACCTATACCTGGAATATCTTAAAATAACATAAAAACGGATACTTATTTCACTAAATTATGTTTTTTAATACGGCTTACTATTACGTTTACAATTTTCCAATGATTTATATGTTTTATAGCTACATTTTTTAATAACGTGAATTAACTTATATTATTATTCAAAACTAAAAAGAAATGGTGCATCTAGTATTTGTCGAGAATTAAATAAAAATCATATGCACTAGTGACATCATAATTCATTTTTATATTTTAACAGAATAATAAGGCTACTATCATTTGTGACTCGTGCTGAAACATTGCTGTTATTATTTTTTTACGCGTGAAGTTTCGCTATGGTACTCCATTTGGTAATTTTGAAATTTGTGAAATTTGGTAATTTTTTAAATTCAATATTTGAAAAATGGCATAATCAGTGGATTTTAAATTTATATCAAGAAAAATACAATTTTTTACCTTTCTAACGCAGTTTGTCTAACAATTTTCTGACGAATACTTTTCGAGCAATTAATTTTTTCAGTAACTTCAAATGTTTCATTTTCCAAGATTAATCTGTGGCAACTATTAGCGAAAATCCCAGTCGTCAGCAACGCATAGCTTTTTATTAAAGAGGATTATCTCTAAAATAAAAGCTTTTATGCCAAGCCATTCGAAATAGAATTTCAATAAATGCGATGCTATTTGGTTGCATTTTTCCCCTTTTTTGTCAGGAAAATCATTTATTTTTCTGTTACACGGGCCAAAGAATACCTCCATTGTTATTTATAAAGCTGAAGGATTTACTATGATTGCGTCAAATTAACGTCATTTTTTTTTCTAATTGTCGGTTTAATGATTTATGGGCGTCAATGCATAGAGTTTCGTTATTGTGATCCCTGTTTTATTAGGATATTACGTTTTTATTTATTTTGCCATTATTACGGCCTTTAAGGTTAACTCGGGGGAAGCTGAATGATTCTGCTAGGTTCTAATAAAGGCGAATATACAGATAATCTATTGTAAGTATTATTGACCCTTTGCCCGTGGAATATATTTGAGTAAAACGTGCCAAAAATGGATTTTTTTCTCTAATCCCTTGCCTGTGACGCCCGAACTCGGTTCGGGAAACGCAAATGCACCTATTTTGGAATGCCCGACATGAGTTCGGGCAAGAGAAAAATTGGTGTTTCAATTCCGTGGAGCCCGAACTCACTTCGTTTAATCAACACATTCTACATAGGTTGTAGGATGTGTTGGTCTTCTTGTCGGACATCTTGTAGGACGTCTTGTAGACTTGTTGCACATCTTGTAGGATGTGTAGGTTTAATGCATAGTATCTAATTTACTATTTTCCCAATAGATGGCGGTACTTTCCCGCAAAAAATTCGGCAGTTTCGCGCCATATGTCGGATTTTTGTAATTTTGCAGTTCTTCCCAAATTTCATTCAAACCACATTATATTTGACAGGCAGGTATATAAATTTTTCGCAAGTTAAAAGTTTCTTTGCATTGTTTTTAAGCATTGGACGAATTGAGTTCGGGCTTCCCAGAATTGAAACATTTCTCTTGCCCGAACTCGGGTCGGGCATTCCAAAATTGGCGGATTTGCGTTGTCCGAACCGACTTCGGGAGTCATGGGCAAGGGATTAATCATTTATGTAAAGGCACTAACATGTATATTGTATAAGCCTATTAATTATTTTGACATGATGCAACGTCATCTTTCGAAAAAATTTAGTAAGAAAAAGTTTCATTTAACAAATTCTAAACATATCATTTGTGTTATCTATCGATATTATTTCTTCTCATTCAGAGATATATAATCCAAGAGCAATCCAAGAACCTTTGAATTGAGTGAGTTATTAATTTATTTTTTGCTAATCCTCTATTTTGGGGAGCTTTACCAGTATCAAACATAATTTAATCCTTTAAAACTCTCTAAGCGGTTTGCCCGTATTTTTCCGTTTCACAAAAAGAAACTTAAATTGACTGCAAACAAAAATATTTTTAACATAATTGAATTTTAAGATATATTTAAAATAAAGACACATGAAATATAGTTTAGAAACAAATAAGGAAAGAAAATTTAAATTACTATTAGTTTTACGAACAAAAACATAACATATACATAAACAAAAACATATTTTTAACATAATTGAATTTTAAGATATATTTAAAATAAAGAGACATGAAATATAGTTTAGAAACAACAAAGGAAAAAAAATTAAATTACTATTAGTTTTACGAACAAAAAAATAACATATACAAAAACAAAAACATATTTTTAACGTAATTGAATTTTAAGATATATTTAAAATAAAGAGAAATGAAATATAGTTTAGAAACAAATAAGGAAAGAAAATTTAAATTACTATTACTTTTACGAACAAAAACATAACATATACAAAAACAAAAACATATTTTTAACATAATTGAATTTTAAGATATATTTAAAATAAAGAGACATGAAATATAGTTTAGAAACAAATAAGGAAAGAAAATTTAAATTACTATTAGTTTTACGAACAAAAACATAACATATACATAAACAAAAACATATTTTTAACATAATTGAATTTTAAGATATATTTAAAATAAAGAGACATGAAATATAGTTTAGAAACAAATAAGGTAAGAAAATTTAAATTACTATTAGTTTTACGAACATTTTTATATAAACGCAGGAAAGCCCTCAGAGGCTGAAAGGGTTAAAATTTTATTTATGATAAAATGTCTTTAAATCTTTGTTGCTATTATATGATTTTTAAAATACCTCATTTAATTTTTTTTCTCTACTATATGCTGTCTGTATAATACATGAATATAATAGTCACTCAATGTTTTAAATGTAAATCATATATTTATGACATATAAATACAAATGTTGAGATTATTTACACTAGATGAATACCTAACTAAAACTGTGCCATTTGTTTTTATGGGGCTGGATATTTTAATTTTTACTCCTACCTTTAATTTAAAATATAAAAAGTTAACTGAATTCTTTTAGATCAGATAGAGGGTGTCCCAAAAACGTTGACCTCGGCGTTTATTCCTTAAATATTGATCATAGGCATATATTTTAAATCAGAAAGTTACGTAAAAAAAAGCACAAAATTTAATAAAATCGACTAAACTTTTCAGGGAATTAAATTTAAAGAAGTGAAAAAAATCACATTTTTAAACAAAAATAAAAAAATAATAATTTTCTTTATATTAAACAATTTTAATTTAATCCCCTGAAAATTTTAATAGATTTCATAAAAATTCTCTACCTTTATTTAAGTAACGTTGTAATTTATAATAGATGTCTATGATCAATATTTAATGAATAAAAGCCGAGGTCAACGTTTTTGGGACACTCTATATATTTAAAATTGTTGAATTTCTGTATATTTATCTGGAATGTTGCATTGATTACATCGGATCAACACACTGTTAAAAATCTGAAGCAAAATGTATGTCATTCAACCGCTTTTATAGATAACGATTACATAACGTAAATTACCTCTTTTATGACTAATGAGAACGATTGGAATTATAAGCAATTGACCTTTACCTAAAACAAGTAGATAAGTGTGCTCGAAGATCGCACAAAAGGTTTCGTTCAATATTCTAATAAAAAACTTTATCCTAAATAAAATTAGTTCTGTGGAAATCGGAGCATTAGATATGTATATATTAAAAAAAGGAATCGAATAACGATAAAGCAACCGATAGGGGGAGCGGACCACTAAATGGAATATTTATAAAAATGTCGCGGCCAATTAAAAAAATACAAAAGTTCCTTTAATTCCCAAAGCCATTGTCAATTAATTTTTACTTCTTTACCGTAAAAATCATGTGCTTTTGACTAGTATAAAATTTAAATCGTAATTTCTGTTCTAATTATGCGGTATTTATATAAATTTATGTATGGGTTTTTCTTAAAATAATAGGTATAGACGGTTAATTTTCAAATCAATAAATGCAATATTTAAAAAAATAATAATAAAGCTTTAAAACTCTGAGTACATGCAAAGTCTGTGGTTTACGATTTCCATTTGTCAAGAGCTGGCAGACGACATATCTGCATATGTCTTTCTGAAATATCACGTGTTCACAAGTCGTCTAATTAAATGGAAAATAATTGTAATTTCCGTTCTAACTATCGGAGAACTGCGAAATTTACATATTTAGATTCCTTGTGAAGACAAACGCGTGGATTCATAATATTCAAATACATAGATGCAATATTTAAAAAAATATAGTAATAGAGACGGAATTTTTCCAGTATAAAGAAATGCGTTTTTTGTTTCATCTTTTACCGCAGCGAGAATGAAAATTTTCGAGGTGCAGGTGAAAGACGAAAGCTAGATTAAATGGTTGGTTTCGACCCTTGTATCAGGGTACCATTTCAGTCAAAACTGAACTTCTTTCTTCGTTTCGGTAAAAATGTTCCTTTTTCGCTATTTTTATGATTTTTAATTACTATATTACGTAACTTAAGAATTTTCCAAAATTTTATGATTTCCAGTGTAACAGTAGGTATTCAGCTGAAAATACAAAATTTCATGTCTCTAACTTATAACGGACTCTGTGACAGACAGACGGACAGACAGAAAAAGGAGTGGGACGAATAGAGTTTCGTGATATAAACGAAGCCCTAAAAACCATTGGTAGTTTGCTTCAAATTTTATACAGTGCAACTTAACACGTTCACTGCCGGGTTAAAATTACCGGAATTTTATTTTATTTAGAAAGTTTGAATTCATACCAGAAAATACGAATAGCAATATTTACTTTATTTAATTACAGACATTTCGTGATTACATAAAATAAAAATTCTACTTCAAAATTTTCGTACGAATTCTTAATTTTAGATTGAAAAATCACGAGTATACTCGTGGTTGGCAGCGAATGGGTTAGTAACTGAAACTCTGCTTCTTCATTTTAAATTAAATTAGAATTAAAATCGAGATGGAAACTCTTTTCTTTTTTTTTTCTCTTTCACTAAACTAAATATTATAATTATTACTGAGATTTTTCATATTAAAAATATTTACATTTTACTCAACAGAATTTTCCCAGATCATACATATTTAATATTTTGGTTTTCTTTATATTTGACTAAAGGACAGTTTCTTATACGTTTTTAAAATATTTATTAATTATGCATTTTATACCACAGAGTAACATGCTATAAACATAATAAACATTCATAAACAATTTTTTATTCTTTTTAAACAAATAAACTACTATATATATATGTTTTTTTAGACATAAACATGTAATATATTTTCTTCTGTCAAGATATTCATATTTCATTTATTCTTTGAAAAACAGCATATTAAAACTGTCATAAATAATTATAAATTGTACATAAATAAATATTAAAAAAATGCTTCAAACACATTATTTATTCGCACTTATTATATATTTAAAATATATATATACATTTTTCTATTTGTAAAATACAGTTTTGACTGACGTATTTTTTGAACACCTAATAAATATTTATTATTATTATTTTAAAGATATAACGCCCTTATACAACAAAAGGATATCTTTATCAGCTTAAAAGTATCTTAAAAAACAAATAATGCAAACATATTACTAATTTTAAAATATTTAAAATTAATTAAACTAATCTGTCATTTAAAAATACATTTATGAAAAATTCCCAAATTATGTGATGCTGCCAAATTTTTAATTAAACATTTTAGTAAAATTTTATTTACTCTTCAAAGTACTTCTGAACATGTAATCTAAATGGTGTTAGAAAAAGTTACTTAACTTTTTTTTATCAAATCTTTATGATTGAATGCATTATTAATGTTGGATAAAATGATTAACATAAAAAAGTCCTACATTTTGCTTAACTTTTACAAAACTACCTCCCGTTATATAATTTCTAATTAATTATCTTATGTATTTTTTTTTAATTTGCAGAGATTTGATTAGGAAGGAAAAGGGTGATTTAAAATTAAAAGCACAGAACATTTGTAAATTAATCCTTATTTATTATTAATATCAACTTATTTTTATGTAACTGTGTTTTAGTTTCTATTTAAATTTAATGAATTAGAATCAAATTAACTAGACCCTAAAGCTTTTATTCTTTGTTTGCTTGCTTAAACAGAAAAATTAAACATGTACTTAGTTGTAGAATTGAACTTTTTGAAGCATTTATAAATTAAAGCGTAAAACATTAATAACTTTTCTTTAAAAAAAAAAACTTAATTCATAAATATTTTTCAGATATGTTTATGAAAAGAAAATTTAGATAAATTCCACTTTGGTTATTAGCATATTTAAAAATTATTATTAATAGAAATTATAACATACAAATATACTGAAAGAAAACAAAAGTCAATATACATTCATCTCGCTTAGAAAATGCTTTACATACTGTTAATGACCATTATGTTCAATCATGTTCACATTTTTAATAAATTTATTTTATGATACTTTGTTACCATATTTATGTGAAAATATAGGTAAGCTTAGATGCAAAAAATAGCATTTATATGTTCTACACTGTATGAAAGAATCGGAAGGAATTGCCTCAAAAGGTGCTGTAATTATTGGAACCAAATTAACAGTAGTTTTTTTTTGTAAAAAGTAGCAGGATTGCAGACTTTTCTGCAGTAAAATTGTAATGTTTGTGGCCTTTTTTACAGAAAAAAAACATATTTATTAATACAAATTAATCCTTATTTATTATTAAGGTCAACTTATTTTTATGTAACTTTTATTTAGTTTCTATTTAAATTTAATGAATTAGAATCAAATTAACTAGACCCTAAAGATTTTATTCTTTGTTTTCTTGGTTAAACAGAAAAATTAAACATGTACTTAGTTGTAACATTGAAAATTTTGAAGCATTTGAAAATTAAAGCGTAAAACATTAATGACTTTTCTTTAAAAAAAACTTAATTAATAAATATTTCTCAGATATATTTATGAAAAGAATATTTAGATAAATTCCACTTTGGTTACTAGCAAATTAAAAATTATTATTAAATAGAAATTATCACATAAAAATATGCTGAAAGAAAACAAAAGTCAATATACATTCATCTCGCTTAGAAAATGCTTTACATACTGTTAATCACATTATGTTTAATTATGTTCACATTTTTAATACTTTTATTTTATGATACTTTGTTACCATATTTATGTGAAAATATAGGTTAGCTTAGATGCAAAAAATAACATTTATATGTTCTACACTGTATGAAAGGATCGGAAAGAATTGCCGCAAAAGGTGCTGTAACCAATTGACGATGGAATATTTTTTTCCGTGAGCCGCCAACCCTGGGGCAAACACGAAATCAAAGAAAATCCCGTATCGACAACTGAATAAATTCATATTTAATACTTGGAAATTTTTCCAGAGAAAATTTTTCTCACGCCTACCATGACCCTAATCTGATGATCCGGCTTCGAGTCCCGGGTTGGTTACTTTTCCACTATGTTGGCTATGCGCCCATTAAGCAATTAAAATTAGAATATTATGAATGCAAGGCGTGGGAAATTTTCTCTGGAAAAATTTCCAAGTATTAAATATGAATTTATTCAATTGTCGATGCTGAATTTTCTTTGATTTCGTGTTTGCCCCAGGGTTGGTGGCTCACGGGAAAATATTCCATCTTGTGCTGCGTTTGTAGCCTTGCCAACATGTTATGGTGGAAATGTTCCAGTATGAGTATCGTTCCCAAGTGGTTGAGTTGGTAGAACGTCAGTGCGCTAATCTGATGACCCGGGTTCGAGTCACGTCTTTGGTGCTTTTACACTATGTTGGCTATACGCCTATTAAGCAATTAAAATCTGAATATTATGAATGCAAGGTGTGAGAAATTTTCTCTGGAAAAATTTCCAAGTATTAAAGATGAATTCATCATATATATTATTTCTCCTGTCAACATCCCTTTTTCTCAAAAAATACGAAACGCAGAACGACGAAGGAGATGGCATATGAAAGGATTTTTAACAGGCTTCTGACATAGCACACTTAACATTTCGTTAAAACATGTTTTTGATTAAAATTTGCTGATAATTAAAAATTAAATCGGCATTGTTTTCATAAAAGAAATGAAAAGTTTTCCTCAAAATATTGTTGCCAAAAAAATAAAATACCACATTATAGAATGCTCAGCAATTATTATAAAAAACACCGCTCGGGTTCATTTTATATTTATGATTAAAAAGCGAAATTGAAATTGTAATGTTTAGATTTATATTTCTATGTCCCATGTTTTCCCGAAGCGGATGACGTCATCCTCTAATGCAATAAAATACGATTGTTATTATTTTTTTTTCTATCGCGCGTGCCTTTAGCAATCTTGGATAAGTTTTTACTCTAACTTTGATGGAATAAATTAGATGATATTCTGGCTTGACTAAGAACTAAATGTTGTTTGCAGATATTTTTATCCTTGCTCTTTCTTTAGAAGTTTAAACATGCATCTAATAAATATTACATATTGATAAAAAATCGTACTTCTCTATTATCCCATCGACCACTTTTCATAACAAAAAACTATCGCCAAATAAACCGGAGAACGTTGCCATTGGAATTTCAAAATAAATAAATAAATAAAATATAAGAATTTAAGGACACAATTGTTATTTTAATTAATGAAATAAGTGATAAATCAGTAAAACACAATGAAAAATACACGCAAATGTCGAATTAAAAACCACTTGATGACGTAACAAACACGTATAATGCTTCTGACATCAAGCAAATAAGACTGAATTTTTGGCGTTTAATCTTGCAATTTGGCGATAGTTTTTTGTTATGAAAAGTGGTCGACGGGATAATAGAGAAGTACCTAAAAAATATTATATTTCAGTGCGAAATCCTCGTACGGGCTATCTGGTACAATATTACTGTTGACTGCATTATGAACAATAAACTATTATTAAATACTTTTAAATAGTAACTATATATTTTAGATGCTGATATATCTAAAGATATTTCATGCATAATATTGATATTTTATTGACTTCTCTTTATTTAAATCGGTAAAAGTATGCTGCGAATAATAAATGCATAACCTTATCTGTATACCACTGCAAACGTATAAAAATAAATAAATAAATAAATATATATATATATATAATTTAACAAATTACAATAATCATTGGGAAAATGTTCCAAAAGCTTAATATACCGGGTGATCCAAAAGTCAGGACGAACTGTAAAAATGAATAATTCGAAAACGAATCAAGATACAAAGATACGGTTTGCACCAAACGGATGGAAACGAAACCGGGTTTTGTATGGCAATGAAAAAACAAATAGTTCTGTTGGCGACGAACAGATGGGGCTATAGTGCTTTATTGCACCGAAAGATGATTTAAAAATGAAAAAATGTTGACAACTTACAAGTCAGTTTAATTAGAGTTAATTAGTACTATAGTAAATGCTCAATGTGCTGTCCATCATTCAGAAATACAGCTGTGAGACGAGGCACCACACTGTGCACAGCATTTAGTAGCATTTCTTGCGGTATGGCAGACACATTTTGGCGGATGGCATCTTTCAGTGCTGCTGGTGATGCCGGTTGGTCCCGGTACACTTTTGACTTCAAGAATCCCCACAGCCAAAAGGCACAGGGTATCAGTTAGGGAGATCTTGGAGGCCATACGTTATTAAAGTAGCGACTGATAATGCGATCCTCCCCAAATGTTGAGCGTAGCAGGCGTTGCACAGGCAGAGCAATATGAGGTGGTGCTCCATAAAGGTGACTGTTTGGAGTGCCTGTCGCGCTTGCAGTTCAGGAATAATGTTGTTCTATAACAGTGCTACATATCGCTGACCAGTGAAAGAAACTGTTTTGCAACCTGTCTGTGTGACTTCCTCGAAAAAAAATGGACCAATAATGAAATCAGCAGTGAAGCCACATCAGACTGTCACTTTAGGCTGTTGCAAGGGTACCTCAACAATTGCACGTGGATTTTCTGTGGTCCACACTCGACAATTGTGGGTGTTAACAGCGCCAGAGAGAGTGAAATGCGCTTCATCTGTCCAAAGCACAGTGTGAAGCCAGTCGTGCTGCTCTTCCATCTTATTGAATACCAAATTCGCAAAATCTTGGCGAGAGTCGAAGTCAGGAGGTTTGAGTTCTTGGTTATGTTGCAACTTGTAGGAATACCGTTGCAAAGTTATTCGCAGTGCTCTCCAGACACTTCCGTACGACACTCCTGGCTGCCTCGAAACTTCTCGAGCACTGTACTCCCCATGCGCAGCAACCGCCGACATGGATTGCACCGTCTGTTCCACTGTCGTGGCAACAGCAGCGGCTGTTCAGGGACGTCCACTTCTTTGACGTGACGCCAAAGAACCAATAGCTTCAAATTTCTTCATAATGTTGTTCAATGCAGAAGACGTTATTGGTCCTTTGCTATCTCGCATACCCTTCTTGTAGCGATATGCTAGCAATGCCGCAATGGCACTTTCCGAATTCTTATAATACAGTTTAACTAAGAGGGCTTTCTCAGCATTTCGATGCATGCAAGCTTCGACTACCATTACCTGCTGTAGTTGCTCCTTTTTATATCGTTTGTTGCTTTGCATAATCCACATCAGAAATCCGACAGCGCCATCTGTTGGTCGCCAACAGATTTTTTTTTTTCGTTGCCACACAAAACCCGGTTTATTTTCCATCCGTTTTGTGCGAACCGTATCTTTGTATCTTGATTCGTTTTCGAATTATTCATTTTTAAAGTTCGTCCTAACTTTTGGATCACCCGGTATATATACATATATAACGAATTTTAACGAATTTTATGGTGCATATATATATATATATATATATATATATATATATATAAGCGCTATAAATTCGATAACACTTTAAAAATTCATAAAAAAGGAACAACTAAAAAATTGCGGATTGCAGAAGTGGGATTAAAGGAAGATAATATTTTTTGAATAACACAAAAAATTGTACTTCTAAAAATTACCGATAGATGGTGCTGGAATGCATTATATGAACCAGATGCATGCAAATTAGGTTTACAGTAAAAGACCCGCTTCATCGAATCATCTGGCAGGCTTTGGCATCCCATCAAGTGAAACGGGTCCCTTTCTCCCCTTTAGTCCTTTTTCCGTGCGGAAATTTTTCAATGCGTCAGTTGCTGATTCCCCGTTCTTGTAAAAAATCGTAACCAACAACGCTTGATCTGGTCTTTCTCTAATACCATATGCGCAAACCAAATTTTTTTTCATAATTTTTTCCTTTTTAATGAATTTTTCCCTTCCCATCATACGTAGTATAGGTAAGCCTTGCAATCGCTTTAAAAAACCAAGAAAATTTTTTGACGGATTTACGCGTTTCAGAAACTGGAGATTCCGAAAAACGTATAAAAAAATTTGCCGTCCGTCTGTCTGTGTGTGGTGTGTGTGTCTGTGTGTCTGTGCGTCTGTAAAAGATCTATCTCCCGAACAAATTGAGATAGAGACCTGAAATTTGATATGTCCTTAGTATGTAATAATGAGAAGACGCCCATTGAATTTGTCCCCTCGATTATCCGGAACTATTATTTTCGGACTTTCGAAATATTCGTTCTGATAAAAGGTATATAATTTTTTTCTAAATTGTTTATAAAAGACAATTAAAAAAACATAATTTTTCCATAAAGAATGAAGTCGATCGGATAATGAGTTGCCGAGAGATTTATAATCCTATTTTCCTCACTCTTGGATTTTTCATGACACTGTATTTCACTCAAATTTCAATTAAATGATATATTTTAATTGGAAATGAGGCGCTTAATCCGACGCAGTAAACTCTTAGTTAATAGGATTATCATTTTTAGTGTTATAAGGATGTTTCTCTTACGCAATTCAGTAATAGAGCATTTAAAGTTTAGGACGTCATCAAGCCAGGATTTTATTCGAATTGCAATGCATTTTATAAATAGTTTACACATGTTTTATTTTCATATTTTATATTATGCATATCCATCTTGGGTAAGTATTACAGTGGCCCCCGACGACTAATTTTAAGTTTTAACGAATTTATTGTGCACCCGGTATATATTTTAATGTTTTGAAACTTCTATAGTAAAATTCATTTTGGTATTTAAAAGTTCGGTAGTTAAAATGTGCTGACATCTAACTTCTAATTGCGTCAGTATTTTTCTTTTTCTTTCACATCTTATCCCTTCATGGACCGTAGACGTTTTCCTGAAAAGATAGTATTCAGCTGCAAACGATTTTATTGGAATTTTTTTACATTTAGGTCACGCATGTTACTTTAAGATGAAAAAGACTGTTTCATTAGACGAATATAAGTATACTAGACAGTACCCGTCAAGATTTGACGGTAAATTAATGTTGCTTTAGAAATATGCTTTATTTTTAATTAGCTGCTTTTAAATTGATTAAGTATTGGAAATTTTATTAATTGTTATATTATGTAAGCAATTCCTACAGATTACATATGACATCTTGATAATGGTCATACCAAATATAAAAAAAATGTAGACCAGTTCAATTTATTTAATCGATAATTATACATGCACGTTCTTTTGATTTAAATAGTTTAAATATAGATTTAGTAATTAAAACAATATATTATTGGGTGTTAAACTTTACTTAATTATAAAGCATTCGAATAAAAAAATACAAATTATATAACTTTTCCTCCTGAATAAATATGGCATTAAAATGAATTATTGCCACTAGAATAAGAAAAATCATTCTGCCGGGAGTGGGTATCGAACCGACACGATGTTCGGAACAGAGAAAAACCGCGCCTTATGCCACTCGGTCACTCTTCTCTCGTTCGGGTGAACTCTAAAACTAGTTAGGTTCTAGAGTTAATTTTACGCATGCGCAAATGGGTCATTTTCGTGTAAAAAGTGGATTTGACAAAAATCCCTTTTCGTTTTAAATATATAGATAAAGGACCATTTCACTTAAAAAATAAAAGAACATTGCTGCCAACTTCTATGTTAAAAAAAAATTCGGATACATATATTTGAACCAGAAATTTCACTTTAAAAAAATGAAAGTAACACCAAAAGTTTGTTAAATTAAAAAAAAAAATCATTAAAAAGAAACAAATGTTGCCAAGAAAATTGCGGTTTTCAGAAATGGGATTAGAGGGACATCGGATTTTTATTTTTAATCAAAAAATATTTGGTTCAAAAATTACCGATAGATGGCGCTGCATGCATAATATGAAGCAGATTTGTGCAAATCAGGCTTTCAATAAAAATCCTCAATGCACAGATAATCTTCATTCTATGCCAGCAGTACGCTATCGTTACCAGATCAAGCGCTGTAGCTTAAACTCTTTAACAAAAACAGGGAATCGGCAACTGGAGCAAAAATTCTGCAACTGGAGCAAAAATTCTGCATGGCAGAATGACTATAGACGAGAAAAGGGCCTGTTTGGGATACCAAAGTTTTGTCATATGCTTCTCTGAAATGGGCCTTTTACTATAAGCCTAATTTGCATCCATCTGTTTCATATTATGCGTGCTAACGCCATCTATCTGTAATTTATAACCATATTTTTTTATTTAAAAAAATCGTTATCTCCCTCGAATCCCATTCCTGCAAACATCAGTTTTTTAACATCATTTGTGCTTTTAATGATTTTTTTAAATTTTAATGAACTTTTGGCTCACCCGGTATGTATGTAGTATTACTTATCATTAAATAAATTCAGCATACATTTTTATAGCTGCCAATGTGTATGAACTTTTTTTGTTTCCGATAAATTTTGATAGAAACTGTTGATTTATTCAATCATTAAAAAACGTTAGACTTCAACATTTCAATTTGGAAAAATTTACTATTAAGTTTCAGTGGTAAGAAAAAACCGTACAAGTTGCCAGCTATGCATTTTACGAAATACATTTTCTTGTTCGAATCATGTTTTTATCGTATAATGTAATATAAGTTTTCACATTATTAATAATATTTAATTATAACACTTATTTGTATATTTAGTTTCTTTTCATTGGTTATTTAAGAATCAAAATTTAAATTGCAAATGTTTAACAAAATCTTACACTTTGTACACAGCCTAACAGTTTTCATTGGGTGAATTTTATTAGTGTTTCTATAAACTTGAAATATGAGACTTTGCCTCTGAAAAATAGAATCAGTGAGAGGTTTGAAAACATTTCTATACCTTCATTTTGTATATTGTCCTAGAAACGTATTTTACACTAAAGAAAACTTCATTCTCCAAAATAGGTCTTATCCGAAATGACAATATAAATTTATATGTGCAATTTAAATAAAATTTATGTAAATTCAGAATAAATGCATGAAGAATTCGGTGATATTTCCAGGAATTCCTTTTCATTCTATGAAACAAACTTATTTATAGTAGAAGAAATTCTAGAAGAGACAAAAGGAAAAATAATTATCTAACATTCCGAAATGTTCTTCGAAGCAAGACATTTATTCGTGATTTACAATTTGTTTTCAAATTGAAATGAATATAGACATAGATTCTGAGGACTTTAATCCACGTGATTTCTTATTCTTTACATTAAATATTTTTGGTTTATTTTCTTGTGAACTCAGAGAAGAAAAAAAAATATTACCAATAAGATATCTATTGTTTTACGGGGTTTACAATTTAGCTTCACAAATATGAACATAAAATTACTAGCCCCCCCCCCCCAAAAAAAAAAAAATCAGTTTAACTATCAATAACCTAAAATTACACGATAAAAAAAATAACAGCTTTAAATAAATGAATAATCTGCAAATTCTTATTTTTTTTTATTATAAAGTTTTTAAGTTAAAGAATTGAGAAAATTACCTACTTTCTTGGATGCACTGTTTCGAAAGCATTTTGCAAACTCAGGTTAAAATAACATTTATTTTATAAGGAAATCGACATCGGTGCTGCCATTTATAGGTTTCATTTTAAAGCAAAAGCATTCAACTTTATAGAAGTGAAGTTAAAATGTAGAAATATCAATCATTTTAGTTTTAATGAGCAAAAGAATCTAGGTACCCATTTGGGTACCCAGGACTCAGGAGGATAAAAATGGGTTACATATGAATGATTGAATGATGGGTTACATAAAAATGAGTAAATAATGGTACATTAAAGTGCAAATAACTTTTGAAAAAGAATTCCGGAAAATATTCTGCCCATTTAAAATGAGAAACTTTTTTTCATGCTGGAAAACCGACATAAATAACATATAAAATAAACGTTACCAATTTTTATTTCATTTTGTATTGTGAATGCTAAAATAACACAACAACCAAGAAGAAAAACTTAACTATTTCTAAATATCCTTAAGGAATATCTAGAAGTTTCGTTTCGAAAAGAAAAACTTAAATTTTCCCAAGAAATTCCGATTTAATCATTCTCTAAAGAATCGCTATTGGAAATCTTTCAAGAACTTTTTTACTTTGTTATCGGATTCAAAGTTTTTTCTTCTGCCTAATATATGTCAAGCTTGAAAATTTGATAAACCCTATAATGATCGGAAAAGAAGAACTTTGCATGGAATTTTAAACTGAATGCTGTACAAATGTGTTATTCCTCCGAGTAATGCAGTGATGGAACAGTGGCGCAGCATTTGGGCGATTGTTATCACTAAATTTTACTAGTATTCTTCTACTTAAAGAATCGCTATTGGAAATCTTTCAAGAACTTTTTTACTTTGTTATCGGATTGAAAGTTTTTTCTTCTGCCTAATATATGTCAAGCTTGAAAATTTGATAAACCCTATAATGATCGGAAAAGAAAAACATTGCATGGTATTTCAAACTGAATGCTGTACAAATGTGTTATTCATCAGTGTAATGCAGTGATGGAACAGTGGCGCAGCATTTGGGCGATTGTTATCACTAAATTTTACTAACATTCTTCTCCTTAAGCCTGTGGAATATATTTGAGAAAAACATGCCAAAAATGGAAAAAAAAATCTTTTTAACCCCTTGCCTGTGACGCCGATCTCAGTTCTGGCAACGCAAATGCACCGATTTTGGAATGCCCGACCTGAGTTCGGGCAAGAGAAAATCGGTGTTTCGATTTCGTGAAGCCCGAACTGAATTCGTCCAATGCATAATATGTAATTTACCATTTTCCCAATAGATGGCAATACTTTTCCGCGAAAATTTCGCCAGTTTCGCGCAATTTGTCGAATGATTGTAATTTTGCAGTTCTTTCCAATTTTCATTCAAACCACATTATGTTTGACAGGCAGGTACATAAATGTTTTGCAAGTTGAAAGTTTTTTTGCACATTTTTTAAGCATTGGACGAACTGTCTTCGGGCTTCACGGAATTGAAACACCGATTTTTCTCTGGCCCTAACTCAGGTCGGGCATTTGAAAATTTGCGCATGTGCGTTGCCCGAACTCAGTTAGTGCGTCACAGGCAAGGGGCTAAAAAATCTCAGAAATTAGCTCTTTAAATAAGCCGAAGAGTACCATTTAAATTTAGCGGTGTCATTTGGTTCTCGGGTGCGGCAGTGTTCCATCACTGTGCAATGTCACAATTTTTTAACATGCGTGACGCAGTGCATTTCCTATTTTCATTGCTCGAGCACTGCTATTTTAAATTGCATAATTTACATTAAAAAGAACAAATGTGTCCTTCTAAGCTAAAAGTAAATCCAAATCGTGGTATTGGGATAACTAAGGAATCCTTTAATCAGCAATTACATCTTCTCGTCCTTTAGTTAAGAGACGTCAAATTTATTTCATGAAATCCTTCTCCTTTTGAAAAAACAAAAACAGAATAGTTTCGCGAAATATCTTTTTATTTATTTGAAAAAAAAAAGACCCAAATAGTACAACATCACATTATTCCCAACGAAAATATTTTTGGTCATTTGGAACCTGTATTTGTTGTTTATCTATATGGCAAAAGTTCAAAAAGTTTTCGAAATGTGCTATTTTCTTCTACTGTTACTTTTAAACTTGAATCTGCCTCATATTTTAAACAACAACAACAAAAAAACTGAATTTAGTATGAAAGTCTCCTTTTTTTTTACAGAAGTAGCCTATGATTTTTTCCTTTTTATTTATTATTCCTACACACACCCAATTATACAGGATGTTTCATAATTCAACCAACAAATTAAGAGGGATGATAGAAGGCATCAAAAGGATGAAACTTACTATAGAACGCGGGGTCGCAAATCACATTTAGGGGAAGAAAATCGCAAAAATAGTTAAGATGGGTGTAACGTCAAGTGGAACAAAAAAGGCCAATAATAAGTAGAAAAAACAATTATATGACAACAAGCATGATTACAATGCATTGCAGTTCAAAGTCAAAAAGGAGACGAAGACACATTTTTATAGAAATTATTCGAAGTTGCGGTCACGAAGGTCGTTGCACAGCCGACACCGACGGACGAAGAATTGCGAATGCGATGTCGGCGAAAAACTTTCGTTTTTCGCTTTTCTTTCATAGTTGAAAATGTAAATATCTAGCATTTAAAAAAAGAAAGATCATAATCAAATAAACTTGCAAAAGGAGAAATATTCCGTCTAGTAGACGTTTCTTCCCCTTTGACAATGCCCCTTGTCATCATTTCGATACCATTACGCCCTATGATAGTGTCCTATCCTGTATATTAATCTATGTGTGACTGTTCCTGACAACTAGAGAACCTTTATAAATAAGATTGTGGCAACATACGAGCAATGAAATTTCATTGGTTGAAACGATTTTGGACAATAACTTGACGAGTCTGCTTTTATTGCCAAACTTTTATTTTATTTTATTTTTTATTATTATTTTTTTTTACATAGCATACATATCTAATTGAATTTGATCCGGCAATTTTAGGTAAAATTGTCTATGTGGGTTTTTATAGTTTGAAAAATAATGCTAATCTCAACTAATTACATGGTATACGGGAGTTTCCATGTTATATCATACTTTCATCATGTAAATGCTATCGTTATACCTCGGATGAATGGAATTAGCGCCAAGTCCAACAAATAAGAATGAATTTTGCGAGCAGGACATCGTTCGGGTATCTCAGTAGGAAGAGCATTCGCACGGCACGGCAAGGCAAGGTACCCAGGTTCGAGTTCCGGTCCGGACATTCTCATTCTGTTGGAATAAACCTCAACTATGATACTCCAACTATTGAATATGATATACCTAGATGTAAAAAACTTTCGTATTTTCATTATTACCTAATTACATGGTATACGGGAGTTTCCATGTTATATCATACTTTCATCATGTAAATGCTATCGTTATACCTCGGATGAATGAAATTAGTACCAAGTCCAACAAATAAGTGTGAATTATTCCCGCCAGAATATCGTTTGGACACGGCAAGGCAAGGTACCCAGGTTCGAGTCCTGGCTGTGACATTTTTCACTCTGTTCGAATAAGCCTAAACTATGATACTCCAACCACTTAATATGACTTACCTATTCAATAAAACGTTAAAATTTTAGTGTAAATTCATCTTGTTTAATAATTAAAATTCATAAAGATACGAATAAATGTAAATATATTGCTTGAAGGTGCATAAAAACGTACATAAAAACTTTTAAAAGCACTTTAAAGTCCTTTTAAAATCAAAACGTTTTCAACCGAACTTACTCGGTCATCATCAGTGAAAAACTAATTAGGAAGCACAGGAAGCTATCGTAAGAGAGTCTCTGGAAATAATTCCTAAAAATTAAATAGTCTGTAACGATGTATTATCATATGATATCCACGCAGTCTGGAATGGATTAATACATGATTGATTAACCTGTACTTGTTTTTGAAATGTTGAATGACCTTTCCTATCCCACCTTATATTACACACCCTTGAAGTAAAATGGTTTGTTCCGGGCAAGCTAGAAGACGCGAAGAGACAACAACTCAACTTAACTATTAGTTTTTCACTGATGATGACCGAGTAAGTTCGGTTGAAAACGTTTCGATTTTAATAGGACTTTAATGTGCTTTTAAATATTTTTATGTATGTATTTACGCATCTTCAAGCAATATATTTAAGTTTATTTGTATCTTTATGAATTTTAATGATTTATCTAGTTTTAAAAAACGTTCCTATTTACATTATAATCCAATTACATAGTATAAGGAGATCCCATGTTATATCATACTTTCATCATGTAAATGCTATAGTTAGAACTCGGATGAATTAAACTAGTGCTGTAGTTCGCGGCCAGGTCCAACAAATAAGAGTGAATTATGCCAGCCAGGATACCGTTCGGATAGTTGAGTAGGAAGAGCATTGGCACGGCAAGCCAAGGTATCCCGGTTCGAGTCCTGGTCCAGACATTTCACACTCTGTTGGAATAAACCTCAACTATGATGCTCCAACCATTGAATATGATTTACCTAGTTGTAAAAAAATTCCCTTTCTTAATTGCGTGTGGTACATGATTCAAAAAAGTACGTGGGTTGGCAACTATTCTTTTGCGCATTGCCAAATGTTTCATTCGAGTGACAAAATCATTCATTATGTCCATTACTACAATTGGAGTTGCTTTATTTTTTTTGTTTTCAAAATTACTTGTAATATTAGAACATTTTTTTTTTTCAAAAGAGAATCAGGATAATGAAAAAGTAGATTTAAGTTAAATTTTATATCATAAAAAAATGATTCAATAAAATACAAAAAAAAGAAGTGTATTGCATTTCTTAAATGTTTGGTATTTTAAAGTAAAAATATTTTCTCAATAAAAATCCGATCCATCTGAATCAAATGGCTATTTTGCTCTGACAACTGAATTTTATACGAACAAATTTAAAAAGGATTGTAAATACAAAAAGGATGCATAAAAAGTCTGAAGGTATTTCGGATATTTCCATTTCTTTTAGGGAAACAAATGTATGTATAATAGAAAGACATTCCAAGAATAGCAAATAGTAGTATGACATTTCAGTGAATAACAATAAACAGAAATCGGTATTTTATTATCTAAAAACATTTCAGACTTAAAAATCGATTGATTTCTATAGCCTTCAAGATAATACTTTTTTACATAAAACACTTTTTTTACATAAAACTTTTTTTCAGAAACTATATAAGTGATATGTTGAAACACTCGTATTTACATATAATCCGAACACTTTCAATGAAACGGATAAATGTCATTATTTATTACTTACTTTAAATTAGATTTACAGTTAAAATAACTGTAAGGATTGTGAATTTGAAAATTTTTTATAAGGATGAAAATTTAATAGGGTTAAACCCCTAGGTATTGACACCTAACCAGTAACTGTCACTTGAGAAAAAATCTAACTCAAATACGCATTTCGTTGTAAAATTCTGCAAAGTAATGTCATCTAGCGGTAAATGAGACACTTATTTTTATTTTGGAGTCAATTTATTCACCATTAGAAAGAGATTCAATGAGGACATACAAATGATACATATTCAATGAGGAAAAGGCTTTTGAGAATACAAAAAGTGCCATTTTGAAGCAATCATCCTATTTCAAAAATTAAGGAAGTACGAGGGTCGATCCAGAAATAAGGTTCCCATCAAATTTACAAATAGACAACATTGTTTATTCTCATTGAAATTTACATCGTTGGAAAGAAGAAAGTTTGCTCTATTTCTCTACATAATCGCCATCTTTTTCTACGTATTTTTGTAGACGGTGCTCCAATTTCTGTAACCAATGTCGTAGAACTCCGGCGCCAACCTGTTGAGGAATCGTTTCACTTCTTCTTTGACGTCATCGAAGCGTTGGCCACCCAAGTGTTCCTTTAACTTGGGGAAGAAATGATAATCACTAGGTGCAATGTCCGTACTGTAAGATGAGTGGGACATGACAGTCCACCCAAATTGTGCCAAAAGTTCCTGGGTTTCGCGGGAGACGTGAGTTCGGGCGTTGTCGAGAAGCAAGGTTACACCGGCTGTCAGTCGTTCTCGCCGGGGTTTCTGGACGGGTGTAGTCCCTTTGGTGTGCAAAAAGTGAATTACGGAATGAATCTCGCACTTGGCGGAATCAACAATGGGAACCTCCATCTCGGACGGAGGCTGAGCCAAGAAGGAGCGGCGTAGCAAAGCGTGGTCGGAGAAATCACGAGTGCGGGAACAGCCGCACACAGTGCTGTTGCCGTATTTCGCCTCGCACCTTCCCGTGCGGCTGAAGCTCTTTGGGAACCTTATTTCTGGATCGACCCTCGTATTTTTCTAATCTATTTGTAATGCAACCATTCTAAAAAATTTTCTTAAAGTTGTACTTTTATAAATTAGTTTAAAGATGCATATGATATATGAGGGCCATGATTTAGGGTTTATAGTTATGTAATTTATCTTAATGGGGCGTGACAGTTTTTGGTTCATAAAATTTCATTTCACCACTCTCTGACAGAGGTGTTAGTTATTGACTATATTAAAGAAAAATATACAATTATTATAAAACAGACATACATACAATAAATACAATAATCCAATATGGAGTGAAAAATTAGCCAGAGCCAGGAATTGAACCTGGGTCCCCAGCGTTCCGGGCTGTCGCTCTAACCACTGAGCCACTCCGGCCAATTCCTGAGTTTGCAATTTCTCAATAATAAACCATGTTGGAGAGAAAGTCACCAGCAATCTAATAGCCATCTTTAGATGGCTGGTGACTTTCTCTCAAACATGGTTTATTAGTGAGAAATTCCAGACTCAGTAATTGGCCGGAGTGGCTCAGTGGTTAGAGCGACAGCCCGGAACGCTGTGGACCCAGGTTAGATTCCTGTCTCTGGCTAATTTGTCACTCCATATTGGATTATTGTGTTTATTGTATGTATGTCTGTTTTATAATAATTGTATATCTTTAAATGCTGAATGCAGGCGTTGTTTATGTGTGTTTTAATATAGATTAAAGAAAGTTGAAATTTATTATTTGAACTGTTTAAAAATGCATAATAATAAATTAAATTTATCTTGTTGTAAACACCATTAAAATTTAAGTTGTTTTACTAGTGTCTGACACCAGATGTTAGTTACTGGTTCATAAATGTCAGTTTTGAATATCTGCATTTCTAATAATGCAGTACTAAATATTACTGCTATACTCTTACTATATACTTTGCATTACTAATAATGCAGTACAGCAAGGGTGCAGTACAGTTTACTAAATCCCTCTTTTTATAATAAATATTAATGTATTTTGTTTTTATAATAAAGAATAAAGTTTTTTAAAGCGTTTTATTCTTTTAAAATAAAGTGTCACTCATTGGTTCACTTTGTGTCACTTATTGGTGTTTCAAAATGTGGATGGTATCAGTTATTGGAGTTTATGCCCATATTTATGAATAAAATTTAACTTTTCATAATAAAAGTATAATTTTTCAAAATTGTATCAACAATAATTTTTTAACTATATCTCTACTATCATTTCAAAAACAAAAGCAAGTATAAAATAAGTTTTAAATTTTTGTAATAGTGATTTGAACAAGAAAGAATCCTTAAAGTTTCAGTTACTGGGGGTTTCACCATATGTGTTTATATTTGAACTTTTTTATTTAATTGTTCAAATAACTGCTAATACACAAAAAGCAATGTTGCAATAGTTTTTAGAATGAAACCCCACATGTACTACAATACAAGTCATAAAGAATGTGCCAGTTCTTATTTATAATTTGTGTACAACAAAATCACAGCGATGTGACGAAGTACAAACATAAGAATATGTTTTGAAATTTTCACATTAATTGTATGCGTGTATAAATGTTTGCATGTTTGTTTGTGCATGAGTATTTATTTTATACACGCTTGCTTTTGTGGTTAACTTAGAATATGCATTTGCAGTATTAATGCCAATCTAAAAGTCATATAATAGTTTCATATATCTTTATTGCAAAATATTAATATATCTGGTACAAAAAGACTTGTTATAATACGCAGAATAATTCAATAACTAAAATGTTGCGACTTTTTAAAAATGCTTTTTACTTACCAGGGCCCGACTTAGACTATCTAGGGCGCCGGTTCAAACATCATTCTGGGGGACCCCCTTCATACTATCCATAGAAACTGTTCTTTAGAAACGTATCCATAGAAACGCTGAAGTGACTAGTACTAAATTTCATACCTTTTGTATTATACATAAATTTCGTACCAGGTGCTATTCACATCTGTATACACATACAGGGTATTACAAGAAAGATGGTCAAGATGGAAAAGATGGATTCCTACTAGTACTTTTGTAACGGCCATCATGTCAGCATGAGTACCAGGCTGTTCAGTAATACAGGGAACACACCAAAGTTTAAGGTTTAAACTAAGTTTATTGAAACTAATCGGGCAGGATATTGAGAGGGTCTACTAGTTTTGCCTAACTCCAAAATAAATAGTTTAAAATTCTACTTGAAGCGATATTTCGTAAAAAATAAACTTTTAAATAAAGTAAATAGAAATATATTAAAGAATAAACTCACAGTCCGTCGATAGCCGAAAGTCAGAGTGCAACTTTAAGATGCTTCAATTCCACGTTGTAGGCAGGTGAGCTCTGATACAGGCATTCCACCAAGTCAAAAGGCAGCTAAATATATATATCCACTTATGCCGCTACAGATTAACCACTCAATCTACACTGTAAAAAAAATGCAGTAAAATTACGGGCAGAAGCCGGCAGCAGAGATTCCAGTCATACCCCGTAAAAAAAAAAAATTCGTGCCCATCATTTTGTGCAGCCCGTAATTTTACGGGGCAAAGTCATATAGCATTATAATGCACAGGATATAATGCACTTTAAAACACAATAACACTTTGCTTACTGTTCCGTAGCACGTAGCACGTTAGGTAATCATCACAGAATCGCTGTTTTGGCGGGTTAAAATTTTCGAAACACAAGTAAAATGAAGGGTTACACCCTAGCGGAGGACAATGTAAGGGGTCGTACCGCATTTTTAATAACATATGGGCTAAAACTGTAAGAATATGTCGATTGCTCTTAATTTTCTAAGTATCTAAGGGATCTTAGTGGATCACACCGTTTTTCATCCAATAAGGCTGTTGCCCATGAAAATTGAAGGGCAAACGCTCATAAATTTACAGTTTTTTCTGAGAGTGTAGATTATCTTCGTCGCGAGGGAGGATCCAATGCAGGTTTTCAAATTTCGAAGCTCCTAAGTTCTCAAGACCCTAAGTACTCCAGATCTCCGATTCTGTTACCAGATCCGAGAGACTAGACACTAGATACCTGATAATAGATCCTAACATCTCATCTAAACGTAAATTAGAAGCTTATATATCTTCAGTATCGATTGACCAGCTACAATAATTTGCATAAATATCGAAACTCACAATTTCCGAGATTCCCACAACATCCGTCGAAGGCCAGAGAAAGAAAGCCTTGATCAACTTTTACGCACATGGACAGTTAGTGGACAAAAATTACGATCTCATTCAAAACATCGCCTACTCACATGATCAGAGTAGCGGAACCGTCACACTTTAAGAAAAGTACTAGTAGAAAAACTAGTAGGTAACTAGTAGAAAAAATGATGGATTGGTTGGCGGGAGTATTTGTTTGTAAATTTTCCCTTAATTATCTACGTTAGTCATATGATGTCTGAAATAAAAATGCCCCCAATTGGTCATCATGAATTTAGGAAAATAGCAATAATGAATTTATTTTGAAAACAATGGACAACTAAGTTGTTATAATAAAAGTTTAATCATTAGTAATCTAATAATATAATTCGTTCTTTTTTGTGGGGGGCGGGATATGAGAGGCAAAAAGGGAAAAGGGAAGACAGCAATACCTTTCTAAATCTTTGAAAATGTAAGAATATTGATCACTTTTGACCAATTTAACCCTTTGGCACCCTCTTAATAAATTCCTGATTACTCCCATGGGGGTTCTCAAAGGGGAGGCCCGGGGCAGCTGCCCCGCATGCCCCTGAATTAGTCGGGCCCTGTTACTTACTTCCATTTATGCAAGGGAAAAGCATTGCAAACGTGAAAATTTTCAATTTCCTCTTTTTGACCAATTTATACGTTATAAAATGTTCGTTTGTCTGTATGTGGCACAAATTTTGTTTGCGATACAACTCATGAACTACTGCACAGAATAAGATAATATTTCATATGAAGTTACTTCCTTATGTGAATTTGTTGTAATTAATTTTTGGGCAAAATCCCCAAGAGAAGGTGATACAAATCAATGATTTATTCAATTTATGTAAGTCATATATCTCCGGTTTATGTACTTATAATTCAACGAAGCATCAAATTTTGAACCCTCATGATAGGAATAGATTGTCATATTTATATGTAAAGTTTAAAAAATAAATAATGGTATATATTGTTAGAATTATACGTACACTGTGGCTGATAATGAACAGGCATTCTATGAAAATGCATATCTGAAGTAAATAAATTTGTTTATCAGGCATTAAAATGCTCCATCATTCACGATTTCATAACAGTATTATGCGTTTATATATTAAAAACCTATTTGCTAAATCGATGTAATGTTTTGTATTATTTATATCAGTTAACTGATTTGATTTATATGGAAGAAAGTTTTGTGATTGCCAAAACATACTAGTTTTATTACGGAGCTGGGTGGATAATTACTGCAAAATGTACTATGATGAGTTTTCGTTGACTTGAATTTTCATCTTCTCTTGCGTCAGTATGAGGATTGGATAGGAAACCCTAAATTATATCCCAAATGGCACAATCATTAAATGACAAATCTAGAAAAAATAGGACATCCAACCCGAGCTTCCCAGGACAGAGTATATATCTGAAAACCCTTTATTTACATTTAATAACAGACATTAAAATTTTTAAAAAACATTTAAAATTTTTAGATTATCCCGAATAATACCAAAGAGAATTTTTATGTGACATATGTCAATTATATATTCAAGTAAAATTTTGAAATTTATTAACAGGGGTAATTTCGTAATGGCATCGTGCCAGAAATTATTAGCTTAAGAAATCGCTAAAAGTTTCGTTATCTACAAAAGTTTTCTTATTCTGAAAATTTCCGCGGTTTTAAGGGCTTATTTAAATTACATGTCTGTTAGATTTTTGTTTTATTTATTCTGTTTTATTTACAGCTTAATGATGTTTTGGATGTCGGTTTTTCTGGTGCTTCAATTCCGCATTCTTCGCAGAGGTTTAATAGATCAATTCTCTTAGCTTTATTTAGAGTTCCCATGTATATCTTTCAAAATTTGTACTTGAAGTAATACGATTACGGCTTCAACTTGCGAAATCGTAACACAACTTTTGATACTGGCGTTTTATTTTTAATTATTCTGGCATCCGAGCCCCCAAAAATGTAGATAGGTGATACGTAAAAAGTTAATTTACTGAATTAATTGAACAACTAGACTTCAAAATAACAAAAACAAGAATTTTAATTCCATTCTAGGAAATCAATTCCACAACGCTTCGTTGGTTATTTCTTCAAAATATCTTACACTTTTCACTCAAAACAACATAAAACATATAATATTCTTATTGTTACATAGTCCAATTAGGCCTAGCAGTTTCCTAATTCACTCTTCTACACTTCTACACTTCAACGCTTCTTCGATGATAAAAATTATATGACTGGCTCTTTTCTAAAGCTGGCGATCCAAAATATTTATAGCTCGTGAGCTCGAATCATGGACGATAGTAATAGTACAAAAGCGTCAGTTAATATGACGATCATGACGTCATAAAGCAATTGAAATATTAACGCTGAAATCCTACAAATCGGTCATCCTGACGTGATGGCGTCTCGACATCAGCTTCTTCATTTGTTATGTTTTTTCATGCCTAACTCTGAGATTTTTATTTCTTTCTGGATATTGCTCTTTATCTTTAGGATCGGCATATCTAATATCTCTGTAATTCCTTTCCGGATATTGCTCTCTGTTTTTAGAAACTACATACCTATTGCTTCTAGAATGATAAGAATTTGAATAAGCATCTCGTTCACTATAAGCTCCTTTAAATCCATGATGAGAATTATTCTTATGTGAGGGTTGTGAATATTTTTGTTCATTATAACTAGCCTTGAATGATCGTTGGCCACCATAATTATAATTATTTTGACCATGATAGTAGCCTCTATTCATGTATCTAGGTGAAAATTTTGGATTATACCTTGCTTTTTAATTAGGTGAAGTATTTTCTGTTATGTCTTGAGGTTTCAAAGAATCTTTAGTCTCCACGCTTTCAGGAATCTCATATTCATTTTGGTAAAACTTCTCGGAACTCTGTTTCCCATATCAATATTTTTTGTAATTTCCATGGTTAAATGACTGTCCAAAATATCTCTGGTCATATTCATTATTGCTTCTGTTATCAAATGGTCTATTAAAATTTCTGTTCTTTCCCTTATAATCATAATTCCTATTGCGATCTTTCACATAGTCTTTTCTATCATGTGCAGGACTACTACTTTCATAATTTTCTTCTGGATATGGATAGTCAACATTCCATTCATCGGATAATCCTGTATTTTTTGTTTTATTCGGCTTATATGGTTTTATTAATTTTCTTATTTTTTCTCTGTTTGCTAAATTTGTAATATGAGTCAAATTCACCCTGTCATTTACGCAGTCGATTTTAACCATATCTCCCCAACCTCGATTATCGTTGTTTATATTTACTTCATCAATTTTTGTCGGTACTTCGTTAATTTTAATGTATCCTACTCGTACTTTGTTGCCGCTTATTATTCTAAAACCGTCTTCAGTTACTTTTAACGTCATGCCTTCTACTGCTTTTCTACCTATTATTAAATCGCAGTCCCTCTCTTGTACCACGTAAAATTTATCCTGGATTTCTGTATCGTCCACGTATACTTTATGCCAGAAAAAACCTGTTGGCTTAATTTCTTTTCCACCTATGCCTGATATAGATATATTGTCGCTGGTTAGTGTTGACGCGTTTATTGCAGTATGATATCTTGAACTGGTGATTGAAATATCTCTTCCTGTATCGATTATTACATTTGTTTTTATTCCGCGAATGTCTAAGATTCTTCCTTTTTTACCATTTAACATGCCCTTATTAACTATTTTTCTTTGCGTGTTTTGGATCTCATCTTGGTATTTTGTTTCTCTCCAATTTTGATTATGATGCGGGTAAAAATTTGAATAATCTTGTTCTGTATTTTTCGCCATGGCACATTTTTAACTCACGTGACCAGGGTTGCCACACGTAAAAGAAATTATATGCGATTCTTTGTTTCCGTGATTCACATTGTGCCTATTATCAACTTGGCGTCTTTTCGAATTGGCGTAGTCAGCCACTCCCGATCTTCTGTCATCAAAATCGCCGCTTGTATCCTTAACTGATTGTTTATTGTAAACCCTTCGTGCTGTTTCGTAATTGTCTAATTTATTAACTAATTCACCAATTTTCTTTATTACTAATAATTCCTCTATGAAATGTGTCTTTGTTTCCGTAGGTAAATTATTCCTGATTTGATTAACTACAATTAATTCCGCTAAATCTTCAGAGTTATTTACTTGAAGACCTTCAATCCATTGTTGAAAATACACCTTTATCTCATAAGCGAAATCGCGCCAATTATCCGTTGCTCCTTTTTAGATGAGAAAAATTTCAGCCTAAACTCTTCTGGTGATAGTTTGTAGCGTTTTAGTAGAATATTTTTTATGTGATCATAATCGTGAATTTCAGGTTCATTTTCCCTCGTAATTATATTGATCACATCTAACGGCATTAGATTAATTAAATAATTTACCCATTCTTTTTTTTCAATGCCCGTTTGCGCCATTTGCATTTCGTACATAGCTAAATATAAGCTAATATCATTTGAACTCTCATATTTAGTTAATAATCTAAGCAATTCAAATTGCTTACCTGGATTTGTCCTCGGGTTTTCCTCAATGCGTTCTCTTGAATTTTCTTGTATCTGCATCTTCTTGATTTCAAAATCCCTTTCGCTTTCGTGGTCTTTTTGCTCCAATTATACTTTCCATTTTCTTTCTTCCATTTCCATTTTTATTTTCAATTTACTTTCTTCAATCTCTTCTTGTAATTTCTTCTCTTCCAGTTCTGCTTGTAATTTCTTATCTTCCAGTTCTGCTTGTAATTTCTTCTCTTCCAGTTCTGCTTTTATTTTTTTCTCTTTCTCTTCTCTTTCTTCCTCTGTTTTTTTTCTTTTCTAGCTGCTATCACTACTTCCAAGCGATCTCTTATAAATTCTTCTTCGTAACTCTCCCAACTCTTTATCAGCTTTATTAGGACGGGTATTGTCGGTTTTTCTGGTGCTTCAATTCCGCATTCTTCGCAGAGGTTTATTAGATCAATTCTCTAAGCTTTATTTAGAGTTCCCATGTTTATCTTTCAAAATTTGTACTTGAAGTAATACGATTAAGGCTTCAACTTGCGAAATCGTAACACAACTTTTGATACTGGCGTTTTATTTTTAATTATTCTGGTATCCGAGCCCCCAAAAATGTAGATAGGTGATACGTAAAAAGTTAATTTACTGAATTAATTGAACAACTAGACTTCAAAATAACAAAAACAAGAATTTTAATTCCATTCTAGGAAATCAATTCCACAACGCTTCGTTGGTTATTTCTTCAAAATATCTTATACTTTTCACTCAAAACAACATAAAACATATAATATTCTTATCGTTACATAGTCCAATTAGGCCTAGCAGTTTCCTAATTCACTCTTCTACACTTCTACACTTCAACGCTTCTTCGATGATAAAAATTATATGACTGGCTCTTTTCCAAATCTCGCGATCCAAAATATTTATACCTCGTGAGTTTGAATCATGGACGATAGTAATAGTACTAAAGCGTCAGTTAATATGACGATCATGACGTCATAAAGCAATTGAAGTATTAACGCTGCCATTCGTAAAATGACGTCAGCGTTACGCACGGGCACGTTTGTCTTTTATATTATAGATATTATAAATAAATAATGGTGTATATTGTTACAGTATTACGTACACTGTGTTCGATGATATACACACATGCATTTATATTTAATTGCATGTCGGAAGTAAATAAATATTTTTTTCGTGTATTAAATACGTCATTCACTATGATTCCATAAAAATATTATGCATTTATGTATTGAAGAAAAAACCTTTTGCTAAATCAGTGTAATTTCTTGCACTATTTAAATGAGATAGTTAATTTGATTTATATATATTAAAAAATCGTGATGGCCACAACATAATAGTTTTATTATGGAACTGGGCGGATAATTACTGGGAAATGTAGTGTGATGATGTTTGGTTGATTTGAATTTTCACCTTCTCTTGCATCAGCATAATGATTTTAGATATAAAAATCATATTATCCCAAATGACAAAATCATTAAATGACAAATTTAGAAATATACGAAATTTAAATAAGAATTTTCGTTGATAATGAATGCACCTCTTTATTAACACTTGATGACGAAATGACTGGCGGTTAATTCAAAAAATTATATTTATATACTTCCGATTTTGTTTTTCATTGCAATAGTTCGTAAAAGTGACCAAACGAATTAGGATTATGGTTAAAACATACTACATATTACCTTTTTATTGCAAATAACTTATATGATATTGTAACTATTACAATTTTCCAGAACATTTCTCTAAAAACTTAGCTCTGAGAAGTTTCCCACGATGCGGCTACATCATAAGAAACTATAACTCTTCGAATAATCAATAAGCGAGACAGCGAGAAAATAGAAGATGAAGGTATAATTCGTTACAGTGCCACCTTGATAAATCGCCTGGGCCACCAACGAACATGTCAGCAGACTTGAACTCCCTAGGACATCCAGAGAAGAAGATACCAAGGGCAGTAACAGGAGAATCCCCCACCAAATGTAAAACTGGGTTAAAGATGACATAATTGAAACGAAAAGCGATTCGATGTCTCCAACCCACCTCTCTCTTTTTCCTTCCAGAGAAGAGAGAAAGAAAAAGGTTTCGACGACCAGGGAGAGATTCGGAGAGAAAAGAGTACGTCTGGTTTTGAGAGTGGAAGGAGAACTACTCCTGAGCTTGGAGAGAAAATATGAAATTAGAGTGTAAAACTACATCCGGAGATTCTTAGAAGAGGAAATCAATCAAGATCTTAGTATGAACCCGCCTTGTGTTTAGGGCGAGAAACTTTCCCCAACAACGATTCTTCTACAAGAATACGGCTAAAGAGTTGTTAATCAGAGACTTTAGTACCGAGTATTAAACGCTCAGACTTTGTTTAGATAATCCCCGAGGTTAACCAGAACTATAATCTGCTGTATCCACACTTTCGATTCTATAACGTGTTCAGCGGTTAACGAATATGAATGAATTAAATCTTTTGTTTTCTGCTAAATATTTTCTGTGTTTGAACACGATATACACTCTACTACTCTATCTTTCCAGCTTCTTGTTCGAAAACCCCACAATATTGAAAAAAATTACAATAAACATAGTTAATTAAGAAATATTGATACTTATTAAAGATTTCATAATTTTACAATGCTCTTTATACATTGTTTAACTGGTTTTTTTTTTTAATTTTATTTCTGCTTCAATGAAAATTTTACAATATGTAAATTAACATAAAAACTAAAGATTTATATTTACTGGATATTTTGCAGAGATATATTTTCATTAAAAACAAACTTATACGAACAAACAAAATTATACGAATATGATAAAACGTTTGTTTTTCAAATCTTGATAAGCTAAACTTTTTTTCTTATATATGTTTGATATTTCCGTGAACTAAAATTGACTTTCACAGTTAAAAGTTAATTCATTTAAAAGGTTCTGGCATTCAACATCTCGTTTCGTCAACATTTTATATTTCCTTTTTTTTTTTTTTTTTTTTTTTTTTTTTGTCGCACAGATATTTTCTTGAAAAAAAGCATTCAATCACGAATGATATTATAGCGATTCCTTGACATTGAGGTCACGCGATTTAGAAGATAAGGAAAAAGACAATTCCATTTCAGTGAAATGAAAAATTCTCTTAAAGAGCATTACACTTGAAAGATAAAATTTTTTTGTTCAATGTTTTTGTTTAAATCACACAAATTTTAAAAGTTTTTTTACACTTTGGCTACATGGATGCTATTTGTTACATTGAAGCAAAATTGAAATCGATTTAAAGATTCTTTACTTTTGTAAAAGTTTACTGCTGTTTGTTTTTTACTACTTTCAAGTTAGTTTGAGTAAATGTAATTGTCGAATAAACACATACAGGATGTCCACAAATTATTTTAGAGGTTCCCTTTCCTCATACATTTTAATTAAAAAACCTGGTGAAAAATATTACATATTCGTAAAGTACATCTCAAAAAGTTTTTTTTTTTTTAATAACACAAACTAAGTTAACCCATTAAGGACCAAATTATTTTTCTCAGTAAAATACAAATATTGCAATTCATACCACTTTTATATTATAGCAACCTAACAGTGACTTTATCATGGTGGTTCGTGCATCAAATAAAGCGAATATTTATTCTAAAAACAAACTGGTGTTACGTTAAAACCTGGTGTGAGAAAAATGATGTTGCGAAAACGCAACGTCAGTCTTTAATAGGTTAAGCTTTTTCTGCCAATTTATGCGGCAATCCTAGCAGAGCGCGGCATCACATTGTGCAAGGATCAGACGTGAGAATTTAAAATGTCGCATTCACAAGAAAAAACCAATGTTCGAAACAAAATCCGTCACCACTACATAATATTTTCGTCTACTGTTTGAAAAAATTGATAAAATTTCAATACTAATTAATTTGATTATAATCATCACTTGAATAATAAAGTTGTTACAGGTTTCGTACGCTTTTACCAGAATTTTTAATGGAACTTTTCTACTTAATATTTAAATAGCAAAAAAAAAAATTAGAAACCTCATTTAATTACAGGATTTGTAATAACTTTCTTCATTTAAAAAAGGCGAAATTCTATTAAAAATTGTGGTACGAACCGTGTGTTGTTTGCAACTTTTCGCATATTTAACTTTGTTTGTGTTTATTAAAAAAACTGTTTTCATTTGTACCTTAAGATTTTATAATATTTCTTTGTCATTTCCTTAAATTAAGCGTTATTAAGGAAAGAAATCCCGATAATAATTTATGGATACTTTATATATTAGCTATTCGTCTGAAAAATTCGATGTATTTAAAAAGCGTTATTATGAAGACATTTTCTTAAAACAAATGCTCATTCGACGTAGAAATCATAGAAAATAAAACAGGGCAATAGACATTCCCAAGAACTGTCTTTTTTAAAAAGAAAAAAAGAAGATGTAATTGCAGCATCACAATTTCAGACTTATTAGCACGTTGACGGACACTTGCGTCTATAGCCGTCAAAGCGAAGTTCACTATGTGGCATGACGGCAATAGCCGTCCAAAACGAAAGGTCGTTTTTAGACAATACGGCTATAGCAGCACAAATGTGTATTTACCGGCGTACAAGTAGAAGCCCAGTGTCATGTTTTGGAAACAATTTTTTAGGTTGAAGTTCGTCTGCCACCTGTTATACGAGTTGCAGCTTCAGTATGCACGTGCAGGGTGGCTAGTGGTCAGGGAAAAGTACAGTAAAAAATGATTATTACCAGTATATTCTTATACAAAAATTCAAATTGATTATTTGATTGAATAATCAAGATAAATTTTTCTATAAGAATATACTTGTGTTTATCACATTTTTTACTGTTATTTTTCCCTGACCACTAACCACCCTGACGTGGTTGTGAAGGGAGTAGTGCAACCTAATTAAAGGTGCTGAATTAATCAAAATTAAGTTTATTTAAGCAGAAAGAGTAAAACTATACTTTTAATATTCTAAAAATTACAAAAAACATATAGTGTCAATTTTCGAACTTCACTTGTTCCTACTGTCCGTCAATGTGTTAAAAGTTGACATATTTTAAATATTACTTTCGTTTATATAAAGCAGTATTTCCCAAGTAAAAGAAATAGTAGATTATTTTCCACATCTTGATAAAGTAAGTCCTACTTTTTCTTTGTTTCCGATTTTGTGAACGGAAACGACTTTGACATATAAAAGGCCATTGATTTAAAATGTACTGCCAATCAACATCTGATTGCGTCAGCACCTTTCATTTCCTTTCTAATATTTTCCCTTATAGATATGTTTTGCAAAAGGAAGAATTCGATCACAGACGATGTTAGAAAGAGATTCCTTTACATTGAACACACGCAAGCTAGAAGAGGAGGATAAAGAGAATTTTGTTACAGGGAAAATAAAAATGTATTTAAAGATAAGTTTTTAAGTCATTTACAATAATGTCATATCTAAACATATGGTTTCTTACTTCACATTACCCATTTACAGACAATAAAATAATTGTTCACACATACAGTTTACGTAGATGTTATTCTCTTAAAAGGGATATAGTTAACCCCTTGGGGGCGAGCGACACGTATACGTGACGCATAAGATACTCAGAATTTTCGATTATTCCCACCAGTTAATTTTTATTGTAAGCTTTGCCTTATTTAATGGTAGCATTTCTGCGATTTAATTAGGCGAAAATTTCTGTTTTGAAAAACCGGTGGTAAAAGATTAAAAATTCTGTAAAGGACGCTCGTCGCGACGGGTTAAATTTCTTTCAGATAGAAGAAGTCAGTCTTGTTAAAACAGCCGTATGTATTGTAAAATATATTTTCACCCTAACTTCTTGGGCATCTTCAGTTCATTGATTTCCCTCATCGCCTTTTCATGTTGTTCGAGCTTTCCCGGACTGTTTAAACTTTAAAAGATGGCGTCATTTGTTGTCGATTTTCGCATGGAATACATCATTGCCGGGTTTTATTTTCCCGGTCTTTTTAAAATTTAAAAAATGGCGCTATCTGTTATCAATTGTTGCGTGCAATACATCATTGTAGATCTCAAGAGGTTATGAGGGAAATCAGTAAACTGGAGATACTCAAGAAAGTAAGGTGAAATATTTTTACAACACATATGAATATATTAAAAGGACTGACTTCTTCTATAAGGAAAAAAAAAAGTTAAGTATATATATTTTAAGAAAATGGCATCTACACACATAAATTCTATGTGTGAAAATTTGTTTTAATTTCTGTAAATAGGTAATGGGAAGAAATAAACCATAGATTTTTAAAGAATATTTCCCTGTAAATACATTTTTTTTAACGTAATGCATTTTTTAAATCACACAAATTATCACAAAGCGGATATAAACAGAACTCATGTTTTAAAAGAAAAGCGATATATTAAATATATAATTTATTTTCGAAATTTTAAGATTGGTTAATTTTGCTTATTGTTATTTTATTTTGTGCATATACAACGTTATTATCCAAGTAAAAGAAATATATTTTATTTCGAAATCTTAATAATGTAATCTCTATTTCTTATACGTTTCTTATATGTTTCAGATTCTGTAAAACTGAGTTTGACTTTGACGTTCAATTGATTTAAAATGCGCTGACTTTCTTCATCTGATTGCGTCAGCCCCTTTTATTTCCTTTATTTTTATTTTTGTTTTCTTACAGGCATTTTCTTTAAAAGGAAGCATTCAATCACAAACGATAATATTGCGATTCCTTGACATTCAGGTCACGCAAGTCAGATGATGAAGTAAAAAAGACAATCCCATTATAGGAAAAAGAAAAATATCCTTAAAGACCATTTCACTGGAAAAACCTAACGGGGTCGGAGGGGCAAAATTTTATTATATTTTATAGCCATTTTTTAATGAAACGTGGTAATCAAAAACAGAAATAAAACTTTAAAAAAAATAATAAAATGATCACGTGTTAAAAGCAGTAATTGTAGATAATTACGTAATAAAAAATATACTTACACGTGAATATTAAACAGCGAAATAATTAAGTTATTGCGCGTTCAAAGCATTAAATGGTGAAACTTACGTCATATTTAAAATGTTCAAGTAACTATATTTCGAAACAGTTTCAATATAAAAATATATTTACACGAGAGATTAATTTATTTCGACAAAATATTTTACCTATTATTGCAAATTTTAAAACACCGTAAATAATATTTCCCTTCAATTAAATATTTTTATGTTTAATAACAGGAAGATAACTGTGAAAATTACGTCATATTGGAAACGATACATTTAAAACGTCTTACTGAAAACTCTCCTTGATATTTCTTCATTATACCGTTGATAACTTTCCAGTAAAAAAAAAATATATCCCCAAATTATTCGCTAAAGTTAAACCCCAAATTATTTGAAACTCTTTCTATAGTGATTAGTTTTCCAATTAAAAGATTTTTAAAACATTGATTTTTTATTAAATTTAAATTTAAATTTTTTTAACTTATTTAATTTTTTATATAACTCATGCACCACTTGCTCGATTTTATTACTTTTTTTCCACTATCTTTGTGCAGAAACGATTTTGTGTTAATTTGACTTCAGGATTTATAAAATTATTATTTACAAAATTTATAATAAATTTAAAGGTAAAAGAAAAGTAGATTTATAAGGGTGATGCTTACTTCAAAAACTATATTTTCAAAATTTTCACATTAAATTAAAAATTTTGAAGACATTTTATTAAAAACATAACTTAAAAACTCTGCACAAAACATCCTACACATATCTTACAAGAAAGTTTAGAGATATCATTTTGAACATGACAAATTATAAAAAATGCATTCTCAGATAAATTGACTTAAAATTTTAGTTACGGTAGGGGAAAACTGATAGTACAACACAAAAATCTTTATATCTTCTGGTGTAACCATTGTAGAAATACGCGGTTTGCTTCATTCAATTTATATAACTTTGTAGTATTTTATTAGAAAAAAAGGCTTTTTTCCCCTTCTTTTTTTGAGAATTTTCACTCACGGCACTCCTTAAAGTTTATAGTCAAATTTTTTTGTCCTATATCAAGTTAGTTTATTTTATATTTTGATTTTTTGTGTAATCATTTCGGTTATTAATTGAATGGCCCTGATATTTCCTCTTTCTGATATCGTAATTTTATTTTTTCAAAATTTGTAGATAAACACCTAAAACATTTATTTATTAACTCTATCAATATTTTAAAATGAAATGATTAATCTGCGCCATGCTTTGAACCAAACAACTTTAATAAAGTTTGCAAAAAAGGATATTACCACTTGAGAAAAGAAACGTGGTACAGATTTAAATATGTAGACTACCACTGAAGGCAAATTTTTGTATATCATTTAAAATAAGACATTCTTCATCGATTAGTAATCTATATTTTTTATATGATTTTTCGCAGCAGATTTAGTACTTCGTGATTTTTTACAGGACTGCCCTTAAGTACGTGAACATTTCTGGTATTTACTTTCAAGTTACAAAGACTGAAACAGATCTTATGTAACAATATAATAAATTATAACACCTTGTAATAATATATTTCTTTTAAATGCTAAAAGGTGTAAACTAACAACATAATACAAATTAAAATAACTTTTATTAGGTTGTTTGACATGTCTCACTCCGAGTCATTTTCAAAAACAAATGAGAATATTCCATAATTGCACGGGCTTTGAAGTTATTATTTAAAACGCTATCATTTAATTTTCATGTATTTTTTTAAAATTACGCACGTTATCTTTTATTTTTACTTGGTTGTTTATTTTTATATCTGTAACTTTAAAAATTACGCACGTTATCTTTTATTTTTACTTGTTTGTTTATTTTTATATCTGTAACCATCGAGTCTCTCGAGCCACAATTTCGGTAAGGTAAAAGATGCCGCATGTTACATATTGTATTTTTGCGTGTTAGTATCTGTATGGTTTCTCTTATTATGGATGATTAGTATAGACTGGAGGGAAAAATTATTTTACTTGCATTGAAATTTATTTGGATGGTTTCTTCTTGATATAATCTTGCCAGGGCTGTGGTTTTTCTATTATACTTAATATCGGCTATATGCTCTTTTTTTTTGTAACTAAATTTCCTGCTGGTCATTTGAGACGACATATAAAGCCACACCAAATCCAGCATAGATCAATGCATATAAGTAAATTACAATTAATTTTTCAAATCAATTCGCAGTAGTGAAATTTATCCGAATCCAATGGATAATAAACATGTGAATTTTTACATTGCTAAACGGAGCGTGAATCCGAGAGAGTGAAAAATGTCTAAGCTGGGAATCAAACCCTGGCCCTTGGAACAACGCTCCATGACTGTACCACTGAACTACGAGGCCTGTCCGACTTACGTGAGGGAGAGATGCCAAGTTGGGTGTCGTCCTTGTAGCTCAGTGGTAGAGCCTTGGAGCGTTATTCCAAGGGCCCGGGTTCAATTCCCATCTTACAGATTTTTCACTCTGTCAGATTCACGCTCAGATGTAAAAATTTGCATGTTTATTATTGAAATAATTATTTAAAAACGTTATTCTATAAAGCAAAAACATGTCCGTGAGTGACAATGACGTCATATTGACGGTGGTAACACTTAGCCCATAAATTTCTTTAACTTCTAACAATCAAACATTGTCAACTTCTGTACCGTGGAATAGAGAAGTGAAATGTACTTTCAAATGCATTTTTTTGGAAAACTGTATCTCAGTTTAGTGACATTTTATGGTTTTTAAAATAATTTTCTAGCATGATTTTTTAAAACTTTATCTCTGTCGCGCGCAGCCCGATTAGGAAAGATTAATCCTTTCGCACTGAAAACAATATCAATATTTTAGAATTTGTTCCCGGCAAATATTTTATAATGAAATTAACATTTTATCAGTACATAAATAAAATAATTATATAATATAAATAAAACACAGATTTAACAGACATATAATTGAACTCTGCTCTTAAACTACTGAAATTATCAGAATCTAAAAGTATGCTTTAGGTAGCGAAAACTTTGGAAATTTCTTAGGCTGTTTACTTTTACCACAAGGCCAAAGTGACAGTATTCCTTTTTATAAATTTCAGAATGTTATTTCAATACATAATTGGTATTTTTTATTTATAAATGCTTTTTGATGTTATTATAGGCATTCTAAAAATTATATTGAATTAAAAAAAAATTTTAGAATTTTCCGTTAAAAATTAATTATTTTTACCTATAACCCGGAAGTCCAAGATGGATCACTTGTATTTTTGAAATATAAAAAAAAAGTCTCTTCGAAATGGAAAAAAAAAATGACTATATAAAGATATAAGAACCACTAAGGGAAAAGAACAGTGTCTTAACTATTTTAAGGTCAAGTGAATACAAATATTTAATTCTTAGCAACAACACTCTAAAAATGACATTTTCAAAACTGAGCAAAAAATTCTCAAATCTGAGTATGTCGCATACTCAAAATGGCTCCGAAACAAAATTACTCAAATTTGAAACATGTATATACAAATTTCTGAAAACAGGCACACACTCAACAAGAATAAAACGTCATGTGTTCCTATTTGAGCATGTCCATATTTCAAAAATGAGTATGAAATGATTTTAATCATTTTTGAGTATGTCCATGTTTTAAAAATGAGTATGAAATGATTCTATTCATTTCTGAGTATGTCCATGTTTCAAAAACGAGTGTGAACTGACCTCTATGTGCTCAGTTTTGAGTACTTCCATGTTTCAATAGTCTGAGTATTTCTGGTATTTCAGAATTGAACGCATTGAGTCGTCATATTTGAAATAAAAAGTTTCATAACAAACTGAAAACATCGATTTACTCAGATTTGAAAGTGCCATTTTTCTCAGTGAATGTTCATGAGATACGTCTGTTAAAAATACGTTCAAAAGAATAATATCTAGATCTGTATTTAGAGATTTATAATACTTTATACACTAAAAAATATTAGTCTGAAATGCAACAGAACATTTTTATTCGTCAACTAAATTAAATCACAACATATTATAATTTACATGCAATTAGGCATTTAGATAAAAATTTAATGTTATTAAATACAAACATTTGTTTTAAATACAGTCATGAACATTAAATGTTCATGCAACACATTTGTAAATACTTCAATCTCATTTTAACAAATTATGTTCACTGTTTTCTACATAAATTCACTATAACAATTCTATTTGATGCCCTAATATACTATTAAATGAAGTGTGGTAGAAAAAAAATTAGATTTTAATTAATCTAGCGAACAACCGCATCGTCATTAATTTCTCATTATGATTTAAGTGCTGCCAGCATGAGAAAGAAAATGGCATTTTTGCTCTTTAATTATACAGCTTTAATTATTTGTTTGACATTTATTAAAATCTGGGATGATAAAATTCGTGGATTATTAATAATATTGCTAAATAACGTTATAAAAAAGAAGTGATATATATTGTATACTTACAGAATCATAATATCTAAGTTTTATTTAGAGTTATATTACAGGGTTATTATAAAAGAATCATCGGGTTTCCGAAGCATTTATTTCGGAACATAATTGGGTTACAACAATGAGTTATACATGAAAATAAACCGAAAGTATACAAGATGGACGTCCATACTACAGATGTTCAATATGTGCTCCTTGAGTGATACGGCAGATGTCAAGGCGATAGTTCAGTTCGCTCCAAACATTACTCAGCATGGTCGGGTCGATGGTCGCGAATGTTGTCGTGATGCTGTTCCGCAGCTCAGCCTAAGTGGTAGGTAACGGTGTACGTAAACAAAGTCTTTAACCCTTTCCGGCACAGACAAATTCTGTTCGAAAAATGAGAAATTACTGACTGACACCGGAATTTACAAACGACTTTTTTAGAAAATAAGAATTCCCTATTTTAAGCTTTCATTTTTTAATCTTATTCCACATATTTAAATGTATGGCCTTGAAAAGTCGCTTTTTTTTAAAGAGAATTTTTCACTTTGCCTTCCAAAATACATTTGCAATCGTTATTCGAACAGTTAACATTATTATTTTTCTTAGTCAACTTATTTACACTTCTCTCGTAATTCTTAAAATCTAACTACCTCATATCCTAATATCAGCTAGACACCTTTTTAGCATCTGGCGCCATCTCTCGCAGATGGTGCGCATTTAATTTTTTTTATATACGCGATCTCGCACTAGACTGTTATTTTTAGCATTTCTTTTAATTCTTTCTACTTATCATTTTCTATTCTCATTAAAATCATACTATCTATTAATTAAACTCTAATTTAACGCATTTATTAATATATTTTAAACACATTATAATGGCTCTCTCAGGATAAGTTATACGACTACTCATATATTGGATGTAGTTTCTCGCAAGCTTGGAAATCCATCAAAGCATTCTTCTTTTCGCTGTTCGCTGTTCGCTTTCATTATAAAAACAAAATTTTATTAAAATATTCTGGGTGCCGTTTGCAAGTTTGGAATTAAAATTAGTTGTGCCCGGAGTGGGACCCCTGGGCCGGAAAGGTTTAAGATATCCCCAAACGAAGAAGTCACACGGCGAAAGGTCGAGTAACCTGGGCGGCCTTGAAAACAGTGTCTTGTCATCCAGGCCACATCGACCAATCCATCGTTGTGGGAGTTGTCGATTAAGGTAGTCACGAACCTCTTTGTGCCAGTGTGGCGGAACTCCATCCTGTTGGTAAATGAAACCGTTGATATCGTGTTCCAGTTGCTTTCTTCTGTCTAGTCGCCATTTTGAATATGACGTTCGCGCAGCAACCATGGCAACCACACGCTCATGACACATACGCAACGCGAAACTGTAGTTAAAGCCCTCTGGTTTGAGTTGTCATGGAAACATATACGTTTCCTAGTTCGCACGTAGTAATGTATCAAAATCCGATGATTCATTTGTAATAACCCTGTATAGTTTATATACCTATACAGTATTAGATTGACATTTAACTGTAATTTGTTATTCGTCATAAAAATTTTAACAAATAAGTTTCATTCTAAAAATTACGAATTATAATTATTTTACTAAAACTCATGCGTCAAGCTTACTGGTATTAACGATTAATGTTGGTTACATTCATTTGCATTGACAAATAAATATATCAGAATGAACAGCAAAAAAACAATGTTTTTATAAATTGAATTATTTCACTACATATTTGTAATCTCAACAAAATTTTAATATTTAATTTTGTATTAAGAGGTATATTATAGTTCATGTACTATTTATTCAGTATTAGCTTTATATTCGAATAAAATTTATTACACATAATATAAATTATTTTATAAATATATTTATATTTGTGAAATATGCAAATCTTGTGTGTCCTACTAACTAATATTTAAAAATTCTGTTTACTGCAGTGTACGTTAATTTGTGGCAACAATTAAATTCAGTTTAGAATGTAAAATAAAGAAAATCTCTATAGGAAAAATTTGAAATATTTATTTAATGTAATATACGTCAGCATCATCGCTAATTTCTAGCTATACATGCGATGCTACCCGTATAAAACAATAACTTGGAACTGTATCGAAGTTATTAAAAATCAATAAGATTTGCTAAAAAAAAATGAAAAAGAATATGAAGAAAAATCCACTTTAGACAGCTTTCAGTCGTATGGGTGTATTTGAATGGTATTCGTTTCATCGGATATGCGATAGTTTTCGGTTTAAGACAATATTTTGTTATGGACACACTAATTAGAGGGAAAGTCATTAAATAAGTCACAAAATATAATTAAATAATAACTTACAATGATAATACAATGACTTGGATCACTTCAAAACTATTTTTATTTCTCAACATATTCTCCATCCATATTTATGCACTTATATCACCGTTTTATCAGTGCCCCAACACCAGCTGCATAGCATTCTTTGGATTGCTCTCTCAGCCACGTTAGGACTTCAAGTTGAACCTTATCTTCATCTGTGAACGTCACCGTGCTTCCAAGATGGTTTTTGAGGGGACTAAACAGATGAAAATCGCTGGGGGCTAAGTCGAAGCTGTATGGTGGATGTTGAAGAAGTTGCAAAATGATGTTCACAAATGATGAAAAGGTTCAACTTGAAGTCCTAATGTGGCTGCGAAAGCAACCCAAAGAATTGTATGCATCTGGTGTTGGGGCACTGATAAAACGATGATATAAGTGCATAAATATGGGTGGAGAATATATTGAGAAATAAAAAATAGTTTTGAAATGAATTTCATTGTACGCTATTATTTAATTATCTTTTGTGGCTTACTTAATAACTTTTACTCGTATTTTCTGTCATTGCCCCTTAATACCTTCTGTCATGTGTTTTATTATATGCTTATAAACATTGTTTGTATTGAATCGTATTGATTTTTAATTTTAAAAATATTACGTTAATGTTTGTAAATAATGTTTTTTTTTTATGTTTTCCGGTTATACTGTATTTTATAATTTAAACTGAAGACTTATTGAATATTAAATAAAGAAAAACTTATTTTTTTTGCATTTTGTATTCTATTACATTTATTTTTACACCACAAAACTTTTCATACTTATCCTGAAAAAGCAGAAAAGAAACTTGACAAAATATAAATTAATGGCTCTTTTTGAATTACCTTCCTTAAAAATCAATCTGCTGTCTATAGTTTTTATACTCTAAGCTGAGTATTCAGAATTAGATTCAATTTTATTTTGTTTCATTTAAATTTTCATCATTTCCATTT